>JASAUF010000477.1:5272500-6472500 GCA_030180095.1 Magnolia changhungtana
TTGCAGTATCAGACTCTGGCTAAGCTGGGCTAGTCCCAGTACTGTCCAAATACTCATCCAATAGTGTTCCGTTCTGCTGGAGAGGTTGAAACTGGTATGCTGTTCTTCTCGGATCATTCTCAGTCAATATGTTCAACTTGGTTTGAATCATAGTTCGAAAACCCGAAAAATAGAATTGGTGTTCGAACGGATCAAAGACCTGACCCAACTAGACTTGATTTTAAAAAATTAGAATTAAAAATACTATGTAAGCAAATAGGAGTAAAAAATAGTTAAAACTATGTATTATCAATATAAAATAAAAGAACCATCATGAAATTATTGGTTGTTACTCTGGTTAGGAGTGTCTCTTCATATGGAGAAGGTTGTGAGTTCGTTTCCCAGCACTTTCATTAGGGCCCTTATTTTTGAACTATTTGGGCTTGGCCCATTGATAAGAGCATGACAAGACTTACTTCCTTAAGACAGAAAAGTCAGGTTGACCGTCTTCTATGAGGAGCTTGTCAAGCCCATCACTTTGTAAATGTCTTAAAATTCCTGATATTACATGGGTGTGCTTTACGTATGCTAGTCTTCTCCTTTGAATCCATGGTTGAAAGACCTGCACCATATCCAATATGGAGATATGTCAGTATCAACGCATTTTCTGGACCGTCCAAACCGTAGGCATCATTGTGGATGGACCATTGCTCAAAAGTCAGAATGATTAGACGATATCAACCATCCGAATTTGTCCGTTTGATCGGTAGATGCGCGATTGGAAATGACCCACCACAGTAATACCCATAAATTGGATGGTCCAGATTGGTCCTGATGTGTGCCACGTGGTGGACAAGTGTAGCACAGCCCAATAGGATACCTGATAGAGGCAATATGAAAGTAGTAAGATAACAGAAGCAATGAGAGAAATCAAGATGGCTGTGCCGCTTTCACAAGGCATGTTGAAAACGTTTGGTAGCTGGATGATGATAAAAGGGAGCACAGATAGGACCATTATCTTCGCAGCATGGTTTGTCCACACATCAGTAGTGACCCCACACCCTGCAAAGATGGATGGTTGTGAGATGGTTAGAGGAACTTGATTGTGGATAGGAATAGGATTCCTCCCACAATCAAACCCATGGATGGAGTGAGATGTTTGGTACACAGTCATTTGCATTGATGAGAAATCACGATTAATAGAATAACTATAAGAATAAATTACAATTACGGTGAGTAACAGACCAGTTAATCTAGATGGTTTTCTTTCCAGAGGTTCAGTTGAAGTTGAAGTCTCAGATTGGCCGACAATGATGCAAGTGCCCCACAATAATGTCAGGAGGACGACGGTCGACCCAGCAAGCAAGCCCATCCCAATCAAGACCTGATGCTGAGCAGCTTCTTTACTTCCTGAAAGTCCAGACACTGGAAAAACATGTACAAACTAGATTAGATGAAATTCTTTAGGGCCTGTTTGGATAGTGTTGGAGTTGCAACCCAAAACCCATTTCCCAGCAGTCGCATGTGACTGTTCATCTTCCAATGCACATCAACACTTCCCATCGAGCTGTTTTGGAAGATGAAATGCTTAGTGTATTTTTTAGAAACATTAAATATTGGAGTAGAAACATTAAATATTGGAAGCTCCTAGTAGGGTACAGTAGTCATTGCACAGTTGATGCAAATGCCTATAAAAGGGGCACTTGTGTATCCTGTTGATGTAAGCAAGTGTGAAGTTTGCAGTAGCAGTAAAACAGTTTATTTTTTTATTAAAATTTTTTTTTTTAAAAGAAAAAGGTAATATTTTGGTCTCTTCTCTCTTTTAAAGAATCAGTTTTTTATTTTTTTTTATCTAAGTTTTTTTTTTTTTTTTTTTTTTTTTTTTTTTTTTTGTCTAGAAGAAGTTGCTAGCAAGTTTTTTTCAGCAAGAAAAAAAAAAAAAAAAATCAGATTTCAGCAGTTTTTTCAGCTAAGAAAAAAATCTGTTAAAAAAAAAAAATCAGTATTCTATTCCATCCCTCTCTCCCTTCATTTTCAAAAAAAAATAAAATAATAAATAATCGGTTATTCCTTCTTTAAAAAAATATAAAAAGATGGCCAACACAATTCAGCCGTAGGTTCCTAAGTTGTCAAAGGACAACTATGAAAATTGGTTCATCCAAATGAAGGCGTTGTTCAGGTCGCAAGAGCTATCGGAGATCGTTACCGATGGGTATGTAGAACCCACTATGGAGGAAGAAGCCGCCTTCACTAACGAAGAAAAAACCATGCTAAAAATCAAAGGAAGAGAGAGATAACAAGGCTTTGTTCCTCCTCTATCGAGGGTTGGATGAATCAACCTTTGATAAGATTGCCGAAGCAATATCAATTAAGCAAGCTTGGGATATCCTTAGCACCATCCTCAAAGGTATTGATTGAGTGAAGCTGGTTCGCCTACAATCTCTTAGAGCCGAGTTCGAAGCGGCGCACATGAAGGAAGGTGAAAGTATCTCTGACTACTTCTCACGTCTACTTGTTATTATTAACAATTTAAAAAGAAACGGTGAAAAAGTTAAAGACATACGTGTCATGGAAAAGGCACTGTGATCTCTCACAACTAATTTTGAGCACGTGGCTGTAGCGATCAAAGAATTAAAGGACTTAGAAAAACTGTCCATTGAAGAGTTGATGGAATCGTTGCAAGTACATGAGTAACGAATGTAAAAGAATGCAGGAACGATGCTTGAACATACCTTAGAGTCTAAGCTGACTTTAAATGAACAAAGAGGTGACCATACACATTGTGGGAGCTGTGACACTAACAATCGTGCAAGAAGAAGAGGGCGTGGATATAATCCAAGCAATCCACAAAATCAACAAAAATTTATCAATTTTTGTGGTAGAGGAAATGGTAGAGGCCGATCCACATGCTGTCGCGGAAATATGAGAAATATTCAATGCTGAAATTGCATTAAATTCGACCATTATGCCTCGGATTGTTGGAGCAAGCCGGTGGATTATGATGGATGATCCAACTATGCTGAAGCATCGAGTCATGACCATCAAGACTCTACAGTACTCCTTGCACAAGAGAAAGGTTGTGATCAACCATAATATAGTATGTTGACACATGTGCAAGTAATCACATGTGCAGGAACAAAAGCCTATTTGAGGAACTCACAGAAGAAGTTTATGGTGATGTGACATTCGGTGACTCATTAAAGACGCCGGTAAAAGGTAAAAAAAAAATCAAGATCTTTCAGAGGAATGGTGTTCCAAACTACATCTCCAATGTGTACTACGTGTCCAACATGAAAAGTAATAAACTGAGTCTCGGACAACTCCTCGAAAAACGGTATGTCATACATATGGAGAATTCTTCTCTTTCCATAAGAGATATGCATGGATGTTTGATTGTGAAAGTCCAGATGGCGAAGAATTGTATGTTTCTGCTCTATATAAACACAATGCTCGAGAAGTGTTTTTATGGAAAAGCAAAGAATGATTCTTGGATATGGCATCTTCGCTTTGGCCATCTAAATTTCAATGGCCTGAAACTTCTGTTGTCATCAATCATGGTATACAACTTGCCTACCATTAAAGCTCTATAACAAGTGAGTGAGGCGTGCACACTTTGGAAACAATAAAGGAACTCCTTTTTGAGTGAAGTATCCTAAAGAGCAAGAGAATCGTTGCAGTTGGTTCACACCAATATTTGTGGATCATTGGAGTCAATCTCTCTTGGATGTAATAAATACTTTATTACCTTCATTGACGATTTCAGTAGAAAATTGTAGGTGTATGTAATGAAAGAAAAGTCTGCCGCTTTTACTATTTTTTAAAATTTTAAGGCCCTTGTTAGAAAAGAAAGTGGTCTTAAAATCAAAACCTTTAGATCTGACCGACGTTGGGAGTACACCTCAAATATTTTTCGAGAATATTGCAGAGAACATGGCATTAAGCAACAACACACTACAACGTACGCGTCACAACAAAATGGAATTGCAGAACGGAAGAACCGCACCATCCTCGACATGACGAGAACTATGTTGAAGGAGAAAAGTCTGCCAAAGAATTTCTGAGCAGAGGTAGTTGCATGTACTGCCTATCTGCTCAATAGGTGTCCAACCAAGAGTGTCAGGTTCATGACACCACAGGAGGCATGGAGTGGCTACAAGCCGACCGTGACACATCTTAAGATCTTTGGGTGTGTCGTCAACGCTCAAGTTCTAAAAGCGAGAAGAAAAAATCTTGATGATCGTGGCGAGAAGTGTATCTTCATCGGCCACAGCGAAGAATTGAAAACGTACAAGCTCTACAACCCACTAACTAACAAGGTGGTGGTAAGTAGAGATGTGGTGTTTTGCGAGGAAGAAGCCTGGAAGTGGAACCAGGATGATTTGGCTAAAGAATTTCAGGTCGAGGTTGAAGAATACGAAAGAAGAGAGGCATGTGAATCAGGAGCAGACACCCACATCACTCCATTCGGATCGCAGAAGTCCATGAGTACGTTCCATCTTTCCTAGAAGTACTTCATCAAATCAGAATTTAGTGAGCACATCTTCATCCACTTCTCCTTCACCCTTGACTCCTATCAAAATGAGAAGCCTCAATGGGATCTGCGCAGAAACTGAAGAAGTGATTTTGCTATGCCTGTATGCGAACCATGAGCCTCTCACATTTGAGGATGCTATAAATGAAGAATGTTGGAGAAAGGCTATGGAAGAAGAGATCCATGCAATCGAAAAGAATCACACATGGGAGCTGATCTCACTCTCTAAAGGCCAGAGGACCATTGGTCTTAAATAAGTGTATGAAATCAAGCAGAATGCCGATGGTAAAATCGAACGATATAAGGCAAGGCTCGTAGCAAAGGGCTACAAATAGAAATATGGAGTAGACTATGAAGAAGTTTTCGCCCTAGTTGTTGTCCTTAACACTGCGAGGATGATTATCTCCCCTGCAGCTCATCACAGTTGAATGATCTACCAACTGGATGTGAAATCCGCATTCTTAAATAGAGTACTCAAAGAAGAAGTGTATGTTGACTATCTCGAAGGCTTTGTCATGCAAGGGGAGAAACACAAGGTGTATCGGCTGAAGAAAGCCTTGTATGGGTTGAAATAAGCTCCTCGTACTTGGAATGCATCGATCGACGACTATCTTCAAGAGAATGGTTTCGTCGAATGTCCGTATGAGTATGCCGTGTACATAAAAAAGAATGCTCATGGTGATATGCTTATAACTTGTTTATATGTTGATGATTTGTTATTCACAGGAAACAGTTAGGTGATGTTTGAAGAATTTAAGTAGTCTATGTTTAATGAGTGCGAGATGACCGATGGTAGATTGATGTCCTTCTGGTCAGGCATCTATATATCATAGAAGAAGTATGCAAAAGAACTTCTTGAGAAGTTTGGGATAGCTAACTATAAAGTTATGAATACACCTGTTGCAATAGGCCTGAAGCTCACAAAAGATGGCGAAGGAAGAAATGTTGACTTAACTTTATTCAAGAGCCTAATCGGAAGCCTAAGGTACCTTACAATCACTAGGCCAGATATAGTCTATAGTGTCAGGCTTCTAAACCGGTATATGGAAGCGTCAAAAGAGTTACACTGGCTAGTTGCGAAAAGAATTTTGAGGTATATATCAAAGAGACTATTAAATTTGGTCTCTTTTATCCATACAATGATGAGACAATTATGTATGGATACTCTGATAGTGATGGAATGGTGACTAAGATGAAAGAAAGAGTACCACAGGTTATGCTTTTTATCTTGGATCGATAGCATTCACATGGAATTCAAAGAAGCAGAATACGGTAGCGCTGTCCACATGTGAAGTCGAGTATGTAGCAGCTTTGTCCACTGTATGTGAGGCGATATGGCTAAGAAATGTGCTAAACAAGTTGAAGCATTCGCAAGAAGAATGTACTGTCATATACATGGACAACAAGTCGGCAATTGAGCTTGCTAAAAATCCAATGCAGCATGGGAGGAGCAAGCGCATTGATACAAGGTATCATTTCCTGAGAGATCAAGTGAAGTAGAAATCAGTAAAGCTAGAATACTGTCATACCATTGAACAAGTGGCGGACATCTTCATCAAAGCATTGCCGACTGATACATTCAAGAAATTGAGATCGATGCTTGGAATGAAACTTGTTTTGGTTTGAAGGGGAGTGTTGGAGTTGCAACCGAAAACCCATTTCCCAGCAGTTGCATGTGACTGTTCATCTTCCAATGCACATCAACACTTCCCGTGGAGCTGTTTTGGAAGATGAAATGCTTTGTGTATTTTCTAGAAACATTAAATATTGGAAGCTCCTAGTATGGGTATAGTAGTCATTTTACAGTTGACGCAAATGCCTATAAAATGGCACTTGTGTATCCGGTTGATGTAAGAAGCAATTGTGCAGTAAAAAAAAACGAAGCAGCAAGTGAAGAAGCAAGTGTGAAGTTTGCAGCAGCAGTAAAACAATTATTATTATTATTATTATTATTATTATTTAAGAAAAAGGTTATATTTTGGTCTCTTCTCTCTTCCAAGGAATTAGTTTTTTTTTTTTTTTTTCTAAGTTGTGTTAAAAATTTGTAAAGTTGATATTTCTGTTCTTTCGAAGCAAAACAAATATGGCTTGTACAGCCAACAGATAGAGGGAATCCAATATGTGAAAATGAATTCAAAATGAAGTTCTCAGGAAATGAAACACTGCAGAATCCAACTTTAATCTAGGTACCATAGTTGACTATCATTTTACATTTTTATCATTTTCTCAGTTACATTATTATTATTATTATTATTATTATTATTATTATTATTATTAGTTACATTATTATTATTATTATTATTATTATAAAAATTAATAAGAATGGGAATACCAGTGCACATGCATCGGGATTTTAAAATTCAATAATTGAGTCTAACGCTCAACCAGGACAACTTGATTTGAGAAGATTTCAAACCCGAGTCACTAACAAACTCGGTGGCCAGTGAAACTTGGTCTGGATTGACAAGACTTGTTGAGTTTGATTAGGATTACCTAATTGGTGGTGTTTTGAAATATAGACCAAGCATGGTAAGACCACCTGGTGACAAGTTGAGATCTCTTTCTCTGATGCCACTTTGATGCAGGACAACTAACCACTGCCTCTAAAAACTCGAAGTGATAGAACATGTCGAATTAATCCATTTATCTTAGAGCCTAGGCCTCACATCGCATGAGTTACGACCATGGCCGAACCCCCCTCATGGGCCCTACATTACATGGGTACCGTCTCACATAAGCCACTCGCCTCATATGGGTGGGGCCTACCTCACATGGGCCGCCCACATCGAGTGTGTCCTCACATCTCACAGGCTACTCCACTCGAACCCGGTGTGAAAATACCCATGCATTAAGTTGACTCAATAAAATTTTAAGTTTAATTACTTCATAACTCAGTTATCAGGAAACTGGGTCTCAAATCGACATGACTTGCGACTTGCAGCCCAACTAAATAGGTTAGAATGATTTCTGAGAATAATACTTGGCACAATGTTGGTAAAATCCTACCATTTACACGATATACCAGGTATACAATTTATAGAGTGCCCGAGTATCAAGGACATAACACTAAAGTAACAAATGATTCCCCATAATTTAATGGGTTTTTTAAGCATGATATAATGATATAGAAAATGATAGTGGACCGTTCAACCTTTACTAACAAAGAAAGACTCCTGTAACCATCAAAAGAAAAGGGGACTTATTGTAAATGGACTTAATTTAAAAAGCAGGTCTGACACACTTGTCCATCTATACCGTCCAGCTGGCATATAATAGCACCTGAATTATATTAGTATAACATTCAATCCATCCAAAAGGTTTGTCTTAATATGTAGAAAATTTGTAGCAAATATCAGAAAGATGTATTCATAATGTTGCCCACACCATAGAAAACAATGGAAAATCGCCAATCTAGTCAAAAGAAGATAAGTTGCGCACTTGGCGGGTGGATTAGTTCAACACTTCTGTTACGAGATATTTTTAGTGGGACCAATAATTTGGATGGACTAAGACATAGTCATACAAAATTAAAATAGTCTATACTTAATTTAATCATTTGTTTGTCAGCGAAAGAGACAGTTGCTGAGCTGAGGTTTCTACCTCACCTTCTCTAAGTTTGAAACATGAAGATGGAGACTTGGATTGACGTTCCCTTTTCTCTAGCAGATGCCTGTACCTCACTCTCCGGCTAGCCTTCCGGCGGGGCCCACACATCTGGTCGTATGATTTGAACCGTTCGTATTCTGCAGACTACCATAAAAAGTTACTGTGGCATAATCAGGCTTTGAGATTGGGTTTTAGGGTTTGAGATTGTGACAATCATCTCTTCAGCGTAAGTTGCTTTCTATGGCCCGTATTAGACTCCACAACATGGAAAGTTTCAATTACCAAAGCACTCAGCATGTAGGCCCCACGGAGCCGAGCTTCTTTTTGCTTTTGGCAGATGATTCCGAGCAATGCACAAACAATGGGAAAACATATACATTTTCGGCTTTTCATCTTGTTTGGCCCACCTGATGAATGGACCATCGTAATTTTAATCCCATGGCCCACCTGATGAATGGACCATCCTAATTTTAATCCCATGTAGACCCATCTATCTCTCTCTGTTTATTTGCTTTTTTTAATTTTTTTTTAATTTTAATTTTAATTTTTATTTTTAGAATGCTCAAAAAAAAAAAAAAAAAGGTGGGAACATGGCCCAATGATCCATCATCAGGATCGTACAGACAGGTGTCCGGCGCGAATGTATGGAAGAAAAGTGTAACGGGACAAATGATCTTAACCATCCAGAAAGGTACTGAATATGGCAACGGTCACATTTGACAGAAAATGGCCCACCAATTGGTTGGTGGGATTCCTCACTCTGCAATTTTCCAACAGTGGACCATCTATAGTGGGACCCACCCAGCAAGCGATCTAGAAAAAAGACTTTTGTGATCCCTACATGGGCACATGTAAACGGTGGAGATTGCTGGGTAGTTGAGAGAGAGAGAGAGAGAGCTGACCAAGAACAAGTATTACATCAGGAAGACTGCCAAGGACGGGGAGGAAAAGGCCACCGACGAGCCCAGGGCCGAGGACTTCAAGAAGAAGCTCGCAACCGTTTGAGATGTAATTAGCGGCGATATACATCACGTAACAATAGACGGCCACCAGAAATATGTTGCCTACTACAGTGTTCGAGCATGGCATGAACCCATACGTCTGATCGCATGCTGCTATCGACGTTGACGTTGGTTGTTCCAGATCCATATATGGTGTTCGAGGAAGGAAGCGGATTCCGTCGGAGACTAGATCGCCTGACACCTCCGTCACCAATCGACTGTGGCCACAGCTAGACAGGAGGAGGATGATGAAAGAGATTGAAAACATAGCTCTTCCCATTTTCCTTCTTCTTAGACAGGCTAGAGTGTGTTGAAAAGATAACGACGGAATGCATATTTATAGAGAACTATCGTACAGAATGCCAAACAAGAAATTTATTTTATACCTATGCTACTATATAATGTGGTTGGATGGTGTGGACAATTTTATCCTCGTGATTACCTTGTTTGGAAACGGAAATTAAGAAATTTCTCAAGGCTTAGTATGACATTTTTAGTATACTAAGGGTATTTATGGAATTAAAAATATATCTCATTGATATTTTAGTACCTTCAAATTCTTTAGGGGGGCGTTTGGCGCACGGCATTAGATGGAATTAGGTGGGATATAATTGCATTTGGTCAGGTGCAATTCGATCCACTATTTGGCTTACATGGGATGGAATTGTATTTAGTCCCATGGAATTGCATCCGGTCCAATGCAAGTTTTTTGTGGATTTTGAAATCCAATACACATGTGGGCCCATATTGATGCAATACACCGCTTACATGTGACATTATGGTTATATGTGTACAAGTGAACGGCATCCATTTTGAATTTGGTCTGTTGATTACAATTCTATATGGTCCACCAAATATGATTTTGCTTAATCTTATATTTTCCGCAGCAATTTTTTTATACCAAACATGAGATTGGATGGGTACAATACCATGGTATTTCCAGACAAGTAATCATTATAAAGTAATGATGTTAATCCCATCTAATACAATTCAATACCGTCATGGTGAAATAATGATGTTAATTCCATCTAATACAATTCAATACCATTCAATTCCACGGACCAAACAAGCCCTGTATCCCCTGGTTTGGCTTATGGTCTATGATCCATGGGCCCATTATAATGTATGTGTTTCATCCATGCCATCCATCCAATTTTCCATATCATTTTATGTCTTGATGCCAAAAAATGAGGGGAGTGTAAATGTCAGGTGAACCACACCACATGAAAACAGTAGTGATTGAATATCTACCGTAAAAAACCTCATACAGCCCACTGTAACATTTAGTTGAAATCCAACTAGTTGATTATATCACACAGATGAAGAGAATTATATCACACAGATGAAGAGAAAAATTTTTTTATCAACTTGATCCAAAACTTTTGGTCCCCAATAAGTTTTTAATGGCGGGAATTCCATCAACACTATTTTCTGTGATGTGATCCACCTAAGATTTAGATATAACTTACTTTTGCAATCATAAAATAAAATTATCTAAAAAAATGGATGGACTGCGTGGATTAAACGTATAACTCACTTTTGCAATCATAAAATAAAAATATCGAAAAAAATGGTTTCAATGGCCATTGGCTAGTGCCAGTGTCAGTAGCAACCTTTCCGGAGACCGTATCTACCGTTGGCATCCTTGGGAAGCGGATTAGCTGGTGCAGCACACAGGACGCGGATTTCCTGGCGAAGAAGTTCCTGCACTGGGAACCCAGGTGGGGCCACTGTCATGTTTGTGAGAAATCTTTACTGTCTATTAGTTTTGTGAGTTCATTTTAGGACATGTTGCCCAAATTGAACCATATCTAAAACTCAAGTGATCTGTACTAAAGGAAAATGCAGTTAGGGAAATTTCTACCGTTGAAACTTTCCTGGGTTCAACAGTGATGTTTAGATGCCATCCATACCGTTAATAACGCCATTCCTATTGGGATGAAATGAAAACAAAAATATTAGCATAAATCAAAACTTCTGTGGCACCACAAAGATTTCAACCGTGGATGTCTAATTATCAAGTTTTCGGCTCACTTGAGCTTTGGATACGGTTCATTTTTAGCAGCATGTCCTAAAATGAACTCACAAAATGGATGGACGGGGAGGATGTTTCACAAACATGACAGTGGGCCCCATCTGGGGTCCCAGCGCTGGAACTTTTGCCTAGCTGGAAACCCGCGTCCCAGCACACACCACTGGACGCGGATTGGATACTGGCAATAGCCAAATTGCTACTGAAGTGACATCACCAAGCTCCGTGGACCCCACCATGATGCATGTATTGTATCCATACCATCCAACCATTTTTAGAGATCATTTTATGGCATTACAAAGAGAATGAGATATATCTAAATTTCAAGTGGACCTACCACAGAAAACCGTTGGAGCAGTCACACCCACCGTTGAAACATTTATAAGGCCCACCGTGATGTATTTTTGAGATCCAACCTATTCATAATTTAAAATAGAGATAGATAAAGTGAAAACAAAAATATCAACTTGATTGGAAACTATTGTACCCCCTAAGAAGTTTTGAACGGTGGATGTCACTGTCCCCACTATTTTCTATGGTGGGATCTGCTTGAACTTTAGATCTATCTCATTCTCTTTGTAATCCCATAAAACGATCTCTACAATTGGTTGGACGGTATGGATACAACACACGAATCATGGTGAGGCCCATAGAGCTTGGTGACGTCACTTCACTAGCCATTTGGCTATTGAACTTGTCAGTATCCAATCCGCCCACCACACCACTTACGTTACGTGGCTGACATGTTGACGTCACTAAGTTCCGTGGATCTTATCTAGTGTTGGTATGCGTTATATCCAAACTGTTCGGCCGCTTGGCGTACTCGTCCTCATGCCTGGGCAAAAAATAAGATAGATTCAAAGATAAGGTGGACGACCATGCAAAAAGCAGTGGGGACCATTGAAACCCTTTTGGTCGTTACCTAAGTTTTAGGTCAACATGATATTTGCTTTTCTTCTTCATCCATGCCCTCGTGACATTATAAATAAATTGGATAAAAAATAAACATTATGGTGGCCCTACTTTGGATCTGTTTTATTTTTTGGTTCAGGAGCTCGCAAAATGGATTAACGGTTTAGATATAATGCATTCCTCATGGTGAGACCTGTAGAACTTGGTGATGCCAACACACCAGTGATGTGTGTACGTCCCACACTGCATGAGTGGTAAAAAGGAGATCAAAGGTATGTGGGCCTTAGAATGATGTATTTATTATATTCATACATGCATCCATCCATTTGGCAAGATCATTTTAGTGTAGAGCCCAAAAATGATTCATGTCCAAAGCTTAAGTGGACCACACCGCAAATAGCAGTGGGGACAATGATTCCCACTGTTAAATCATTCATAGGGCCCACCATGATGTTTATTTTACATCAAATTTGTTCATAAGGTTACACGGACATACATTGATGAAGCCAAAAAGAAAAATTGGCGAGAATACGACCCATTTATGGCCCATTTAGGAGAATATGCCCACCGCAATTTCCTTTGCGAGAATACGCCCCAGCTGTATGGATGCCTTGCCAAAGGTCGAAAATGCCCCTGCCTCTTCCTTCAAGCGGGAAGACTAGCGCTGACGCTCCTCGAACTCCGAGTTGTACGAACGGTTCAAAAGTGATCAACGTTACATGGGCCCCACAGTTATGTATTTATTATATCCACAACGTTCATCCATATTTCGAGATCATTTCAGACCATTATCTATATAAAAAAAAGTCATATCCAAAGATCAACTGGACCACACCACAAAGAACAACAGAAAATTGATTTTCACCATTAAAAACTTTGTAGGGCCCCCCGTAACATTTATTTTCCATCCAATCTATTCGTAAGGTCACAAAGACCAGGATGAAGAGGAAAAACAAGTTTCATAATGATCCAAAACTTCTGTGACCCCTAAAAGGGTTTCAATGGTAGACGTTCAATCATCCACAGCCTTTAATAGTGTGGTCCACTTGATAGTTAGATCTGTCTTATTTTCGGTCTCAAACCTTAATACGAGTTCGCCAAAAATATGGACGGTTTGGATATAACACATACCTCATAATAGGACCCACAAAAAGCAATGGGATTACAACAGCAAAAATTAAAATAAAATTTAAAAAAAAAAAAAACAAAACCGTTGATATATAAAAAATGGTCCAGAACTGTCCGGTGAGTTTTCCTCAAAAATCCTATAATTGTCCGTCGATATGTCGAAAAAGGTATTTTTTTACCTTTAACTACGGGTTATAACCGTAGCCATAACTGTAATAGTGCCTCTTTATGAGTTTTTTTTTTTTTTTTTTTTTTTAAATTTTTTACATGGAGAAATTTATTCTACCTAGAATTTTCTTTAATACATATTTATATAAATAGGCATATATAAGCATATAAAATTTTTTTCCCTCTTTTTTTCATTTATTTCTTTAATCATTTAACAAGAATATCTTCTAAACCAAAATTAGTTACTTGACGTACCATATATGATTTTGGGGTAGGAGAAGCTACTTTAGCCAACTAACCTTGCTATTTTCCAAGATTCCATCAGGTCGATAGTAAAAAATCCATTTAATTCAATCCATGATCATTCTCATGCATTTCGCAGTCAATTCGCTTCAAACATGATCATTCCCATGCATTTCATGGTCATCCCAAACAATTCCGTGTTAATTCACGGTCATTTCGAGGCATTTCATGGTCAATTCTCTTTACTTCACTGTCATTTGCATGCATTTCGCGGTCAATTCGCTTCAAACCATGATCATTCCCATGCATTTCACGATCATACCAAACAATTCCGTGTTGATTCACGGTCATTTGAGCATTTTTGATCAATTCCCTTCACTTCACGGTCATTTGCATGCATTTATTTGTCAATTCGCTTCAAACTATGATCATTCTCATGCATTTCACGGTCATACCAAACAATTACGTGTTGATTCACAAATCATTTGAGGTATTTCACGGTCAATTCCCTTCACTTCACGGTCAGATTGCATGCATTTGCGATCAATTCACTTCAAACCATGATCATTCCCATGCATTTCACGGTCATCCCAAACAATTCCGTGTTGATTCACGGTCATTTCGAGGCATTTCACGGTCAATTCCCTTCACTTCTCGGTCATTTGCATGCATTTCGCGGTCAATTCGCTTCAAACCATGATCATTCCCATGCATTTCACGGTCATATTAAACAATTCTGTGTTGATTCACGGTCATTTCGAGGCATTTCATGGTCAATTCCCTTCACTTCACGGTCAGTTGCATGCATTTCGCGGTCAATTCCCTTCAGTTCACAGTCATTTCTATGCATTTCACAGCCAATTTGCCGCACTTCACGGTCATTTCCATGCATTTTACGGTCAATCCTGCATATTTCGTGTTGATTCACGGTCATTTCAACGCATTTCACGGTCATACCCCTTCACTTCACGGTCATTTCCGCGCATTTCACGGTCAATTCGCTTCACTTCACGATCATTTTCATGCATTTCACAGTCAATCCCGCATATTCCGTGTTGATTCACGGTCATTTTGACGCATTTCACGGTCACACCCCTTCACTTCATAGTCATTTCCGTGCATTTCACGGTCAATTCGCTTCACTTCATGATCATTTCCATGTATTTCACGGTCATTCCCGCATATTCCGTGTTGATTCACGGTCATTTCGACGTATTTCACGGTCATACCCCTTCACTTCACGGTCATTTTCGCGCATTTCACGGTCAATTCGTTTCATTTCACGATCATTTCCATGCATTTCATGGTCATTCCCACATATTCCGTGTTGATTCACGGTCATTTCGACGCATTTCCCGGTCATACCCCTTCACTTCACGGTCATTTCGACGCATTTTCCGGTCAATTCGCTTCACTTCACGATCATTTTCATGCATTTCACGGTCATTCCCACATATTAAAGTGTTGATTCTATCATTTCGACGCATTTCACGGTCATACCCCTTCACTTCACGGTCATTTTCGCGCATTTCACGGTCAATTCGTTTCATTTCACGATCATTTTCATGTATTTCACGGTCATTCCCGCATATTTCGTGTTAATCTACGGTCATTTCGATGCATTTCACGGCATACCCCTTCACTTTATGGTCATTTCGCCTCACTTCACGGTCAATTCGCCTCACTTCACAGTCATTTTCATGCATATCACGGTCATTCGCCTATTAAGTGTTGATTCACGGTCATTTCGGCGCATTTCACGGTCAATTCCCTTCATTTCACGGTCATTTCCATGCATTTCACAGTAAATTTACTTCACTTCACGGTCATTTCCATGCATATCACGGTTATTCCCGCCTATTCCGTGTTGATTCATGGTCATTTCGACGCATTTCACGGTCAATTCCCTTCATTTCATGGTCCTTTCCATGCATTTCACGGTCAATTCGCTTCACTTCACGGTCATTTCCATGCATTTCACGGTCATTTCACCTATTCCGTGTTGATTCATGGTTATTTCGGCGCATTTCACGATCAATTCCCTTCATTTCATGGTCATTTCCATGCATTTCACGGTCAATTCGCTTCACTTCACGGTCATTTCTTAAACCCTAAACCCTAAACCTAAAACTAAACCTATAACATTAACCTAAACCTTTAACCTAAACTTATAACCTTAACCTAAACCTATTCTCAAATCCCAAAACCTAAACCTTTAACCTATAACCTAAACTTAAACTTTTAACCTATAACCTAAATGTATAACCTATAACCTAAACCTATAACCGTAACTTATAACCTAAACTTAAACCTTAACCTATTCTAAATTCCCTAAATCTATAACCTAAACCTAAACCTAAACCTTAGCCATTTCACGGTCAATTGGCTTCACTTCACGATCATTTCCATGCATATCACGGTCATTCCCACATATTTCGTGTTGATTCACGGTCATTTCGACGCATTTCACGGTCATACCCCTTTACTTCACGATCATTTTTGCGCATTTCATGGTCAATTCGCTTCACTTCACGATCATTTTTATGCATTTCACTGTCATTCCCGCATATTCCATGTTGATTCACGGTCATTTCGACGCATTTCACGGTCATACCCCTTCACTTCACGGTCATTTCGCCGCATTTCACGGTCAATTTGTTGAAATGATCAGAATCAACACGGAATAGGCGGGAATGATCGTGAAATGCATGGAAATGACCATGAAGTGAAGCGAATTGACCGTGAAATGCATAAATGACCGTGAAATGAAAAGGCATGATCATGAAATGAAGAACACCGTGTTGAAGTCATTTCGAGCATTTGCGGTCATGCCCCTTCGATTTACCCCATTTCCTAAACCTTAATATACACCCTAACCTAAACCTATTCTTAAATCCCAAAACCTATAACCTAAACTTAACATAAACCTATAACCTATAACCTAAACCGAAACCTATAACTTAAACCCAAACACAAACCCGAACCCGAACCCGAATTCATAAACCTAAATCTATAGTTATAACCTAAACCTATTCTCAAATTCCAAAACCATAACTACAACTTAAACCTTAACCTAAACCTATAACCGATAACCTAAACATATAACCTAAATTCAATTCCTAAACCTTAACCTACAACCTAACCAAACCTACTTATAACCTAAACCTATTCTCAAATCTAAATCTACAACCTAAACCTAAAACTAAACCTATAACATTAACATAAACCTTTAACCTAAACTTATAACCTTAACCTAAACCTATTCTCAAATCCCAAAACTTAAACCTTTAACTATAACCTAAACTTAAACCTTTAACCTATAACCTAAACGTATAACCCATAACCTAAACCCAAACCTAAACCTATAACTGTAACCTATAACCTAAACCTAAACCTAAACCTTAACCTATTCTCAATTCCTTAAATCTATAACCTATAATCTATAACATAAACCTAAACCTAAACCTTAGCCTAAACCTAAACCTAAACCTTAACCTATAACCTATAACCTATAATCTAAACCTATTCTTAAATCCCTAAACCTGAAATGCACAAAAATGATCGTGAAGTGAAGGAATTGACCAGTGAAATGCATGGAAATGATCGTGAAGTGAAGCGAATTGATTGTAAATGTCGAAATGACCGTGAAGTGAAGGGTATGGCCAAGTGAAATGCGTCGAAATGACCGTGAATCAACACGGAATATGTGGGAATGACCGTGAAATGCATGAAAATGATCATGAAGTGAAGCGAATTGGCCGTAATGCGTCGAAATGGCCGAAAGTGAAGTGAAGGGGTATGACCGTGAAATGCATCGAAATGACCGTGAATCAACACGGAATATGTGGGAATGATCGTGAAATGCATGAAAATGATTGTGAAATGAAACAAATTGACCGTGAAATGCGCGAAAATGACCGTGAAGTGAAGGGGTATGACCGTGAAATACGTCGAAATGACCGTGAATCAACACGGAATATGCGGGATTGACCATGAAATGCATGGAAATGATCGTGAAGTGAAGCGAATTGGACAATGGTCAAATCTTGTGGAAATGACCAGTGAAGTGAAGGGGTATAAGCGTGAAATGCATCGAAATGATGTAGTAAATCAAGCATGGAATATGTGGGAATGACCGTGATATACATGGAAATGATCATTGATCGTGAAGTGAAGCGAATTGGCCGTTAAATGCGTCGAAATGACCGTGAAGTGAAGGGTATGACAAAGTGAAATGTGTCGAAATGATTGTGAATCAACACGAATTTGTGGGAATGAATGAGTGAAATGCATGGAAATGATCGTGAAATGAAGCGAATTGACCATGAAATCTTGCGAAAATGGCAAGTAAAGTGAAGGAAGTGCAATAAGTGAAATCGTCAAAATATTTGTGAATCAACACGGAATATGTGTAAATGACCGTGAAATGCATGGAAATGATCGTGAAGTGAAGCGAATTGGACCAGGAAATGCGTCGAAATGGCCGTGAAGTGAAGGGGTATGATCGTGAAATCGTCGAAATATTTGTGAATCAACCACGGAATATATATGGGAATGATTTGTGAAATGCATGGAAATGATCGTGAAGTGAAGCGAATTGATTGGAAAATCGTCGAAATGCTTAGTGAAGTGAAGGGGTATAACCGTGAAATGCGTCGAAATAGCAGAAGTGAATCAACACGAAATATATGAGAATAGTGAAATGCATGGAAATGATCATGAAGTGAAGCGAATTGACCATGAAATCGTCGAAATGATCGTGAAGTGAAGGGGTATGATGATTGAAATGCGTCGAAATGATGAGTGAATTAACACGAGAATATGTGGGAATGAATAGTGAAATGCATGAAAATGATCGTGAAATGAAGCGAATTGGATTGTGAAATCTTGTGAAAAATGATGATGAAGTGAAGGGGTGTAGGTGAAATCGTCGAAATGACTATGAATCAACACGGAATATGTGGGAATGACCGTGAAATGCATGAAAATGATCGTGAAGTGAGCGAATTGACCAGGAAATGCATCGAAATGACCGTGAAGTGAAGGGTATGATCGTGAAATCGTCGAAATGAATGAGTGAATCAACACGGAATATGTGGGAATGACCGTGAAATGCATGGAAATGATCGTGAAGTAAAGCGAATTGTAGAAAAATGCGTCGAAATGGCCAGTGAAGTGAAGGGGTATATGATGAAATGCGTCGAAATGAATGAAGTGAATTAACACGGAATACGATGGGATTAAGTGAAATGCATGGTAATGATCGTGAAGTGAAGCGGAATTGGCCGGAAATCGTCGAAATAATGATGAAGTGAAGGGGTATAATGGTGAAATGCGTCAGTGAATCGACCGGAATATGTGAGAATGACCAAGTAAAATGCATGGAAATGATCGTGAAATGAAAGGCAAATTGACCGTGAAATGTGTGAAAATAGCCGGTGAAGTGAAAGGGTATAGTGAAATCGTCGAAATGGCAAGTGAATCAACACGTAATATGCGGGAATGACCAAGTGAAATGCATGGAAATGATCGTGAAGTGAAGCGAATTGACCATGAAATGCGTGAAATGACCAAGTGAAGTGAAGAAGTCTGATCGTGAAATGCGTCAAAATAGTGAATCAACACGGAATATCTTGGGATTAATAGTGAAATGCATGGAAATGATCGTGAAGTGAAGCGAATTGACAATAAATCTTGTGAAATGACCGTAGTGAAGTGAAGTATATGCCGTGAAATCGTCGAAATAATAGTGAATCAACACAAAATATGCGGGATTACCGTGAAATGCATGGAAATGGCCGTGAGTGAGGCAAATTAGTAGTGAAATGCATGGAAATGAATGAAAGTGATGAAGGGAATTGACCGCGAAATGCATCTGTGACCGTGAAGTGAAGGGAATTGGCCAAGTGAAATGCCTCGAAATAATAGTGAATCAACACGGAATTGTTTAGTATTAGTGAAATGCATGAGAATGATCATGGTTTGAAGCGAATTGACCGTGAAATGCATGCAAATGGCCGAGTGAAGTGAAGGAATTGGCCGTGAAATGCCTCGAAATGATGAGTAGTGAATCAACACGGAATTGTTTGGGATGGCCGTAGTGAAATGCATGGGAATGATCATGGTTTGATGCGAATTGACCGCTTGAAATGCATGCAAATGACCAGTGAAGTGAAGGAATTGACCGTGAAATACCTCGAAATGAAGTGAATCAACTTGGAATTGTTTGGGATGATGAGTGAAATGCATGGGAATGATCATGGTTTGATCTGCAGAATTCATTATGAAATGCATCTGCAATGACTATGAAGTGAAGGGAATTTGTGAAATGCCTCGAAATGACCGTGAATCAACACGGAATTGTTTGGTATGTGATGAAATGCATGGGAATGATCATGGTTTAGGCGAATTGTACTTGAAATGCATGCAATGACCATGAAGTGAAGGAATTGGCCGTGAAATGCCTCGAAATGAAAGTGAATCAACACGAAATTGTTTAGTATGGCCAGAAAAGTAAAATGCATGGGAATGATCATGGTTTGAAGCAGAATTGACCATGATGAAATGCATGCAAATGGCCAGAAGTGAAGAGGAATTGATCGTGAAATGCCTCGAAAATAGTGAATCAACACGGAATTGTTTGGGATGAGTGAAATGCATGGGAATGATCATGGTTTGAAGTGAATTAATGACCAATGAAATGATGCTGCAATGGCCAAGTGAAATGAAGGGAATTGGCCAGTGAAATACCTCGAAATGATAGTGAATCAACACGGAATTGTTTGGTATGCACCGTGAAATGCATGGGATGATCATGGTTTGAAGAATTAATTGACCATAGTGAAATGCATCAATGACCGTGAAGTGAAGTGAAGGAATTGATGTAGAAATGCCTCGAAATGAGTAAAGTGAATCAACACGGAATTGTTTGGTATGGACCAAGTGTGAAATGCATGGTAATGATCATGGTTTGAAGCGTTAATGACTTGAAATGCATCATGCAAATGACCGTGAAGTGAAGGAATTGACCGTGAAATGCCTTGAAAAATGACCGTGAATTAACACGGGATTGTTTGGGATAATAGTGAAATGCATGAGAATGATCATGGTTTGAAGCGAATTACTGTGAAATGCATGAGAATGATCATGGATTGAATGAAATGAATTTTTTACCATCGACCTGATGGAATCTTGGAAAATAGCAAGGTTAGTTGGCTAAAGTAGCTTCTCCTACCCCAAAATCATAGATGGTACATCAAGTAACTAATTTTGGTTTAGAAGATATTCTTGTTAAATGATTAAAGAAATAAATGAAAAAAAGAGGGAAAAAATTTTATATGCTTATATATACCTATTTATATAAATATGTATTAAAGAAAATTGTAAGTAGAATAAATTTCTCCATGTAAAAAATAAAAAATAAATAAATAATTTCATAGAGTTGCACTGGGTACAGTTATGGCTACGGTTATAATCCGTAGTTAAAGGTAAAATAACTTTTTCGACGCTTGTAGGGCTTTTAAGGAAAACTCAGTGGATAGTTCTGGACCATTTTCGATACATCGACGGGCAGTCTTTTTTTTAAAATTTTTTTTTTTTTTTTTTAATTTTTTAATTTTTAATTTATTAATTTTTTGCTGTTGTAATCCCACTGCTTTTTGTGGGTCCTATTATGTGGTATGTGTTATATCCAAACCGTCCATATTTTTGGCGAACTCGTATTAAGGTTTGAGACGAAAAATAAGATAGATCTAGCTTTCAAGTGGACCACACTGTTAAAGGCTGTGGATGATTGAACATCTACCATTGAAACCTTTTAGGGGTCACAGAAGTTTTGGATCATCATGAAACCTGTTTTTCCTCTTCATCCTGGTCTTTGTGACCTTATGAATAGATTGGATGGAAAATAAATGTTACGGGCCCTACAAGGTTTTTAACGGTGAAAATCGATTTTCTGTTGTTCTTTGTGGTGTGGTCCAGTTGATCTTTGCATATGATTTTTTTTTATTTTTTTATAGATAATGGTCCGAAATGATCTCGAAATATGGATGAACGTTGTGGATATAATAAATACATAACTGTGGGGCCCATGTAACGTTGATCACTTTTGAACCGTTCGTACAACTCGGAGTTCGAGGAGCGTCAGCGCTCGTCTTCCCGCTTGAAGGAAAAGGCAGGGGCATTTTCGACCTTTGGCAAGCGTCCGTACAGCTGGGGCGTATTCTCGCAAAGGAAAATGAGGTGGGCTTATTCTCCTAAATGGGCCATAAATGGGTCGTAATCTCGCAAATTTCCAGCCAAAAAACAAATATCAAATTAATCCAATACTTTTGTGACCCCATGATCTCCCACTGCTTTCTAAAATGTTGTCCATTTGATCTTCCGATCTATCTTATTTTTAGGCCAAAGCCTTATAATGATCTTATCAAATGTATGGACAGTTTGGATATAACACATGCCTTGTGGTGGGGCCTTAGAACTTGGTGATGTCAACAGACCACCATTGTCCATGTTGTGGGTCCCACCATAAGGTATGTGCTATATCTAAACCATCCATCCATTTGGTGAGATCGTTGTAAGGCTTGACCCAAAAATTAAAAAGATCCAAAGATCAAGTGAACCACATTGCAAAAAGTAGTGGGGGATTTAACATCTACCATTGAAACCCTTTTAGGGGTCACAAGGTTTTGGATTTAACATTTTTTTTAGTCATATATACTTCAGTCGACTGAATGCCCAGCTGGATTGGGTAGGCTTAAAGACTTGACTTAGATCAATGGTATTTGATATGTGTGGTTATGATCATTTAACAAAGATAGCTACAACCAATAATTTGATCCATCTATTGTTAGGGACAATCATAAGTTACATATGACTCTAAAAAATCGGCTTTGTTTGAGAATGCTTCGAAAAAAGATGGTCATGGAAAATAAGGAAAAATCAAAGATGTATTGGTCAGTACAATTCTTGTATTAATAGCCTAAGAAATGTACTATCGACTTAATTGATACTTGAAATTGACCAATTTGAAAGGCGTGGATGGGTTGATCGGCCCATAGGATGTGACGGTATATACATGGTCATAAGGATTTTCATACAAGGCTAAAGAAGATCGGGTCATGTCAAGTGGTGCGCCTCTCTACCATGTGAGTGGAAAGAATTTAGTTACCACTTTGATCATAGGGTTAAGATGGATCTTGAGCATGATCAACGGTTTAGATCATTGGATGGTAATTTTGATGGGTAATTGATATTTTATAGGTATTCATCTCTTCCTTTTATTAAGGAAGTTATTGCAATCTGTTCATTCAAATTTTAAACCTTTGATTGAAAATTATTACCTTTCGGTATTGTGATTGGTCTACATCATCAATGACATTGTTGGTAATATTTCAATGAACGGGACGCGGATTGCATCCTACCCCACCGGTAATCCATTCGGGCAGGGCTTTGTGGGGCCCACCGTGATGTAAGTATTTTATCCACACCGTTCATAATTTTTCTAAGATCATTTTAAGGTATAATCCGAAAAGTGAAGCATGTACAGGGCTTAAGCGGACCACAAAGTGAGGATTCAACATCCACCATTAAAAACTTCTTGAGAGCTTGAGAAATTTCAGATCAAGCCGATATTTGTGTTTTCACTTCATGCATCCACGCCTGCATGACCTTATGGATAGGTTGGATGGTAAAAAAACATCACCGTGGCCCTTAGAAAGGTTTCAATGGTAGGTGTCATTATCACTGCAGCTTTCTTTGGTGTGGTCCATTGGAGTTGTGGACCTGCTTATTTTTAGAATCGTATCTTAAAATGATCTGAGAAAATTGATGAGCGGCGTGGATAAAACATGTACATCACGGTGGGCCCTGCAGCGCGGGATGATGATGAGGTACAATCAGATTGCAATAAACATGATTCTTTGTTCGTGGCAAGCAGAGAATTCAGATTCAAGAGAGGAATGCTAAGTAAACTCGCTCGACCATAGTTTTAAGAGTTCTGATTACTATTTTGGGACTCGGATCATCCGAGTCAACTCAGACTTAGTCGGACTCAATCTGATTCAACACCTCGTATCACTCCTAACTTGGACCTGTCATGACTCAGAAGACTAGTAGCTAGGTCCAAGCTTGAGTACATGGTTTGAAAATCGGACAACTCAAGCCAACCCAGAAACCCCTCAAAACATAGTTTAGTATGGGACCCCTTTGTATATCCTGTTGGAACTTTATGAATGATCAAGTGCAGGCCGGCCCACTGAGTCAATGGTTCCCTTAAGCCTCAGCCCAAATCCAGCCCAAAGGGGTCGAGTCCAAACGGTCTAGTTCTACTCTAATAAGCATCAAAGATCTTCTTCAAGCAGGTATGTTGGAAGATACAAATAATCATCATCAAAGTATCTAAATATCATAAGAGATTAGACTCTAAACAGGATTAAATTCTCATCAAATATGATAAATACACCCAAATATTCGATTCGTCGAGCCACTTACTAATGTTCAAACTTCTAAGTAGAGAAAAATAAGTGGGAGAAAAAAGAAATATCTTGAATAATCTAGCTGAACAACATCAAAAATACCCAATGGAATTACAGTGATTCCAATTGCAATTTTAAGATCTATGACCACCCGGCCACATAGTCAAGAACATAAACAAGTGCCAGTGATGATGGGTACAGCGCGTAAGCCGCTACAGATGTCCAAAGTGGGAATTTGGTCCGGAAGCTGGTGAAGAAGCCCACTACGACGCATACGATGAGGCTGATCAGCACTTCAGCCGAGAACGTCCATGTCAATCCCCGTATGTAGACAAGGGCTAAAAAGACAGCCAGGCAAAGAGTATTCTTCATTGTCACCGCACCATAGATCTGCAGCACCAACTCCAAAGGTTAGGGACATGTTTGGAAGTGCAGGTAGATTGGATTGAAAACATCGATACGGTGTCTTTTCAAGCCCAACTTGAAAATTTACGGCAATTTAGCCAAACACTCTAAAGACCAATCGGGACACTAACCTCAGAGAATGTTAGGGAAGATGATCTTTGTGTCTTCCTGCTAGCAAAACTGATTGCTGAGACAGCCTCGCTGGTGTTGCTAACCAGCGGCAACAAGAGGAATGCAATGAAGAAAGAAGGTATGCTTGTGGCAGTGGAAAAATCATCGACAGCATGTACAAGTGGTTCTGCAAATGCTGCAGCAATAACAGTCCCCAGCAGCAATAGTAACACCGCTCTGAAACAAATCCATCCTGAATTATCGACGGACTCTACAACCTCATCGCTTTGATCGACCAGCTTATCATGCTCTTCCTTTGTTTTCTGCATTCACATCTCCAACATCTTAGGTTGATTTCTCAGCTTGTGCCAGTGAGGCCCATCATTGGTTGATCCAGACTGTGATCTGATGGGTACCACTGTTGATGGACTACTCCCAGCAGATCAGCAGCCTGGATGGATCAATCATTGGCCACGCCTGTTATGTGGAATTCATGACATTAACAAACTTACAATGTGAAACTCATGTAAGAAGTTTTGCATTCGAGTCCGTGAATTGGGCACGGCCCGCTGAGCATCATGAAGCCATTTTGATATTCCTTTAAGGAACTCATCCTCACTGAGATGCCCATCACCCGATACATCGAATTCGTCCATTATTTTCTTCACAGCATCGTCCATGTCCAAATCGATCACTTCAAGTTGGATTCCAATGATCAGCGCCCTTAATTCTGAAGCCGATAAAAGTCCATTTGAGTCCTGATCTATTCCATGAAATATTCTGCAATTCAATGCAGGAAAGATTGGTCAGATTCACCAGCAACCCAACTCCAAGCCCGTCACAGCCAGCTGGTTGCAGTATCAGACTCCGGCTAAGCTGGGCTAGTCCCACTGTCCAAATACTTATCCAACAGTGTTCCATAAGTTCTGCTGGAGAGGTTGAAACTGGTATATATGCTGTTCTTCTTGGATCATTCTCAGTCAATATGTTCAACTTGGTTAGATTCATAGTTAGAAAACCCGAAAAATAGAATTGATGTTCGAACGGATCAAAGACCCGACCCCACTACACTTGATTTTAAAAAATTAGAATTAAAAATACTATGTAAGCAAATAGGAGTAAAAAATAGTTAAAACTATGTATTATCAATTTAAAATAAAAGAACCATCATGAAATTATTGGTTGTTACTCAGGTTAGGAGTGTCTCTTCATATGGAGAAGGTTGTGAGTTCGTTTCCCAGCACTTTCATTAGGGCCCTTATTTTTGAACTATTTGGGCTTGGCCCATTGATTAGAGCATGACAAGACTTACTTCCTTAAGACAGTAAAGTCAGGTTGACCCTCTTCTGTGAGGAGCTTGTCAAGCCCATCCCTTTGGAAATGTCTTAAAATTCCTGATATTACATGGGTGTGCTTTACATATGCTAGTCTTCTCCTTTGAATCCATGGTTGAAAGACCTGCACCATATCCAATTTGGACACATGTCAGTATCAACGCATTTTCTGGACCGTCCCAACCGTAGGCATCATTGTGGATGGACCATTGCTCAAAAGTCAGAATGATTATACGATCTCAACCATCCGATTTTGTCTGTTTGATCGGTATATGGGCGATTCGAATTGACCCACCACAGTAATACCCATAAATTGGATGGTCCAGATTAGTCCAGTTGTGTGCCACGTGGCGGACAAGTGTAGCACAGACCAATAGGATACCTGATAGAGGCAATATGAAAGTAGTAAGATAACAGAAGCAATGAGAGAAATCAAGATGGCTGTGCGGCCGCTTTCATAAGGCATGTTGAAAACGTTTGGTAGCTGGATGATGATAAAGGGGAGCACAGATAGGACCATTATCTTCGCAGCATGGCTTGTCCACACATCAGTAGTGACCCCACACCCTGCAAAGATGAATGGTTGTAAGATGGTTGGAGGAACTTGATTGTGGATCATAGGAACATGATTCCTCCCACAATCAAACCCATGGATGGTGTGAGATGTTTGGTACACATAGTCATTTGCATTGCTGAGAAATCACGATTAATAGAATAACCATAAGAATAAACTACAATTACGGTGAGTAACAGACCAGTTAATCTAGATGGTTTTCTTTCCAGAGGTTCAGTTGAAGTTGAAGGCTCAGATTGGCCGACAATGATGCAAGTGCCCCACAGTAATGTCAGGAGGACGACGGTCGACCCAGCAAGCAAGCCCATCCCAATCAAGACCTGATGCTGAGCAGCTTCTTTACTTCCTGAAAGCCCAGACACTGGAAAAACATGTACAAACTAGATTAGATGAAATTCATTAGGGCCTGTCTGGATAGAGAGAATCCAATATGTAGAAATGAATTCAAAATGAAATTCTCACGAAATGAAACACTGCGGAATCCAACTTTAATCTAGGTACCATATTTGAGTATCATTTTACAATTTTATCATTTTCTCAGTTACATTATTATTATTATTATAAACATAATAAGAATGGGAACGCCAATGCACATGCAGTGTAATTTTAAAATTTGATAATTGAGTCTGACGCACAATCAGGACAACTTGATTTGAGAAGATTTCAAACCCGAGTCACTAACAAACACGGTGGCCAGTGAAACTTGGAATGGATTGACAAGACTTGCTGAGTTTGATTAGGATTACATAATTGTTGAAATATGGACTAAGCATGGTCAGACCACCCAGTGAGGAGTCGAAACCTCCCACTCTTAAACTACTTTGATGCTGGATAATTAACCACTTGCTCTAAAAGCTTGAATTGATAAACTATATTGAATTAATCACTTTATCTTATAGTGCAGGTCCCATATCGCATGGGTTAGGATCTCGGCCGAACTCCCCTTGTGGACTCCACATCACATGGGTACCGTTTCACATGAGCCATCGATCCACTTCAAACGGGCCACCCACCTTGATTGTGTCCTTGCATCCCACGGACTACCCCTCGAGCCGGTATGAAAATGCCCCTACATTAAGTTGACTCAATAAAATTTCAAGTTTAATCACTGCTTAACTCAGTTGTCAGGAAATTGGGTCTCAAATCGACATGACTCGCGACTTGCAACCTAACTACATAGGTTAGAATAATTTATGAGAATAATACTTGGGTACGATATTGGTAAAATACTATTTACACGATATACCAGTTATACAATTTATAAAGTGCCCGAGTATCAAGGACATAAACTAAAGTAACAAATGATTCCCCATAATTTAATGGGTTTTTAAAGCATGATATAATGATATAGAAAATGATATTGGACAGTTCAACCTTTACAAATAAAGAAAGACTCCTGTAACCATCACAAGAAAAGGGGACTATTTTAAATGGACTTAATTTAAAAGCAGGTCTGACACACTAGTCCATCTATACCGTCCAGCTGGCATATAATAGCACACGAATTATATTAGTATAACATCCAATCCATCCAAAAGGTTTGTATTACCATGTAGAAAATTGTAACAAAAATCAGAAAGATCCATTCATAATGTTGCCCACACCATAGAAAACAATGGAAAATTGCCAATCTAGTCAAAAGAAGATAAGTGGCCCACCTGGTGGGTGGATTAGTTCAACACTTCCGTTACAAGATATTCTTAGTGGGACCAATAATTTGGATGGCTTGGATATCATATAGACATAAGACATAGATAATTATGCACTAGTTGGACTACAAAATTAAAATAGTCTAATGTCAGACCTTAATTTAATTATTAAACACCGTGTTGAGTCAGTGAAAGATCCGATTTTGTCCTAAAGTTGACCCAACCCGGCCCGACCCGACTGAGCTGAGGTTTCGGGTTTTAGGAGAGGGGTTTGGATAGAATGCGGGCCACATCACAGCCACCTTCGGGTCTAAGTAGTGTGATTTTTGAAACATAGGACATCTAAAACTAAGGTCGCCTGGATGGACGACTTGGATTGACTGGTCATCCTATACTTTTGCTGTAGACAGATGCCTCTACCTCACTCTCTCTAATCTCCCAAATGAAGAGTTCGTTTTCCCTCTCTAGCCTTCCGGCGGGGGCCACACATCTGGTCCTATGATTTGAACCGTTCGTATTCTGCAGACTACCATAAAAAGTTACTGTGGCATAATCAGGCTTCTGAGATTGGGTTTTAGGGTTTGAGATTGTGACAATCATCTCTTCAGCATAAGTTGCTTTCTATGGCTCGCATTAGATTCCACAGCATGGAAAGCTTCAATTACCAAAGCACTCAGCATGTAGGCCCCACGGAGCCGAGCTTCCTTTTGCTTTTGGCAGGATGCTTCACAGCAATGGAATCGGATCAGCTACTCCCCTTACCACCAGCCAATGGCTGATGGTCGGTGCTCTGTGGGCCCTACGATGATGTATGTGTTTCATCCATGCCGTCCATCTATTTTTCTAGATCATTTTATAGTACAAGACCAAAAATGAGTTATATCCCAATCTCGAGTGGAACACATTACAGGAAACAGTGTTGAATGAACACTGACCATTAAAAGCTTTTCGGGGGTAATAAAAGTTTTGGATCAGTCTGATCTTTGTTTTTTCCCTTCATCTGGGTCTGTATGACCTAATCAACAGATTGGATGTTGAATAAACAGTATAGTGGGCCTTAGGAGGATTTTAATGGAGGATATCCAATCTCTTTTGTTTTCCTGTGGTGTGGTCTGCTGAGATTTTTATTCCTCTAATATTTTAGATCTAGTCTTAAAATGATCTCTAAACATATATGAACAGCATGGATGAAATACGTACATCATGGTGGGCCCACATATCGCAGAACACCAGCCATGGGGCTGGTGGCAAGGGGAGTAGGCACAAATAATGGGAAAACATACATTTTCTATTTTTCATCTTGTTTGGCTCACCTGATGAGTGGACCATCCCTATTTTATTCCCATGGCTCACCTGATGAGTGGACCCACCTAATAAATAGCTCGGAATTCCCACACTCAGCATCTATCTCTCTGTTTATTTTTTTTTTTTTCCCGAATGCTCCACAAAAAAGGTAGGAACATGGCCCAATGATCCTTCATCAAAATAGTACAGACAGGTGTCTGGCGCGAATGTATGGAAGAAAAATCTAACGGGACAGATGATCTTAACCATCCAACATGTGACTTACCAATGGACAAATGTACAAAATATGGCAACGGTCACATTTGATAGAAAATGGCCTACCATCTACAGTGGGACCCACCCAGCATAGCGATCTAGAAAAAAAGACTCTTGTGATCCATACATGGGCACATGTAAACAGTAGAGATTGCTGTGGTTTAGAGAGAGAGAGAGAGAGAGAGAGAGAGAGAGAGAGCTGACCAAGAACGAGTATAGCATCAGGAAGAGCGCCAAGGACGGGGAGGAAGAGGCCGCCGACGAGCCCAGGGCCGAGGACTTCAAGAAGAAGCTCGCAACCGGTTGAGATGTAATTTGCGGCGATGTACATCAAGTATCCATATACGGCCACCAGAAATATGTTGCCTACTACAGTGCTCGAGCATGGCATGAATCCATACGTCTGATCGCATGCTGCCAGCGACGTTGGTTGTTCCAGATCCAGATATGGAGTTCGAGGAAGGAAGCGGATTCCGTCGGAGACTAGATCGCCTGACACCTCCGTCACCAAACGACTCTGGCCAAAGCTAGAAAGTAGGATGATGATGAAAGAGATTGAAAACATAGCTTTACCCATTTCCCTTCTTCTTAGACTGGCTAGAGTGTCTTGAAAAGATAAGGATTGGAAAGCGGATTTATAAAAAACTAGGCACAGAATGCCAAACAAGAAATTTATTTTATACCTACGCTAATATATTATGTGGTTGGATGGTGTGGACAATTTTATCCTCGTGATTACCTTGTTTAGAAACGGAAATTAAGAAATTTCTGAGGGCTTATCATGATATTTCTAGCTGTATTAAGGGCATTTATGGAATTAAATATATATCTCATTGTTACTTTTAGTACCTTCAAATTCTTTCGGGGATTCTCGGTATTAACAGGTTTGGCTTAGTGGTCAGTGATCTGTGGGCCCACTATAATTTATATGTTTCATCCATGCCATCCATCCATTTTTCCAGATCATTTTATATTTTCACAAAAAAAAAAGGGGAATCTAAATCTCAGGTGAACCACACCACAGGAAAACAGTAGTGATTGAATGTCCACTGTTAAAAATCTCCTACGGCCCACTGTAACGTTTAGTTGAAATCCAACCAGTTGATTTGATCATACAGATGAAGAGAAAAAAAATTATCAACTTGATCAAAAACTTTCACTCCCCACTAAGTTTTTAATGGTCAGTGTTCCATCAACACTGTTTTCTGTGATGTGATCCACCTAAGATTTAGATATAACCCGCTTTTACAATCATAAAATAAAATTATCTATAAAATTGGTTGGACTACTTGGATGAAACATATAGATCATAATGAGGCCCACCAAGCACTGAGCACTGGCCATCGGCTGATGGCAGTCTCAGTAGCCACCTCTCCTGTGCTCGTATCTACCGTAGGCATCCTTGGGAAGCGGATTAGCTGGTGTAGCATACACCACTTACCTGGCTGATACGTTGACGTAACTAAGTTCGGTCTCATCGCGAAGTATGTGTTATATCCACCGTTTGGCGAAGTCGTACTAATGCTTGAGTAAAAAATTAAGATAGATCCAACAATGAAGTGGACCACACTGCAAAAAGCAGCCGGGGGGGGGGGGGGGGGGGGGGGACCATACACACAAATTTTGGATATATATTTTCTTTTCTTCAAAAGTTTTGTAACCTTATGAATAGGATGAAAAATAAACATTACAATGAAACTTTAGATCTTACTTATTTTTTGGCTACTCACAAAATGAATTAGCAAAGTCCCATTTGGATATCAATATGTATATTAACATCACCAAGGGGGGGATATGATATTTTCTTTTCTTCTCTGTCGAGGTTTGTGTAACCTTATGAATAGATTGGATGAAAAATAAACATTACGATGGACCCTACTTTAGATCTTACTTATTTTTTTAGCTCACAGCCTACTCACAAAATGAATTAGCAGTCTGGATATAACACATACCTCATGGTGAGACACGTGGAACTTGGTGATGTTACTATACCAGTAAGGCGTGGCCAATCCACATCCACCTCAATGGGAAGCGGGGGGATTGGCTGGCGTACCACACACCAGCTACGACCGCCCATGCTTTTCGAGCTCTGTGTTGTACGAATGGTTTAAAAGAGATCAAAGTTACATGGGCTCTACAATGATATTTATTTTTCGAGATCATTTTAAAGCATTAGATAAAAAAATGAATCATATCCCAAGTTCAAATAGATCACACCAAGAAGAGCAACTAGGATAATGATTTTGACGTTAAAAAGTTCTTAGGGCCCACCATGTATAACGTTTATTTTTAATTTTTGAGCTCATGCTCATTAATGATCTCCCCAAATGGTTGCACAATGTATATATAATAAGGACATCATTGTGGGCCCCACATAACTTTGATCTCCTTTTAACCGTCTGTACGTTCTAAGGCCCGAGGAGTGGCCCGAGGAGTTGAGGCACTCAACGGACGTGGCCCGTACACACACCCCCAATACCAAGGTTGGTGGTGTGTTATACATCAGCCAATCCGCTTCCACCTCAATGGCAGGGGAGGGATTAGCTATTTCCCTATTAACAACTCAGTGAGTGTTACCCCAATCATGTGGGTCCCACCTTGATGCATTTTTTCATATATTTTTCCATCACATTTTTAAGGTGACATTCCAAGCTTTAAGAAGGTCGAAATCTCAAGTGGACTGTATCATTAGAAACAATGATAAACAATCATTAAAAGCTTTTTGTGGGGCTACGAAAGTTTTTCATCAATCTGATCCCTTCACTTAGGTTTTCCTGACATAATCAACACTGTAGATAAGAAACAAACATTACAGAAACCTTACGACAAGCCTTTTCAAAATTTTAACGGTGAGGCATTCAATCACCACTCTTTCATGTGGCATTGTCCACCTGAGATTTGGATCTACTTAATTTTTGGAACCACATCCTTAAAAAGGGTTGGAGAGAAATGGATTGCATGAATATACAACACATCATCAAAATGGCCCTCATGGTAAGGGTAACGGTAATAACCCAATTTTTACACGTGCGCAAGACACACATGTACACTTTACATAAACAATTAAATCTTTAAATATATAATTCGGTCCTTAAGAAGCAAAATTAGTCAGTTGTAAAAACTCTCCTAATTGTAAAACAGGTCACAGAATCGTTACCCACCATAGCATTAAAGTAACTCTGTTTGTAAAATCCTAAAATAAATTTAAATTTTACATGGACATAGAAGACATCTGATGAATTAGATTCTCCCCATGTCACTAATCCTTAATGGGACCTTCTAAATGAACTGCTAGGATCACCACATGGGCCGTGTAACCCAACCCACCCATTGAGTAAGCCTAAGGATGAGAAGCCAAATAACCAGGCCTATCAGATTTAGGAGAAAAAAAAAAAAAAAAACCTCTAAATTCATGTGAGGGCCAGATCCTGGCCATCCAATCATTGGTAGACGATCACATAATACTTTTTAAAAGAGGTATCAAATCACATAATACTTTTTAAAAGAGGTATCAATACTTGTACCGTTCAACCTTCCAGTATGTGCAAGTGCGGCCCGCTGTTCACTGATCCACGCGGTCGATATTCTGGTGTTGACATCCATAAAAGATTTCCATTAAAGGATCCCAACCCTTCATTAGGTGTCGATAAGAAGACCCTAACGGAGGAAAATACAGAAAAAAAATTCGTATCCCATCAAACAAGGCCAAATCATATGAAGTAGGATCTTCCAATATCTAGGACGGGGCCATCATATTAACCGTTTGGATTACTGATACATGGGCCCAGTTGTACAAACCGAAAACCTCAGCGCACCGTCCTGGATATATCCTATTTCACCCAAGAATTATATAATCCGGCTTTCAAGAGAAGGAATAAAGCTCATCCGCAAGTGGACCGACTTTATTTATTTTGAGTCTGAAAGGTAGCGTGAATCACATGATCTGGAAATTGCGGAATGATAGTTTGCCACCATTTTAAAAATGATGGTGACGCATATGTGCCCCTCATTTACTACTATCCACACCGTCTAAATTATGGGGCATACTGAAAAGACGGTGGTAAATCAATAGTGGGAATAATGGGGTTTATGGTTTTTCTCGAACTATCATTGCTCTCGAGAAGACAGGTTGGGCTTATCAGTACTCAAGCCCAGTCATGTGATGCAAATTGCTTGTTGGACGGGATAGGGAAGACCTTGGTTCAAAAGTCTTCGGTCAAGGCATCCAACGTATTAAAAAGAGAAGCAGGATTGAGTCCGGCCCTCTCTTGGAAAGCGTCCATGCGGGGGCTCCGTGGGATCCACTGTAATGTATGGATTTTATCCACAAAGTCCATAGATCCATTGTTTTAGATAATTTTAGGGTATGTTTAAAAATTAAGTACGTCCAATGCTCAAGTGGACCACACTATAAGAGGCAGCGGCATACAATAATGAAACTAACAGTTAAAACCTTCCTAGGGCTCCATCTAACTTGCTCATGAGGTCATATAAACATGGATGGAGGAAAACCTAAATATCAAAACTTCTACGCTTACAAGAAGTTTTTAATGATGGGAATTCAATCCCCAGTGTGGTGCACTTGAGCCTTAGATATTTTCCTCTTTTTTTTGGGTTCTATCTTAAAATGATACGTAAATATGGATGGACAATGTCGTGCCGGATGCCTTGAATTTTACCTATGTGAGAGATTTGTCTGTACGATGAATAGAGTGTGGGTTCTCAATGGATACAAGAAAATAATCTTCCTGATTTTTATTTTTTTTCCGAACGTGGTCATCAACAAGGTGGTCCATCAAACGGATCCAAGGCATCAATAAGGGGCGGATTAGGTGAGACTCGGATCCACTTAGGTCGGTAGGATGCCAGACTGTAGGGCACACGGTGATGTATGTTCCTTAAATCCACACCATCCAACCATTTTCAAAGCTCATTTTAGGGCATGATTTCAAAAACGAAGCTTGCAAAAATTTTAGGTGGACTACACCACACGAAACAGTCGTGATTGAATCCCCACCATTAAAAACTTTAGGAAGTCCACTAGAATGTTTATTTGCCATCCAACCTATTGATAAAGTCACACATACCTATATAAAGAGACCACGCAAATATCATCTTGATCCAAAGCTTTTACGATACACAATAAGTTTTTAATGATCAATTACTACGGTTTCCTATACTATGATCCACATGAGATTTGGATCAGCTTCATTTTTTAGATCATGGCCTAAAACGAGTTTTCATACAGATGGGCGTAGATGTCACTAGTTATCAATATAGATAGCGTAAATGTAGTCACGTACATCAAGGTAGGCCCCACAGTCAGGGTCCTGGGATCCACTTAAGCCATGCCCCATCAATAAACATAGACGGGCGCACACGTCGTGAATCTTGTCACCATCTCGCGTCATAGGCTCTCGTCAAGGTCGCCTACCAGCTTTCCTCTTTAAATTAATCCACCAACCGGATCCTTACTCTCTACTAGCTTTCATCTTTAAATTAATCCACCAACCGGATCTTTACCCTTGCTCTAGTGGTAGACTCTCTGGAGTTTCAACACCTAGTCAAGGGTTCAAGTATCATAGGTGGCGAAATCCCACTACATTGCACGTGGTTTATCCATGCCATCCATCCGTTTTTACGGCTCATTTTCATTTTTGGGGTTCCAAAGTTGAAACCTTCATATGGGCTTGGCCTACAATGATGTTTATTTGTGGGCTTCCAAAGTTGAAACCTTCATATGGCTTGGCCTACAATGATGTTTATTTGTGATCTAACCTGTTCATCAGATCACGAGTGAAAACACAAATATTGGCTTGATCCAAAACTTCCCTAGCTCTTAAGAAATTTTCAAGTGAAAACAGGCTTGATCCAAAACTTCCCTAGCTCTTAAGAAATTTTCAACTTAGACTTTCAATTTACACTGTTTCCTGTAATGTAGTCCACATGAGCTTTGGATACACTACTGGTACAAACTGAAAACGGAAGATACTGTACACACTCTCTGCACCAGCATTGTATAATCCGCGGGTCCTTTCTCTACAGACTGCATATGCAATATCAACCAGTTCTTTATCTATTTGTTTATCTATTTATTTGTTTGAGTGTGAAAGGAAGCGTGGAATTTACCTCAAAGTTGCAATAATTTAAGTAGTCGTTTGGATGTCATTTTCAAAATGGCAAGGGTGCGATGAGAACAGTGGACTTTAATGATGCGTTTGGCGCCATTTTAACGTGGCAACTCATCCTCATATATTCTACTCATTTACTACTATCCATACCATCCAAGTTAAGGGGCACGTTGTCCCAACAGAGTGACCAAGCAATTATATACATCCAATTAATGATCATCAAATGAACAGTTACGCTACTTCCACATATGGGTCACTCATTTTGGACAGCTTGGATTTTGTACACGTTTGAAGAGTAATTGAAAATGATGGTGAACAATAATCAGAGCCTGTTGATTAAGGTTGGTAGGTTTTTAAATCCCACTACGGCGTGAGTGTGTGGTGGTGTGTGTGCGTGTGTAAAAAAAAAAAAAAAAAAAAGGTTGGTAGGTTTTTGGTTTTTCTGGGGTCATCAGTTTGGCCACGATAGTAAGGTAAATGACGCTTTGGGTAACACCCAAACACAACCTTAGTTTTTTAAATTGTAATTTGGGATGCATTGAAATGAAAGGAACAAGTGTTTGAAGGGCCCTTTTATCACTGTCGTGGGACAGGTTGGTCTATCAGTACCCAAGCCTAGTCCATATCAGACTGATGATTAGCCTATGAAATTTCCAATGTAGGGCCCACTAGATGAATGCATCCGGCCTCATATATATGTGCGGATCGGTGCATGTGATAAGAATCGCTTCTTGGACGAAATAGGGAAGAACTTAGCTTCAAAGTCTTTAGTCAAGGCATACAGCCTATTAAAAAATGACATACTTGAATAAATAATTCTGTATTAGTGAGCTGCCTTTCACCTGGGACGTGGATTGCGTCCTGCGTCACCCACCTCTGTGGTAGCAGACTCTATGGAACTTACCATGATATATGTGTTCTATCTACACTTGGCCATCTCATTTTAGGCCAGGATGACAAAATTAAAACATATATCTAAAGCTCAGGTGGACCACAGCCTAAGAAATAACAGGGTATAATGAAATCTGCTGTTACAATCTTCCTAGGGCTATGGTGATGTTCATTTGTCATCCATTCTATTCATATATATGGTCCCAGAGGCCTTAGTGGAGGGAAAACCTAACATTAGCTTGAACTAAAACTTCTGTTGCCTGAGAAGTTTCCAATCTTCTTTCAATGGTGGACATCATTATCTTAATTGCTTCCTGTGTGTGGTCCACTCAAGCTTTGTACATTCTTTAATTTTGGGCTCTCATAGCTTAAATGATCCAATAAAACAGATGGATAATGCGGATAAAAGACATACATCACAGTGGAGGTCGAGCCACCACACAATTTGTGTCCCTATTCATATATATGCAGTCTCTCCTAACCATACACACGGTGAGCATGTAAGATGATCAGGAGTATTGATCCAGTAGGCCATCGCATAAAGCTGCAGCGAAGATAAACTCGAGTCATCCATTTTTATTTTTATCATTCAGTTGTTGTGAGTTTTGGTGGTTTAATTTTAACCGTTGCTCACATCATCCGTAAGTTCCAACTGTGTGGGGCCCACTGTGATGCATGATCAGTGACATCTAACCCACCTCTGTACCCTTTATGTTTGGCTATGAACCCAATACTTAGCTTGATCCATAATTCAGGTGGGCCCACCACAGGATTCAATGGTGGACACATACAATTATATGAAACGAAGGGTACGGTGTGTTGTGTATTTGTCATCCAACCCAGTCATCACGTGTGCCCCACCAGGATCAAGGGACATACCTAAACTCAAGGTATTCCGAAACATGGTTGAGCCTTAACATGTGAATATATATATATATATATATATATATATATATATATATATATATATATATATATATATGGCCATACCATCTAAAACCATGTGAAGACATGTCTAAAACATATAAAAGTACTTGGTGGGGCTGACCTAAGTTTTGGATGTGGCTGAAACTTGGTCTGGCCCCTCATCCAAGTGGGACACAAAATTGATGGTCTGGATTTGTGAAACAAGTCTCGGTGGGCCCAATAAATGATTATGATTAATGTTTTAATGGGAGGGTAACCCTTCTCAACTGTTGTATGTGGTGTGGCCCACCCAAGTCATGTATTTACTTGATTTTTAAGCCTATGGCCCACCATGTAATGGTGCATCTGACTGATGGGGTAGATGTTCGACACACATCATGGTAGGGCCGACACAGCTCGACCTCATAGTACCATTTCCCATTGAATCCTGCGCATTGGTCCCGGCGGTGCGTACAAGGTTCACGGTTTGGATTCCAGGTACAGTTACAGGTGGACCTCACAGAGCTTGAACATGTGGTACTAAGAGCACATGTGGTTATTCCCCTTATTTAATGGCTACAAGAATCAATCTCAATGATTTTTCAGATATGGACATGGCAAAGGTGGCCCAATGAATGGATCCTCCGGATCTCCATCGATAAACGTAGCTGATGCACATGTGGTGGAACTCGTCATCATACGCTCTTGATCCAAGTCCAGGCTCTCATGATCTGCTCTCCATATCGTACCCTACCAACCTTCCTCTTAAATTAATCCAACAACCCGGACTAGAACGAGGGTTAGGAGTTTCAAATAACTCAATAATACATTCTCTAGACAAAATATCTGATACTCCAATAAAGCGTGATGGATGATACACAGGCACTTGAGAAACTATTTGGAAAATGATACATGACATGCAAATAAATCAAATTGAACCGTCCAAACTGTGGCAATGAGCTACGATTTGAGTTAACATATACCCTATGTTAGCTTTTTGAGTGCATGTTTATCTTTATCACATAACTTCCTTTAAAGATATGCAGCTGTCAACAGGTAATTGGATCCGGAGATACTAAGTACCGACATGATTTCACACATATCTTTGCCCAATGGCCTCACCATCTTGGGCCCTGTTAAATATTTATTCATGTCAGGTTCAGGTTGGGCATTGGATTACTTTAATATTTAGATTGAATTATATTGTAACAACTAATATTTTATGGAACAATTGCAGTTAAAAGCCCTATTTATAGTTTAATTACAGTTATCCATCTATGATTCATCTAATTACAATTTAACCTTAAGAATGTTCCAAAGGCTTGTTTGGTGTTACCTTAAAATGGATTCTAGGTAAATAATTTACTATCTATTCTCTGAAATTATTTATCGAGAGTTGCTTCTATGAAAAACTAATGTTTGTTTTTAAAAAATTAATTTCCCCATGAAAGTTTCAATGGTAATCATCGAATTCTCTTCTCTGTGGTGTGGCCCTCTTAAGTCTTAGATTTACCTTATTTTTGGAGTTATATCCTAATATTATATGGCCAAATGGATGGACAGAGTAGATGTTGCATGAACATTATGGTGGGCTCCATAGCTTTACAAATGGGACTTGTAGAAAGTAGCGTACGTCCGTAAGGCTTCTTCATAGATGGCATTTGTTAAGGTCACCTGCATGTGTAATACAAGTCATGCATTCGCCTCATACTTGCATCATGGCACTTAGGTCTAAGATCCAATCAATCAATTAGAAAGGCATCACTATATTAATGCCCTACTCTAAGAATTAGGTTGATATACTAGTTAGGTAGACCACAATTTGCAAAACAAATATACAGCTCTAAAATATTTCGAAGAAATTTTCTAACCCATTCACCCCTTTTGTTTTTTTTAAACGCATGGGAACTACCGAGCCATGCATTGAGACCCTCCTAGCCCTTAAAAAAAAAAAAAAAAAAATTATTTTAGCAAAGACAAAGAACCCTAATACAATCTTTTATACCATTAGTCAAAGAAAGTTTATTCAAATGACCAAAATGCCCTTTTAATAAATGCGGCTTATTGATTTGTTAATACAACCGACATTGGTCTACAACAATAATTATTTTATAGTGTGTGGATCACCCAAGCTCTTTGGGGCTAAAATATTATATATATGAAATACACTCCTTTCACGAGGATAATTGTTTTTCTTTTCACATGCACACACCCCACACGCGCCATAGTGGAATTTCATCACCTATGAGTAGGGGTGTACATGAACTGAGCTAGCTCGGTTAGCTCGCTCGACCCGACTTGAAAAAGCTTGATTCGGCTTGGTTCGAAGCTGAGTTCGAACCGAGTCGAGCTGATTTTTTGAGCTCGAAAATGAGTTCGAGCAGGCCCCAGCTCGACTCGACTCGGATCGAATCCAGCTCGAATTGAACTCGGATCAAACTAGTTCGGTGACTCGGTTGCTTTGCCATTGATGTTGCTCACCAAGTGTTTGATAAAATGACTCAATGAAGTGTGGCTAGTGGCAAGAAATGTATGTACATGAAACAAACACCCTTTTTTTCTTGGTTTTTATGTTGCTTAGAAGGTGTTTGATAAAATACCTATAAAACCATTGCTTTTGTTTCACATACAGAGGGATTTTAATGGTGCAATCTAGGTGTTTGTAGAAATGCGTCAATGGCGAACTCCACTCAATCTTGGCTCGAACTCGGTCCGAGTTGGCCCGAGTTGCTGACCAAATCGAGCCGAGCTGGCCAGTCAGGCTCGAGGACCGAGCCGAACTGAGTTCGAGCTGAGGTCAGCAATTAGCCGAGCCGAGTTGGGCCGAGGCCAACTCGACTCAGTTCGACTAGATGTACACCCCTAGCTATGAGTACTTGAACCCTTGTTGGTGTTGAAAATCTTGTGAGTTTACCAGGGTGTAATAGTAAAGACCGCACGTGATAATTGTTGTGTTGAAAGCTAATAATAATAAAGCTCAACGTGAAAAACAACTAAGAAGAGACACACCAATGGAAACGTTAAAAAATTATGCCTGACACCTCTAATTCCACATGTTGTGGCTTGCATGTCTTTGGCTTTGGCCGAGCTTAATTTTATATATTTCTGCATCTTTGTGAATCAAATGTCGAATGGATTTGAAGGAATACAAACATTAGGTGGCCCCACACACAAACCTATGGTTGGCATCTCATTGTCATCTCTCCCTGTGGTATGGCCTACCTGTGCCATGGATGTAGTTGAACTTTAACCTCAGGGTCTAAGCATCATGGAGCATACCTGATGGATGAAATGGATTTCCCATATAGACTAGAGATTAGGCGTTTTATGCATCTACTTCAAACGGATGGTGCAGGTGATTCCTGTCTGTCATAAGAGAAGCGAATTCCGTGCCTTTGGAGCTGAAATGACTTCATGTGGATAAAATCCACCTGGCCCACTAGGCACACCACCCTTTGTTTTGATCAGAGCCTAGAAATCAGGCTAATTAAATGCTCAGGTGGATTACAACAGGAGGAACAGTTGAGATGGTGACAATGAACATTAAAATGGTACAAATTGTGTGTAGGGTCCACTGTGGTGTATATATTCCATCCAATCTGTTCATCTGACACGGCCCACTAGGAAGAAGAGATTCTCCAAAAGTCATGATATTCCAATGCTCATGTGGGTTACTCCACACGAATTTAGAGGTTACATGCATGATTTTACACTGTTCCTCATGGTCTGGCCCACCTAATTCTTGAATTGAACTGAGATAACGATCCACAGTGAAAATGAGACGATGTACCTGACGGATGGGGTGGATATGATGCTTGCTGATCTTTTTTTTTTTCTTTTTTCTTTTTAATTTTAAATTTTGATATCCTTAAAACTCTAGAGGACATAGACAGTTTGGGCTGCCCACTGAGAAAGGAAAACTCCTAGCTAGGCAGCCTATCGTAAGCACTTTACAATTTGAGCTCGTGACAACGTGAGCTCCATCCTCTACTTAGACTTTCTAATGGAGCCCAGCCCAATCTTATCCAGCTATCAAAAACAGACCTCGGATGATGCGAGGGAGATCGGATGCCTCCCAATATAACCGGTTCCCCTGACTGTAGCTGCCTTCACGGGCCAGCCCACTGCCGGGCCGTGGCTTTCTCGCCTAATGTGAACAAACTGGAAGCTTCCCCTTCTTTGCAGGTCCTCTATCCAGTTGAACCAGTATCTACACTTCTAAGCCATTTGGGAATGGTAGTTTAGAGCGTCTACCACAAATTTGGAGTCGGATTCGACCACCACCTTGGATAGGTCCTGAACCAGTATCTCCATTCCAAGCCATCTGCTTGCTGATCTTACGACATAGCATTCAGTTGGCGCAAGTCAGGCCCTTAATCAAATCGAGCAGACTATTAATCGAATTGAAAATCCTGTTTTAGCAAGAGATTGAAAGCATTCAATCAACAATTTTATAAGAATTTCTCTTGTTTTCATAAAAGGAGGACCAAAGTGGACCTTTATTTTAATCGTTTTTGTCATTCCAACCCACATTCGAAATTTAAGCCTCAAAAGAAATGAAAAATCTTGTGGCACATATGCACTACTGGTTGCCACAAGAGGCCCCAATATTGCCCGGTCCAATACAATTGAATTGTCCAAGTGAGCTGAAGCAACTAGGACCAGTACTATAACTTTTATTTATACCAGGCATAAATATCTTAAATAGTTATACGTCTAATTTTAGAAGCGTGGTTCCAAGATAAATTATAAGTTCTGGACCTATGATGAGGATGTGAATAATGTCCGGATATGATCATTTGGTAAAAGTAAAGGCCTATTCATTATTTTTTGGGGGGTACACAGCTGAATCTTCGATCAACTGATTTTTCTTTCTCATTATTTTATCAAACAAATCAAAGTTAAATCGGAATTATTTTGTGGACGAGTTGGCACTTTGGACACTAGTCATTAGAGCTGGGCACCGGATGACTCGACTCATCCGATTAGTCCAGGCCAGACGTAGATTTGGATCGGTTCAAGCATGCTGGACTCGGTACCGAGTCGAGTCGAGTTTGGGTCAGGCCTCTTTCAGAACCGGATCGGGTCGGGTCAGCCCTAACTCGTTCCAACTCGACTCGATGCCCAGCTCTACTAGTCATGTTTTGATGCATCAAGTGCATGCACGTAGCTTGTCAAAGTTATCATTTATATTTTGGTGCAACCAAACGTACTCTAAGCAATTGGGCACGGTCCCAATGCAATCCACTGATGAAGTACCCTACTCAATGGAGTTAAATTCGTTGGCCCTGGCCAGGCTATCCTGTTGGAACTTTATGCATGATCAAGAGCAGGCCGGCCCACTTAGTCAATGCATGGTTCCCTTCTATTCAACGAGCTATGTTGTAACAAACAGGTAATCATCATCAAAGTACCGAAATATCATAAAAAATTAGACTGTAAACAGGATTGAATTCTCTTAAAACATGATAAACTACACCCAAATATTCGACACTTCTATCTACTTATTAAGAGAAAGATACTAGGAGAAAAATATAGCCCAACATCACCCAAAATACATGATTGAATTACTGTGATTGCAATTGCGATTTGAAGATCTATGACCATCCAGCTACGTAGTCTAGAACGTAAACCAGTGCCAGCGATGATGGGTACAGCGTGTAAGCCGGAATCTGGTACGAAAGCTGGTGAAAAGGCCCACTACAATGCAGACAATGAGGCTGATCAGCACTATTCATTTCTTTGGAAAGTATGCTGTACAACCAAAGCAGAACAGAAACAGGAATCCCCCAGCTACATAATACTGGGAGGCCCACCCAAAAAGCAGAAAACCCAAAAAAACGCCTGCATCTATACAACAAAAAAACCTATGTAGACTCAGCAACAGCCCTGATAGCCCCAGTGTAACGCCCCGACTTTTCAGGACCCGAGTAAACGACCCGTTTCCCAAAAACCCGAGTGTTAACTTTAAAGGATGGTCAAATTCAGTATTTAATATTTTCCTTTTATCAGAGTAAGTAGATGAGCGTAGAATGGACAAGTAAGCATAAAGGAAAATTCCATTATCATTTAAAATATACAAGAGAGTGCCCATAATGACTTATACAAACCAATGTCCCCATTCTTACAATTACAAAATGAAATAATATTACATGTGAAATAAAATAAATTACAACAAATTTGATATATGAAATCCTGTAGCAACCATTAGCAAATATAATCATGCACCCTTATCAACCATAGCCTGCTCCTCATCAATATGAACATGAATGTCGTTGGAGCCACCTGTGCTACCTGTACGGTTATATATTTGATGGATGAATGACCAACTCAGTATGAATTCCCTTCAAGATTACACACTGCTGCATTAGATAAGCAATAATATAAAACATCCAGACAACCAAAACAGAGTAAATGCAGTCTTATTATATGCATGGATGTAATGCAATCGTCGGCCGGGGTAAAACATCCAGACGGCTTATGTCCTGTGTAAAACATCCAGATGGACATTAAGGTCGTCACCCATGCAGTTATTGACCCAGGTAAAACATCCAGACGGTCTGTGCCTCAGGTACAACATCCAGATAGGCAAATATGTACGATAACAACAGATGATGGTTGGTGCCTCGGGTAAAACATCCAGACAAGTGAATCTGTGTGTTACGCATGACAGCATTATACGATAACAACAGATGATGGTTGGTGTCTCGGGTAAAACATCCAGACAGGCGAATCTATATGTTACGTATGACAACAATAGATGCTGGTCTATGCTATGCATGCATGATTAGCCAACCCATTATTAGTTCAATTGCAACCAGCCAATTTAAATAAGCTCACGGTCACTACGGGGAGCCTAAAAACATACCGAAATAGACTTAAGTATTAAATGACATGATGAATGCCCTTGCCAAACCACCCTCATGCGACACCATCTTACGTTCGCGACATGCATTCATCCCTCAGTGCTCCACATCTACCAGGCACATGCAGTGCGATGATGAGTATGATTACCGAGTAGTTATTAGTCCTTTTAAACAGCAGGATTGGAAAACTAAGGTACCTCCCTTGTATCATTCCCAAACATGATCCATTCCAGGGTCGTCAATCCTAGATAATCTCATACGATAATATATTTCTAGGTCACTGCAAAGGCTGTCAGGGCTGTTACACGCAACCGTTACACCACTCCTCCATCACCTTTTTAACGGTTCATCACTAAATTGATACAGGCCTAGTTCATACTCTATTTACTGCGGCAAAACTCGTCGCCTCACCGCAGATTCAGAGTATGCTCGAGGTCACTACAAATGGCTGTCAGGGCTGTTACACGCCTTCGTTGCACTACTCCCCCATCACCCTATCAATGGAGGCCGACAGCACGAATATAGTATCTCATACCACCATAATTGGCTCACGAGTCTTGTTGCTCACTGGTCATTACGGGGAGGCACATGGCCCCAGCGTAGGCCGATAGCTCGACCACGGTGTCCCATACCACCATGCCCGGCTCATGAGTCTTAGCGGATCAAGGTACCATAGTTAACGGGATTTCACTGGTAAGATTGGTACCCTAGGTTCAAGCAGTAACGTCCAAACATGGTGAACATACATTAGACAGATCGGGTTACTTGACGAGCTTGGCTAACTCGAGCGCACAACAAGTTGAACGATATGAAGAGCATAAGCACTTCGTGTGGCCAGCCACTATCGCCAACCGAAGTATGACTCGGGTTCATCGAACACATCTCATGTGGCGAATGAATCTCAACAACGAATTCAGTTTCGTTGCCGATTGCCTGGACTATACAATAGCCCCAATCGCATTCAATTGCAGATAGTTAAAGCAATAATGGATCAAGATTCAAATCATACAATCGAAATCTGATAATATCCGCTTAGGGCTGCCAGGGCTGTTGGACGCACTTGTTACACCACTCCCCCATCACCCTTCACGGCTCTTATGGAATACAACATAAACATGAATTGAAACATATGCATTATACAAATAAAATCATACAATCAGTTAAGCATGTTATGAAGTACAACATAAGCATGAGTTTGTACATATTCAATTCCTAATCACCCAGATATCTAAAGAATCATACACATAGTTAAAGAAGTTGAGAATTATATCTCAACACCCTTATACATTATAATTTACTAACTACTACTCATTCAGACATTTCAACAAACACTTTAAACTACATACATCAACATACATGACATATATTGTTCACATAGGCATTAGGCCAAATCCTTTCACTAGGGAGTTGCTCCAATTATAACACGCATGCACCCACGACGGATAATCATGGCAAGCATAAATCCAAGTTTCATATTCATTTGAACATTTTCACAAACACTTAGGCTACACATTTCAACATATATAGCGTAAGTGGTCGTGGCATGATTTAGGGCAAATCCTTTCGTCAAAGGGGTATCGCCTATACAACGATCATATATCCATGACAATTAGTCATAGCGAGCACGAATGTGAATTCTATACTCATTCGGTCATTTTCACAAACACTTAGAATATACTATTTTAACATACATAGTGTATTTAAGCAAAACATGTATTAGGGTGAGTCCTTTCGCCAAACAAGTATTTTACACGTATATAATATGTTCATACAACAAATAATCATGGCAAATATATTTCCAAAATTTATATGTATACGGTACTTTCTACAAATACCTAGAATATGTAAAATTCCATATTCCACGTCTTTAATCGAAACGGAAAACAGACAGCACTTTGTACATGTGCAATTGCATGCAGATCATGAATCTATTATTATCTGACATTGAAAGCATTAAAAATCATAACCTATACACCTAAAGTCCGCACCTTTTGTCGTAGAATCATAACGAATCCGATAGGTTTGCTAAGCTCTCATCTACGGCAGTTTGGCAACCTATAGAACGAAATAGGTTAGCTATTTCATAACCTACAACTATCAAAACCCCAAAACAGATTAGGGTTAGGGTTTCTTACCTAGAAACGTAGTCGGAATCGCCGGGAAAGCGATAAGAATGGGATGGTGTAGCTTGTGTAACAGCAGGGGATAGTAGTAGGGAGTTTCTCCCACTTCTCTCACTCTCTCTCTTTTCTCTCTTCTCTCTCTAGGGTTTCTCTCAAATTCGTATGGCTATGAGAGAGGGGGTTCTAAGGTCCTTATATGCCTAAAAATATACCGAAATAGACTTAAGGTCAAGGTATACTTGGGTTTTATCCAAAGGGCATCTGTTTCAGCTCAACGGAGCATTTCTGGAGCCCCCCCTTGAGCCAAAGGTTAGACTTAAGCTCACGGACATTAGATCAAGGTCGAGTTACGTTTTTGTTTTGGTCGGATTCCCATATCACGCATGGCAGACCAGTTTCAGTTCAACAGTCAGTGGATCTCGATCGGAGATTCCGAGTACATGGATATGTTTGGGGAAATATCCCTGATCCGAGGGTGTAATTTGGCCTGATTCTAAAGGTCTGGTTGCTTAATACTGACCCGCAAGTGACAAGTCTCAGATTACTATTTGAGATATTTATTTATAAAGAAAACCAAGTGTTCTCACACTCCCCGCTCTGGACTCAAGCGAACAGCGCTGGGACACTATCTGGATTTGATTTTCGAGATAATTGTCAAGCCCAACAAGGCGGTCCTAATTCCTTAACTTCGTGTTAATCGGACTTCCGACGTGCGGTCCAGATCTGATACGGAGTTTCAATGTGCTCCCGAGAGCAACTGGGTAATGAGATTAATCCTAGATTTTAGGGTAACCTAGTGTCAACGATTCTACAAGTTTTGGGTCTTGCAGATTGTATTTAAAGTGGATCAAGCAGATTTCGTAGCTAATCTAGTCTCGCACTTAGTTACTTTTGAAGGATAAGGTAGTGAAAGGTGAGATTTGTGAATGAAATGGGTTAAGAAGCGATTTTAGACTGTGGGATTCAGTTCTGACAAGTTAATAAAGTGTTAGGAGTGACCCATTGCCTAAGGACGTCTAATTCCAAGTTGACAAAAATCCGGGATGTTACAAGCCTATTCAATTCCCTAAACACTTCTTGAGCTAAGGCAATATTTTCGGCGACCGATCGGTCATGCACAAAGGCCCCTTGTTCCAGAGAAATCAAGGACGGAAGAATCTGACTAAGCCTTGATGCAACAACCTTGGAGATAATTTTATACAGACAATTGCATAAACTGATTGGCCGAAAATATGTGAAACGCTTACGAGAAGCAAATTTCAGAATTAAACAGATGATTGAGGATATAACTGACCTTGGGAGTTTTTCGCCTTGGAAGAAGAAGGAGATAGCCATATGAATATCCCGACCAACCACCTCCTCGCAAGACTGAAAAAAGCTAGCTGAGAAACCATCAGGCCCAGCCGCACTATCAGTCAAGATGGATTTCACTGCCGAGTGAACCTCCAACATCGAAGGGATCGCCATCAACATGTCATTTTGAGCTTGCGTTACCTTTTGGGGAATGCTATGAAGGATATTCAGATCAATCTGACACAGCTTAGCACTGAAAAGCTGTTGGAAATGAGCCACCGCAGCTTTTATGTTTGTCTGAGTTTCAACAATTTGGCCTGACTTCAGCTCCACTTGACGGATGATCGCACGTCGCTGTTTTTCCATAACCATAGCATGAAAAAACCTCGTGTTTTTATCCCCCTCCGTAAGCCAATCCACCCTCGATTTCTGCTTCTAGAATATTTCCTACATAAGCTCCAAAGAGGCTAGCCTGGTTAAATTGGTGTTTATGTCCTGCTGCATTTTGACTAGCTAATCCATCGAACCTGAAAAATCCTAAATTTGAGCCTCCAGCTTGACCACAAGCCGCTCCGCTATCTTTATCTGATCAAAGATATTCCTAAACTCCTTATTCCAAAATTTGAGATCATTTTTTACCTGCTTGAGTTTGGAAACTACATTGTAAATTAGATGATTAGAGTCCACATTGTTCCACGCTGCCCTGACCACGCTGATAAAATTATCATGTTTCGTCCACATTTGTTGGAAACGGAAAGGTTTTGGACCACTGTTCTACTGCTCCGAGAAAGATAGAAGGAGAGGAGCATGGTCCGAATGGATGCGCGGCAAGTGGGAAACCAGGAATTAGGAGAAAATCATGGACCACCTGACACCGATGAGGACCCGGTCAAGCCTCGCCCAAACATGAGAGTTTCTGGCCTGATTGTTGCTCCAAGTGAACCTATTACCAGAGAAACCAGAGACCCGCGCGATTAATTGCATTAGCAAATTCGGCAGAGGAAGCTCTATCTATAACCCTGCGGCTTCTTCTTTCCGAGTCGTCAACAACGGCATTAAAATCACCACAAACTGCCCATGGGCCTTGTATCGACGACGAAAGGGAAGCCAGGTCCACCCAGAGAGATCGCCTTAAGACCCGAGCACACCTAGCATAAACAAAAGTAATATGTAACGGAGCAGCATTGTTCTTCACTGATGCCACAATCGATAAACACTGGTCAGATTTAAACAGTAAAGAAACAGAAACTATGGACTTATGAAATATCCAAATCTTGCCTCCCGCATCACCATTCGAGAAGGAAGAGTGAAAACCCAAAGATAGCCCTGTTTGCACTCTTTTCTCATCACCGAGCATTGGTTCCAGAAGCGCCATAATCTGAGGATCATGGTTTGAGATAATCCTTTTAGCAGTTCTGACCGACCTTTGATATATTGCCAATGCCACTAACATTCTACACAATAACCTTATCCATCCATCACACATCCTGTATTTATGGCCCGTCTCTTCAACCTTTGAAGCCTTGAACTCTAGTTTCCTTTAATATAAAGAATTTTTTGTCTTCTCGACAGCCTCCCAGTTCTATCCACTGTCATCAGTGACTTTCCCTCTTGCAGTCCTTGTTCTGCCAAAACCTATTGCCTGAACTTCCAGTTAAAATCGTGGCCCAATTCTATATCTTGGTCCTACTCCGGTCCCTCACCCTGATTGGCAGCTAGGCTCTCATAACCTTCTTCAGGATTCCCATCAGATGCACTAACAAGTCTGATTATTGAGGAAAAATAAGGAGAGAGGTCCACCTCGAGTGCAGCTCTGTCCTTCTGGTTATTGTTTCGTTCCGATTCAGTAGGTGGAAATAAATGTCTACCCTTGCTTGTCACAGCCCTGCTGTTGCCAAGACTACTCATTTCAGTTCTGCTGCCACCGCACTCAGCCACCACAATCTTAGCACCTGTAAATTCAATCCTAAATTCTGGAGGAAAATTTTCCTTTCCGCACGCTTGCAACATGTCTTGAAGCTGTACCTGGGGATGCAGAATGTTGCTGGTGTTCCTTGGAGATTTTCCTGATAATGCTATAGTGGCATTACTTTCCACAAAATCATCAGGGTGTATCATATCCAAGTGGCTGACTATGAGAACTATGCTCTGATGAGGCAGGACATAAGGTTGCATTCCACACAGCATTTCTACTTCACCTTGACTGGTTGTAACATTGTCTGACTTCAGGGCAACATAAAGAGGCTGCAAAACTCCCTGTGTGTCATCCAAATGACACTCCTCACGTCGTTCCCCTATTACATTTTCCTCCTGCGTTGGAGGATCTTCAGATGTGGGTAGCTGAGGTATAGTTTCTAGTGGACCAAATATAAATTGTTGACTTGAAGCGCCCGTTCCTCCCCTAGAACCCATACTGTTATTTGCACCATCACCCGTAGCTACCATTCCACCTGTGCTAACATTTTCACATGTGCTAGCATTTTGTCGAGTACTAACATTTTGACAAAAGCCTGTTGTGACGGGACCCCTTGCTCTTGCAATGTCACACACTCCGGAATCAACATTTTGACAAACACCTGTTGTGATAATAACCCCTTCACTTGGATTGTCACCAACTCCCGAGTTTACATTGACACTTCCATCCGTATTAAGAGTTCCACAAGCATCCGAATTTGCTTGAACACCCTCTACCACAGTGACATTTGTACCAACGTCAGACTGGTTGCCCGATTTATCCTTAGTAGTATTTTCCACCCTACCTGAAGCATTTCTACAAACATCTGAAGGGGGCCCTGCACTGCCATGGAATCTTCTCAGGACCCAATCCCTAGTGCTCTCTTTCATAGGTTGTCTGATGGATGAAGAGGTATCGAACCTGAACAGAGATTCCATCTCTGCAATAATGGGATATGCCTTCCTCAAAACCTGTAACCGTAATACATCTTTGAAACTTACTCCCTATCTGGGAATGACTTTAATCCGTGCAAATGCCTGGAAATAGCCAAATTTGGAGTTGGAATCGATTTGTATGATCTTCCCGAAATAACTAGCCAGATCAAGAATGATAGACTCAATCCAGGCATGGGCTGGAATACCGAACAGTCTAACCCAGACACCTTCACCTCCAATTACCTCTTCTGGAGACCACTTTTCTATCGATTGGAGCCCCATTTCCGTATGTAATGCAGCGTTTTTACAAAAGGCGTCAATCTCAGCTGCAGATTTGAACATAAATAGGAATTTCATTACTGAGATCCGCACAATCTCCACAGCAGAAACTTCAGATTTGAATTCTTTAAAGGACCTGATAGTCGATCAATGCATACATCCTGGTCCACCGCTGTCCCCACCATAGCTAGATTCAATCTTTGAAGTCTGTTCTCCACTGCTCCAGGGTCTGCAATGGTAGTTACCCCCGAACTCCCTTCCGTCGAGGTTAATCCCGGTTTTGATCTGGAAACCGCATTCACAAACTGTCGATCCAAATCATGCTTTTTCTGCTGGTAATGAGGATAAGCAGATGCAGACATTGCTACCCTAGTTCTAGACTGCCCTTTCGCCCAAGCAACATCAGCCACCCTTGCATCAATCCGTCTCTCATGAAGACAATGGATTGCATTGAGAGCATCTTGTTCATAACAGAAGTGGATGAAGGCGAATCCACGAGATCGATTAAGGAATCGATTCCATGGAATGAAAACTTCCCGTATTTTCCCAAATCGGCCGAAAATACGATGCAGATCTTCTTGTGTGGTATCAAAAGTAAGGTTCGCAGCAAAGAGGGAGAAGTGAGATTTGGAATGCCGAGATTTTCTGGAAGAAACCCTCTCCCACTGAGCCTCCAGATCTCGAACCCCTTCTGCACCTGCTCTCGCTCCCGTTCCTCCATAAAAAATAATAAAATAATAAAAAATAAAAAAGTAATAAACTTCTTTATCTGTATTTTCATCTCCAATTTGAAATGTACGGAGTTGTGATAAGAGTCTTGATCATTATCATGAATTAAAATGGCATTCCACCCCCCCTTTGTGATTCCTTATTTACTGTATTTGATTATGAGAATTCAGTTCAATTGAGCATACGTACTCTTAAAGTGATTGTCTCCTATTGCAATGTGGAGTACCTAAAAGGAAGCCTATTTTCTGCTAAAATCAAATGAAGCTTCAGATTTGTTTGTTAATAACCCATGGATGTTTTGTTTTGTAAAATGATGGGGAAATAAGAGATTATGATTTTTTTTTCTCAGTTTTTTTTTTTTTTAATTGGTTATGGAAAAGGCAAGATGGATTAATCATTCTTCCCTTACCAATGCCGTCATGTGTGAACTACGTAGCTTCAATCTTCCTACCCTTGATTGAATTGTGTTTAAGGCCCGTTTGATTTTCCAAATGCAGGTAAGTACCCTGTAAATACCCATTATTACAATTTCACCCGTTTGAAAATGCGAGGGTATTCCTGATTTGCAAAAGGGTCCAAAATGATTGCATAAATTTGTGGGCCCCACCATCATGTGTACGCTATATCTGCATCGTTCATCTGTTTTACCATAACATTTTGAGGCATGAACCGAAAAATGAGAAAAATCTAACATTCAAGTGTCCCACACTAAAGTAAACAGTGGCACCAAGAAGTTTTTAATGGTAAGTATTCAATTACATTTTTAGTGTGTTGTGGTCCACTTGAACTTTGAATCTGCCTCATTTTTTGGTTTATGTCCTAAATTCAGTTGGCATGATGGATGAACAGTGTGGATAATCCACATACATCGTGGTGGGCCCCCCTAATATTTGGCAGCCTCCTCAATTTTTACGTTGAAAAAACCAAGAGTCAAATCAACAATTATTGCCCATTTCCATTGCATTACCTTTGAGTCCGGATCCTCAGTTACCCGGTCAGCAGAGAATTCCTAATACCCTATAAATCATTGTTCCACGTCAAGACTCACTGAAAAAATAAAAATAAATAAAAAAAAGCTTCGGACGCCAAACCACTAGGGTAACAGGAAAATCCTGTTGACCTCGTAACAGAGGATACCGACTCCATTTCATTTTAGTCGTCCATTAGATGCCCCACCAGTCCGGCAGTTAGGACATCATTTCAGTGTAAGTTTCAGTTTGCGACCCATTCAAAGTGGGCCCCACGAAATGGATGTTTATGTATGACAGTTGTACAATTTCGAGTGCTTGTGCATGAACCATCACATTCAGCCATAACTATCAAGATTTTTTCTCTATGGAAAATGCAGTAACCCAACCTATTTTATTCATTAACCAGCAATGTTACAACCATCCTTGGCCTCCAAGACCTAGAAGCTCTTATCCAAGGAGATCCTTTTGCAACCACAAAGAAATAATGGATTTTTATTTCTTTAAAAAAAAATTAAAATTAAATTTTAATTTTTAAATGTTGTTGTTGAGAAATCAAAGGATTTCTTGTGGGCCATACCCACCCAAAAACCTCCAAATCTAGGTGGTAGGCCACGTGATAGTTGTTGAAAATTTAGTGGTTTTTAACAATAATAAAAAAATAAAAATTCAAATTTTCAAAATTTCGAGATTTTCCCGCCAAAACGTTTTTTGAATTTTTGAATTAAAAAGTGCGATGTGTGTGCTTTGTCCCACATCGGAAATGAAAAAGAAACTTTTGTGGTTTATATGAGATGTTGTGAAGAGTATTCTTACTTGGAACTTTTTTGAGGAGATGAAACTTAGGTTGCGTATTCCAGTGCGAAGCACTGGAACACACGCACGCACGCACGCGCGCTCGCGCTCGGGCACGGGCACGGGCGTGGGCGTGGGCGTGGGCAGTGAGGCAGTGTGGCGCTAGATGGCGCACTTTGCACTTCGCGCGTCCACATCGTGTTGTAGAGGAGTCGCTCCCTCGCGACCTTACGCGAACCGGTGCGACCTCGGTGCGATCGCGGTGCGATGGGTCTAGTGCGATGAGTCTGGTCAGAGCCTTAGGGCAGCGTGGATCTGAAATGAGCCTGGGTTTTATAGGTAACTGAGAACGGTCAGATCTAGAATCCGAAACGTCCAGCTTTTTCTAAAAACGGCTCTCTGCCTTGAAAGTCAAACGGTCCAAAAACGGACGGGTCAGGATGATCTAACGGTCAGATCTTCTGATCTAATGACCAGAAACGTCTGGGATTAATGGACAATGGCCAGAAACGTTTTTCAAACGTTCTGGACCATTGATACCACACAGCAACGGGTCTAAACCTGAGGCCTATATAAACTGGACCATTCCAGTCCGATTTTATCATCTCAATATACCATCTCTCCCATCAGATCAAATACAGTCCATAGCTCCTAAAGAACACTGTGATCATCTCTATCGTCTAAATCTGTCAGAAGAAATCTACTGTGTTAAAACTGTTCCATAGTGGACCTATCGTGATTGCTGCACGCTGGATCCAGATAAGGCTTGTCTTATCCTGGAAGCAATTCGTCTGTAACCCATCAGCAGTGATAAAGGGACGAATCACGCTTTAAGGACAGCGTATTTTATACGTGATTCAGGCTAGTGAAATTGTGCTATTTTTTCAATTATTTCTTTTTGATTTTCAGTGTATCCAACCTAATTTTATAACAATCTTAAAGCGTGATTCGATGGACACCGAAAGTGTTGCATCAGTCAAACTGATGAAACAGGATCTGATCCGATTGGACCGATTCGATGGTTTAAATTTCACTAGATGGCAGGACAAATTGAAATTCTGCCGACCCTCTCAAGATCTTCTACATCCTGGACCCGACTCTCCACCTGCTCAAGCAAAGGAAACCGACACCTGAACAAGTGGCTGCTAGGATCAAGCGACAGGAAGATGAACTGTTGTGTTGTGGCCACATCCTTAATGCTCTCTCTGATCGATTGTATGATTTGTACACGGAGACCACATCAGCGAAAGAAATATGGAGCGCACCTGGAATACAAATACAAGGTGAAGAGGAAGGTACATGAAGTTTCTAATTGCCAGGTATTTTGACTTTACGATGGTAGACAATCTACCGCTGCTTGCCCAAATTCAAGAATTACAGCTTATTGTAAATAAAATAAAAGCCATAAAAATCGATCTTCCTGAATCCTTTCAAGTTGGAGCTATAATCGCAAAGTTGCCTCTGAGCTAGAAAGACTATAGGAAGAAACTACAGCATAAATCCGAAGAGTTCACCCTGGAACAAATCCAGAAGCATCTTCGTATAGAAGAAGAATCCCGTAACAGAGACAAAAAGGATGACGCTAATGGTGCATCCTCATCCAAGGTGAACGCAGTAGAACGATCATTTCAAAATAATTCATATGAGAAAGCAGATTCCCTTAAACCTAACAAAGATCAAGGGAAATTCAAGAAAATCCAAAAGAAGAAAAACGGCAAACCTAAGGGAGCTTGCTATGTCTGCGGTAAGACCAGGCATTTCGCCCGAGTCTATAGGGACCGAAAAAAGCCTAAGAAAGAGGTTAATGCAGTAGACGATGAAATCGTAGCAATGGTCACAGAAGTGAACCTAGTTCAAGAGAAAATTCCTGGTTGGTGGTATGATACAGATGCCACAGTCCATGTATGCAACGATCGATCTTTTTTCAAAACCTATGAAGACGAGACCAATGGTCAAGAGGTTCAAATGGGAAATGAAGGACGATCGAAAGTTGCAGGCAAAGGAACAGTGGAATTACTTTTTTTACCTCGGAAAAAGGTAATTCTGACCAACGTACTGCATGTCCCAGACATAAGGAGGAATCTTGTCTCAGGGGATCTCTTAAGCAAACCTGGGATTAGGGTTGTGTTTGAATCAGGCAAGTTGATCTTGTCCAAGAATGAGAACTTTGTGGGTAAGGGATATGCTTGTAATGGGATGATCAAATTATCTTTGAATGAAAAGAATTCTTCTGCTTACATGGTTGAATCTGTAACGCTATGGCATGGTAGACTAGCCCATATTGGCTACAGTACCTTAAAACTCATGGCTAAGAACGGCTTAATATCATACAATGATAGTGACAAAGGTAAATGTGAAGTATGCATACGGTCTAAAATAATCAAGAAACCATTCCCTAGCGTTGAGAGATCGTCTCAAATTTTAGACCTAGTGCATACTGACATATGTGAACTAAATGGCGTTCTTATCCGTGGAGGTAAAAGGTACTTTATAACGTTTATAGATGATTGTTCAAGATATTTGTATGTATATCTGTTAAAATCGAAAGATGAAGCATTTAATGCATTCAAGATCTATAAATCTGAAGTAGAAAATCAATTAGATAAAAATGTTAAAATCCTTCGTAGTGATCGAGGTGGAGAATATTTCTCTAATGAATTTTCTAACTATTGTGAAGAACACGGCATAATACATCAGTGCACAGCCCCTTATACACCTCAACAAAATGGTGTAGCGGAAAGAAAAAATAGGACCTTAGTAAAAATGGTCAACTCAATGCTAATACAAGCACAGTTACCATTAAACCTATGGGGAGAAGCACTATTAGCCGCGCATGTCATGTTTTAAACAGAATTCCATCTAAGAAAACCAAGACCTCTCCATATTAAATATGGAAAGGAAGAAAACCAAACATAAGGTATCTTAGAGTGTGGGGGTGTCTTGCATACTGTAGAACTCCAGAACCTAAAAGAACTAAGTTAAGACCAAGAGCTATCAAGTGCGTCCTTGTAGGATATGCACAACATAGTAAGGCCTATAGACTTCTAGACTTAGACACCAATGTAATAATAGAGTCTAGAGATGTAGAGTTCTTTGAGAATTCTGTATATACGGAGAAAAAGAATGCTGAGATTCAATCTCCTAATAGAATTATAAAAGAAACACTAATAGAAGAGAAAACTCCTAGTGAACCTCGTAGGAGTCAAAGAGCGAGAGTAGAAAAGAGTCTTGATCCTGATCATATAGACTCTCAACGACTCTCCTTTCATCTAGTAGAGGGTGATAGAGAGAAAGTGATTAGAAAAATACCTATGGTTTTAACTATAGAAGATGAACCTAAAACCTTTAGAGAAGCTATGTCTTCAAGAGACTCCGCTTTTTGGAAAGAAGCTATTAATGATGAAATGGATTCCATAATATCTAACCAAACATGGGAATTGGTAAATCTACCCCCAGGTTCCAAACCAATAGGTTGTAAGTGGGTATTTAAGAAGAAATATCACACTGATGGTACAATTCAAACCTTTAAGGCAAGATTAGTTGCTAAGGGTTTCCGAAAGAGAAAGAAGGAATCGATTATTTTGATACTTACTCTCCAAAGAGTTCGAATAACATCGATTAGGATCTTATTCGCTCTAAGATCCATACATCATCTTCATATCCATCAAATGGACGTGAAGACAGCATTCCTGAATGGTGATCTCGATGAGGAGGTTTACATGGAGCAACCAGAAGGGTTTGTTCTACCAGGAAATGAAAGAAAAGTATGTAGACTAGTTAAGTCTTTGTATGGGTTAAAGCAAGCACCAAAACAATAGTATGATAAATTTGATTCTAAAGTTCTATCTTATGGTTTTGAACATAATATTGCTGATAAATGCATATATTCAAAAGTATGTAATGATTATGTTGTAATCATATGCTTGTATGTAGATGATATGTTAATAATCAGTAATAAAATGGAAGGTGTAACTGAAACCAAAAAGTTTCTTTCTTCAGTTTTCAAAATAAAGGATCTTGGACAAGTGGATACCATATAATTAGGTATCAAAGTTAAAAAACATAGTGGGGGTTTTGCATTATGCCAGTCTCATTATATTGAGAAAATAATAAACAAGTTTAATCACTTGAATATTAAAGAGGCAAAGACCCCGTTTGATCCAAGTATTAAGTTAAAAGAAAACAGTGGAAGAGCAGTTGCACAACTAGAGTATGCTAGTACTATAGGTAGTCTTATGTATGCAATGCAATGCACAAGACCGGATATAGCATACGCTGTGAGTAAACTAAGCAGGTTTACGAGTAATCCTAGTGTTGAACACTGGAAAGCAATAAGTAGAGTTCTAGGTTATCTTAAAGAAACCAAAGAACTAGGGTTATTTTACTCAGAATTTTCAGCAGTATTGGAAGGATATACCGATGCAAGTTGGATATCGAGTGTGGGGACAACAAGTCCACTACAGGTGGATATTCACCCTAGGAGGTGCAAACTGTATCTTGGGGATCCAAGAAACAAACATGCATAACGCACTCAACTATGGAATCTGAGTTCATAGCTTTAGCTGCTACAGGAAAAGAGGCTGAGTGGTTAAGGGATCTTCTATTAGAAATCTCTTTCTATGCGAAGCCTATACCGGCTGTTTCACTTCATTGTGATAGTGAAGCCACTCTAGCGAGAGCCTATAGCGGTATCTATAATGGAAAGTCCAGACACATAAGTTTAAGACATGACTATGTAAGGCAATTGATTCAAGATGGAATCATTGCGATCTCATATGTAAAGTCAAGTAATAACTTGGCTGATCCTTTTACTAAACCTCTAACGAGAGAGGTAGTAAGGACAACATCTAAAGGGATGGGGTTGAAACTCTTTACTCAAAGTTTCACCAGTGAAAGAAACCCAACCCTAATTTAGAAAATCTCTAAAATTTGGTTTAATGGGTAACAACAATTTACTGATAAGTGAAAAGTTTCAGCACTAAATAAGCTAATAACCTCATCCAGGATGATAGTGCTGGCCGTTATAAAAGAGGGATGAGTATTAAACTCTTAATGAAGTCCAGTCAAACAGGACAAATGTTTTAACAGAAACACTGGAAGGATTTCACCTATGTGAACGTAGAAGTGGTGCCGCTTCTCATGAGACTTAGAGTTATCTCGGGATCGTTCATGAAACAGGATAAGCACATGGCCATTAAAAGTGCTAAGCAAGATTATAAAGGAACACTTAACGCAGGAGCTATTATGTGTGTGGTATTTCGGTTATTTCATATAGGAATAACTGGTTCAATGCTGCGGCAACCAGGAATGTCGAAATAACTTTAAAATGCTTACACTAAGGAAAGATTCAAATCGCAAGATATCTTTCTTTATGCATAATAACTGTTATTATTCTGACAGAATTTTTCATTATTTAAAAACCAGTGGGGGATTGTTGAAAATTTAGTGGTTTTTAACAATAATAATAAAATAAAAATTCAAATTTTTAAAATTTCGGGATTTTTCCACCAAAACGTTTTTTGAATTTTTGAATTAAAAAGTGCGGTGTGTGTGCTTTGTCCCACATCGAAAATGAAAAAGAAACTTTTGTGGTTTATATGAGATGTTGTGAAGAGTATTCTTACTTGGAGCTTTTTTGAGGAGATGAAACTTAGGTTGCGTGTTCCAGTGCGAAGCACTGGAACACACGCACGCTGCACGCACGCAGCTTGCGCTTCGTGCTGCTCGGGCTCGGGCTCGGGCACGGGCACGGGCGTGGGCGTGGGCGAGGGCGTGGGCAGTGAGGCAGTGTGGCTGTAGTGGCGCTAGATGACGCACTTTGCACTTCGCACGTCCGCATCGTGTCGTAGAGGAGTCGCTCCCTCGCGACCTTACGCGAGACGGTGCGACCTCGGTGCGATCGCGGTGCGATGGGTCTAGTGCGATGAGTCTGGTCAGAGCCTTAGGGCAGCGTGGATCTGAAATGAGCCTGGGTTTTATAGGTAACTGAGAACGGTCGGATCTAGAATCCGAAACGTCCAGCCGTTTCTAAAAACGGCTCTCTGCCTTAAAAGCCAAACGGTCCGAAAATGGACGGGCTAGGATGATCTAACGGTCAGATCTTCTGATCTAATGACCAGAAACGTCTGGGATTAATGGACAACGGCCAGAAACATTTTTCAAACGTTCTGGACCATTGATACCACACAGCAACGGGTCTAAACCTGAGGCCTATATAAACTGGACCATTCCAGTCCGATTTTATCATCTCAACATACCATCTCTCCCATCAGATCAAATACAGTCCATAGCTCCTAAAGAACACTGTGATCATCTCTATCGTCTAAATCTGTCAGAAGAAATCTACTGCGTTAAAACTGTTCCATAGTGGACCTATCGTGATTGCTGCACGCTGGATCCAGATAAGGCTTGTCTTATCCTGGAAGCAATTAAATCTGTAACCCATCAAGCAGAATGATAAGGGGACGAATCACGCTTTAAGGACAGCGTATTTTATACGTGATTCAGCCTAGTGAAATTGTGCTATTTTTTCAATTATTTCTTTTTGATTTTCGGTGTATCCAACCTAATTTTATAACAATAGTTGGATCAGCCTTATCTTCTCGGTTTCTGACGCAGGGAAGGACCTGAGGTCAAGCACCATCTTCCTCAAGAGGATAACTATTCCGAATCCATGGAACTTCTCTGGACTCCTCAGAGAAACTTCTCAAATCCACGAGGAAAGAAAGCAGAAAATAGAAATAAATTCTAATAAATTCAAAATTGATTAATTAATAAATAAAAACAAGTTCACAACCCTTTAAATAGGGGTACTAAGCAATGAGAAAGAAATCAGAATCAAACTACAACTAAAACTTCTAGAATTCGCGACTTACGTAAACTTACTATTTATATACGGTCATGATGTCTACTAGTGCGCAAGGTTTTTAGCCAAAAATAGTAAGTGTCCTATTTGGGTTTACTAAGTTGTTCTTCTAATTTTTCTAAGCTCTTTTCACATTGGACGCAACTTCTAAAGCCCAACGGATGAAGAGTTATAATCAAACCAAAACTTACTATTTATAGTAAAAACAAAATTACAATAGGGAAATGACCATCGATCTGGCGGTATTTTGCAAATCCGGCTTGGGCAACCCGGCACAGCAAGGTTGGTTGGCTAAAGTAGCTTGTTCTACCCCAAAATCACATATTTTACGTCGGATAACTCATTCCAGATTGCGAGATATTCCCGATTTAAGGTCCGATGGTCTGGATCACTTTTGTGGTCGACCGGGCCTTTTTTTTTTCCATCTTAGCCATGTAACTGTCCGCAACCCACAGCGTGTGCAATAAAGCTCAAGTACACAACAAATGTATGCCAAAATGGAATGATAGATCCAACAATCAATCCATCCATTAGAATCCAAAATCAGGTTAAACCACTGGTCACGTGGGCCACAGATTGCAAAACAAATGTATGGCTTTGAAAATCTTGGCTGAAGTTTACTAACCCATCAACCTGTTTCTAATATTGGGGGCCCACATGCTGACTGGATTGGATTTTATTTTTGGGTAAATAGTAGAAGGTAGGACCAACCTGGTGGAGGGATTAGATCTCACATGTACGGAACACTGTTTCTAACATGCACGAACGGAGAGCCGAAATGGCCCGACAAGCTGATGCGTTTATCGCTCTTCCTGGTAAGTTTCCAGCAAGCTGATGAAGCATGGCCCGTCTAAAGACTCAGATGAGTCCCATTGGTCGGCTTTTGTTTCATATAGACATTTAATTGAAGCAGCTAGTCTTCTCAGCTTTGTCAATGTAGAAGTTAATACATCCATTTAATTCATTTTGACAGTTTGGAGAAAGAAATACTAGACCGCGCTATCTTGATGTTGTCTTGAAGGCGAATAAGGACGGGCCGAAGGTAGCAATCTCTCTCTCTCTCTCTCAACAAAAAAAAAAAAAAATACTCACTCAACGGTTTTATTTCTAGCTCACTTTGCTTTTAACATCTTTTCCCGATAGAACATTTTTTTGTACAGTCCTGAGTGAACAGGTCTTTCCCATTTCTGTCCAATAGAGATTTTCTAAACCAGATGCAACCCTGCACCAGACGTGGCCACTTGGCATATGCGTGGGACATCCTTGTTGTGTATCAGATGGATCCCAATGAGTAGATGATCTGGCCCAAAATCCGGTGGCCTACTCATCAGGCGAGCTACATGTTTATGTTAAATGTGTAGTGTTGGCAAATTTTTGAAGTGTCATTGGTTTTGCAATTACTAGATGAGTTGATTGGCCTTAGTTTTGGGCAAAGTCACCTATATGCTGGGGCCCACCTTATACATGGTTACTTCGGATGTTCATACAACTTCCACGTCAGCATATCCTGCTGCTTGCAGAGGTTGTTTTGGGCTCTAGCAAAACCGCCATCCAGAATTTGGACATGCTTGCTTTCGAAAATTGTGCACTAGGCAGCTAAAGCAAGTTTTCAGACCCCATCTCAAGCGAGTCACTACTCGGACTCAAGACCAAACAAGTTGGGTCTAAGTCGCTGAGTCCTTTAACCATGCCCCAAAATTTAAATCATGACCGTTTAAGGTTCCACATGAAGAAACACATGAAACTGCATTTGCAGATTGGTCATCATCATGATTGATGGTGATCCCACATTTTTACTGGGTAACATCTGTCATATGTAATGATCAATTCAAATTTGATTGAGAATCCAAATACGTTTTCTGTTGTATGCCCCCTAGAGCTCTCGATCTATGTAGATTTTGAGCTCATGTCAGAAAACGATTTGACAAAACATGCGATCAGCGTGAATTTCTCACAAACACGGTAGTGCCCCCACAATGTTTAGCCCATCCGAATCCACACCCGGCTGTCGTACCTGGCTCAACCAAAAAGGCAGCCAGGGTAAATTCGTCCCAACCGTTTTTTGAAAGGTGTCGGGTGACTATGGAGGATATTTCTTTAATCCTTCCTTGTAATATGCTTTTTTTGGTCAAAATCCCTTTAATAATCTTGCCAACTAATCTGCTGGGTGGGTCTCTCATGGTAAATTGCCTGGTTTGGACTTGAATTTCTTGAGCTGAGGCTTTCCGTAATTATCTCTTTCCACTAAATATTTGTTGAATATGCCGGGCACCGTTGAATTTTAGCATTGGACCAATAAAAATCCCACCATCCATTTTCTTTTAAGGTTCTTCTTTCTTCTTCTCCCTCCTACTTCTTCCTTCTCCTAGATCAGTACAAGCATCCTTAGTCATGGTGAACAATCTTATACTAAAACCCATTAATTTAGTCTTATTAACCATACTGTCATTCCTCCTTCAAAGCCCCGTTACAGCCCAGGAAGTATTACTAACTTACTGTGAATCTGGACGCAATTACACTTCCGGTAGCCGTTTCCAGACCAATCTCAACCTCCTCCTCTCTTCTCTAACCACCAGCGGCTCCATCAACGGCTTCTACAACACCACCTCTGGCGTAAGTCCTGACATGGTATATGGCCTAGCGCAATGCAGAGATGATTTCACTACTGAAGCATGCAGGAACTGCCTCAACATTTCAGCAGTGCGGATCATCCAGAGATGTCCGAACCAAAAGGAAGCAACAATTCGGCTCAATGACTGTGTTTTACGATACTCAGACCAACGGTTCTTCTCCCAACTTGATCTGGATGACAGCACCTGGGAGTACTCTTGGAGTGGGGACAACGTATCTAACGCCGTTTACTTTAATCAACAGCTACTATCGCTGATGAATAATCTATCATCAACGGCTTCTTCCCTGTCATCGAAGTTTGCAACGGGGGTTGCACGCCTTACGGACTTTGAAAACATATATGGTATGGTGCAGTGCACTAGAGATTTATCGAAGAATGATTGTTATTTTTGTTTAAGATCAATGATCGGACGGATTCCGAGCTGTTGTGATTCGAAAGAAGGTGCCCGGCTTGCTACTTTAAGTTGTTTTATAAGGTCCTCAATAAATCTCTTCTTTCAAGCATCGCCACCTCCGCCGCCTTCAATAGATGTGAATAATGCGACAGGAGATGGTAAGGACTTTATTTGTTTTTGCCCACTTGGATGATTTTTCTTTTTCTTCTTTGATAGATTGAAAATGAATTTCTGTTTAAAAAGAAAACCAAGAAAGTGAACTTGAAGAAAGTGGGATGGCCCACTTATTACAATAGGCAATCTTGATGAGAAGATAATAAGGTTAGTGTCTGTTGATCAATCTGATGACCCAAGTGGATGGAGGATGCCCAAGAATCTTTCATTTTAGAATACCATAGTTACCCAATCTTTGGCCTTCTTCTGTATTGTTGACGTAGGTTTTTTTTTTTTGTTTTTTTCCTAACCATCCATTTATTGGACACTGCTTTTATTGGACACTGCTAGAAAGATAATTAACGATCTTCCAAGAGTGGACATCATCCTAGAACCGTCAGATCAATGGTTTTGATCATGGAATCATGGGCCCACTTAGACAACAGTGAGGATCAGGACATCTTCTATTTCACCTATCATGGCCTTCTAGCATCAATATGCACCACAGGTTCTATTTCACTGTGGTCCATAAAGGAAATATTAATATGAGGTAGGATAAATAGCCCTTAATTAATTCCTCCACTGTGGATTTGATGCTCCTCCAATTGGATGGTCAAGATTGTACAGTGCGTGCAATTTTTCTTTTTGTCTTTTTAATCAATTTTCCATTGGCAGTGGGCACTATGAATTGGATGGCCCGGATTGCTGCACAGGTGTGCCTCCTGTATAGTGTACGAGTCCCACCTCAGGTTTTGTAAAAGGGAAGACCGTCATTGCTAACACCTGTATCAATGGCGAGCTTGGCTAAGCCACCATGCTAAATCCTTCTATAATGAGGGTCCCACTATTTAGATGCCTTGGCCGACAAATCAGACAACCCACCTTATCAGATGGGCCATTGTTAAAATAAACATACGGCCTGCTGAAAGAAATTGCCCAAAGTTCTCTATACCAACTGCCTATTTGCTGACAGTTGAGCTCTGACTCTACCAACCTAATTTTGGGCTAGGTCATCTACATGACCGGACCACATTTAATGGATGGCTTGGATCTTACTCTCGTTTGACACACGTAATAGCAAACCTAGTTTGGATGGTTTTGTTAATCTAAGTTTCTCTTTTCTCTCGGTGATGCAGGAAACATGAATACAACGAAATTGGTTATTATAATCGTCGTCCTTGTGGTTGTTACATTGGTTCTACTCGGCATCCTTTGCATTTTTATGTCCAGGAGAAAAATAGGAAGAAAAATTGGTAAAATCCCTGTCACTTGAGTAATTTTAATTGGGACCATCCATCTAGCTGTTCAAAATGTGTGTAGATTGGATAATCCTAGCCATATGAGTAATTGGCTTAAACAATTGTAGAAAAAAGAAAAAATATATATTGTAATTGATGGACCCTTTATGTCTATTTTAAATATTGCCAGAATTGACAAAAACTTAATTGAGGAAGGCGACATTCAGTGCCCAACCAGTGACGGCGGCTTATGACTAAGATTATTTTATTATATTAATTTTAAAAAGCATTTTCCATTTATGACGGACCCTGTACGGAAGTGGCCACACAAAACTTATTTTTTCAAAAACAGATACTTCATTTCATATCTGTCAAAGATTACAAAAGCCAAATTCGGGCAGGGGAAAGCCAGGGGCAAAAAAAAAGTCTGAGCTGCCTATCATATGCCATACAGTGTGAGAAGTGGAAACTTCTCTAACGTATCCTATGCCTGATTTGTCTAAGAGCACCTGCCCCCTAATCAAGTGGGGGAGGGAGGAGAGATCATGAAAATGGCAAGGGGATTGGTCACTGCTGCCCATTTTGGCCAGGCCATCGGCCGGGCTATTAGCTTCTCTATACACATGGGCTATCCGAAAGTTCCCCTGAGAGGATAGCTTTTTGATCCTGGCCAACCAATAGGCGCCCCACTTCCAGGAAGACGCGGAAGCCAACAAGAGGCAAGAGACTACCCATCTAGAGTCGGATTCGATGAGTACATTGTAGAGCCCCATGTCCAGGCAAAGTTTCATACCATCCAGCACCGCCCACAGCTCGGCTATATTGTTAGTAGCTTCCTCATAACCGCAAGAAAAAGCAAAGATTGTGTTGCCGAGGTGATCCTGGCAGATTCCTCCACCTCCAGCGGGGCCCAGGGTAGCTAAAGCAGAACCGTCTACATTCACCTTAAGGAGGTCCTCCCGGGGCTTGATCCATTTGACAACAAAGAAGGATCGGACCTGGCGGTGGGGGCCAGAATAGGGGCCAAGGGGGGCGCAGAAAACGAATAAGGGCGCTGACGAACTTCACTCACAGCCTGTGGGAAGAGGGTGTCGAGCCACCATCTGATTTTTAGAAAAACCGATACATCAGAAGCTGCCGAATTGTCAAATCTTGTTACATTCTTAGCTTTCCAAATTTCCCACAAAATGAAAGCTGGGGACAGCCGAATTCCCTGCTGTTTGCTGCAATGAAGAAGAGGTCTATACCACCACCAATGGAGCCGGTTGGTGATAGAGGACTGACGAAACAAAGGAATCCCGAGGAAGTTTACTGCCCGCTGCCACACCTTTTCAGCGAGTGGCCACACAAAACTAATAATAATGGAAAGTGGGGAATGTTGAGGACATAATATCATTTGTACTAGTGATACATTTGCCATTGGAGATGACAGAAAACGGCTAGACCTCCGTCAAATCCACTAAGCCAAAAAAACATTGTGAAGCACATCATATAAACTATTGGACAATTGAAACATGATCCAAATTCAGTTAGGATATAAGATGCCATTTAGTAAACTAAAAAATAAGATATAACAATTAATTTAAGTCCTAGAAAGTTATAGTGATGAATATTAAGTACATATAAGTATTGAAAACTCTAATTGGTAAATTGTATATAATAAAAAAAAATAAAATAAAATTCCTGATATCTAAAATTAAGTATTTTTTTCAGCAAAAACTGTAAAGTAAACACAAATTATAAATGTCTGAAAATTAACAATTTATCATATTTGTCTTTACTGTCTCTATTTCTATCTTTGATAGAGTATGGAACAAAACTTATTATCATCCTAGCACTAAATTTGATACATTTGTGTCCAATTTATATACATTCTTTCAAACATAATCTTTCAATTAGTGAACCATGTATTGCATTCTTCTTAATAGAATAATCATGCTTGTTTAATTCATGTCCTTGAGTTGGACAACTAATAAGCGAAGCTCAGCAACATCCCATATTAAATTGAGATGGCCCACCTTTTTTCACACACACTCATTCCTCCTCACACACTCGCACACCACACATGCATACCTACTCACACACACTCTCATGCACTCACACTATAAGAGGTGCATGAAGCTTGTTGAAACTCAAGAGAGTCTACAATGCTGGAATATTTGATTGAATCAAATAGACTATTAAAAATTCGAGAACCAAAAATAAAATAAAATTTGAAAAAGAAGACTTATTGAATTGAGTCGAAGTGTGACGTAAGTGACTTGGCTTGAAATCGAATTTGTTCCCCTTGGACAGCATCCCAAGTACAACAGATTTCCAGAGCAATCAACCTCCAGGATATAACGACTATGACCTAGTCCCAACGGGCTCGGCACACGCGCGCGTATGTAGTCAATGGCATAGATTAGATCCCCCCCCCCCAACATGACAAATTCACATGCCCCCTGAATGGGGCTCAAGCCCCAAGGCAAAAATTCTATCTAATATACAAGAAGATTTTCTTTTGTAGATCCGATGTGGGACAAAACCTACAACTCAAGAACATCAAAAATTTCAAATATGGAAGGAAACCAAAATATTTGAAATTCCAATTTTAATATAAATTTTGAAACAAAATACAACAATCCCCCACATGTTTCAAAATAAAAAGTCTTTCGGGTTAAAGCGTAATAGTTGTACAATGGTATTAGTGGCACCATAGACTTAAACCGACATCAGAGTAAGCTAGACAGGTTTATAGAAATCAGCTGACACCATACTCTTGAACTTAAATCTCTTCAGTGTAAATCGCAAGTACATGTACCACTCACACAACTCTTCCTCTGCAAGTGATTCTGTGGTTCGGTGCTTTTCGGTTATACACCATTACCTGAATTTTATAAGTGCTATAGAGAATTCGCCTAGATTCTCATAGGAAGCAACCTCCGCCTCCACACCTATATAGGTGAATTCCATCAAATATATGCAGCAACTGTATACACCAACAAATATATGACTATGGATTTATTAAGAGTTCTAAAAAACTCATCTTTCTGCGTTGTTGTTCACACTATTACACCATAAAAGGAGCTCATATATCTTAGTGCAACCGTCTACCTCGTGTCTTGTTGTTTACCCATTGAATCTATCTCATAAGATTTCCACTTGTATAAGTCGAGTTGCCCACACTGGCAGCTCGTATATTAGGCTTAGCCTCATCTCCTTCGATATATCAATGACTAATATTTTAGATAGTCTTTTGGTCAAAGGATCTAGCTGATTCTTTTCTGACCTCACAAAGTCAATAGAGATAACTCCATCACACAACATGTGTTTCACTGTGTTGTGTTTGAGACTAATATGTCTGCTCTTTCCATTATGTTTTTTACTCTTTGCTTTTGCTATAGCTGTTCAATAATCATAATGAATAGACACGGCCGATACAGAATTTAGCCATAATAGTACATCAACTAAGAGATTTCTAAGCCACTTGACTTCTGATCCAGTCTTTTCTAAGGCAATAAATCAGGATTTCATAGTTGATCGAGCGATACATGTCTACTTGGTAAACTTCAAGGAGACTGCTCCTCCACCCAAAGTGAAGACATATTTGCTAGTGGATTTTGTCTCATTTTAATCAGTGATCCAATTAACACCACCGTATCCTTCTAATATAGCAGGATAACTATTATAACATAAAACATGGGTCATACCGCCTTTTAGGTATCTTAATATCCTAGACAATGCATTCCAATACTCTTTTCCAGGGTTATGTGTATATCTATTTAGCTTTCCTACTGCAAAAGGTATGTCTAGTCTACTATAGTTTGTTAGATACATGAGGCTACCAATTATTCTGAAATACTCTAATTGAGACATACTACTGCATGTATTCTTCACGAGAGTCACACTGTAATTATATGGTGTACTAACAGGTAAACAGTCAAAATGGTTAAACTTTCTCAGTAACTTTTTAATGTAATGAGATTGTGATAATACAATAACATCATCTTTCCTGATTACTTCAATATCCAAAATTACACTAGCATCTTCTAAGTCTTTCAAGTCAAATTTAAATGACAAGAATTTCTTAGTCGTAATAACTAATTTAATATTAGTTTCAAAAATAAGCATGTCATCAATATAAATGCATATAATAACACAATCATTTTCAGAAATTTTACTATCTAAATCATTTATATGATAATCATTTGATTTTAAGACACCATTAAATTTTTCATGCCATTGTTTACGAGCTTGTTTTAAACTATATAGTGATTTAATTAGTCTATATACTTTATTTTCTTTACTTAATATCTTATGACCTTCTGGTTGCTCCATATATATTTCTTCTTCTAAATTTCTATTAAGGAAATCTGTCTTAACGTCCATCTGGTGTACCACTAGTTTATATATAAAGGCTATCGCTATTAAGACCTTGATAGTTATAATCCTAGTTATAGGGGAATATGTATCAAAATAATATATTTCTTCATTTTGTTTAAAGTCTTTTGCTACCAATAACCTTAAACTTATCAATAGCTCTATCTTGTTTTAGTTTCTTTCTAAACACTCATTTACAGCCTATTGGTTTGTCTACAGGTAGTAGGTTTACAAGTTTTCAAGTATTATTAGATATAATAGATTCCAACTCATCATTTATTACTTTTTTTTTCATAAATGAGCACAAGTGGTACATTGCCCTCCATTTTTTTTTTTTTTTCAAAAAAACGCTTTCTATACCAATAATCAATCGGCCCTGTACATTCTGGCACCCCTTTACAAAAAAAGGGGGCCTATCGTAACAAAAGTTAACTGCACAAAGAAAGCATAGGCCATCACAGCATCTTAATCGAACCTAAGCCAGCCTTATCAAGAAAAATGGAACCTCTAACCTGAAGAGGAAGCTCAGATTGGTTGTCGAAGCAAGAAGAAAATTGGGCTCCGCTACCTTGTAGGGCCATCAATCATTGCTAATTCCCTTCTCTCGAATATGTGCAAACATAATTTGAGCCCGCCTCTTCATCTGGTTAATCCTGAATATCCATGCTTTCCACTTCCATCCCGGCTCGGCCACTCCATTGAGCATGTCTATCACTTGTCTGGAGTCCGATTCGATTATGATTCGCAACAATCCCCTTTGAAGACCACGGGATAAGCCATCATGAACCGCACGTAGCTCTGCAGTTGTGTTAGTTCCTATCCCATAGCCTTCTGAGAAGGCGAAGATGAAATCACCCTTATCTCCTCGACAGATCCCTCCCCCCCCTGACCTACCCGGGTTACCTCGGGCTGAGCCATCAACATTTATCTTAAACCAGCCGGGTGGGGGCCTCACCCACTTAACCACCAAGGCGCAACCACCAGAATTTTTCAAAGAGTTGGAAACTGCACTTTGTGGCCTGAGCTGACGTCCCCAATCATCGTCACCAACGCCCACAGCTGAACCATTAACATGAACCAACCACCGCTTGATTTTGGCAATTACTGTAGCTTGGGATACCACCCCCGTGTCAAAAATTGCAGCATTCCTTGCTTTCCAAATCTCCCAAATTATCAAGCAAGGAGCAAGCATGTGCCCCACCGTTTTCCTTCTCTTTGTTGAGGCTACCGCCCACCACTGATTTAACCGGGCCTCGGTCGAAGCCGCGTTCATGACTGAAATCTGAAACCATCTTCCAATAGTTGTCCACACACTCTGCGCTAAAATGCTCGAAACAAACAGATGTAGGACCGATTCTTGTGCGAATAAAATGGGGACTTGGGCATCTTGAAGAGCACAACAAACGCATCTAGATGCCAGCTGAACACCACGAGACTGAACTGCACAATCAACCGGGACCGCGTTTTGCAAGACTTTCCAGACCAGAAGCGAGATTTTGGGTGGAAGTTTTGCATGCCATACCCATCTTGACCAGCTACGACCCGTACTCGGCACCCTACTCATCGCCCAGGCTGATTTAACAGAGAATACCCCAGCTAGAGTGAACGGCCAGATTGGCTTGTCTGAGTCCCCTGAGATGCAGAAACCGGCCTGAAAGACGTGGTCGATTACCCGTTTGCTCCAAGTACTGGCACACTCGGAGGTCAAGCAAACTCTCCGGCACCTCAGAAACAGCGAACTGAGAGAGAGGCCCAAAACCTGTCCAATTTTCCTTCCAAAAGTTACACTTTCCGGCTCCAATTTGCCAAAGCACTCGGGATTCAACCATAGGAAAGAGCTCCATGATTCGCTTCCACAGCGGGGACGAGGTGCACGTAGGTCTGTCCGACATGTGAGGAGATAGATCTTGCTTGTACTTGGCTGCCATGAATGATTTCCAAACATTATCTCCCTTCCCAAACTTAATTGTCCATGCCATTTTAAGCCTAAAAGCGTTCATGATGTCAGCAAGCCTTCTGAAACCTATGCCACCCTCTTCCTTAGGCGTGGCTAGCACTTTCCAGCTCTTCCAATGGCATTTCGTTTTCCCTTCTGACCAGCCCCAGAAAAATTTTGCCATCTGCTTCTCAATTTCCTTCACCACCTTGGTTGGGATATGGGCCGCCGCCATAGAGTGGACCGGAATACTTGTGAGAACATTCTTCACCAAGATAACTTTACCAGCCTGCGATAGGATCCGAGCCTTCCACCCATTAATCTGCCCCATAATTCTGTCCATCAGAGGATTAAAATCGCTGACTTTGAGTCTTCGTTGCGTTATAAGGACACCAAGATATATAAGCGAAGACGAAGAGCTTGCAAAGCCAAGGAGAGCCTCAATCGATCTGATTCTATCTCTTGGAAGCTTCTTTGAGCAGAAAAATGAACATTTGCGCAAATTAATACACTGGCCTAATGAAACTTGAAAAGTGTCCAAGAAATTCTTCATCGCTTTGAGTGATCTTTTACCCCCATTTGTGAAAATTAGAGTATCATCCGCATATAGCAAATGCGATACCGTTGGACACCCTCTACGAAGTGAGAAAGGCTGGCAATGATGTTGGTCAGTCATGTATTTCAGGCCCCTGCTCATAACCTCCACTGAAAGAATGAACAAACTAGGAGAGATCGGATCGCCCTGCCTCAAACCCCTTGAAGATTTGAAAAAGCCTGCCAACTCCCCATTTATGAGAACAGAAAACCAACAGTTTGCCCAACACTTCTCTACCATCTTAATCCAAGAGCTACTAAAACCAAACCTCGCTAAAACCTGCAGCAAAAACTCCCAATTTACCCTGTCGTACGCCTTATCCAAATCTAATTTCAGCACAATATTTCCACCACGGACCGGCTTGTTCAAATCCCTGAACAACTCCTGGGCTAAAGCAATGTTTTCGGCAATAGCTCGGCCTTGAACAAAGGCCCCTTGATGAGGCGAGATCAAACTCGGAAGAATCTGATTAAGTCTGGCCACAACGATCTTCGCGAAAATTTTATACAACACATTACATAAACTGATTGGCCGAAAATCAGAAAACCGTTTGGGAGAAGCAACTTTTGGAATTAAGCAGATGAGCGAGGACGTAACTGACCTTGGAATATTACCTCCAATAAAGAAAAAGGATACTGCTCGATGAATGTCCCGCGCAATCACAGTCCAGCAAGCAACAAAAAAACTAGCCGAGAAACCATCAGGGCCAGCAGCACTGTCGATTGGCATGGATGAAACCGCCGTTTGGACCTCCACCAAAGAGGGGGGAACCATTAAACTATCATTTTGGGCCTGTGTGACGAGGGGAGGGATGCAGTTCAGCAAGTTGTGATCAATCTGCCCAGTACCCGCGCTGAAAATCTGTTGGAAATGCGCTACCGCTGCAGATTTCAAATCGTCTGGGTCTTCCACGACACGCCCTGACTCGAGTTCCACCTGACGAATGAGCGCTTTCCTTTGTCTTTCCGTTGCCGTAGCGTGAAAGAACTTTGTGTTCCTATCTCCCTCCGTCAGCCAATCCACTCTCGATTTTTGCTTCCAGAAGATCTCCTGCATTAATTCGAGGGAAGCTAACCTGTCGGACTTAGAGTTGAGTTGGTGCTGAATACTGATAGAAATATCATTTATTACTTCATTGTAGAAAATTGTATCTGGAAAGTTAATCGCTTTTGTATAGATTGTAAGATCATCTTCTACTAAGAATGTGACAAAACCATCTCATAGGTTAGTTTCTCTTCTAAATCTAGTACTTTTTCATGGTTGTATCTCTTCTACTACTTTCTCATCTCTGGCTTCTATAATTTTGTATTAAAATCTATAATATTATCTTTAGTCTTCGAAACTAGAAACCTGTAGGTCGCACTATTTTGTGCGTACCCTATAAATACACAGTCGGTCATTTTAGGGCCTAACTTTCTTTTCTTAGTTTCAGGCAATCCTACTTTAGCAAAAACACCCCGACACTTTTACATATTTATAACTAGGAATATGGTTTTTTCAAAGTTCATATGGTGTTTGTTCAGAAGATTTAGAAAGAATCATATTTAGTGTTATTGTAGCCGTAGTATATTTAATTCAACAATTCGAATTCAAGATTGTTAGAATATTTAGTTGAATCAAATAAACTATTAAAAATTTGAGAACCAAAAAGAAAATAAATTTTGAGAAAGAAGACTTATTGAATTAAGTCGAGGCGTGATATGAGTCACTCAGCTTGAAATTTAATTTTACCCCTTGAACAACGTCCCAAGTGTAACAGGTTTTTAGAGCAATCGACCTCCGGGATACAACGACTATGACTCGGTCCCAGCGGTGCACTCACTGTACGCGGGCTCAAAGCACTTGCTATTTAACCTGAAAGTGCTGAGTTGACTCAACGATGAACTCAACAATAAAAACTTATAAACCAGAAGATAATGAGAGTTTTCAAAAGATAAGAAAGATTTTTCATAGTTTAGAAATTGAAACGGAAGTCCTTATAAACTCCAAAGTGGTGCATTAAGCACCCTTTTGAAAGGGTTTGATCGGTTGAGTTTAAACCCAACAAGTGCGACCAATTGAGCAGTCACATGTTTCTGGTTTAAAACGAAAAGGCGCAAGTGCGAGTACACTCTCGCAAATACAGTCACGTGAGTACTCATATACACACACCCATCGCAGTACTGGCGCCCGGCCAAGCTTCGCCGCAGACACAAAACACTCGGCCAAGACGGCTCAATGGCGTGCACGTGTGGTCAATGACCCCCCCCCCAAAAAAAAAAAAAAAATTTTGATAAAGAAAACTTATTGAATTGAGTCGAGGCATGACATGAGTCACTCAGCTTGAAATTCAATTTTATCCCCTTGGACAACGTCCCAAGTACAACAGGTTTTTAGAGCAATCGAGCTCCGGGATACAACGACTATGACTCGGTCCCAGCGGTGCACTCACTGTACGCGGGCTCAAAGCACTTGCGATTTAACCTGAAAGTGCTGAGTTGACTCAACGATGAACTCAACAATAAAAACTTATATATAAACCAGAAGATAATGAGAGTTTTCAGAAGATAAGAAAGATTTTTCATAGTTTAGAAATTGAAACGGAAGTCCTTATAAACTCCAAAGTGGTGCATTAAGCACCCTTTTGAAAGGGTTTGATCGGTTGAGTTTAAACCCAACAAGTGCGACCAATTGAGCAGTCACATGTTTTTGGTTTAAAACGAAAAGGCGCAAGTGCGAGTACACTCTCGCAAATACAGTCACGTGAGTACTCATATACACACACCCACGCGAGTACACTGGCGCCCAGCCCAGCTCGTCGCACACGCAGACACGAGCTCAGCACGGCTCAGCGAGCGTGCACGTGTGGTCAATGACCCCCCCCCCAAAAAAAAAAAAAAAAAACAAAAAAACAAAATTGAGAACCAAAAAGAAAATAAATTTTGATAAAGAAAACTTATTGAATTGAGTCGAGGCATGACATGAGTCACTCAGCTTGAAATTCAATTTTATCCCCTTGGACAACGTCCCAAGTACAACAGGTTTTTAGAGCAATCGAGCTCCAGGATACAACGACTATGACCTGGTCCCAGCGGTGCACTCATTGTACGTGGGTTCGAACCACTTGCAATTTAACCCAAAAGTACTAAGTTGACTCAACGACGAACTTAACAATAAAAACTTATAAACCAGAAGACGGTGAGAGTTTTCAGAAGATAAGAAAGATTTTTCGTAGTTTAGAAATTGAAACGGAGGTCCTTAATAAACTCTGAAGTGATGCATTAAGCACCCTTTTGAAAGGGTTTGGTCGGCTGAGTTACCCAATAGGTGCAACCAATCGAACAGTCACACGTTTCTAGTTTAAAATGAAAAGGCGCAAGTGCGAGTATACTCTCGCAAATACAGTCACGTGAGTACACCCGCGCCCAGCCCAGCCCAACTCGTCGCACATGCAGACACGGGCTCGGCGCGCGCGCACATGTGGTCAATGGTGTGTGTGTGTGTGTATGTGTGTGTGTATAGAGAGAGAGAGAGAGAGAGAGAGAGAGACGCTTCCCGGTGCACCTGCGCACTTTCGCACGTCTCTTAGGCACATAATCTAAGCCGCCCATGTGTTTCCATATTTGCTCCTAATCAAAGATGTGATTGGGGGATTTGATTACATCACATTCTTTATAAATTCTTAATGTAACTATTCATAAATACATAAGAGAAAAAAAAAAAATGAATTTTCATCTTTTTCTAGTTTTTATTACATACTTTTCTCTTCTTCTTCTTTTGCTTTATTTCGAAGTGTACGGAATAAAACCAGGTATTTTTTGTTCACTGCTAATCATATGAATGTAGCTAGGTATGTGTGTGTGTGTGTGTGTGTGTGTGTGTGAGAGAGAGAGAGAGAGAGAGAGAGAGAATGAGAATTTTCTATTATAATTCTTTCCTTGTCGTTCATGTTTTTATTAGAAAATTTATACCTGGTTTTTTCTTTCAATTGTTTTGTTCTACAGGTGGAGATGGAGGAGAGATAAGGAGCTTGGAAACACTACTATTTGATTTAGAGACACTCAAAGATGCCACAGATGACTTCTCTGATGCAAATAAGCTCGGTGAAGGTGGCTTCGGTCCCGTTTACAAGGTAATTAATATATATTTCATTATGTAAATGAGTATTCTTTCTTTTTCTCTTCTATTTTTTGTTTTTTTGTTTTTTTGGCTCATCTAAGTTACATGATATCCAATCTGCATCCTTTACGGGTTTTAATTCTGATAAGTGGGATCCATCAACAACACTAGTTGCATATCATTTAATTCCTCTTTATAAAGATTAAGCCTTCTTTTGCCTAGAAGTAAATACAGGGTGGCAAATGGCCTGGCTAGCCCCACACGGTCGAGTCTGGCCTGCTTTAGGCTGGGTTTGGCTGATCTGTGAGGTCCAGGTGTTGGGCTCAAATCTTAGTTTGTGGGTTTGGCCAGAACTTGGATAATTAGCTATCGGCTGGATTTGACATCATTTGGCCGGGCCCATTGAAGAAATAGGCAGTAGTTTTCATGCAATCGTCAGTTAGTTTCATATAGTGGGCCGACAAGATGAGTGGAAGACTAGATTTTTAGGCCAGGCTAGATGGGTGGCTCCGATATTCCCCATGTATGAGACATTGGTACACTTCGAGCTGTGACTGAGTGGACACTGGGTTAATTAGCATATGCTTATGGGATTAGCAAACATCTTCTGCCTTGAACTTGATTTTTTTTTTTTTTTCTGCAGGGGAAGCTAATGGATGGTCAGGAAATAGCAGTGAAAAGGCTGGCGAGGACGTCAGTGCAAGGAGTGGAAGAGCTTAGAAATGAAGTAGTGTTGGTTGCTAAGCTTCAGCACAGGAACCTTGTAAGGTTGCTGGGCTGTTGCTTGGAAGGAGAAGAGAAGATGCTTGTCTACGAATACGTTCACAACACCAGCCTCGACTCCTTTCTATTTGGTTCAATCCCTTCCGACACATGTCACTCCATTATTTTTATTTTTTGTTAGTTCTAATTGGGTTCCAACTGCCGCGGACTGGGCAGACCCGGACTGAAGAATGTCCAAGTCCCACCCATTAGTGACCAGAATCCACACCCAGCCTAAACCATGATTTAGGCAATCAGGGGCAGGCCATCCAAAGCCCAGTATCAACTCTTTAGTGTTGGGACTCGCAGAAGCTCACAAAGCAGAATTAAGCAAAGTAATCGCAATCGCACAAGCAAACCCAAGTAGAGAATAATCCGAACTTTACGTAGAAAAAACTACAGCACACAAAGTGATGAGTAATATACTATGAAAGCAACATTACAAGAGATATATGATCTAACCAATTCAAACAACCCCTCGAATCTCCTTTGAATCCCTAGCTATGCCCTTGAACCCTTAAGAACAACTTAGAAAGCCCTAATCCATCCTTGCCGACTACGCCCCATATATATGCTATCATGACTTGAATAGGAAACAATTGTGCACTTACGCAAATCTGCACGCGTCTTCGACGGGACATTTGACGTGATCGACATTCATCGAAGACCTATCGATGACATTGAGGCCTCCTTCAATGCCATTGAATAGCACCTCCAAAACTGTCCAACAATAAATTAGAATTTTTCCAAATTTTTTCAATGGGATCGAGCATATGTCAATCCAATCAATCAATTAGGATTTCATCTCTTCTTGCCACTGTTAATTCAATTAACCTTTTGTTGCTGATAAGTTCTATTTTGTGGCAACAGATCCAATCAAATGCCTAGAACTTAATTGGGAAAGACGAAACAAGATCATCGTAGGGATCGCTCGAAGGTCTTGTTTATCTCCACGAAGACTCTCAGATTAAGATCATTCATCGTGATTTGAAAGCCGGCAATATCCTATTAGACAAAGATATGAATCCTAAAATTTCAGATTTCGGTTTGGCACGACTATTTGGTGGAGACCAAACTCATGGAAATACGAATCGGGTTGCCGGCACATAGTAAGTTAGAAACTTCAATCCCTTTCTCATTCAATCATGCACTAAAAATTCTAAGTTCCCAGTGAATTCTGATTCTCCTTGAATCCAACCTGGGATACATGAGATTGTATTCGAACATCATTTGATCATTTGATTCTATGCAGTGGATATATGGCGCCCGAGTACATCATTCATGGCCAATTTTCAGCGAAGTCGGATGCATATAGCTTCGGCATTTTAGTTTTAGAGCTTGTGACAGGACGAAAGACAATTGGTTTTAAGGAATCCGAAAGTGATCTGAACCTTACAAATTATGTGAGTAAATCTTCTTTCTGTAATATACTGATTTACTTTCAGGAATGTAGAGGAGATCTATGAGGATTGAAGTGGATCCCAGCATCACTCATGTTAATGTGGCACATGTGTGAAATCCAGGCCATTGATCAGTTGGGTCAGAAGACTCAGACAGTGAACATGTCATGGCCCACAAATCAAGCAGTGGCCCACACTCGTAAGACAAAATGTAGCATCTTATATTCAATATTTGCATGTAGGCAGCCTGATTAGTGGACCCACTTGAGGGCCCAGGTGGGTTTGTAGTCGGCCCCATCTGATTAATGGGCAGATTCTTGCACCCATGTGTGATGTTGGCAACTGTACCACGAAGATCATGATGACAAGGGTGGAGACTGACAATGTACACTTGACAGACATGGCGGCTTTGGAGCCAAGGAAAGCCATTCGAGCTGATCGATGAAACTCTGAGAGGAAATTACAAGCGAGATGAGGTGCTGAGGTGCATTCACATTGGATTGCTATGTGTGCAGAAAGAAGCGACAGCACGGCCCACCATGTCATCAGTTCTTCTCATGCTCGATGCCTACTCTGTCACCCTCCCTGCTCCTTCGCAGCCTGCCTTCTTCATTGGAGAGACTAATATGGAGTTTGATTTATCCCCAAATGATTTGAATTTGCTTGAAAGTGAGACAGCATATTCTAGAAATGAGGCATCGATTAGTGAATTATGCCCTCGATAGGTCTAAAGAGTGTTTGTTTGAGAGAGGTTTATAAGTCAGACAATAGTTCTTTGAACTGTTTCCGTAGTTTTCTAACTCGTTCAACTGTTCTTTATAATTCTCTTCTAAAACCAGTTCTGTATTTGGTATTCCTCATGTAGCATTACTGAAATGAGATGTTTATGGTGATATTGATTGTGAAATAGACATTTTCTATGTAGCATGGATATATAATGGGCAAAATGTAGGCAATTGATTGAGTGTTTAAGATAATCCAATCAGTGGAATTTGAGGCCATGCATCACCAATGTGGACACAAGAAAACCCCGTTTTTCATATCCATCTTCCTCTGAAATTTACAGCATTGTTGGGGACTTTACACGCCGCCATTTTACTACATCACTGGAAGAAAATGTCTTTTATTGCATTCAGAGCTATCACTAAGATATCATTTGGATGATAAAGATGGCCTAATGACCTGTATGTTTCGGACGTGTAGACGTGATAGTACGCAGACAAATCTCCGTATTCAGTAGAATGATAAATTCACGGAGAGGCGCTTTCAATATTCGACATTCTTCCACAACGTCCCTTGCGATCAATGGCCAGAGCTCCTCCATCTGATCCTGGGAACACATGCTAAGACCAATACCATTTCTAGCAATAATTTCAGTAGCTCCATCTCCTCGGGGGCCCTCCATTTTAACCATCCTCAGGCGTAGCAATTTTTTTATTTTTTATTTTGCTTTAAAACTAATATTTAAATGCTTTGCAATATCACATGAAAAAGAAAATTGAGAAGCTTTAAAAAAATTATGATTTAAAAAAAAAATGGTTCAGAAATTTTTATTTTAAAAAAAAAAAACAATTAACGATGTTTGAAAAAAATTGAGATTTTGAAAAAAAAAAAAAAGTCATGATTTAATAAAAATCTAGATTTTGAAAAAAAAATTAAGAAAATTGAATAAAGTTGATAATTTTGAAAAAAAAAAATTAGATTTCGAAAAAAAAATGATATCTTTAAAAAGAAATTTGAAAAGATTAAAAAAATTGTGAAAATTTTGACAACTTTGAAAAATGAAAATATTTTGAAAAAGAAATTGAGATTTTGTATTTTGAAAAAAAAAATTTGAGAAGTTCGATGAGAATTGACAAGTTCAAAAAAATAATAATAATAATAAAAAGAAAATGGATAAGTTCGAAAGAATTGAAAATATGAAGATAAAATGATATTTAAAAATCGAGACTTTGACAACAAAAAAAAAAAAAAAAAAAAAAAGGTGACATTTTGAAAAGGAAAATTGAGAAGTTAAAAAAATTGTGATTTTGAAAATGTTCGAGAAAAATTAAGATTTTGAAAAAAAAAAAATGATTTAGAAAAATGCCGAGATTTTGACCAAAAAAAAAATATCATTTTGAACAAGAAAATTGAAAACTTGAAAACAAAATGGTGCTTTTGAAAAATAAAAATAAAAATTAGCATCTTGAAATTTTTGAAAAGTTTGAATAAATTGTCATGTTGACAAAAAAAATAAAAAAATAAAATAAAATATATATATATATATATATATATATATATATATATATATATATATATATTGGCAAAAAAAAAAAAGATTTTGAAAATAAAAATTCAGAATTTGTATTTTGAGATTAAAAAAAAAAAAATTTGAAAAGTTTGATAATAAAAAAAATGAGATTTTGCTAAAAGTTCTGAAAAAAAAAATTTAAGATTAAAAAAATTGGATATTTTGAAGAAAAAATGAGATTTTTAAAAGGAAATTGAGATTTATCTATGCAAACAAATTTAAGATTTTTTCCTATATTACTAGGGACATCCACTAATTGAACCTCTAACTGTTTATGCACACGAAGATTCACTTGTGAAAAAATGATAGCCCAAAGTATAATGAAGTGTAATTGCAAGAATAACTTATAATAATGAGATTGATCAAATTCTATGATCAGACCATCTTAAGGTTGATCTAAATGGTCAGATATGTTCAGAACGTGCTAATTAGGATAGAGAACAAAAATCGTCTCAATAGGACTTGAAACGAATCAGATCCATCCAAAACACTCTTTAAATAGGCATGATCAATTTGTCTAGATCTAAACTGATTTTGGACAATCTGATTGGTCCATATTAAAGAGTAAATATAACTTCAGATGTTTAAATTAAATTTCACTCATATCTGACCATTGGATCGCAAGATATGGCCCATCATATTGTTGATCAATCTTGTCCACCCAATATCTTTCTCATCTGAAACCCAATCATAGCGAGTGACTAGTAGGATAATTGTCTTCTAAGTAGGATAATTGAAAGTAAAAATTTGCTCATACCATATTTTGAGTTCGGTCAACGAATACTATCGTCGAGAATTAGACTTAAGCATCAATGCAAAATACATTGTAGATTTTGAAAACCATTTGCATTTTACTAATGAGAATGTGTTCTTCTTGTTGAGGGTCAAATATTGCATATCAGACCCTAGTTACTGCTTAGATTTACGAACATAATATTGTTTAAAGGCCGACTTAATCGTGTTTATGCTGCAGGTTGAAATTAGGAGCTTTGATTGTAAAAGAGCACTTAAAGCATGGATTTTACGCTCTGATGACACCACAAGCAAGGGACGGACTCCAGAGGACCAATATTGAAGATTTTACATACCAGGGATCCGAGGAAATCAAGTCGTTCACATTAAAGAGGCCCGAAACTAGTGCAAAATGCAAGATCACAGGGTTTCCGCCATCCGATCGACACGAGACTTCATACATGGGATGTCAGCCATGCATTAACCGTACATATTAAATTTCAGCCATTGGAGATCTCGAGAAATGGGCCAATGGACAGATCAGCCGCTTAATTCATTAAGTGGGGCCCACTTGATCTCTGGATATGCTTCAATATTGGTCTCAACGTGTTAAAAGGGATGAGGAAAGGAATGGACGGAACGGATTTCCTACACACATCATGATCGGACCCCATTGACCATGGCTGTGCACAGTGTACAAGTGCACTCGATGTACACTGGATCTAGACGATTAGTCAGCGCCCGCTGACCCGATCCGTCTCACAAAAGGAAACAGCGTCCGCAAACAGGGACTTTCGGTCTCTGTTATGGGCCCCACCCATTGTTCATATATCCAATCCGGACCGTCCATTCGTTTGATGAGTGAAAACCGACCATACAAAGATGGGTCTCCAACCCTATGGCTGCATACAGAGGAAAATAACATCTGAAAGAGCTACTTGAACGGCAGAACCGTGCCACACGATAAAGCAGGTGGGCCGCGCGATCAACGCTCCAAAAGTGGTCAACCCTGAACGGTTTTTTGAGTAGACTGCCGTGGACGGCGTGGATTTCACAAATCAACACTACCGTGGGTCCCACCACTATCACAGTAAGTCTACGCGGGCTTTGTTACGCAACAAAGCTTGCAGTCGAAATCAGGTGGGCCACCATCATCACACATAGCGATGATCCAAGCCGCTCATTGTAATCAGAAGGGCAAACCGACTGTCCCCTGATCTGTTTCCAGACTTTCTCAGATGCTGCATAAACATGCGGGAGTAGACGCAGGAATGGATGGTGCCAAGCAGAACAACGTGAGTCTCGACGAAGCCGATCCAAAACCGATGATGACCAACCGGTTTTTTGTGGGAAATGGAATGGACGGACTGGATTTCACAGAAGACATCAAACAAGGGTCCACCATTGTCACAGCGTTAGAGCTACGCAAGCTCTGTTCGCAAACAGAGTTGCGGACGAGCATGGTGGGCCAGCATCTGGAGCTCTGGTGGCTGATCTGGACCGTCCATCAGAAGCCCACGCTTCCTATAATGCAAGCCTAGATGAATGAAATTCAGAAAGTAATAAAGATCGATTTTAACCGTCTAAAAGAAAGAAGAACGGTGCAAGAAAAAGCTCTGCTGGCCGCATCAAATACAATCCCTAACACATCATTTCTAACTGGTTTTTCGTTATTCATCTAATGGACGGCTTGGATTCTTCTGCCGAAATCACGAATGGGACCCACCAAGCAACCAGTGTACTCTCTGTTGCACAGTGCGGAAAATCTCCGTAGCCGACTCCATCACGGACTCTCCAGCGTCCGCACCTCTTCACATCTCATCCGACCTCCATCAGCAGTTATAAAAGAAAGTGTTCAGAGAGAGAGGAGAAGAACAGCATCTGAGAACGGCTGGAAGGAGCTTTTGCTTGGACGTGGGGCAGTGAACGTGAGAGAGAGAGTTGAGGTCTTTTGTTTTGTTTTGTTTTCTTTTACTATTTTTTTATTTTGGAGTGTTTTAGCCTAATCATAGCGGGCTAAACCTCTTGGCTAGGGCCAAGAGGTGAAGCTTGTAACATGATGGGAGATTCTATGCCTTCACTTTAATTTTAATTAGTGAACCGAATTTGATTTTGATTTAATTTTATTCTGGGAATGTTTTTAGTCTTTAATGGTCTGTTGTGACTGAAATTACAATGGGTCTGCGATGGCTTTGAGCATGTTCTTCTCCCTTTTATGTTTATGACATCAGGAAGCCCTGTTGTTCACCATCGTCTCCTGGGCATGGTCGGATGACGGTACCCTTCCTAACCTTCATGGCATGTTGATTGGTTGGTAATTAGTTTAATTCTGTTGTTTGCTTTGTCTCTTGGACATGGTTTGGTGATGGAATCCATTCTAATTCATATACCTTTCATTTCTTGAAAATTATATCAATGTCAGTTCAGTTAATTTCCATGATTTGTGAAGCAGGCATAAGATCTCCCTGATCTCTACAAGTGGATCCTCTGAATCCTTAGTTCCCTTTCTCTGAATTTTCTAAAGTTTTAGATTAAATATTTCACCATTATTCTTCAAATTACACTCAATTTAGATTTCATCTCATTCTAGTTCTAGTTCTAGTTGGTTTCAGATTACGTACAAGTTTCAGTCCCTGTGGATTCGACCTCGGTCTTACCGAGTTTATTACTACATCACAACCTTATACTTGGGGAGTGAACACTTCTTTAAGCAGGTTGTTGATGTAAAATAATTGGATGGAGATAGACTACAATGAAACAGGGAATTTTTGTGGAGATTCTCATTGGAAGAGAAGCTTCATGGTAAAATGGCAATGCAGCCACACTTCATTTTAGGTCATTTATCATATATTTAGTTCAGTTTGCTATTCACACCAACTGAGCATCCAAACACACCTAAAATTATATTTAATCATGTTTCTGTTCAGGTCCAATTCTTTCCTCTTTTATGAACCTATAAATCTTTAGTGAACTATAAGTTCTCAAAACCTTAAATTATCTTTGATTAATTTATATTTTTATTGCTTCATTTATACTTTATCTTAGTGGTCTAACTTGCAACTCCTCAAAACCCGCTCTGCCGTAAGACATTACGGTGCATGATAGTTCCCAGCGGATTAAGTTGCAAATTATTATAAAAAGATGGTTTTATATCTTTTATTTTTAATCAATGTTGTTAACAGTTGATTGGATGACACATTCTGGAAAACTTCATAACCTTGGTCCGATTTCTATTCTCGATTATATACCTGCAATGCCATTCAAAATCACTCTGAAAAGTCTAATTCCAAAGTCTTAAACTTCTTCTATTTCCAAGAAATTTCCTTGAGCTTGACTGAATTTTATTTTTGGTATATATGGTTTCAGTTGTTTGATTGTCGCGAAATGCTTAGTTTCTCTTGCTCTTGAATCAAAAATCAAGACTGAAATAAAATGAGGAATTATTTTGAAACCAAAGCAGGAAACAATTACAAAATCTGCTCCTCAGATTGTGTAAGAACACGCGCCACACACCTGCATCAACACACCTACACAAATGTATACGCAGCCACACCCACTCGGACACATAACACACTGGACCACGTACGCCCACACCCATGTGCACGGACATGCACTTTTTATTTCTTTGGTAAAATCTATGTTCTACCTTTTCATCTGCAGGTTCCTATATATTCATGTGTTGTTGGCATGTAGCACTCTGCCCTCCTTCAACATGTGTTAATTTTGGAATGATTTTTTTATGTTAAGTAGCACCATAACATTAACATGACAAATTTGCATAATTTTTCTTATTAAAAAATTGTGTGATATTTTTTTTGGAAGATTATCATATCTAACAGATAGACAAAAAAAAAAAAAAAAAAAAAAAAAACAAAAAACAAATCCAACGTTTTATTATTATTTTTTTTTTTTTGCAGAAATTTTAGCGACGGCCCACATCCGTCACTAATTTCTGAACAAACTCAATTTGAAAACCACATCCACCGCAAAATTTTTCCATAAAGTGGCCCCATTGGCCACGTCCAACACAATTGAATTGTCCAAGCTTATATTTATACCACACATTTTTCACGGACCACTATAACTTGGACATTATTAAAATGGACCAATATCAAGGGACTGTTTAAAACCAGGTATCTTAACACTTCGATGTACCCTCAATTTTTCACCATTTGACAATAGGCAAAAATCCATATGAAAATGGAACTTGGGACTGTATGAAACTGGATATGTTAACAATGCAGTGGCAGCTCAATTTCAAAACACTTGAGGACGTGCAAGAATCTCAATGCAAAAAGAAATTGGGAGTGTTTAAAAAACCATATGTTAAAACAGATTTGGGACCTGCTTGGGGACAAGTTGCACTGACCAACAAGCCCCACTTATACAAAATGAACAATGGAATGGCATTGATATAAATTCTATACATTATGTCACCATTGTTTCATGTGCTGTGGTCCCACTATGATGTAAAACAAATTTGGGCCCCACTATGATGTATTTGTTTTATCCACACCATCTATCCATTATTCTAAATCATTTGAAGCCATCAGCCCAAGGAGTGAAAAAAACATTACAGTGGCCCAAGGACTTTTTTAATGGTCGACTTTCAATCGTTACTATTTTGTGTGGTGTGGTCCACCTGAGATCTAGATATGCCTCATTTTTGGAAGCAAGCCCTAAAACGATCCAAAATAATGAATGGACAGCATGGATAAAAAAAAAAAAATACAAGACGGTGGACCCCACAGACCATTAGACATTACCCATGCCTCTAGCCAAACTTCCTCCATCAACCCCGACGGAAAAAATAAAAGAAAGAAAGAAAGGAAAGGAAAACCAAAAAAAAAAAAGAAAGAAAGGAGTTGTCTAACCCTGCTGAAGCTGGATCGGAGAGGGAGAAGGAGACTGGGAGAGGAAGAAGAAGACTGAGAGAGGGAAACGGAGGCTAAGAGAGGGAGATGGAGACATTGGAGAGGGAAGCTGCGATTCTTTCCAAAAAAAAATCATTTCAAAATTTCCAACCATTACCTGTATCAAAGATACAGGTAACTTGAAAAACAACTCAAGTGTCTGTATCATTTTCGTCTCTTTCTCCTGTAAGAAAGTCACAGGTTGAGAGAAAGTTACCTGTGACTTTCCTCCCATAAACACCAACTGTAACAAAGTCACCTGTAACTTTGTTACATTTTAGAAAAGTTACAGGCATCCAAAATGGCCGTATAAATGTGACTGAATCGAGTTTTCTTGATAAATCTAGACCTAGAATGTGGTGGAAGGACAGAAATGGAGCTCAGATCGCAGGCCTTGTTGATCTTCAACTTCATTATCTGATTTTCAAAGGATCATAATCTCCATAAATGCTATGTCTCCATCTATTGCTCGAAATCATCAACAAATCATGGACAAATCAATTTAAAGGATAGAGATTCAGGAAAACGATAAATCATTCCAAGGATAGAGATTCAGGAAAACCCCATCGATTTAGTCTAGAGCTTCATGTGACAACTGGAGACCTTAGAATTTCATTGAACGGATGGCAGAGAACTGCATTCTGATGGCCTTGAGCTTCGTCAGATGATCGACGCCTGGATCAAAACCCTCACTTTGTTCGAAGACAGAAGAAAGGGTTTCTAGAACGTATTGATCTTCTTCGAACGATTTTAGGTAGAGATTGAAGACTATAGAAGAGAGTTGTGCTTCTGTTTCTTTTCTGCAGCGAATGGATAGAGATGGCGGGAAAGAAGCAGAGATGGAGATTAGGTTGATGGTTTTAAGGCTTGGGTTAGGGTTTTGCGGGAGAGGCTAAGAAGCAAAGTCGCCATTTTCGATTCTCTTAGGAGGCGAGGCACTGTGGCGAGGGATATATCATTTCCCAGAGCTGTTGTAACTTTGTTTCTCAGGTACGTCACAAGAGGATTGACTATGCAAAAGGATATATCTGTGCCCGGGGCTGTGTGGGGTGTATGTGACAAATCCACTCCGTCCATCAGTTTTGAAAGACCACAATAAGACAGGAATTTAAAAATTAGTAATATCTATAAATCAGTTGGGCCACACCAACAAAACAGTGGGAACAACAATGTCCACCGTTGAAACCTTCCTGGACTGACCATGATGTACGGAGTGGGTATATGCCATCCAAACCATTCAAAGAATTATTACCACTCAGATGGATGGAGTGAGTCCAGCACGGACATCTCTATAGGCCCCACAATCTATGGGCATGGGTTCACAGGCAATCCGCTCCCCCAACCATTTGAATCTGCCGACCCCAGTGGGACAATAAGTCATCCGATCATATCAGTATGAGGCCCAACGTGATGTGGTCCACCTGAACTATGCATCACATCCAGCGATCTGGGCCTAAATGACGTGGCTCATATAATGGACGGTGGAGACGGAATCAGATTGGCTACTGTGGACCACATCAAAGGGAATTATAATGGACATTGGGGAGGGTGATGGCCAAATATTCTAATTGGTAGTTGGGATCAGCCTAGCTAAATCAGGTTCGTTAATGGGTCCATCCACGGTAGGTCTGGAAAGATGAATGGTCTGCATATCACACACGTATGATGTGTGTACTAAGATGGTATGGTTGATAACTATGGTTAGATGGTAGACTTTGAGCCTCAGTTCCTATGTAATTGAAGCTAAAAAGTTAACTTATAGCTTCACTTTCCTAGTAACTAAGGTAAAAAAGTAGCAAAATAGTAGACTTTTAGCCTCTGTTCGTATGCAACTGATGTTAAAAAGTAGACTTTTTGCCTCGGTTCCTATGCAACTGAAGCTAAAAAAGTATAATTTTGACCTTGGTTCCTATGCAACTGAGGCTAAAAAGTAGACTTTTGGCCTCGGTTCATATGCAACTGAGGCTAAAAAGTAGACTTTTAGCCTTAGTTCCTATGCAACTGAGGCAAAATAGTAGACTTTTAGCTTCAGTTCCTATGCAACTGAGGTAAAAAAGTAAACTTTTAGTCTCGATTCCTATGCAACTAAGGCTAAAAAGTAGACTTTTGGCCTTGGTTCTTATGCAACTGAGGCTAAAAAGTAGACTTTTTGCCTCAGTTCCAATGCAACTGAGGTAAAATAGTAGACTTTTAGCCTTGGTTCCTATGCAACTGAGGCGAAAAAGTAGACTTTTAGCCTCAGTTCCTATGCAACTGAGGCAAAATAATAGACTTTTAGCTTCGGTTCTATGCAACTGAGGCTAAAAAGTAGACTTTTGGCCTTGATTCGTATGCGACTGAGGCTAAATAGTAGACTTTTCGCCTCGGTTCTTGTGTAACTAAGTTAAAAAAAAGTAGACTTTTAGCCTCAGTTCCTATGCAACTGAGGCTAAAAAGGTAGACTTTTAGCCTCGGCTCTTTAGCAGCTGAGGCAAAAAATGAACTTTTAGCCTCAGTTCCTTAGCAACCAAGGCTAAAAAATACATTTAGCCTCCATTTTTTCCACTAAGGCTAAAAAACTGTGGCTAAAGGCCTATTTTCTTGTAGTGATTACCCCACTTGTTCGACCGTCAGATTGGTAGACGTTTATTAGACAGTTAAAAATGAAGAATCCAATTACCCTACTTAAATGTACAACCGTCCATTAACGGGAAGCAGATTGCGGCAGACGGATGGACCGGAGTTTCCTGCAAAAGGCTTTAGCAGGGAGATGTGCTAGGATGCTAGGTGGGGCCATCATAATGTTTGGGAGAATACCTTGTCCATTGGTTTTGCGAGATCATTTTAAGACATGCGACAAAAAATGAGGTTCTAAAACTCGAGTGGGCCATACGAGAGGGAAAACTGGAGAAAGAGTTTCTTACCATTGAAACCTTTTTAGGCTCCACCTTGATGTTTATGTCATTCAAACTGTTTATAAGGTTATTCTCACTGGGATGAAGTGAAATCACAATTTTTTTTATTATTATTTTTTTTAAAAAAAAAAAAAAGCCTACTAGGAAGCTTTTGAGGCCTCATGAATGTTTCAACGGTGGTCACTGAATCCATATTATTTCCTCTCATATGGCACCACTCAAGTTCTGGATCCCAACTCCATTTTTAGTTGTATGTCCTAAAATGATCCTGTAAAATGGATGGACATGGTAGATTTCTCACAAACATCATGGTAGACCCCACGTAGCATCCCAGCACAGGAACTTTTGTTGAAAGGCTTTCACAAGAAACTCATGTCAGCAGCTAACTGAAAATCTTTGTGATCCCATGTAGTGGAGTTTAGTTGTGTCATGTAAAGCTATTAAAAATGGAGCCTATTGAGCTCATAATAACTGAACAACTTTAGAATATGCTTTGGATGAACTCAGTTTTTACAATAGCACTCACTCAACCAATCCGTTGTAGATTGTTCTACGCTTTAATAGGCTTAAGTTGAGATAAAATATGTCGTGTTACTTTTTTAGTGTACGTGTACTGTATCGGTATGATCACCCCTATAAAGATTTGCAGCTGTCAACGGGTAACTGGATGTGGAGATACCAAGGCACTGACATGACTTCACGCAAGTCTACGCTAAACGAGAATTCACAATCATAGGGCGGTTAAAAATTGATTCGTGTCAGGTCAAGTATCAAGTTAGCTTTATTGTTTGTAATGTATTATATTATATTAGAATTAATAACTAAATGAGAGAAAAATCACAGTCGAATATACTATTTTAAGTTGATTGATCGGTGCTCTTCCGTACCTCAATCAAATCTTATTTGCTCTCTCAATCATGATACCGATACTTTATAAAGACTTTAACTTAAAGATCAAACAATTACATACAATGTTCCATTGAGGTGACTAAGGTGATAGAAATTTAAGTATAATATCCTACAACTAATGAAAAGTTGAACTCTCAAGGAATTTACCTTAATGGACACTGTAAAGGTTGATAGACATTAGGATTTGCAAATAAAATTGATATCAAACTTTAAAGATAGCTTGAGTTCATGATCTTCTTGTATATGAGTTTAAAATGCTCATTAGAGTGAAGAATCACTAAGAAGAGACGATAACTCTCACTATGATAGAGTCTAGGAGGTTTGGTAGAGCTTATTATACACTAAAGTCTCTAAAATACCAAAATTTATCATTTTCGCAAAGATTCAATTGTTAGACTTATAGGAAAAATGCTCCAACGAATTTATAACATCTAAATTCGGTCGAACTGAAAACAGGAATGGTCCGACTGAAACTGGCAATGCAGGGTCAGTTCGATCGAAACTGTCAGGACATAGTCATTTCTGAAAACTGTAGGTTCAAGCTTAGGTCGAATTGAAGTTGGCTTCAATCACACCGAAGCCAGCAAGAGGATTCTTCGGTTGAAGTCAGATTACACGAATTTCAAAGCTTTACTTTTGTCCTGTTTCAAGTACTTTTGGTGGTATTACAAGTAGCCTAAAATTTTTCTAAAGCCTATCTGAACATGCTCAAATGAATTCATTAGGCTTTGGATGATCAAATCAAGCTTTCTTATTAAAAATAGATCATCTAGAGGTACGTTGTTTTGGACCTAAATAGGTCTAAGGTTAAGATACACTAAGGCAATTATATTTACCTATTTCTTTATCCTTGATACTCAATATCTTCTTATGTCTTCGGTCTTCAATTTCCAATGGTTTAACCGACTCCCTTATACATGAATTCACATGAATGATAAACAAAGTACACAAATGTACTAACATCATGGGTATTTTGTAGGTACAATAATACATCTCTAGGCATGTAGTATTATTTTTTTTTATAATAACACCAACCATTTCCTACATAAATTATAAATTAATTAGTGTATTATCATGGAAAATCAAATCAAAAGTGATATTCAGTCATGGGAAAATGCTCTAATGCTGCTAGAGCGCTTACTAGTGCTTCTAGTTTCATTACTTAAGTTAGACGGTCCAATCAATTGATATGAACTGACTATTAGCTCTAGAACATATACCTGAGGCTACCATACAAAGATTGTGGCAATTTGATGATCCAATCCATTCTTGGTTGGGCCTTATTTTCTATGGCCATCCTCTTTCTAGGCCATGGATGGGATATCTACAGTTGCCTAGCAAAAGTGATTCTATAGAATCATAATCAATCCATGATGGTCTCTAAAAAACAGATGGATCAAATTGCTGATCAAACCCACGTTGCGTAATGATTTGACCGTCCATATTAAAGGCCATTGATCTGATGGCTAACATATGTCAGATTAGCGTCATGTTTGCATGGTTGCTGGTCATGAAATGTTTGTTGGACTTAGTGAACAGTCCAGATCAATGGATTAGACAATCCAAGCGTCCCAATGAAACTAAATGCAACTAGAGCACTATAAGAGCTCTTGATAGAACTGGAGCATTTCTCTTCAGTCATTAGATAATTAAGTATAGTGGGAAGTGGGAATTCTCACTTCAGGTCAGGCACATGACTTTTCCATTTTCCTCCCCACCCAATTGCAATTCGGGTTACATCCAAACAGCCCAATATGAAGGGTCTCCACGGGCTGGACTGGCCCGTTGGTTTTCAGCTACCCTGATACAGGCCTGTAAGTTTGAGACGGGCCTGATTTCAGAGCCCAGTTTAATAAAACCACTTAATTAGGCCAGGCTCTATGTTCCCCAAATTCTTCTAGTCATGTTTATGATGTTCATCAGCAGGGTCTGAAATCAAAGGCTCAATTGCTAAATGGACTGGGCCAGAACCTTTAGTAATCGGGTCAGTCTTAGGTTAACCTATACCCAGACCCTTCCTACTGCTGCTTGTGCTGAGGTTGCCCAATCTAAGAATAAGATCAAAAGAAAATAAAACACGGCTAGGAGAATCGGCGTGCAGATGTGTTGAAGTCCCTTGATATAGACTGATATACTATCTTTTAATGACTTTAACTTTTAGACTAAATGCCTATTTGGCATGCCATAAGAGCAGAAATAGTCAAAGATTCAAATTCTAAAGCAGCGATATCATTGTCTTGGATCCAATGGGGCCAGCTTCCCATCACACCAGCGCAATCAATCAACGTGCAACAATTCATCACCATTTGATCATCCAACATTGAAAAAAAAAAAAAAAACCAAAACAAAACAAAGACAACAAAGCTACCAAGTGGGCCACTTGGTACCCCCACCCACCATGCATCTTCTGTTTACTTACAATTTCCATTTTGTTAATTGAAACTAGTGTTTGTATTATTTCAATTGCCAAAATGGAAAATGGGTGTGTGTAAATCAGTAAGGGTTGTTGTAGATGTCAATTCCCATGCAACTAATCATTTCTTCTACTACTAAGTTCCCTCAAGATCACATGCAAAACCAGTCCCATATAATAAATATATAAACATAAACAAAATGTTAGAAATTACAAATGAGATAGAAAATCATCTCTTTAGCCAATTTTGGCGAGGACATTGTTGAGGGCCGATACGGTCTCTGCGTAGTATTTCTCAGCTTCAGGGGTGCTCTTGATCTTTGCAGCGTGATCTAACTGATGAAAAAAATAATAATAATAACAATAATAAATAAAAATCCATAAAAATCATGTTCACTTGTGAGACCTTAATTGAGGAGATGTTCAAGATCATTGTGCATTCTACTTCCTTTTCTTTAAAAAGATAACCAGATTGTGGAACTTGGTTTGTAATATGCAGGGCATTTCAGAATAAATCTTGTAGAGTCCAACTGTTCGTGGGGGTAAAACGATCATTACGATATAAATTTTAGAAATAGGGTGACAATTGCAATATAACGGTGGAGGATTTATTTGAAAGCTTTGGATTAAATAATGTTTCAGAAGTAGAATTGATGGATGATAAAATACCCAAAGTAGGTAATTTGCAATCCTATAATAGGCAGGAGTATTTTGAGAATAAGTGGCACGAACACTAAAATAACTGTGGCTGAATCTAGTTCAATTGAGATACTTGGACAGTCCATCAACTGATCCAAACCGTCCATTAGATGGAGCTACGTTTCATGGACTACCATTAAAAAATCACACCAATCGGACCATCCTAACCATCCTATCAAACTCCTAAAAATGGACAGTCAAGATCATTTATTTAAAAATAGGCCCATCCAGAAATTTGGTACATTTATTTGTTAGGGCCCATCATGGATTCATTATCCTTTGAAAGCATCAATTTCACATGTTCATCCTTACCATGCTATCCTTGGCTTAGAAAACAAATGGCAAGAGAAAAAGGCCATCACAAGGATAGATTTGAACGACCTATCAGTGTTATTTATGTTGGACCTAATATACAGTCTGGATTGGTTGATGGGCTGTCCAAGTGTCCTGATTAATCTCGACTCCATGCCATCATTTTCTTGAAAAATAGTAAAATCAAGTGTAAAAACATTGAATAGTACTGCAAGAAAAATTAGCTTTGGGGTGTGTTTGGTTGCAACAAATTTCATGAAATATCACGAAATTTTGCACCAAGTCAGACTGATTGCATGAATTATCATAAGATCTCACGTACGGTATCGTGTGCAACCAAACACGCCACTCTTTCACATGCAGCAAAACAAGATAATGCAAAAAAAAAAAAAAAAAAAAAAAAAAAAAAAAAAAAACTTGAATTAGCATATGCAATCTCCTGGACAAGATTTTCCGTGTGAGCAATCGATTAGCAATAGGATCAACATTCGAAAGCTGACTGTGTAAATCAGATCATGATCCAACGGTTGTTTCTGTCCACACAAAATTTAGTCACAAGTGATTACACTGCTCAATCTTATTCATCTTTCTATTACTTACGTTGTCGATCTTGGCAAAGAGTACTCCAGTGAGTTCTTTGAGGGGCTTCTTCTCCTCTTTAGGCTTGGAGGAGATGACGGTGTTGAGATCAAAGCGGAGGTACGAGGCCCTGAGACGGAGGTCATTCTGGACATACGGCCATGCCTTCTTGTCAATCAATGTCTTCACACCTAGAATTTCTTTGGCGGATTCTTTCGCCCTTTTTGCAGCCTCTGTTGGAGCCAGTGGCTGGATGAAGAACCGCTCCTTCAGCGGCAAGTCGAGGTCTCTCGGCTCATCAGAATTCAGAGTTCCAGCTGCCAGTGTACAAAATATTCCAGCAGGATAGCCCGAAATGTCACAAACCAGTAACTCGATCATACGAAGGTTCTATTAATATATGATGCTGTCTAACTGATCCAATGTTGCATAACAATGGATAATTAATAAACTTTGCTGTTGGTGATCAATAATCATATTTCAGCCAATTGGTTTGTGATGAAGAAGTGGGTTATTCTTCATCAGTGTACATATGATGCACATTTTATTGGCCCAATTTAAGTGGAAAGCCCAGCCAATGAATCAGGTCCAAGCTTAGAAATCTAGTCTATTATTTTCCGCCCGAACGCAATCATGATGCTTGGCTTTGGGACCATGTTGTATGTGTAAGAAAGGGGAAAGAATTTGAAAATCGAAGTATGTCTTGGAAATGTCCTTTGGCATAATTTCAGAAGTTGGGTTTTTTTTTTTTTTTTATGTAGTAATGCATTGAAACTAATGGCTGTTAGAACCAATTTGTATGAAATGATTAAGTTTATTTATGAAGGGTTTGTGTAAGTCGCCCTTATAAGAACCTATTTGTCAATTAGAAGAGAATCCATTTCTTTTTTTAGTTATAAAAAATATATTACTTTCTGTAAATTTTTAGCAGAAGCAAGAGTTGAGTAATATATTCTTCTTTGGTTGTGATTGAATTCAATCCATAGTGATTGAGTGATTCATGGGTCATTAACACCACTTTGTGGTTGTAGAAATTTTCAATTCTAACAAGTCTATTTCTTTATCAAAAGTTGTAGGTTTATCAACTACTTCCAAAATGCCCTATTCCAGTAGTGTTTTTTTTTTTTTGGTTAAAATCCCACACCATTTAGGATGTCTCATTCCCTCTTCTAGTAGGTTGCAGGTTGTTACCATACTTATGGTTTTCTAGTGTTCGTTCCCAAACTAACCCTCTCATTAGACTGAATTTCTACCAATCATTCTCAAAATACCTTCATCCATTAGCTTGAAAGTTTGCACCATTTGTTCCCAAAATGCTCCCATGCGATTAGATTGCAGCTTTTCTCTCTGTTTATGACCCTTCCTCATATTGCATATTTACAGCCATGCAGTCCCTATCAATACAAATTTTGCCAAAGTGTCATTAATATTAGATTGTAAGCTTTTACCCTCGTTCCCAAAATGACTTATTGTTAGGTTTCAAATTAGATTGCAATTTACACTATTTTATCACAAAATGCCCTTCCTCATTAGATTGAGCTGGTACCATGTATACCACTTGGATGGAATGTAAGATCATATCTACCTTTTTTATGGTATTTTCGTCTTTGGTAGTATTTTTAGAGAGACTCTATTTCATGACAATCTCTAACTAGGTTTTAAGTTAGGTGTTTAGAGCCACATTAATTATATAGTATTTAGAAAAGCAATCAATCAAATTCACTTAATATGAAAAATGCTATAAAAAAATTAAAAAATAAAAATAAAAACATTTAAAAAAATTATCTAGAAACATCAAGTGGAAATGGTTTCCACTTGATGTGGGCCAATTGGATAGTTCGGATGATACACAAAGGAAAGTTTTCGGAGTACCTCCTATGCACCTTGTGGACAGTTCCAATCATCAAAAGATTGGCCCCGTACATACTATCCCGTTAGGCCAAAAGGAAATTGCTCCATCAAACAATGCATATTGAAGAGCCCGGATCCACTACAAAGCTTTGTACATGTATAAGTGAGTCTAAGTGCATCCAAGTATACTGCACTTGGATAAACAAAAGCTCACTTACAGACTGTATTTAAATACACTTATGAGCATTTAAATGTACTTGGACACATGTTTGTCTCACTAATTGCATCAATAAAATAAAGTAAATAATTACAAATTGATGCACTTATTCAATAGCATTTGTTATTTGACTACAATGATAATATTGTTTAAATTATTTATTTTACCGAAATAAATTGTAAAGATGAAAATTTTACAATATAAAATTGTAATAATTACAAATTTTGTTTTGAGTCTCCTATCTACGTATGACCATTAAACTATGTACTACAATACCACCATTAAACTATGTACTATAATACTTGTTTAAACAAATGCTGTGAAATAAAAATAATTACGTGTTTCTATTACATTACTACAAAAATGGACCAAACAAATAGTCTTTGTACCATATGAAGCTTTGAATTGGATCCAGCCTCTTGTTTGAAATTGCATCATGTCAAAAGTCACCCATCAGTAGGGCCGTACACAAGTCAAGCTAGCTCGAAAAGCTCGCTCGACTTGGCTCGACTCAGTTCGGATTGACCAGGCTTGAAAGGCTGACTCAAGGTGAGTCAAGCTTGTTTACTAAAGCTCGAGTTGAGTTCAAGCCAAGTTCGACCATGGTGTATTTCAACTCGACTCGAGCTCGAGCTCGAAGCTCGAGCTCAAGCTCAAGTCGGCTCGAGTAATATATTTTAATAATATATATATATATATATATAATATTTAAGTTTTTTTTTTTAAGTTAAAACTTAAAATTTTTTACTAAAAAACCCTACCCAACCCTACCCGTCCCCATTCCCTCTTTTTCTTTCCCTTACCCTATTGAGGTAAACTCGACTCGACTCGAACCACTAGCTCGACTCAAACTCAACTCGAAAGCTTTGGCAAACAAGTCAAGCTTCAATGTTGAGCTCGAGGGCAAGCTCGAACTCAAGTATAGCATGGACGAGTCAAGCCATGCTTGGCCCACCTCGACTCGACTCGGCTCAATGTACAGCCCTACCCATCAGATGAGCATGTATAGGGGTATGGCCTATTACATGATGGGCCCACCTTAAGAATTGCTTAGATGACCAAACGATCATGGTTGCAAAGCCATAACGATATAATTTCAGAAGTGAAATATACAAATAATGGAAGAATTGAACTCCAAAATTCAATTAATATATTATGTTAGCCGGAAAAGAATCGGAAACTTACGCAATCCACCGGAAGGTGGGGGAGGTGGGCCCACCTTGATGGGCTTAGCTTCAGCAAGCACGGCCTGGACAAAGGACCCGGTAGCTAACCCCGCAGCTACGAGACCTAGCACGGCTCGGCGGCTGCTCTGAGCCACGGCTTCGCTCTCAGCCGGCAGCTGCTGAGCTCTAACTGTGAACAGACCCCGTCGGCTAACGACTAACTTGCTGGGGCTGACTCCGTTCAAGCGGATCGAGCCGCTGAGCTGGAGGCTGCCTTCCAAGACGGCTTGCGTGGAGCCTCGTAAGCCAGCCATCGAAGCCATAGCTTGCGCCATTTCTGTCGAACTCTCTCTCTCTCTCTAACAACGGCTTTCTTAATCGGGCAATGCGAGAGAGAAAATGTAGGATTTTATTCGGATATGTTGCCTGAGAATTCTCGGGTTTTTGTGATGTAGAGTGCTTCGGGCAGCGGGCAGCAACTCCCTTATCCGTTCGTTTCGCGATTGGATAAGTTAGATCTGAGATGACCCATTTATGGACCGCCACGTGTACAATTTATTTTCGGTGTTGGACGTGCTGGATTGGGTTCTGTTTTTGATCTAATGAGAATGTGACGTGTGGCGAGAGGGGACGGACCGGAATCGCTCCGACACCTCACGTGACTTAGCTGCCATCCCGGAACGGGTGATCCGCTGACCGTAGGACCCACCTCGATGTATTTGTTGTATATCTACGCCGTCCATCTGTTTTTCCAACACCTTTTATGATATAATCCTAAAAATAAAACAGATCAAAATCACAGGTGAACCACACCACAAGAAAGATTGGTGAATGACTATTAAAAACTTTTTGTGAGCCACAATAGTTTTGGATTAAGATGATATTTGTTTTTTACCTCCATCTACATCTGTATGACCTTATAAATTAATAGCCTAAGGGTCTGTTTGGAGTGGATTTAGAACCCCTGAATTGGGAACCTCCTGGACTTGAAATCCTCATATTGTGTTGGTTACCCTTATTCATAATCAACTTTAATCCAAAAGTAGCTAATGGTATATTTACAAGGGTTTGGATTTAATTATTAAATCAACTTTAATATCTTTAATTAGGAAATGTATATAATGTTTGACACAATGGTTGTAATAAGCCCGTTGAAATATATACTTTGTCCGAAAATGATGAATTTCCCAATCTCAAAAGGGCCACAAACACAAAATGATGTAACCAATGGTTTTTAACCGTTGATTTACATGGACAATGTTTGGACAGAACTGATCATCGTATTAAAGTAATTATACGGATGCAATTGATAATCTAATTATTTCGGGGTATCATTAGTGAGTCATGCGTCCAATAGATTAATGGTTTAGTGACACACAGGTTTCACATGCAACTCTTGAGAGGATTTTAGATATAATCCAGGCTTCCAATGTGGATTTAAAACCCATTTACTTCATAGTTCCAAACAACTAGGGGATTTGAAATCCCCTCGAATCCATGGTGTCAAATGACCCCTAGAGACACTTTTATGACATGTGCAACTCTCCTATTTTCAACAATAAGGTAGAAAATGCATTTCCTTTGAAATCTCAATTTTTGTTAAAATTTCATAATACATTAAAATGTAAGGCTGAAAGTTGAGCGGGATTCAACTCGTGACAGACCCAACATTGGGTTGGGCTTGGGCAAGATGTATCGGGTTCAGTCTCAGGCTTGGGCTATATACAAACACCAGCCCAATAAAACTTGGGTGGGCTCGGATTGAGTTCTTGGGTTGCCCAACCCAACCCAACCCAACCCAACCTGACCCAACCCGACCCAAACCCAAATCCAAACCCAAACCCGATCGATATAAAAGTTACTCATAAATTATAATTGAGTGTGGATCGTTTGTGTTGAAGGCACTACCATTGAGTTTCAACGGTCCACGTCATTTCCAATTACTCAAGCTAACAAGATATGCATGGTTTCTCTCTCCCGTATAGATTTCTTGCTACACAATACAACTTTAAAGTAGTTGTCTTATATTTTAACTTGTTTATTTAGAAAAAATGAAGTTCTTTACAATAAATAACTACATATATAATTATATAATTAATAAAATCATACGTACAAAAAGTAAGATGTGTATTGAAAATATAATGGGCTAATGTAATAACGAAAGTATTAGCATGTATCAACCCGACCAATCCAACTGAGCCACTTGGGTTGGGGTTGGGTTGAGAATTCCTAACCCGAGGTTGGGTTGGGTTGAGGTATATGAACCTTGGGTTGGGCGAAGGTGCTCAACCCGACCTAACCTACCGACTTTCAACCTATTAAAATGGTAGTTTTGGAATACATCTAAATCCATTTACCTCCAAATCCAAAGGTAGCAAACGGAAAAATTAACTACTTGGATTTGAAATACACTCATTTACCACCTGGCACTCACTGCACTTTATTCAAGATACTGGTAGATCTAGTTATCCTATTCATCTAAATAGTGGCCTTTAAATCCTTGATGGACAAGAAAAGTAGTTGATTGATTGTTATGGTCTTCTCGTGAGGAATCTTATAGAAAAAAAAATACTTAATTAACATTGAATTTATAGTTCCTTGTTATATACTGATCTGATACTAGCATGAGCTCCCTTGAGGAGATTTGAACCCTTGTTGTAGAAGCAAAAACTCCTTTTTCTGATTCACTATACACACTTTTTTTTATAAAAAGTTTAAATATTAATATATTTATTTACTTACTAAAAAAACTTTTATTTTTGAAATTTATTTGTATTATAAAAACACAACAATGTTTTCTCTTCATTCAGGTCAATGTGAGCTTATGAGCAAGTTGGATGGCAAATAAGCATCACAATAAGCCCTGTGAAGGTTTCAATAGTGGCTGTCATTGTCACTGCTTCATGTGGTGTGGTCCACTTGAGCCAATGATCTACCTTATTTTTTAGCTCATCATCTAAAATGGTCTTTTAGAATGGATGGATGACGTGGATTTAAAAAAAAATAAATAAAAAATACATCATGGTGAGCCCCGCATAGATCTACCAGGACCATCTATCCCTGCCTAGGTCCTGGTGGGAGTAGCACCCAATCTGCATCCAGGTGGTCGTGCATACAAATGGATCAACTGCATGTGTGGGCTCCACTATGATGTTTATGTAAAATCCATTCTCACCACTAGGTACCTCATGTTATTCCAGGGTCAAAAACACCTCATTTGAGGTGGACAACATGATTGGAAATAATGTGCATGACAACAATTGCCCTCCAAACTATATTCTGTGGTCTAGCCCATCTAAATTATGGATAGGTCTGGTTTTAGACCCAAACCTAAATTTTGATGTGGCGTATAATGGTTGGAGTGGATTTTATATAATCATCATAGTGGGCCACTAAAAATCAAGGGTATTTTCTCTAGTGTATCCAATTGAATCACAAGTCAACCTTCTTTTTTTTTCCTCCGGCCCAAGCTGTGATTATGCATCTAGTGGTTGGAGTGTATTTCACATACAGATCAACCTTGCTAAAAATAAAGTCCCCATGTACCTCCTCTAACCATACAGAAGCGAACCGAATTGTGTTAGACAACACTATTGATCTCCAGGCCAACTATGATGTTTAATTATGATTGGAAATAGTGTGCAGGGTAACAATTGTCCTCCATATTATTTTTCTTAATTTCGCCCACCTAAATGATGGATATGCCTAGTTTTAGTCCCCAGGCCTAAATTTTGATGTGGCACCTGAAGCAGGGATGAACATGATGAGGTCGATCATTGTCTACTTCAAGGATAATTACTCCGAATCTATGAGCTTCACTAGACTCCCCACGGAGATACCTTGAATCCACGAGCTTCTATAGACTCCTCACAGAGATACCTCGAGTACACGAGGGAGAATAAGAAAATAGAAATAAATTTTAGAAATTTGATATTTAATTGATTGATAATTGTCTAATGTGTCCCTGTTACACCATTAATGTGTGTGTTACACCATTGTGTGTGTGTGTGTGTGTGTGTGTATATATATATATATATATATAGGGACAATATATATATAGAAATTTGAAACCTAATTGATTGATAATTAAGTCCCTATTACAAAAAATAGTAAAACCAAAATTCATAATAAAAAAAATCATAATTCTAATAAAAAGTTTCTTAAACCTAATTTCTAAAAATACAAATTTCAAATAAACTTTTGCTAGAAGAGTGCTTGCATGATTACAAGTTATTTTTTTTTTTTAAGAAGAAAATATAAAACTCGAAATTTTTTAAAAAAAAAAATATTAAAAAATCGAATTACTAAAAATAGTAATTTTTTCTCAAAAATTTGTTTTTGAGCTTAAAATGCACGTTTTTTGAACAAACGGACAGATGCGACCCATTTTGTGGGTCAGTTCACCTCGGATGGCCCGTTTCAATAAAAATTGATAGGCTATGCACCCCATAACGATACCCGGATCCAAAGTTATGATCAACTTATTGTCCACCTTATTTTGGTCCAACCATGTTAGGAATGTCTCGACGTCACGTCCTACATCACATCTAATGGTTGAAATGGTTTCACATAATCATTACAATGTACCTAATAAAAATCAAGGTTAGGAGTCTATCTCCCGACTATTTTCTTTAATGTGGCCAACCTAAATCAGAAGTCAATTTTTATTTTTATTTTCTGGACCAAAATTGGGATTAGGCATCTAGTGGTTGCAGTGGATTTCACATACACATCATAGTGGGTCCTACTAAAATTAAAGTCCCCATGTCCCTCCTCTAGAGGCACAGAAGCAAACCAAATTATATGGGATGAAGCAATTGATTTTGACAGGCCAACCATGATGTTTATGATTGGAAATAGCGTGCAAAGACAACAATCACCCTCCAAACTATTATCCTTGGATGGGCATGGCTGTAGGCCTTGGGCATAAATTTTGATGTTGCATCTAATGTGATTTCATATAAACATCATAATGAACCCTATAAAATTCAAGGTTAGATGATCTACCTCCCAACTATTTTCTTTGGCGTAGCCAACCTAAATCTTCATTTATTTTTTCCTCATAGTTGAAATGGGTATTGCACGTCTAGTGGTTACAGTGGATTTCACATGCACATTATATTGGGCCCTACCAAAAATAAAGTCCCCATGTCCCTCCTTTAACTATACATAAGCAAACCTAATTGTGTGTGACCAGGATATTGATTTTGATGGGTCAACCATGATGTTTACAATTGAAAACAATGTGCAGGGCAACCATCACCCTCCAAAATATTTTCCTTGGTCCGGCCCACTTAAATGATGGATAGGCTTGATTTTAGGCCCCAAGCCTAAAATTTGATGTGCCATCTAATGGTTGGAATGAATTTCATGCAATCATCACAGTCCACCCTGTAAAAATCAAGGTTGGACAATTATCTCATAACTATTTTCTTTGGTGTGGCCAACTTGAATTAGAAGTCAGCCTCCTTTTTTCCGTAGACTGAAATTGGTATTACACATCTAATAGTTGGAGTGGAATTCACGTACACATCATAGTGGGCCCTGAAAAAAATTAAGTACCCGTGTCCCTCCTCTACTGGTATAAAAGCCAAATGAATTGTGTGGACCAGGCTATTGACTTTGACGGCCCAACCATGACGTTTATGTTAGATCAACGCCAACCATTAGATGTCTAAGTCTCATATTAAGTCAAAAGTCAAAAAATTAGGCTCACTTGTGATTTTGGTAGGCCACACCAGATGAAATGATTAGGAGAGATACATGCACCCCTGATTTTTTTTTAGGGCTCACCGTATGCATTATATTAAATTCATTCCAACCATTAGATTCCACGAAAAAATATAGACTGTATTCGGGTTCTGAATAATGTCTCCCATGATCTGCTAATCCAAACCGTTTATCAAAAATTCCCCACGATGTATGGATGGTTTGAAAATCTTCCCAGTTGGAAGATCCTAAACCTTCTATCAAGAGAAAATAGACTCGCTTGGTTATTTCACCTGAATCCCGTACATCACGAGTTCTACCGGTGCAACACCATAAGCATTGTGAGCCCACCTTGACATCCACTCCGTCCATCAGTTGGGCCACGCGATGCTAGATAGCAGACCAGTTGAGTGCTCAAACCCAGTGACTCAAAAAGGGTTCGAGTTACTCAACTAGCTCTCTTGAGTAATCTTGAAAGAAAAAGTAGTTTAGAGAGCTCAGATCGAATTTTAATTGAATCTATTGGACTTTGATGATTCTGGACCTAGAGGATCCGATTTGTATAGCATCTAGGATATGGAGTGTTTCGGATCATTAGATCAATGATCTGACTTTTGGATCATCAAGGGTTATCCATTTTCAAACCGTTTTGGCTATTAAGGCTAGTAGTCGTTCTTAGAAATCATTGATGATTTCAGATTCATTGATATGACTGTTTCTAGCAGCCTATGAAGTCAGGCCACTTCACACCGTCTCGCAAGCCGTAAAGCATATGTTCGAACCAACCGAGTGTAGGGTGCAAAGTACTTAGAAATGTGATGTATGTGATGTTTGATGTCGTATTAATACTTAAGATAAAATGACGGCTAACTGGTTAAGGTTTCTGATGGGTCTGCTTCGATTATTTCTGCAAGCTACAAAGCATATGCCTGACACTTAGATGTAAGAAAATAATAAAATGCAATGTAATGATGATGTATATGAGGAGCAAGGGGATTGAAAGTGAATGAGTATTGCACGATGCTAATACTCTGATTTGATGAAACTGATTTAAGCTTGAACGGTTAGATGAAAGGTAATATCGTAAGGCTAGATCAAGTGGCTCATATTTGAACTTATGTGGCTTAAGAAACTCGGATTCTTGCTAATCTAGGCTAGACTAGGGCTGCACTCTCTCTCTCTCTCTCTCTCTCTCTCCCTCCTTGGTAGAGGGATGGCTAGATGATTAAGGCTAAGGGATCTCTGGATGAGAAAGGATGGTTGAAAATCCTTTCTAAATATACTGGATGCTTGAAATAAGGAGGGGAGGGGGTTATTTATAGCCTTCAAACCTGATTTTCTAGTCATTCTTGGTAATCCTATAGGTAAAAGGTGGTTAAAGGGCTAGAATTGAAAATTGCCACATTGCATCATCTCATGAGTTGGATGAGGTGGTAAAATAAAAATTTTGGGTAAGGAGATGGGCATCGGAGTGAATACACCTCAACAGCACACCTAAGATATGAAAAAGTGGGATTTCACATGCTTGAGGGATGCCAACCCAAAGAGAGAGAGTGTTATGTGGCCAGCGGCAAGCTGGGTCCCCACTTGGACTCCCTACTTCGGCAAGTAGCCTCCCCTAAGTATGTGGAGGCTCTACTGTGAAGGACGATATATTGAGGTTTTACACTGTATTCCAATTGGGCTTGCTTTTTTACTTTGGTTCGGACTTAGTTTTGGACTTAACTAGGTGAGTTGACTGGGTTGTTGGACGACTAAGTGAGTTAACTCGTCGAGTTGACTCAAGGCTCTAGGTTTCTTGGCACATAGGGTTTAGGGTTAGGTCGACTGGGTTATCTGGATTGATTGAGTTGATTGGTTGACTGGGTTGAGTTTAGGTTTTAGAATCGGGGTTCTAATTAGGTTTAGACTTTTAGGGTTTAAGGTTTAGGATTGGAGTTTATTTAACCATCCATCAATTTAAACTCAATCAACTCATTAGCCTAGGGTGAGGTGTCTATAGGCATGATATAAAAAATGAAGCAGTTTCAAATCCCATATGGACCAAAGTACAGGAAACAGTAGTGATTGACCATTAAAAACTTTTCGTGGGCCACAAAAGCTTTTGATCAAGATGATATTTGTGCAATCTCTTCATCTAGGTGTTTGTGACCTTTATCAACAAGTCGGATGACAGAAAAACATTCCAATGGAATCTATGAAGTTTTTAATGTTGGGGATTCAATCATGATTGTTTCCTTGGTGTGGTCCACCTAAGATTGAGTTAGCTTCATTTTTGTGATCATTCCATAAAATGAGCTTTCCAAATGGTTGGACGGTGTGGATTTAAGGCAACTGCATCACTGTGAGCCCCACAATCAGGTCCCACCCACCTTGGTGGATCCGGGGTCTTGCCTAATCCACTCGGGAAATTTATGGTCCTGTTTGTTAACGCTGAAAAAATTTACTTAATCACTGGGTTGTTTGAAAACCTTCGATGTATACATATATACCATAAACCAAAATTCACTGTGGTGGATGATCCTAGCTGATTGGAGCAGTGTCTTCAGATGGGTAGCTTTGGTAATTTCTTTGTTAAGGGCTATGATTGTCATGGGTCAGGTTCAAGCTTACCAAGGCCCAGCATGTCGACAGCCCTACTAGTATGGTCAATGCATCTCTGTTCTCCTGCTGCATGATGTGAATTCCTTCGAGGTTGAAGTATACAAGCTCAAGAACGTACAACGGACAGAGGCCCATCAAATAGAAATTGGGAAAATCTAGGCCCTTCATAAACCCCCATGGGACCATATTTTTAACTTCTGGCCCATGGGCCTGCCTTTTCACTCGTTGTGGTGATATACCTTCCATTCCCGACTCTGTTAATCTGATTTGCATGAGGCCCACCCATGATCTGTATGTTAAATACAAACCATGTATTTAGTGAGACTTCTTAATTTCACCGTATATCCAAAAAGAATCCCAATAAAAAAAAAAAATAGGTGGATCACACCATATGGAGCAATGTACAATACCAAAAGCTATATACTCATATGGTGTGGCCCATCTGAGTTTTGAAATGCGCTCAGTTTTGATGCATCCCTTCATCCTGGTGGGGTACACCTGATTATTGGGCTGGATGGCATATACATAATAATACAGTGGATCCTGCATTCCATCTGAAAGTTTTCATGGTAGGCCTCATCCTTTGCAATGTCCCCATTGTTCCCTAAGTGTGGAAACCACCTGAGTTATGGATCAGGGTGGATTTTTATCTTGCCCAACATGCTGAGCTGTATCTAATGGAGGGTTGGATGGCACTCACAACCACGGTGGGTCCCAAACAGCTGCCATCCACAACCACGGTGGGGCCCAAATAGCTCAAACATATGGTAATAGCTCAAGTAGTAGACTGAGTGAAAGATACCTCGTTTCAACATTGAGGTCTTGTTATCGATTCCCTAGTGTGGTGGCTAACAGTGAAGTGTGAACTGACAGTAGGTGTACTAACAAGTGTGATCTGAATGAATTTGCATAGCGTATTTAGAGACCCTTGGGAATATTTGAAGAAGATTTTACAATAATACAGCTCGAGTGCATCAAGCTACACCACTTCATCCACTAAGTGATCAAATAAAGAGCGGTTACAGGAAAGATGGCACAAGTAAAAGCAAAGAGGGTTAAGACGTGTTAAGAATTCAACAATAAAATTTTGTCTCATACCAATTTAATCAAACTTAATGTATCTTTCAATTATCTATCATTTACATTCCTTAGTGTAATCACTCTACTTTTTTACCAGTCAATTACGTTTCTCAGTGTAATCATTTACTTTTTGTATGTCGTTTACATTCTTTAGCATGATTTGTAACATTAATCAAGTAACTGATGACTTCAGCTGTCATTTGGATCTACGTTCATATGTTAGATTCAGTTCTCCATTCAGGAAAGTGTTTTATAGCTACTATTCGCGATCGATTATAAGGTTTTCTTTCTTATTGTTCTTTTATTTGTATTGAAAAGTCTTTTTGTACAAAAGGCAAAAGTGTAACCATCATTAGAGGATGAACACTACCCTTTGAATATAATCTGATCCTTTTTACATACTGAGCGAGTGGCTGAATAGGTGATCAATCTCAATCAATCTCAGTCACATTTTACGTATCCGCCTGTCTCAGTACTTGGGATCATAGTTATTTGTTTGAATTAACCCGTAAATTCAATTCTAGCACACCAGTACTTGTTATAGGACATAAACCATGCTTTCCAACCCATATGATACTCCCCTACTTGGAAGTTTGCATATGCATCCTCAAGCCCCTAAAGCACTCTTGCACATTTTCCAAGTGAGCATCTAACCATCAATCAGGTAGGTCCGATGTGTAGATGACATAGGGAAAAAAAAATCCCTACTTGAATGGCATCATAATATAAGATGGGCCCTACAATCTATAATCATCCAAGCTATGAGAGTTTTGAGAGATAAACTATCGAGATCTGACACAAGGAATGACGTGTTGACGTTGAGCACCATCTTCCTCCAAAGGATAATTATTCTGAATCCATGAAACTTCTCTAAGACTCCTCAGGGAGATGCCTCAAATCTGCGAGAAAAAATATTATGATAAAAAACGAGTTTACAACTCTTTAAATAAGGCTAGAATCCCTAGGGAGAAGCTTGGAATCATACTATAACTAAAACTCCTAGAAATCATGACTTACTATAAATAGTAAACTTACCATTTGGCCAAACCATGATGTTCCCCTCATTTTTTAAAGCAATTTTCATGTTGGACATAACTCCTAAAGCCCAATCGTACAAAGAGTTATAATCAAACTAAAACTTACAAAAATAGTAAAAATAAAATAAACAGGGATTTCAACTGTTGATATGATGGAATATCGCAAATTCGGCATGGGCAACCTAGCATAGTGGGGTTGGGTGGCTAAAGTAGCTCGTCCTACCCCAAAATCATATATGACACATCCAATAACTCATTCGAGTTTGCAAGATGTGTCGGTTTTAAGTTCCGAAGGTTTGGATCATTTCCATCTCCGATCAGGCCTTTTCTGGTCCATCTTGGCCATGAAATTATCCATGACCCGCTCTACATCAATATCTCATACATGTCTCTGATGTGCACAGGGACAGCGTGCTTGAGCAAGCATTGTATATATTTTCACATCCAAACTGTAAGAAAATGCACCATTAGCTACTCTGCTTTCCCAATATTTGTAAGCCCGGGTCCATCCCAGTTGATTTTCAGGCCTTAAGGTCATATCTGTCGTTGAGGTTTTGAAAATCTTGTGAAATTTTCAACGCAATAAACGCAATCAAGAAAATTTTCATTTCTTACATGCATGGCATGGGGCCCACCAAAATCAAGATTAGACTTAATCCTGGTCATGTGGGACCCACCACCCAAACAAACATATCAACCGTTTTTATTTTGTCTTGCTACTTTATCAAGAAATTATTACGATAGTACAGGGAAATTCCTTTAAATTTTAAATAATTGCATATTTAAATTTTAAATTATTTATTAATTTTTAATAAATTCTTTTTATTTTTAATGAGATTTTCATAATAATATTCTGAGAAAATAAAAACCCAAAATTTAAAAACCTCCCCAGAAATTTCTGAACAAAGAAATCCCACCACCTTCAAGCTTTGTTCCATATCACACTCTCCTGTGAACTCTCAGGAGTTCTTTGTTACACTCCATGTGTGGGGCCCTTTTACCAAAGGTTTCCTGTTCCCATGTGACAGTTCACCGGTGGCATAGTTTTACTGAGATGGATGGCCCACCTAACTCTTCCTAAAGCACAACCATATATCACACTAAGAACACGGTAGAAATTATCTAATATTAGTCCTAGGGATCTATATAGATTGCTTTCTGATTTTCTTTGAATTAATCATTTGATAGCCAGATGGGTAGGATTTCTTGATTAGTGTGATTTTAGGCATATGTTAGATTAATGTGACCCGCCATTTCAATGGTTGGGATATCTGTACTGGACGTGGATTAGGTGAGTCAGGGTAACAATTTAGCGAGTGAGGCACTGACTGTGAGGCCCACTTCGTTGTATTTTTTTGTATATCCACACTGTCCATCCTTTTTTCCAGATTATTTTAGGGTGTGGTCTAAAAAATGAGGCAGATCTAAATCTTAGGTGGACCACACAGTAGGGATTGTATTCCCATCATTAAAAACTACTTAGGAGTCACAAAAGTTTTGGATCAAGCTGATATTTGTGTCTTCCCTTTGTCCACATCTGTGTGACCTTATCAACAGGTTAGATGCCAAATAAACATTACAATGGGCCCTAGGAAGCTTTTTAACTGTGAGCATTCAATCGATCACCACTGTTTTTCTTTGGTGTGGTCCACTTGAGATTTGGATTTTCCTCATTTTTGGAAGCATGAGATAAAATGACGGGAAAAAACAGATGAACGCCATGGACATACAACACACATATCAAGGTGGGCCCCACAGTCAGGGCCTCACCCACTAAGCTATTACCCTGCCTCACCTAACCCGCGCTCATCCATATTACTACTTTACAAACAAAGTGTCACATGTAAGGAGGAAGCATATTAAAATGATGGTGAACTATCACAAGAGTCTAGCGCATTCTTTCTTTTTTCTCTACAGCTGATATGCCTTACTTGCCATATTACCTCTCCATGCATATGAAAGGTATGCTTAAAGCATGGTAGTACACATAATACAACCAAAAAGAATCCTAAAATACGAAGTTCTATATTTGCACTTTAAACCTTTTCTACTGTAAAGATGGACATCATAACACTAAAAAACCAAATCTCTCTCTCTCTCTCTTTCTCTCTCTACTGTAAAGATGGACATCATAACACTAAAAAACCAAATCTCTCTCTCTCTCTCTCTCTCTCTCTCTCTCTCTCTCTCTCTCTCTCTCTCTCTCTCTCTCTCCATATCTGTGTGTCTGTGCCACACACGCTTCTGGGAACATTTGTTATAAATTCACAGCTTGACAATGAATTTTCTCATTTTCAATTCTTATAAATTCACAGCTTAGATATAATGAAGTTTCTCACTTTCATTTCTTATATTATTAAAAAAGCATCCTTCCCACCTAATGACACTCCCTAGCTGCAGATTCTGTCGAAAGTCCAGACATCCTCATCAGTGAAGTCCAGACATCTTTATCAGCTCATTGTTTTCTATTGCCCACACCCACCTAATGTAAGGACCCATTTGAATTTTCTGCTAAAAGCCAACATTGTGGACCACCCTCAATGGAAACAGGATATAGATATAGAGGGTGGCAATCTATTTTCACTTGGGTCACATTTCACAGACCCATTAATTTAACCTGGCCCACCGTTGCGGACCGCCTCAATGGAAACAGGATATAGATATGGAGGGTGACAATCTATTTTCATTTGGGTCACATTCCAGACCCACCACTGCATTTTGTGGGGTGCATCAAACGGCTGCATGTATGCAGAAATAGAATGTACAGGGACCATGTCTAGGTTTGTTTAAAATCTCAATTTGGGGTACATCCAAACAGGGCCTAAGCATTGGATGAGGGTGTGCCTCCTGCAAAAGAAGGCTTGCATACAAGTGAGCAGTAACATTGGAGAAAGATGAGTGGTCTGTGTTGCATTTGGTGGGGAAATCTCTATCCATGGACTATCTTTTCGTTGTGAACATGAAAGAACTCATTAGAGTATAACAGACAGTAATGAGGTGAGAGAAGATGGATTGGAAAATTTCTCTATCAATCTATGTCTTTGATTTTTTGCATAAAGATAGTAGGACAAAACAAAGGTGACAGTTCACCACTTGTTTTAAAATTGTGGTGAGGCATCCTCTTTTATGAAACATACATGAGAAGCAATCCTGATGGTCCAAATTGGGGGGCCACATTATAAATGGTATAGAGCTCAAAAAGCATATTAATGGAACAATCCAAACCACCCAAGAGGTAGCCACTGAATGAAGGGTTAAAAATAAAATGATCAGTGGTCTAAGTCACTGCTTAAACAAATGTAAACTTCGACTCAAGTCGTCTGAGTCAACTAGACTTGAACAGATCTCATTGTGCCTGGTGAAATTGGCTTGACCATGACTTGGCAATTCACCTACAATATTTATATATTTTTAATGAATACAGGGAATGCTAAGGCCCCGACCTTCATGGGGAGTTTAGCAATGTCTCGATCCAAAGCTATTAAATAACATATGCAGGACTAATTCTTGTTTTGGACCATCCATTCATTCAGAAAAATAAGGGAAACCATGGTACAAAAATCATGTCCATCCATTCATTCAGAAACCATGGTACAAAAATCATTTCAATCAATGAAACATTTATTCTACACTATATTGGTTGTTATTGCATGATGTAGGATGCGTGATGTAGAGCGGGCTGCAAACCTATTCTTGGCATAGATGGATTGAAAGAAGGCGAATGGTCGAACCTAGTCTGTTAAATCCGGCCCAGTCCTACATAGGGCATGATGGTCCAAATCAAGGAAATTTACTCTGAATATGAAGAAATGGTCGTTCAAAGTGCGAACCATAAATAAGCCAAAACTTTTAATCCATGTATCATTACGTGACGCACAACCTATGAACTTTGACTAGAATAGGTCATCCAGAGCCAACCGACCCTTATATCCATTTTGTGAAAAAAAAAAAAAACACTTTCTTCCAATTCAAAACTATATACAATCTTCTTAGAATTTGCTTTTAATCATGCTGGGAATCATCCAATATGATTAAATTAGGACTTTCTATTTTTAATTAATTTTACTATTTCAAGTAAATTTATGTTTGGTCGAATTAGGACTTCTGATTAAGATTTTGCATTCTTTTATAAGTGATGTAATCAGAAGTCTGAGCATTATTATTGATTAATAAAAAATTTATTTATTTTTATTTTTTTCTCTTGTGGATTCTAGGTTTTGTACACTTGAGGTAGATGATGATCTTCTTCATCACATCATTCCCTGGGTCAGTTGGTATCAGAACGAGACTTTTCCTTGGCTCAGTGGCATCTAACCAAGATTTTGGCAATAATCCCATGGACAGTGCTCCATGAGATTATCCTTTGATGGCAGTAGTGTTCGAGGCGGCACAGTGGAAAATTTTACAAGCCATGCAAGGACTATAGGCAACAATCGAACGTATAATAAAAGCCTTTGAACAGACCCGTGTTCATAATGACGAGCAGCAATAGATCGATGATGGAGCTCTTAGTTAGCCTGTTCGTGTTTCAACACTAATACTAAATTATAGACCACCACCTGTTAATGGTGATTTAAGCGATAAAGAGCTTACTAAAGCAATTCTTCAACGAGAAGAATCAAGAGGTGTGAGGCAGGATTGAGATTATAAAATGAAGATCAAACTCCCTAACTTCAATGGCCAGCTTCACATTGAGGACTTCCTCAACTTGCTTTTTAAAGTTAAGTGATTTTTTCATTATATGGAAATCCGTAAGAAGAAGAAGGTCAAGCTCATAGCCTACAAGTTGAAGGGTGGAACTTCAGCTTGGTGAGAACAACTCCAACTTTCACGAACCGTGCAGATAAAAGCATCGATCCGCATGTAGCAACAGATGAAGAAGTTAATGCGAACACGATTTTGTCGAACGACTATGATCGAGTATTATTCCAATAATATCAAAATTGTTGACAATGTTGGGGGATCATGGAAATAAACTCTTAATTAAAATCAAACACGCGAAAGACAAATGCAACAAAGCATGCATAAGAATACACAATTTTTACATGGGAAACCCTTATGGAAAAATGACGACATAAAGCGATGAGCAATCCATTATGAAAATAAATTACAAGATATTGATTAACTTACAGATGTAAAAATCCTCCTTTTCTGCCTTGCAAACCCTATAATTGACTTAGTCCTCCTTGTTCTACCCTAATCCCACAATTACACCTATATATATATATATATATATATATATATATATATATATATATATATATATATATATATATATATATATATATATATATATATATATATATATATATAATCGGAATAGGAAACTAATTGCACAATTATGCAAAACTGCACGCAATTTCAATCTACACATAGATCGATCAATCGATTGAGCACCTAATCGAACATTACCAAAAATGTTTAGAGAATTAATTGACTAATTCAGAGTTTCCTTGATCAATTAATCAAATTTGTCTAAAACTGTCCAAAGACTAATCTATTTAATCCAGGGTTCACTCGACTGATTGACTAAACTGTTCGATCAATCAAGATCCCTTGTTTATGACAGATTGAAGACATCCAGACAACAATCTCCACCATAGCTTCAATCATCATGAACCACAACTCTAAGCTTCATCTCTAATCACCTCCATTATAACTTTATCATCGTCGTCGCATTTCGTGCACACTTCATCTTCATTAAACCTTTGTTAGACCTAAAGAAGTCGAATAAAATTTGAACTTCTTTATGGGAATCATCTTTGTAAGCATATTTGTCGGATTCACGCTTGTGTGAATATTTTCAAGAGTAACTCATCCTTCCTCAAGCACTTCCATGATGATGAACACCAATATGTTTTATTATACAATAGTAAATCAAATTCTTTGCTAAGTTGATCACGTTTTCGTTGTCATAATTAACTGGCACAGCCTCCTGCTAAAGACCCAACTCATTCATCATTTCACGCAACAAACGCCTTTCTTGAAAAGCTTCTGTCACTGTCATATACTTAGCTCCAATTGTGAAAAAGACAACTGCAAACTAAAGCTTCGACATCCAACCGATTGCTTCACCCGATAGTACAAATGAGTAACCGAAAGTCAATCTTGTGTTGTCTACATTCCCTGCAAAATCGGCATCCACATAGCCTACTAATTTTTTCTATAATTTTTCAAATGTCAAAACGTAGTCCACTGTACCTTAGAAATAATGAAGTAGACATTTCACTGCCTCTTAATCCTGCTTGTCGGGGTTTGACATGTATCTGCTCATAACACCGACTGCATATGAAATATTCGGTCTCATAGAAACCATGTCATACATCAAACTGCCAATTGTGCTCGAGTAGGGCACACGAGATATAAACTACTTTTTTTCATCTGTAATGGAACATTACTCAGAAGAAAGATAAAAGTGAGCACATTGGGTTTGCTAATTAGTTTAGCCTTGTCCATCTTAAATTTCACCAATACATTCTCAAGGTATTCAATATCAAACAACTGCAACCTGCTCCTCTCCTTATCCATATGTATATTAATGACGAGAATCCTCCTTACAACCCCCAAATCTTTTATTTCAAATATCCCTGATAACTGAGTCTTCAATATATTAATCTTAGACATGATATAATTAGAGATAAGCATGTCATCAACATATAATATCAATATAACAAATTCTTCATATCTTAGTGCCTTGAAGTAGACGCAAACTTACAAATGCGAAAATTCTCGTTTTCTCCCTTGCAAATCCTAGAATCGACTTAGCCCTCTATGTTTTACCATAATCCCGCAATTATACCCATATATATAATATTACAATCGGAATAGAAAACTAATTATGCAATTATACAAAATCGCGCACCTTTGATCCATGTATCGATCGATTGACATCAATCGAGCAACATACGACTAAAAGTGTCTAGAGAGTTAATTGATTAATTCAGAATTTTCTCAACAATTGACCCAAAAGGCCAATCAATCGAACTTGTTCGAAACTATCTAGAGACCAATCTATTTAATTCGGAGTTCACTCAATTGATTGATTAGGTTGTTCATTATGCAGAAGAATTTTATCACCAACTCATACGAAACGATCTGATCAAGACTGGGTCACAACAAGTCATTAGACTCCGGTCGAAATTCATCCACTTTACTTGATTTAAACATGCTTTTAAGTTTTTAATCCATGGTATTAATTGGATGCGTGAAACCAGATGGTTAAGATTGCCCAATCACTGCCATTTGCCAGCTACGCTTCATTAGTGGGGGCCCATGATTTGGACGGTCCATATGGATGTACATGCATTACGTGTAAATGCTGATTTACTACCATTTTCAAGATGGTGTTGAACCATCAACGTAGGCTAGACTCTAGAGCGAGAATATTGCGCGTGAAGAAGCCAAAAAGATAATGGAAATGACATTTGAATTGGCCAAACACCAAACGAATGGAAGTGCCAGCGACCAGCCGCACCATGTGAGAGCAACTCCCTTCACGAAAAAGATGGGAGTTGTGGCGCACGAGTGCACTCGCCTCACACATTAAAAATAAGTATACATGTAAAAGATCTGATCCGTTCATCAGACGAATCCAATGTTTATATTTCATTAAATGAAAATTACACCGAAATGATTATATATGGGCCACTCATTACCTATAATTTGGACAGTTGGTCAGTTTTCTCAATTGATGTTTTGCATGCTTGAGATCAACATGATGATAATATCGAACCGGTAGTTGTATCATGGTGTCCACTTTGAGTATTGTATAACGAATTGGATTTTGTACACGTGTTCCCATTTTATACGTGTCATGCGAGTGCACTTTGAAAGTGCACTCGAGCGATTGCTCTTAACTATCCTAAATGTAAAAATGAAGACGAATGCTTCGAAAATCGAACGTTTTCTGACGGGGAAATGATCCGGTAGTTCCGGAAGAACCGGAATAAGGTAGATCCATCAGTCCACCGAAAATGTTTGAGGGTTACGTATCAATCTCTACCGTCCATCTATTACTTATTTTGATCATAGATGATTTATTCTTAAAAAATCGTACATATTATTAGTAAATCTGTTAATTTTGCCCACTTTCCTGTACTGAATTTTTGGCCGTTAAAACCTTTCGTTTCCTGCTGTCTTCGTGAATGACACTGATCAAATCGATAAGATCATCTATCACATGTATATTTAAAAATATACTCCATAAAGAAGATAACAAATTATAAGGACGGTCCAGATGCAAACAACACGCTTACACGTGTGCTATGTACAGATGGTTATACCACATTTCGCTTCTACCGGCTCTACCGTCTCATTTACCTTTTAAACTTTTACTGACACCATTTCGACAAGCTTTATTAGAGTCAAAGCTAAAAGAGGAGCGGATTAGGTGAGAACCGGACTCACTCAAAACAGTGCACCCTTACCGTGGAGCCCACCTTGACGTATGTATTCTGCATCCACGCTCTCCATCTTTTTATCAAGATCATTTTAGACCATTATGTAAAAAACGAAGCAGATCCAATTATCAGGTGGACCATACCAAAGAAAAGATTGGATATTGACCATTAATGGGCCACACAAGTTCAGGATCAAGCTGATTTTTTATTTTTATTTTATTTTAAATTCTTTCATACAGGCTTATGCGACCTTATAAACAGATTTGATGGAAAATAAACACTAGTAGGGCGTTCAATCACCGTTGTTTCCTATGATTCAATTACCATTGTTTCTTATGATACGGCCCACGGATAATTGGATCTGCTTTATTTTTTTGGTAATGCCTTCAAATGATAAGAAAAAACGAATGAACGTCGTAGATACGGAATACATGCATCAAGATAGGCCTCACGGTAAGGGGCCACTGTCTTGGGTGAGGCCTGGCTCTCACCTTATCCACGCCTGGGTTAAAAGGTGGGGCGCGCTGTGGTTACTCACACATGATTCGGTAGAAGAACGCAATATGGATCTGCCGCACACGTGGAAGGATGATCTATCATGTGGATCCAAACTTGGAATGAAATAAGTTTTTGTAAGCCTTTCGTTTATGCAGCCTTGACAAAGGCTAACAAAGAATCACCCTATGGATCCTTGCTCTTGCTCAGGTGGTAGACTCAGGAGTTTTAATACCCGGTCAAGGGTTCGAGTATCCATAGGTGGTATGGGTGTTGGAGTTTTTGGCCTGCAGAATCAAACAAATCTAGATATATGTGATTCCGCAGGCCAAAATCTCCAACAAGTGGTATCAAAGTAATCATTTGGGGCATAGATCTGAATCTGAGGGATTAGTAATAATGGCAAGCGCTAGGTATGATATTGAGAAGTACTCAGGAAAAAATAAATTTGAGTTATGAAAGATCAAGATGATGAGTTTCTTAATCAAACAAGGCGAAGATGGTGCTCTTGAGGAGCGGAAGTCCACTATGACTGATGGTGATTGGAATACTCTTGATAAGAAGGCTTTATTATCGATTCATTTATGTCTCACGGATGAGGTTCTCTACAACGTCATGAGAGAGAAAACTGCAGCTAAATTATGGGCGAAGTTGGAGGATGTTTATGTGAAGAAATCCTCTGAAAATCGCCTGCATTTGAAGCGACAGTGGTATAACTTTAAGATGGCAGAGGGTGGAGATCTTGAGGCTTACATCAGCAACTTTAATAAATTAGTTTGCAAATTGCTAAATATGAAGGAAGTAATGAAAGATGAAGAACAGGCATGTATGTTGCTGAATTCTCTCCCGGCGTCTTTTGAGGCATTCAAGGACACTATGTGCAGCATGAATAAAACCCTGAGTGTCGATACAGTTATCTCAGCTCTTCAAGGGAAGGTTATGAGACAACTAAACAGCGACATAGGGACGTCTTCTGATGCACTGTTTATAGTGGGTAGGAATTTTGAACAAGATACAGGTTCTTCAGGTTCTAGATCCAAATCCAAGGGCAAGGGCAAAGGGAAGGTAAAGTGCTGGAACTGTGAGAAGGAAGGACATGTGAAGAGGGATTGTGAAAATCCTAAATCGAAGAGGGAAGATTATAAGGCTCCATGCAGGGAGGCCAACGCTGCCACGTCAAATAGATGTGATGGTAATGTTTTATCTGTGTCTACACTCAGACGGTCATACGATGATCGTAAGGATGAGTGGATGCTAGACACAGGGGCATCTTTTCACATGACTCCTCATCGGAGTTGGTTCACCAGCTACAAGGAGTGCGATGGTGGACAGGTATTTATGGGCAATGATATTGCTTGTAATGTTGTGGCTGTTGGTTCTGTGCGCATCAGGATGTTTGATGGAGTGGAGCGTACCTTGATAGTTGTGAGGCACGTTCCTGATTTGAAGCAGAATCTGATTTCTCTTGGTGTACTTGAGGTAAAAGGATGCAAGTACACAGGTATTGATGGTGCTCTTAAGGTATCCAAGGGGGTACGGGTAGTCATGAAAGCGCAACGACTCGATCATGTTTACAGGTTGATCGGGAGCACTTCAAAAGGTGGAGCTGCAGTGGATGTAGCAGATTCTACCTATGCACGTGTGTGGCATGTTGGGCATGGCCACATGGGCGGGCAGGGCAGGAAGGCTGAGACGTGCGGACAGGGATACAGAGCAGGTGGAGCAGCCACCTGTAAGAAGAATCATACGGCATGATCGCAGGATATCGGCGAGGTACATAGACAACTCCAATATTGCAGGGGATTCATCTTCTATTCAGACGGCTCTAGGTGAGCCTTGTGCTGAGAAGTGAAAGGTGACTATGGGCGATGTGATGGATTCGTCGTACTAGACCAACATATGGGAGCGGGTGGAGCTTCCAGTGGGCTAGAGAGCGGTTGGATACAGGTGGATCTTCAGGAGGATACAACATAAATACATGGCGATGTTGGTAGTGAAGGGTTATGCTCAGAGAGAAGGGATCAGCTTCTCAGAGATATTCGCGCCGACGGTATAGCAGGTATCTATTAGATCCGTGTTTGGCGCTGGTTGGCCAACGTGATCTTGAGTTGGAAGGATGGATGTGGAGTTTGCACTTCTGTAAGGGAAAGTGAAGAGCAGATCTACATGAAGCAACCAGAGCGGTTCGAAGTTAAAGGGGCTGAGAAAAGACTTTGCAGGAGGTCGTGGTTTGACCTGTCGCCTAGGCAGTGGTTTGATTCCTTTATGGTGAGTCAGGAATTGATGACATGTAGATCGTCAATTATGACATGTCTGAAATCAATGTACTGAAGACTCGGTTAAGTGAGACGTTTAGGATGAAGGATCGAGGGGCTGCAAAGATGGTTCTCGGCATTGAAACTGAAGGAGGAGTAGACTTTGGTAATCACAAGAGGAATACCTTGTGTGTAGGTATTGATCAAGTATGTGATGGGCCAAGTAAAGCTGGAGAGCGTTCCCTACACATCTCTCCTCAAGTTTTCCTCAGGACATGTCCCAAAACAGATGGGGAAAAGCGGGATATCTCATGAGCCTTATTCGAATGCGGTGGGCAGTGTATGTCATGGTTTGGTTTAGACCGGTTATTTCACAGGTTATCAGTGTTATGAGCAAGTACCCCAGCAAGCAATATTGGGTAGCGGTGAGATGGTAAGAAGACTACGTCATTCTTTTGTGAAGATAGGAACAAAGGTGATTGGGCATGTGGATTTAGATTCGGCAGACATGATCAACAAGAAATTCCTGTAGAGAAGTTCAAGTTCTGTGAAACTTCTCTGGGCTCGGCGATGGCGGAAAAGAAAGACGGAGTGTGATCTTGAGCTATGATGTGAAGCAGAGATAAGAGAAGAGGTCGAGGAGCTACACGGTTGAAGATTGAAGACTTGGTGGAGATTGTTGAAAAAGTCTTAAATCTGAAGGTTTGAGATCGTTCGACCGGTCGTGAGAAGCTTCGACTGGTCGTGGGAGACGGTCGACCGGTCGTAGGTTCGAGCCCTGGTACGACTCAAAGTCCAGCGAGTTTTTGTTGTTTTTTACTGTAGCTACGACTGGTCGTAGGAGAGCTACGACTAGTCGTAGGTGGTCTACGACCAGTCGTAGGAGAGCTACGACTAGTCGTAGGTTACGCAGTTTGTTCCACGATTTTGCGTGAAACTACGGATTTGAGTCCTTTCGCAACTAGGATGCGAAAGGGAAGTTTCCTAAACTATAAATAGGTGTTCTTAAGGTTTTTCTAGGGGATGGTAATGTATGTTAAGGCTTCCTAAGGGGTTCTAGGGTTTCTAAAGGGTGTAGCAAGGGTGAGATTCGAGGTTGTTCGAATCGGGTAAGTCCTTTCTCTTTGTAATTAATGCTTTCATAGTGGTGATCTGTCGCTTTGTGCCGTGGTTTTTTCCCGCAAGGGTTTTCCACGTTAAATCTGTGTATTCTCTTGTGTGCTTGGTGCCATTGGATTACCATCCTAGATCTAGATCTGTGTGATTCGCAGGCCAAAATCCCCAACAATGGGGTGTCTTAAAAAGAAAAAAAGAAAATAGAAGGAATCAGCCCCCCAAGGTTTTAATACCACTAAGGGCGTGTTTGGATAGGATTAGGGTGGATGACAAGTAATGATGGCTGTGTCAGTGGATTGCTGGCAATCCCATGGGATCCCTATATTGAGGGAATTCACCACCGAGTATGTTTGGTTCGCCTGGCCAATCTCGGGATTACGTCAACCAATCCCGGGATTGCTCCGTCTAACCAAACATGTCCCAAGCAAAATAGATGGGATTAAGAGGGATTGGGTGGATTTCAAGGTAATGATGGTGATGTCAGTGATTTCTGGATTGCTATATCCAACTTCTGCATGTTTGGCACGCCCGGCCAAATCTCGGGATTGCTCCTTCCAATCCATCCTAATACAACCTAATCCCATCCACCCTGCCCGGCCAAGCAGGATGTTGATAAAATTTTTGTTACATTATTAGTTGAGAAATTCATTAAATTATCATTAAAACGGAGAAGTCATTTGGCAAAAAAACTGAAAAAGATAGAATATTGTAAATACCATGAATCACATTACTTTTAGGAATATAATTCTCACAAAATTTTTGAAAACCTCAAAATTTATAGCAAATGTTTGTGTTTTCTCACAAAATGTACATCTTCAGATGGCATAACAAGTTAGTTGACATTAGAAGTATTATTACATCGAGATCCATAAGTCATGCATTTCGTGACGATGCCTAGATTTCATTTGTGCATCTTCAAATGTTAGGGTTATTTTATACTCAACACTTCAAACACTAATTTCATCGTATTAGAAATGATTTCTCTCAAAAGAAACATACTATGCTTAATTAGGTCATGATTTAGGACTATTTGATTCTAACGGATTACTTTCACTTTCATTCAGGTTTATTTTGCTCAAACTTAATAAGAATGCATCTGCAGCCCGCTCTACATCAAACGGCTAAGTTTCCCACGCTTGGCATCCCGTATGCTTACCTGGGTTTTCAACACGTGGGGCCTACTTGATTATCGGAATGTCTTTGGACCACGGAATATGCGTTGTGGGGGTGGATACGATGAACAACCAAGATCTATCAAACGACAATGGCATATGTAGGAACGAATTAGTATGATAAATTTCAATATATTGCCATAGGATTGGTTGGGACCACAGCCATTGGAAGTGATTTATTATTACTATCATTATTTATTATTATTTTTGCAATGATCTAAACCGTTTGTATAACTACAAGTGGCCCTCACTGCCCAGAAAATCTATCGATGTCCAGAAAATATCTTACAGTATTATTAAAATGATAAGGTGTCATGCGTAACCAGCTGGACTAAAGGTACTGTCTGCCCAGCGGATACGTTCCAACCATTTATATGTGTGGGACATTCATCCCATCCAATAAGTCAGCCTTATGATGATGATCACCTTGTGCATATTAACATCAACCACATCAAAAACACCTGTGTTTTGGTTTCATCAATGGCTTGAAATGTTTGTTTTCTATTGTGTGGGCCATCTGAAGAGTAAAACCTTTTGTATTTTGTCATTGGATAAGTATTGTTTACTGGGTGTAGCCCTCGCAGTAGGGCCAACCTATTGAAACATTTGGATGTCACGTGCACTTAAAGAAGTTGGAATTTACGGTTAGGTGGACCATTACTTGCTGTCCAAGCGGTAGACTTAAGACTTCTTTAATTAACCCTTTAATTTATCGAAAAGCATCGTATTAAAAAAAAAAAAGAACCAAACAATCAAAGAATTAAAATATTACAATTGTTGTACCTTATTTCTAGTCATGATGAGAAAAGCCAATAAAATAGAACACGTGACATTGCATGAGAAATAGGAGGTGAAGTTTTTTGCAGAATTATAATTGATGTTAATCTAATTTTACACATTAGCGGATTGTCAATTAAATGATGTGGACAAGTTATCCAAAAGTTTATACAAAAGGTGATGAAGAGAAATAATGTTTGGTCAATAGAAAAAGAATCGTCACAAAAGAGAAACATAATAAAAAAAGAATCTAAAGAAAAACTTTTCAACTACGGTAATCATTATAATGATGGAAGGAAAACTTAGAATCAAATAAATTTATCTTTTATCTCAACTTATCTCAAAAGTAACGGTAATCAAGTAGTAATAATTTTTAGGTAGAGTCTTTATTTGTAATCTGAATTTATACTCATACAATTAGATTTGATCTTTATTCGATGTCACAATTTTTTTTTAAAAAAAGATGCATTCTTAGAGTCATTCCTAATAATTAAGTGTAAGTTTTTTTTAATTTTGTTTGATCATAATATTATGTTGAAAATAAATTCCACCTTAATTAGTGCCTAATCATTATAAAATTCTATGAATGTTAGATTACACAATTTTCTTGAAGCCTGGTCACATATAAACTCATTTTAGACATATTTGCTTATTTCAATACTTAGCATGCCCATACATATTACACATGATTGAAAGTAAACTAGACTGCAGATAACAATATGAAGTTACAATTTCTAGATGACCTAAATCCTAGAAGGACCCTTCGTATAGACGGTTTAGATCTTCGAGAATGACATGGATGTAAGGCTAGGCTAAAGTCGCAACGCATTATACGGCAATATTCGTCGGGACGTATGATTGCAGACTTACGGTGAAGTTCGAGCGAAGTTTACGGAAATTCCTTAACTTGTGATAGATGACCGTTAATCCATATTATTACGAGCGGTTTCCTAAATGGCATTGCTTTGTTAAGAAATTACACATTTGCCATTACGATGTCCTCGATACCGCCCGATCCCCAATTCAAAAAAGAATTTAAAAATCAGTAAGAGAGAGATAGAGAGAGCTTCCTTCCTGCTGGTTAAAGCAACGGCTGAGATCTCCTGCTTACCTTCAACTACAATCCAAGGCCCACCACCCCAAGACCCAAGAACCCATCCATCTCTCCATTCCTCCTTCAAAAGCATGTCTTCCAGACCCCAAACCAAAACCCCTGCGAACGCCGGCAATCGCAGCCCTTCCATCGTAAGCCTCTCTCTCTCTCTCTCTCTCTCTCTCTCCTCTTTCCACGGTTAGAGTTTCTCCATCTCCTCTTTCCTTCCTCTTTCTAGGGTTACGGTTTCTCCATCTCCCCTTTCCTTCCTCTTTCTAGGGTTAGGGTTTTTCTATCTCCTTCCCTTCCTCTTTCTAGTGTTGGGTTTCTATCTCTGATTTTGCGTTCTTTTTATTTTATTTTTATTTTTACTGATTTCTGGGTATTACAGAAGAAAGAGAATCTTGATGTGATTCCTCCTCTTGACAAGAGGCAGAAAGTCGGAGTAGGCAAGATGGTGGGCCCCGCGAATGGTGTTCGTGGTCGCCAGGTGTTTTCGGTGGTCAATGCAGCTCAAGCTCCCAGTGGGAACGATCTGATGGCCAATGGCAGTTCGGAGTGCGGGAGCAGCGGTGGCTTTGAGTTTACAAGAGAAGATGTTGAAGCTCTTTTGAATGAGAAGATGAAGGGGAAGAATAAGTTCGATCATAAGGTCTTGTGTGCTGTCTAATTTTTTTCAGAATCTTTATTTTTCTTGATCTTTTCTACTGGTTAGTTTGATATTTTTTATTTTTATTTTTTTCAGGGGAAGTGTGAGCAGATGACTGAATATATAAAGAAGCTAAGGGTTTGTATCAAATGGTTTCAAGAACTTGAAGAAAGCTATGTTCTTGAGCAGGCGAAACTTCGGGATATGTTAAAATCCACTGAGAACGAATGCCATGAAATTGGTATGTGAATTTTTAAAATTTGTGGTTTCTAATTTATGTTGGAAATCGTAACTAAAGAGGTAATACACAACGCTGGGTGCAATCATGGTGTGGCCCACTTTAGGTGATCTGGATCATTTTCATTTGGTGGGTAATGACACAAGAATTTCCCACATTGAACAGTTGTAGCCATCAGATTATGGTTAAAAATGGCTGGTTAATCAGCCTGTTCTCCGTTTGGAATAGAAGAAGTCCTATTGGTTTGTTTGGGTAATCTGATAGAGTAAATTTTTGGTAAGTTTCCTCCATAATGGGTCCACCATATGAATGATCACGATCACTCGAGAGGTGGGTCCACCTGTACAGAATGCTGCTAAAGTATGACTGGCTCAGCCTGGGCATGGTATAATGACTCGTTAAATTCGATGTTATGAATGGATTTTTCCTCATACTTTATTTTCTTAGAGCTACAAATGAAGAGAAAGGAAGAGGAGATGAATGAGATTATCACGGATATTAGGAGAAAATGCACTTTGTTACAGGAGGAATTAACGAAGGAAAAATCCGAAAAATTGGTGAGATATATATGACTGAGTTATTTATGATAGCTTTTGTGATACTTATTTTATAGCTATTAACATATTCTTGTTTGGATATGAAATGTAGGCATTGGTTGATGCAAAGAGAGAAGAAACAGAGGCTAGAGTGGCTGCTGAAAAGTTGAAGGTATATTTGTCTGAAGAGCTTGAAAGGGCCCATCAAGAGGCACTAAGTGCTAATCAGCAGGTAATGCTAATGATTTTATTTGGGTTTATCTGACCATTCACCTGAGGATATGTATAGCATCAATTAGGCCTTGAGTCTGTACTAGTGATGCACATGGTGCCCCATGGTTATCACTCATCTGATTGGTCTATGCACAAAAATCTCCATGATGGGACATCCCTTGAACCTCTTCATAAGTGGTGATGTAGGGTCATCAGATGGGTCCATTATTGTTAGAAAAAAACCTCTAAGAACCATAAGAAAGGGAGACACCACAAGGACAAGAGTGTAAGATTGACCCCATGAATTTCATCTGTTGGCCCCAGGAATTTCATCTGGATGTTGGATGGGGCACATTTGTGGTTCAGATTGGTAAGTGGTTGAGCTGTGGGGCTGCCATTATTATTGACAGTGTCTATGATTTATATGAGGCCATGCAGTTATGCAAGGGGCTGCATGCAGGAAAATACGCAGTATTGGGACTAGTTTCAAAAGTTCAGTGACCATGTCAGGGGAAGTCCTAATGTTAGTTGAGACAAAACTGGAAATCCCTGCGAACTAATAAATACAATTGTTGGCAGTTTATTTATTTATTTAATTTTTTCTTGGTCTAGTTTCCTAATTTGGTGGTCGTCCTAGTTGAACTTGCTCTTATTTTTATTAGATTCAAAATCCCTCATAAAGATGCGCATAATACTTGGAGAGGATCAAGCAACTAGGGTTCTCAACAGGCTGGGTTTGTTTACTGATGTATTTGTATCCAGACCCTTCAAAGTGAATTCAGCTCCTGTTGGATCTGGATATGGGTACCAATACCACATATGAAGTACTGGATCTGGACCTGATCGGATTCGGGTACACGTTGGGACTTGTTTGATCTAGTTTTGAGTACGAGTTAGAATCCAAAATGGGGTTTTGATCCAGACTCATGTTTAGGTTCATATGAGAAACATTCATGGCTTTTAAGCGACAAAATATAATTAAACAAATGATAGAACTAAAAAATTCACACACTTGGGGTACTCGACCTGATTTCTAACTGGTTCTGAATTTGTAGGCCTGAACCTGGCCTGATTATTAATGGGGCCTGACGTTTGGATCCATATCTGATAAAAATGGACTGGATGCTCTGGGAATCCACAGATTCGGTTATCCTGTAACTTTGCGTCTTATTATGTTTTCCCCCATGGATGGCATAACTTGGATGGGGATATTTTACTCAAATTCATCCAAATAATAATATTTTTGTTTGGGTATGTAATGCAGGGGCATTTTCACACCGGGCTCGAGTGGGGTAGCCTGTGGGATGTGGGGACACACTCGGGGTGGGTGGCCTGTGTGAGGCGGGTGGCTCGTGTGAGGCGGTATCCATGTGACGTGGGGCCTACGCGGGGGGGGGGGTCCTAATTCATGCGATGCGGGGCCTGAGTTATGAGATCAAGGGATTAATTCGCCATGCTCTATCAGTTCGAGCTTTTAGAGCAAGTGGTTAATTGTCTTGCATCAAATTGGTATCAAAGTGGGAGGTCTCTTGTTCGAGACTCCTCACCGGGGGTGATTAATGCAGGGGCATTTTCACATCGGACTTAAGTGGGGTAGCTTGTAGGATGCGGGGACACACTCGGGGTGGGCGGCTTGTGTGAGGCAGTTCCCATGTGATGTGGGGCCCACGAGGTGGGTTCGGCCGAGGTCCTAACCCATGCGATGTGGGGTCTGGGTTATGAGATAAAGGGATTAATTTGCCATGCTCTATCAGTTTGAGCTTTTAGAGCAAGTGGTTAATTGTCTTGCATCAAATTGGTATCAAAGCGGGAGGTCTCTTGTTCGAAACTCCTCACCGGGGGTGATTAATGCAGGGGCATTTTCACATCGGGCTTAAGTGGGGTAGCTTGTAGGATGCGGGGACACACTCGGGGTGGGCAGCTTGTGTGAGGCAGTACCCATGTGATGTGGGGCCCACGAGGTGGGTTCGGCTGAGGTCCTAACCCATGCGATGTGAGGTCTGGGTTATGAGATAAAGGGATTAATTTGCCATGCTGTATCAGTTCGAGCTTTTAGAGCAAGTGGTTAATTGTCCCGCATCAGTATGTTGTTCCCATAGATAAAATTATATATTCCTCATAATTTAAATGTATTCATTTAATATCAAACTAAGTATTGCTGTCTTTTAGTTGAACTTGAGTTAAAAAGTTTGAATATGGGTATCTTGTTCTATGCAGATAACGTCTCTTCAAGATATCAATAAGCGATTGCAAGAGTATAACACGAGCTTACAACAATACAATAGTAAACTTCAGACAGATGCTGCAACTGCTGCCGAGACAGTGTCACGGTTGCAAAAGGAGAAAAGCTCGATGATGGAAAACCTTAGTAGCTTAAGGGGCCATTCTGCCTTATTGCAAGAGCAATTGACTTCTTCCAAAGTGAGTCTATTTCTTGTTTTTGTTCATTTTCTTTTGCATTTGTTATTTTCATCTCAAAGAATTGCGAATTATGATTATCTTATTAGGCATGGCCATGGGTTACAAAAAGTGTTTTAAAAATCAACAATACTATTGATGGTATTGTCGATATTATTGTTATCGCCAAGTCAATGATATTGAAATTGCTAACAATTTAAAAATTTCCAAATATTGCCAATATTTTTATAATTTCGGTGATGTTATCAATATAAACGACATTCTGAGAAGACTTCTTATATAAGTTCCTTGGTATCGGTGATGCCATCGATTTTATTCACAATATTGGGGATAATATCCCTAGTGTTAGGTAAAATCCTTAAATAGGCAAAAATTGACGGCAAATTGGGAAATTTTCTGAAAACTCAAAAAATTAGGATATCAATAAGTGATTGTAAGCCGAAAATTAAAAGCCTTTTTTTTTTTTTGGGGGGGGGGGGGGGGGGGATTTTGTTCCTTATCGATCACCCTTAGGGCCTATTTGGCCGGATCCGATCCTAAGGTATTAGGAGAGATGGGATCACGATATCCCAAGATATGCATGACGAGCCAAACGGACCAAGTGAACTTGTCCCGGAGTATAAGCAATCCAAGGGATCTTAAAACAATCCACCGACATCACCCCATCGTTACCTTAAAATGGATCCCATCCCTTGGTTGAACGGATTGGATGGTAAAATCCCGGGATATGCAGGGCGTGCCAAACAGACCAGTGAACTTGTCTTGGGATATAGCAATCCCATGGATTTTAAACCAATCCACTGACACCACCATCATTACCTTAAAATCCATCCCATCCCTCCTAATCCCATGGGATTCGCCCGGCCAAACAGGCCCTTAATTTTTATTGAATCAAAGTTTGCATTTGGGTTGAAATCTCAGCTCGAAATGAAGATGGGCTGGAATTCAAAAGTGATGAAAGATTCTGTAGAAACTTTATTTATTTATTTATCAAATGTTAGCTTGGATTGCAATGGAAATCCATGTCTATACATGATTTTCATGCACTGACATGGATTTGTGGTGAAAAAATTAGCATCTAAGTGAAAAATGGGGAAGATTTGTGAATTCCTAAATTATTTCATTTTTATATTGGAAAATGTGTTTTTCACTGTCAATTAACTTGGAAAATTTTAAATTAATGAGTGTTCCCCGATCTATTGATTGGCTACAAATTTTATATATTTATTTTCTATCGGTTTTTTTTTTTTTTTTTTGATAACACATGGTTAGGCCCCAACAAAATGGAAACTTATTATGTACTAGTTGTTTGTTTTTTTTTTTTTTTTTTTTTTTTTTTTTTTTACAATATTTTGATTCTTACATGTGTAAACATGTCTTTTAACATCTCCTGAATTTTCACTGAAAAATTCTACCTCTTTCCAATATTTCCCTAGTGTTTTCCTTAGACACTGATATTTTTCTGAGTTTCGGCGATAATATCAGTGATATTGATATGTGTTTTTGTATCCCCAGTCGTTGATACATGTAAAGATGTCGATACTTTGAACAATGGTTACAAGTCATGTATGTTATGCATACAAGTTGTATCCCACATGCTTGTTATATGAATTTTAAGAGATTTCCATGGCCATAAGTGTGTAGAGCCCTGCCCAGCTACATACGCAAATGTGTGCGAATATCGCACACATGTGCCAGTTCCAAGCTTTCCATCACTGGGTGTTCCAAGCTTTCCATCACTGGGTCCCATTTAGATCTTCTTGCCCACAAAAAAGTCATTTCACTGTTTATCAAGTCATATTTCACTATTGATCATGCAACTATGCACGTTATGAAGTTCCTCACTGCTACGTGTTACACTAGTTCTTTTTGCATCTTGTCTCAAAGCAAAAGTTCTATCATCACAATCCTTTTACACCTCGCTTGGGGTAAGTCATTTTCCACTCTTCACCATAATGCTGAATGGCAGTAGATTCAGGTTTTGCTCTATCGCTCCCTCCACTTAACATTCTTCATTGATGGGTACCATGGAAGGACTTCTCAATATATTAATATGATTATGCTCCTTAATTCCCAAATTGCACAAAAATGACAACTTAAAACAAGAGTAATTATATGATAATCTTGCAGGGCATAATTGGCAGACACTCATGCAAGCATTGCATAGCACGTACTAGATACGTCTTTTAATCCAAACCGTCCAATATGTAGGCTCTACTATGGATAGCATCAATGTATTATAGCGCAAAATTTTATCGTACCTTAATCATTTGATTGGTGTCTAGCAAATGTATGACCGGAAAGAAAAGTGGTCAACTTTCCGAATTTGATGAGCAAATTTCCATTGGTTGGGTGATTAGGATTGTCCATTGATTCTGCTTTTGTATTGTTTTAAATTTTTATGTACTTTTTTGATGCTCTATTATCTTAATTGAAGTTATATGCATTATTTGTTTGTTAGGCATCTCAACAAGAAGCTGTAAGACAAAAGGAAATGTTAATGAATGAAGTGGGATGCCTTAGAGGAGAGTTGCATCAAGTAAGAGAGGATCGTGATCTCCAACTATCACAGGTGCAGACCTTAAAGTCTGAAATAGATAGATACACCGAATTTACTGGAAAATCCTCTGTGGAGTTGGAAAAGTTAACTGCAAAAACAAATTTACTTGAGGTATGTTGGTATCTTTTCCTAAATTTCCATCTTGTTAACGAACTGGTAAGATTTGATATGCGATTTTGATCTTCTTTTACAGGATAGATGTGCTTCTCAGAAAGAAGAAATAAGAAAACTACAACATCAGCTAGCGGCTGCAAATGAGAAATTGCAGGTTTGTTTATTATGCTCTGCAGCTTTTTCTGGATTCCACAAGTCATTCATGGCTCTTTGGGATTGCTATCTTAAGTGTCAACTGATGTGGGCATTTGCCCAATCTTGATCTGCCCTTTACCTTTTAGACTATCATTTTGGAGTTGATATTATTTTAGACAAAATAGAAACATGGCTTTACAATATTCTTGATGTGTACCAGATTGATTTTGCTGTTTCTTCCTATCATGTAGATGGCTGATTTAACAGCCTTGGAGAAAATGTCAGAATTTGAACAACAGAAGAAAGATTTAGAGGACCTAAGAATGCAACTAGCAGATGCTGATTTTCAGATTATAGAAGCAGAGAAGTTGCGAAAAAAACTACACAATGATATACTGGTATGACAATATTATTGATTTACATTGTCAGTACAATAGAATTATTTTGGTGCTGAATCTTATGTGCGCTGCAGGAACTAAAAGGAAATATTCGGGTTTTCTGTAGAGTACGGCCTTTGCTACCTGAGGATGACTGTAATGGCACAGAACCAATGGTTGTCTCTTATCCCACTTCAATTGAATTTCTTGGACGAGGCATTGATTTGATACAAAATGGTAAAATATCTATTTAACCTTTTGGTTTGTGTTCACTACCACAATTTCTTGATTGTTGATATATTTTACTCTTATTAAAATTTAATTGCATGATTGTTTTTATAGATGATTTACGTGCTTGGATGCTGCATGTCACACACTACAGCATGAAATACTCATCATAGTTTCATTTTGCTAGCAGGGCAAAAGTATCCATTCACTTTTGATAAAGTATTCAACCATGAGGCTTCCCAAGAAGAAGTTTTTGTAGAAATCTCACAGCTGGTTCAGAGTGCTCTTGATGGCTACAAGGTGATCGAAAAGGACTTGACTGCATGTTGTATATGTTGAACATCTTTTCCTTCCCTCTGCTTCATGGGTTGGAAATTGGAACCTAAATCTCTCTCCTTTCTCTCATATGTTTAAAACTCTACACTTTCTACTTTCTAGGCCTGGTTTCAATTTTGTATGTCTTCACTTTTAGTGGGTATGCTGGAATTGAATGAATAACTCATTGTTGGGACACAGAACCTCGCCCAACTCCACCGTGGTCATACCCTTCACAAGGGTTATTCATATTTTTGTGGGCTTATATTCATGGAGTCATTGGTTTGCTTTTTTCCTTTTTTCCTTTGTTTGTTTGTTTGTTTTTTTTTTTTTTTTTAATTTAATTTTATTTTATTTCCAATGGTGGTATTCAGTAGTCTTCTCTATGTATTGGTAACTCTTCCTTTCAATGTAGTTTCCTTTATTGCTCCTTACTAAATTCTTGTTATCCATTAATAAGGGAAAATGTTTGTTGTGCTAATGTTGTGTGATTAATGGTACATGATTTTGTGGAATGCTTATAGGTGTAAACTTGGTGTCGTGAAGCATGAACTTTACAAATTTGTGCAAAATGATATATACTTGTTTTTTAGCAGGTCTGTATATTCGCATATGGTCAAACAGGTTCTGGGAAAACCTATACCATGATGGGTAGGCCGGAAGATCTGGAGCAAAAGGGATTGATACCTCGTTCCCTAGAACAGATTTTTCAAACCAGCCAATCACTTTTATCCCAGGGGTGGTCATATAAAATGCAGGTCAGTGTCTAAATTTTTTGACTAAATATCTCCTTTGTTCTGATTTACGGGCGATCTTAATTTTGTTTAGATGTATTTTCCTTTTTAATGTTTGTAGGCATCAATGTTGGAAATATACAATGAAACAGTCCGTGATCTATTATCCCCAAACCGTTCAAGCAGTCAAGAAAATAGTTCACTTGGAAAGCAATACACGATTAAGCATGACGCAAATGGCAATACATTCGTCTCTGACCTTACTGTTGTAGATGTCTGTAGTATCAGGGAGGTATCCTCTCTTTTACACCAGGCTTCACAAAGCAGGTAAGACATTCACAATACTGTTTTTATTTTTTATGTTTTTTGTAGTACAACTAAGACCCCTTTTTGAGTGAAAAGTATGATATGCTCATTTGCTGTCTTCATGAAATCTGCTAGTTCATTTATCCCATCCTTAGAAAAGTGAAGAGGTTGGCATTCTTTTTGAAAGATGATAAATTTTGTTAAAGAAAAACTGAATGGAACAAAGGTAGTGATGGCGGAAACAGAAAAAGTCTTGCCACTCCTTAAAGAGGCTATCGTAGAAAATAGAAAGAAAAAGTCGGAGGGAAACCCAAAGATACCACAGCCAGAGAAGCATTCTAACTTTTCTTTTTAAGACTGATTTTAGTCTTATAAGAGATCCACCATGGAACATCCTCGGAAATCCCAAATATTTAGAGGATTCTAAATATGTGTTCTTTTCTGATTTTGAACATGTTTATGATGGTGTAATGGTCCACTTTTTGGTAAGAATGCACTTTCGGCGTGTCTGATGATTTGGGGACCAATCGAATGCCCCTAAATCGGCCCCAAATTTATGCAATCAATGGCTACCAATCCACTAATGCATATTCCTAAGTCTTTAACATCATTCACCCCAACTAATTACAAGAAAAAAAATCGAAATTTAAAACTGACACCGTTTATTTCAGAAAACAGCCAAAAATAAAGAAAACTTATAAAAAATAGAAATGAGATAAAACAAGGTGATCTAAATGTAAATAGTCTACATGTGTTTCAATCATCCACACTCAAAACAAAAGAAAAAAAATGAATTTTGTTGAAAATTTAGAACTGACATTCTATAGTAAGATTACATAAAAAAAGAACAATTATACAAACAACATCAAATTGACTAGAAATCTAGCAAGATATGGTTGGTTTGGTGTTGTAATCTTGAGCTTAAGTATTTCTAGCAAGAAAGAATAAAAGAAATTGGATTTTTACCTCTGTTTTTTATTTATTTTCCCAAATGTGGCCCCCTGGAGCTTCAATACATCCAAAATGATTTGATTGTGTTTTTATCTCCAAAGAATGCACAAGAGCGGTCGAAATCACATCAGAATAACCGATTTTGCAGACACCTTGGCTTTATTCCTGGGTGGCGTAGGAGATTTCTGTACTTCAGTACAAGGGGAATCACTGTATCCTGCATCATTGCTGAATATAAGGACTTGGCCGAGGAGTTACCATTTGGAGACCATCTTCAAAAATTGGAAACTTTGGTTGAACTGTCAATGTGCACCTCTCCCGACGACCACTTAATAAATTCATGAAAGGAGTCGATTCCTTGTTGGATGGATTCCTTCTCAATCTCAACCTAATGATCCCAGGCCATGCCACCCCCACCATCTTGTAGCAGGCTAGACTTTTTCTTCCTTTGCAATTGCAAGTGAGAACAAGGCCTGATAGGAGATTGTCCCCATGAGACATTGTCCAACCAAGCATCCATCCAGATCAGACTGTCACTCGTATCAACGAGAAAGTAAATGCCCTTGCTAAATTCCATGGCAACTCTACACAAAATGCCCTTAGGGGTTGCTTTGGCTTGTTGACTCAACCTACTAATGGCTTTTAAACATTGGACCCTGTTGATCAAGTTCCAACTTAGAAAAGGACTACATCCAAAGCATGCCTGTCTCCTCACTGAATCTCAACCATCATTTACTCAAAAGAACCCAGTTCCTCTTTCTGACATTACCAATCTCAAGGCCTCCTTTCCTCATTGGCTTTTGCACTTCAATGTTTATTATCATCATGCGAACATGTGTTTTCTTCTGAGGCATTTCATTGCAATCTATTTCCTTCTTCAGCTTACTGTATCCGCGGAGGCCACTGTCACAAGAGGAATTATATGGTCCTTAACCTGATGATATGTATATAGTCCTTGGGTCTTTAGTTTGTACAAGCAGCACAAATAGCTTATTGATCTGGACTGTTATCTTAGTGGACATGGCTGGACGATAGCCAAAAAAATCTCTCCTAGGCAAGGGACAATAATACCTCTTCGATTGGTGGTCTGCAAACAGATGATTAAGAGAGAATGTCAACTGTTCACATTCAGCTGAAAGAGCTCCAGAGATACTGGAGGGATTCAATATTCTATATTTGGGAGGAATTTGGTGCTTGGTTTATCCTCTATGATCTCTGTCGGATTAACAGTTTGGACACTAAACTGGAGACCAACTTAGTCAAAGTTCAAACTAGAAATCCATGAGGGAGGGAGAGGTTGAAAATTCCAACAAAATGTGGAAGGAAAACTTTGTTGAGAATATGTTTTGACACCTTGCTAAATGTGTCCAACATGGCACTTTCTGATGACATAACCATGGCATTTTGTCCGTACAGATTTTGAAGTGTCATATTGTGGTGTGTCCGGTAATTTCCAAGTGCCCCCAAGTCATGGCGCTGCAAACCCAAAAAGTAGAAATGTCCAGGTTACGCTGGAAAATTTTCTGGGTTTAGTTATTTTCTGGCTATCATTTTGCATGATTTAAATGACATAGTTTAGTAGGCCTGTCAATGGGCTGGCCTCAGGTCAGGAAAAATGAAAAAAAAATTTGAATATGCCTGGCCCTTCAGGCCTTGTCCGGACAGTTCAAAATCCAAGCTGAAGCCAACCCCAGGCTTGGCCTGTTGACAGCCCTCTAGTCTAGTCTACCTCAGGTACATACTTGCTATGAGTATAATTTATAAACCATCTTTGGTTATCTTTCTTATGATGTGGAAAATAATACTAGCACACCATGGCCGAGGGATAGTTAACTTGGTATTTAATTTTTATAAGCAACAAAGTTGAGTTAGAAATAAAAAACATATTCTAGTCAAGAGTGGAGATTGCCCAATATGTAAATAATTTTTAGCTGCTTCACCTCTGGGAAGGCTATCGATCCCATTGGTTTCTTTGGAAGAACATGATAAAGTTCTACATCAAGGAATTACAATCTACCCAATGCTTTGTTGATGATACATGCAAGTCACCAAAGGCTCGGGTTCTTTTTAACAGGCATAAATATCGTGTTGGTTGAATTTTCTCACTCACGCATGAAGTCTCCAAATGCTTGGCTTCATTTTAGCTGGCAGGATATCGTGTTGGCTGAATGTCCCTCCACCATGATTTGGTGGTTGATAGAAAAGATTTGAAGATTTTTTGGCTTGCAAAGAGGGTGTTGGTTTTGGCTCATTCGAATTTTATCTTGAACCACACAAAATCAGCATATGAGATAGTTTTGGATGAATCGGTGCAGAGTTCAGGTAGAACGAAATTGGTTTGATGTCCGAGTTGGTTAGGCTGTCTATTTGTTATTATTTATCTTTTATACTTGTCAAATGTTTCTTTTGTCTTTAAAGTTCTTGGTTTAAACTCATTTGGGTTTTGTAAGTTCCGAGTTTGAATGCACAATGTTGTGGGTAATCGACATTTTTTTAATTATAAAATATTAATATTTACTTTTGCCTTCATTTCCTTTTGGCAATATCTATTTCAATGTTTCCTGCAATTATACAATTCAGAATCTGATGCGAAAGTATTAATACATGTATCAAACTCCAGCTATCATACAACCCTTGATTCTCAAAACTGCAAGCAAGCTCACATGTCCCTACCTCTTTTATTTATTTGACATCCTCTCTTGTAGAGATTAGGTTGTTTGTTGCTGACAAAGGGTGCTTTCTTAGGTCTGTAGGAAAGACTCAAATGAATGAGCAGTCTTCGAGGAGTCATTTTGTTTTCACTTTGCGGATAACTGGAATCAATGAGGTAAATGCTTGCAACAGACCCTAATGCTTTATTTACTCATGTTCATATGCTGATATCTTCTTTTTCTGGGCCCCAGAGCACTGAACAACAAGTACAAGGTGTTCTAAACCTCATTGACCTTGCTGGTAGTGAACGTCTTTCCAAGAGTGGCTCAACTGGGGATCGCCTAAGAGAAACTCAGGTATACTCATGTTGCTATACTCCTTGCTGGTCTTATTGTTGTCAATCAATGTTTATTTGGGAGAATATTTTTCATGTTGAATTTATTCTCTTGATTACTTTCAGGCTATCAACAAAAGTCTATCATGTTTGAGTGATGTTATCTTCGCAATTGCTAAGAAAGAAGACCATGTTCCATTCAGGAACTCTAAGTTGACATACCTTCTGCAGGTAAGGTCTCTTTGGAGGAATTCACTGGACCCTACCACATTTGAATTTGTTAAGTGTTAGGAAAAGGCTTTACATTAAAAGAAATATCTTTGATGTTCATATAATCAAAGAAGCCAAACCATTTAGCAACTTTTGCACAATTAGTATATGTCTAGAAAGTGTGGAGGTCACTTCTCTTTAACTTTAAACTAAAGAATGCCACTAATTTCTTATGAATGGCAAATGTTTTAGTTGCAGAAAATCTGAGATTTTTCATCTACCCCACCTTATTTATTTTTATTTTATTCTTTTAATAATAATTAAAAAAATATATGAATGTTGCTATATTATCTGGAAATTTTCTCCCCTGTGCCTCTACATGCTGGTCAGATCATTCCAAGAGATTTGTCTCTCTGATTAGTGATCATATCCTCATGTCCATGCAAAGGGGGTTGAAATGTGGATGTTGTTTCTAAACATCCTCCATATGGATGGTGAAGATCTCTGATCAGATGGATTGTTCCATGTGACCCATAGAGAATGCGACCTATGGTTTGGATCAGCACGTGGTGAGGAATAAGAAGCAAGCAACAACAGTTACATTTCTATCACACCTCACACCTCTTTTTGACATTTTACTAACCTTCTACTCTCTGATTGATAGCCTTGCCTTGGTGGGAACTCGAAGACACTTATGTTTGTGAATGTCTCCCCTGATCTGTCCTCGGTAAATGAGTCGCTTTGTTCTCTTCGATTCGCTGCTCGGGTTAATGCTTGTGAGATTGGTGTTGTTCGACGTCAGACCCATGTGCGGTCTACTGATTCTCGCTTGAGTTATGGCTGAGTCGGGCAGAATACTTGCGGTGGTCCTACTGTTGTTTTCTCCCTGTTGCAGTGGTGTAATCTGTTTGATATCTTACCAAAGATCGAAAAAAAAGGGGTTCCTAACATGAACTACATGTAATTTGTATATTTAATGAAATGTATTGGATTTGTATGGGGTATTGGAGGGAATACATGCCCTTTCAGTGAGCAGCTGAAATTATTTTTCTGCAGTGCTTTGTGCTGATTAATTTCTTTGTACTTATTTGCCCAAACATCACACATGTTTCTATTGTTTCTTCCATTGATTTGAGTAACTTCGTGCTTGAGCTGTCAGCGTTTTCAACAAATGGATGAGAGTGAGATGGAACAAGGCCAAACACTGGCTGCATTTTATGGAGTGTACGATGCCTTGAGTTGCAATTGGAACCCAGTCCCAATGTCAATATGCTAATGAAGGAAATAGACATTTGATTCTTTCCATTCTATTAGAACAATGATTGCAATTTAGTTCGATAGTGCATCCAATCGCATCCTAAATGATGCAGCCTTGTTCGCACCCTAAAGGTCTTTTATATCGGTTGATTAAGAAAGAAACATCCGTTATGATCCCCGATGGTGGGGGCCACCTTGTTGCACATACCTTACATCCACACTGTGACAGCTCATTTTAGGGCATGATCTAACCAATAAAGCAGATCCAAATCTCAGGTGGACCACACTACAGGAAACAGTAGTGAGTGACTGTAAAAAACTAATTGTGGGCTACAAAAGCTTTGGATCAAGCTGATATTTGTGTTGTCCCTTCATCCAGGCATCAACACGTTGGATGGCAAATAAACAGTCCCGTGGCCCCGAAGATGTTTTTAATTGTGGTATTCAATCACCACTTTTTCCTATGGTGTGGTCCACCTAAGATTTGGATCTGCTTCATTTTTGGGATCATGCCCTAAAATGAGCTTTTAAAATGGATGGACAGCGTGGATGTAAGGCACATATATCATGGTGGGCCCACAATCTGGGTTCCACCCAAGCCGTGCCCCAGTTTTATCATTTTAATCTGTGGGACCGTAACTTTCCACCACTGAGAGTCGCAGACCACTAATCCTACAAGTGGCCTTTTTTCCATCCTCGAGTCTTTTTTTGGTCGCATTTTGTACAAATCAGACGGTTAGGATTTTAAGATCACTGTCATATCCCATGTATACACCATCCACGACATGTCCCACAATTTAGAGGATTTGGATGGTGTATTTAAATATCACGTGAGAATGATGGGTTAGCACTGTAGCACTGTGATCCAGTGGTCCCTCTTCGACAAACAAGTATCAATGATAAATCAAAGGATAGGATTATTCAACGATTTTCTCTTGGGACCGTGACTCAAAAACAGTGGGCCCCACAGCTTAATTTGATTGCCACGTGTACAATCATACTCTGCCTGAGAATCAAATAACTCTCCTTAAAATTCAAATTCCCAAAAGCGGGAGCTGTGGGATTGAAAGTTGCAAACAAAACTACCCGCTCGCCCGCTCCTGGCGCGGATTGGGTACTGCTGATGTGGCGGGATTTGATTTGATGGTGGGCTACTTTCATAGATAAGGCCCACACACAGAGCTGAAAGTTTTCCGTGGAGTAGCCCCAACAGGGGAGCGGGTTAGGTGTTACACGAGTAACATGTTAGTGGCTGTTTGCCTTACCGTGAGGCCCACCTTGATGTATGTGTTATAAATCCATGCCGTCCATAATTTATTTTTTCCAGCTCATTTTAGTGCATGGTCCAAAAAATGAAGCAGATCCAAATCTCAGGTGGACCACATAATAGGGATTGAATACCCACCATTAAGAACTTGGGGCCACCAGAGTTCTTAATGAGTAACACGTACATTAAGGTGGGCCGAGTGGATTAGGTGTTACTTGGGTAACACATTAGTTGGTGTTACCATGGCATGTATTGTTTATCGATGCTGTACATATGTTTTTCCATATTATTTTATGACTCCCCAAAACTTCGTATCCAAATCTTAGGTGGACTAAACTGATGGAAACTGTAGTGATTGATCATTAAAAGCTTATCGTGGGCTATAAAAGTTTTGGATCAAGTTGATCTTTGCATTTGTCCTTCATTCATTCAGGTCTGTTTGACCTAATCAATAGGTCGAATGGCAAATAAATATTACAATGGGCCCAAAGTAGTTTTAATGCAAAGCATTCAATCACTAATGTTTCCTATGGTGTGGTCCACCTGAGATTTGGATCTTATTAATTTCTAGGACCCCAATGGACGTTGTGTGTATATATATATATATATATATATATATATATATATATATATATATATATATATATATATATATATATATATATATATATGAAAATGCTCACCTGCGAACCGTTCGTACAAACTTTTTTGAGAACCCATTATACGTGATGGGGATCCAAAATCTGAACCGTTCATGTGAAGCAGCACCTCGTGAAACCCACCAGTCCCAAGTTTTACTTTGATATAAAACTTTGATGAGAAATGAAAAATGAAAACAGTTTTATCTCTTGATTTTTTCTCTTTTTATGCCCAAAAGAATTTTAGATCGGGGTGAAACTTTGTCACATGGGGTTTCATGGGATTGAATCACATGGGTCAGTTGATTAGACACCCATGGCACGTGTGCAAAGGTGCGCATGTGCGTAGGTTTAGGGGAGCATGACTCACTCTCTCTCTCTCTCTCTCTCTCTCTATATATATATATATATATATATATATAGGAAAAACGCTCATGAACGGTCCAGATTTGCGTGGTACGTAACTTTTTGAGGATCCATCATACGTGATGAATCTCGCAAATCTGAACCGTCCACATGAAGCAGAACCTCATGAAACCTCATAGTATAAAATTTTAGTTTGATCCGAAACTTTGGTAGACCGTGAAAAATGCAAACAATTTATTTCCTTGATTTGAATTTCTCTTTGCTACGGACGGTATGGATAAAAGTTTTAGATAAAAGTAAAACTTGGACCTAAGGGGTTTCACTAGGTGCTGCTTCACATGAACGGTTCAGATTTGCGAGATTCATCACGTATGATGGGTTCTCAAAAAGTTCAGACGTCTCTCTCTCTCTCTAGTCTCTCTCTCTCTCTCTCTATATATATATATATATATATATATATATATATATATATATATATATTCATCAAGGTGGGCCCCATGGTCAGGGTAACACCCACTTATGTGTTGCCCTCTCGGAGAAATGGTCATGAATTACGTGGTGACCCTGCTTAATAGACCTCCATCGTGACCTGAGACCTGAGCGCCGGAGATTGGGCCATGCAAAGCATGTTTAGGTACTTGACTGGGCCATCTTTGATAGCAACAAGTGGCCAAATCAAATCTCACTGCATTAGGTCTATTGTGCGGAGCCGCCACAGGTTGGGCACGGAAGCAATGCTATATCGATTCAAACATGTAATAGAAAAATAAAAAGAAAGAGCAATCACAAAGAAACGCAACAATTTATGTGGAAAAATCTTCATGGAAAAAAACCATGGTACCAAGCGACAAAACAATCCAGTATTAATGAAGAATTACAAGAGATATGGATTTATAGATCTCGAAACCCTTCATCTCTTGAGATGAAATCCTTTTGCGCAACCATAGAAAACTCCTTTGAACTCTCTCACGCTCGTTCTTTAACCCTAATCCCGCATTACACGCCTGCTTATATAAGGCTACATACAAAATTAGAAATAAAATTCATACTCACACACAGAAGTTACGCAAACCAGAGAGCAGACATGTATTTTCCGAATCATCTGAATTCTTCGATTGATTGAACATGTCTAAAACTGGCTAGAGAGTTAACTGAGAAACTCGTGACTTTCTCAATTAAGCGGGAATTTAAACCTTTCATAATGTGTGGCACGCTTTCAGTTATATTAGTAAATGCTATTCGATTATCCATGTGGTAGGCGCTCTGACACTTTCAATTCGTGGACAATTCGGGCCATTAAACCTTTTTTTTTTAAATTCACACACACCTCACATGGACACTTGAACCTATGACCTCTATGTTGAAACGCACTCTGCCTACCACCGAGCAATGGTAGGAAATCAGCAGATACTTAAATCTTGGGTCATACAAACAGGAGGAAAGATACAAAAAATCCAGCTTCTTGTTATTGCTGTTAGGACCAAGGATTTTATACTTGGTAACTCGGGTCGGGAGTGACTCATGGTGTCGAACCGGATCAGGTCCAACTGAGTCCGAGTCAACTCATATGAGTTGCATCTCCCTCCGAGTCTTCAATCCATGGTTATTAGCACCTGATAATTCAGGGTAGGTGATGCAGTTTTGAACCCATCTAAGTTGGTTATCAAGCACTCATTTCTCTAGTGGACTGTCCATCTACAGGTCCCTACCATGTATGGCCCCATCCTAGCAGCCCAATGGACGGATTTCACCCATTGAATATCGACTGTTGGTTGGATTCAAGTCTAATCCTGATTTTGGCAAGCTCATGTCCTCTACATAGGATTTGCTGCATTAAACCGGTGCTTTCCCCCGCATAAATGCACTTAGCTGCATTTTTTTTTTTTTCAATCTTCTTTAATTGCATTATGCAGAGGAAAACACCACTTCAGTTAAACATCTTTATTTCTTAGTCTTACAGACTAATTCGATTGGTAGAACAGATAAATGGCCTTTCTAAGCTTTCTTTTGCACTCTTTGTAGATGTGTTTCTGGAATTGAAGCTGTATTCTCTCTTTCACAGCCCAAATAAAACAAGTAAATGTTACAGATCTTTACGCCATCCGAGTCATCACCTCTTGTAGAAGAACTGTGGTATCTTCATAACATGATTTTATCTCAGGGTCGTTTCGCATCTTCACAGCATCTTCAAGCTGCAATCACAGAGAATTTCAACTTCTTAGGTAGCTTGGACAATTAATCACAGAGAATTTCAACTTATTAGGTAGCTTGGAAAATTAATCACAGAGAATTTCAACTTCATAGTGAGATCAAATATCCAATGTTTAATCAAGCATATGCTTGGACAATATGTTAGAAAAATAAGAGTATCTTGTACACAACGGAGGATAGAAGAAAACGATATCGAAACAATAGATCTTTTGGGTTCAAGGCTCGACTTGAATAGTCAATTTCTCAAGACAGATTTGCTGCCCTTTTTTTGGAAATTCCAGCAAGTGCAAACGAAGAAAATCTGCAAATTGTCTTCAGGATACAATGAACTCTCAATCTGATTTTCAACACGAAAATTTGCACATTTAAGTGTTGAACAGATCTCTAGTTTTGACACTGATATGCCTTAAGACGTTCAGAAAAAGCTCAGCAAGAGATTAGATCGAGAGTAATTGCACAGAAAATGATATAATCTTGAGGATAAAGAGTATTATCTTCTGGATTATAGTATCCAGGATTTATATCAATTGAAAGGTTATGGATTTTCTGTTGAAGAGGTGTTAAAGAGCCTCTTCAAGAAATTCATACCCATTCACAGCAAATAATTGCCTTTTGATGAAAGGATATGACTCTTTATCCTATGGCAGTTATTTCTGTATCCATTCAGACAGGAGCGGTTATCCAACAGGAAAAACTGTATCCACATAAGCGACACATGGCATAGGTGCCACATGTACAATCATGTCATAATTACTCTCAATCATAAAAAAAGTAATAAAACATTAGGGTAGACCTCGGTTCAATACTAGTTGAACTATGACCCAAAAAGTTTGAACCAGTGCCAAAAAAACTAAGGCTCTTATAAACGACGATGCGCAAGTGCTAAGTACCCTAATGTCCCTACAGCCCACGCCACGCACGCATGGGCGGACGGTGCGAACCGTCCTCGAGGAGATTTGAATCCTGGTTGCATAAGCAAAAACCCCTTCTCTTACCGACTGGCTATACACACTATTTATGAAAAGTTTAAATAATTAATATATTTATTTACTTTCTAAAACACAACACAATAATCTATAGGCGTCTACCCTTCATGCCCGATCATGAATGGAGATACTTGAGAAATCTCCTCCCATATGGATGTGGACCTTGTTTGTAAACATTTATTTCCACCACATGGCTAGAATTGTTGGAAAGGAAGATATGTCCATCTTGAAATGGGGTGCAGAATCAAGCTACAAACCGGTTTGGTTTTTCAAAACATGTTGCATGACAGGCATTGCTGGCACATAACGGCAACGCCCCGAGACCATTATATTCTGATTTCAAAACCTTGTTTTTTCTTTTAAAGAATCCTTGAAACAAACTCTATAGTCTGTATAAATACTATTAAAACATGCATGGATGATTGCCTCCTTACCTTTTCTACACTGTCAAACAACTTGTTGGCTAGATCAGTAAGAGGTTGCTTCTCGTCGATTGGAGCCGCAGATATAACTTTGTCGAAATCGTAGTACATGACTGTAGATTTCAAACGAAGGTACTTCCTCACATAATTCCATGCATCTTGTCCCAACAGATCTCCCAACCCCATCAAATCAAATGCATATTGCCTCAGCCTATATGCACTTCCTTTCGCTCCAATATTCGCCATGTAAATGCCTTTCTTAAGGAATGAACGAGTGCCCGTCTCTTCATTTGCAATCTCTGCCAATGAATTCAGGTATCTGTGAGATCTCAAAAACCAATGTGATAGTACTTGGCTTTAGGCTGCATTTGGATCCACTATTTGATTGAATCGCAATAGTCTAGTTCATTAAAAGGAATGATCAAATTGCAATTACCTTGGCATATTCGTATTATGTTAGTGATCCCACATACCTATGACACTTCAAGGGGAAAATTTTGTAAGACGACTATTCAAATGGCTACGCTATATGGAGCATGGTGTTGGACAGAAAACAACATTAGTAGAGATTTAACTATTGCAAAGATGACGATGTTGAGATGGAAGTGTGGAAAGAAAAGGAAAGATAGGTCATTTGAAGTAGCCCAGTAGCCTTAAACTATATTAAGTTAATTGTGTATGTGTTCCTAAAAAATATATGGGTACTCTATTTCACTCCACTGATTAGGAGCAATCGAAAAAAGCCAAACCAGTAGAGTCTCTCTTGGAATCTTGAATATGGTGATACTACCAACCAATTCAATCTACATGTCTCCATGAATCGGTGCTATAGGAGAAAATGGAGTGAAAATTAAGATATTCGGTCATGTACACGGAATGAGGGCCAGAGAGATGGTCTGGTAATGAAGGAGAAAATTGATTAGTATTGGTGTGGAAAGAAGATGAGAGGAAGAGCTAAAAGGACTAGAACCGAGGTGGTAAGGAGGGGTATGAAGGCTTGTTTACTTACTGAGGAGAGCTGGTTTTGTAAACCAGACCTGAAATAGATAGGACAACGCTTTGATATTGATGATGATATTCGTATTGAGGAATTTGTTGCCGAATTGCAATTACATTGCATAAATACAATTTTGGCGCTACTATAATACTAGAAACATCACTATTCAGTCATATCCTCTTTACTAATTTTGACAATTAATTTCACTTTTGCATCCAAACACATTAGAAGATCGGTAACTCTCCGTGTAACTATAAATGGGGGAAATTAACAAATATACGGACGGTGGACTCAACAACTAGAGCAGGAGCCTGAGCTAAGGGAACAGCCTCATTCCAAAGAGCTGAGATCTCATAAAGCTAAAATGAACCAATTGTTGTGAAGAAATTCCGAATTCAGGAACGGGATCCATCGCCTGTCGATTGTCATAATAAAAATGTGTGCTATGCATAATTGTTATAAAAGGTGCAAAAGATGACCAAACTATTGGGACCCTTTATGCAGTGACCCAAGTGAAAATAGTGAACTTACAGTAAAAACCAACTTCAATAATGGCCCAATATTCATAAGGTGGGTAGATTACAAGGATGAATTTAGCAAATTTACATTAAGGGTGTGTTTGCATGCTACCATTTTCATTTCTGATGAAATCTATAGCTGGCTCTGTATGTGTTGGGAAAGCTGTGTTGAGAGGCTGTGATTAACAGCCTCTCACACAAGGGCTCATATGTGACAACCACTCATCAGACTCACCTTCACGAAAAAAAAAACCATTCTGATAAAATTTTAGGCCCCCATTGGATGCCTGAGTGAGCGACAATCTTGGGTTTAATTCCAGTTGGGAGAAAAATGCATCAAAATGAATTTTTGGTGGCACCCAAACACATCCTAACATTTCATTCCAAACATGAAAGTTCATCGATTCTAATCATTTTCTCCTTTAAAGGTAACTGCCAAATCAACCAAGCTTGTAAGAAATGCAAGATAAGAGTGGCTGAATGCACAAGTCGATTGAATTTCAATCATTCCATTAATAAAAAGGAAAATGGCAGAAGTTGATGATGTTTCCCTGTCTTCATGATGCCAAGTAGCCTGAGATTGCATTTTTGGTTCTTTCAGGTAGGAATTGAATGTACCACAGTCGCAATTTGGGGCCCTGACTATCAATATGAATGCAAGTAGACTATTGTTTGGTTACTCCTACTTTATTAGGCTAGTAATTGAAATTCATTCTGATAGAGCATCCAAACACCTCCTGAAGTAAGAACAGTGAAATGAAATCCATTGCACTTTTTAGTAAATCTTTATCGAGAGTCGCCAAATATGCTAGAGGGGACTGCTTGATCATCACTAGAAGCCGTGTAGGATGATCTGAACCATTAATCTGGTGGTCATAGAACTGCAATTTTTGTGACTATAAAATCCTGTCTGATGATTGTGAAATTCACCCATTGAAGGGTAGATTTTGCCATCTTTTGTTCAAGTAGTTCTTGCGAACAATCCATTTGCATGGAGAATGTGATGGCTGTGGTAGTTCCACAGTAGCAGTGAACTCTAGGCCATGGCATGTGCCTGTGGTGGCCAACCAGATCAATGGTGTCAATTGCCCCAGAAGACTGCCACATGTACAGAGTTTCGATGCCATCGCGAGAAAATCCGAAAAATCCATGTTTTATCGCTGGAACGTTTCGGTGTTTGGTTCAATGACATCGAAGGGGTTTGATGCCATCAACATTCCGCCGATGCCATCGAAGTCCCATCAAAGGTGCCATCGAATGATCGCACAGAGTGGTGTAAGTGCCAGATTTGTTTCCTATTTCAATTGTGATTCTCATAGAGGCTATATATATGGGTGTAATCGGGAATAGGACGTATCTCAAAGCTTTCTAATTCGTTCCAAAAGGGTTTCAAGGGCTTTTAAGGGAGATTCGAGACTTGTTCGAATCGGGTAATCTCTATCTATTGTAATTTTCTGCTTTCATAGTGCATTGTGGTTTTTCCCCACAAGAGTTTTTCCACATTAAATTTGGTTTGTTTGTGATTGAACTTGGTTGTGCGATTGGACTACTTTGCTTGATTAATCTTTGTGTGCTTCCACAGTCCCCCTACACAGAGGAGATGCTAAAGATAGGCGAGGGACAACTTTTACAGCTATGTGAGCCTGCTGATCATTCATCTCCCTCCCTACTTCTACCATGAATGAGCAATGGACTAAGAATCATCAGCCAAACTATCCCAGCCATCCAATTGCATATGGACGATTTGCTATTATCCGATTATCAACCATCCATAGCAAGGCCGACAATCACATGCCTATAATTGTCAAATGGCAATGGATTTCTCCAGCATTGCCCATCATCCATGGGGGACCTCACCACCCAAGTGGTCTGGATCACAGAAATTGTGGGGCCCACCTGTACGGAATGCTGTCCTGTACAAAAGAAGATCATCAAAGAAATGAAGTTGGGGAACGAATGCTTACTATTGACGACTGAAGGAACTGGTATAGGGCCAGTTAGCCATAACCCGTTGTCCTCGGCGAGAGTGTTTTGGCAACTGAGATGTGTAGAAAGAGTAAGGATACCGAGCCCAATCACAGCCCTTCGATTAGTTTGTATGGAAATACCAATGGGTTTTGATGCTTCATGCTGTTGTTCTTCAGATTCTTCTGTTTTCTTGGCCATGAACCTGTGAATTGTCGATGTTCGGTGACTTTTGAGATCAAAGATCTTGGGTTTGGTAAGGAGAACCTCAGAAGCTGCATTGAAATTAGATATGGGACGTGCCATGGATGAGAGAGAGAGAGAGAGAGAGAGAGAGAGAGAGAGAGAGAGAGAGAGATGGTCTGTTTTTTCTGTTATCAAAGTGCATTGGTAACCATAGGCCACCAGAAACGTATGCAGTTAGAGGATAAAGGGCAGTTTCGTCATTTTGCAAATGTTGAGGATATGGAGGCGGATTGCATAGTGACGCTGGATGGTGCTATGTGGGCCCCGCTACGATATATGTGTTTTATCCACTCCGCTCATCCATTTTGGATCATTATTTTAGTGCATGATCTAAAAAATGAGACATATATCTAAATCTTAGGTGGACCACACCGGAGAAAAAGAGTGGTGATTGAACACCCACCATTAAAAATTTACTAGGGCCCACTGTAATATTTATATGCCATCCAACATGTTGATTATTAAGTGACAAAAAGACCTGGATGATGGGAAAACACAAATATCAGCTTGATCTAAAACTTTTGTAGCGTCCAATAAGTTCTCAATGGTGGGTCTTCAATCACCACTCTTTTCCTCATGTGTGGTCCATTTAAGATTTTGATCTGACTCAGTTTTAGGCTCATGCCCTAAAATAAGCTGCTAAAATCGATGGACGGTGTGGTTAAAACACATACACCATGGTGGAACCCACAGTGCACCGTCTAGTCGCAAGTGGTTAGTGAAAGTGTCAGTTTTGCAATTCGCGTCCAATATTTAGAATATCCTAATCGCCCATCTTTGAGAATTTTGTCCGGTATTTGGAAGATCCTAGCCACCTATGAGAATCATTGCCACTAGGGGTGTACACAAACCGGGCTAGCCCGGTTAGCTCGCTCGACTCGGCCCGAAAAAGCTCGACTCGGCCCGACCCGGAACTGAGTTCGGGTCGAGACGGGCCATTTTTCTCAGCCCGAAACTGAGTTCGGGCCGAGTTCGGATAGGGCCCAGTTCGGCCCGACTCGGTTCGAAACTCGACTCGACCCGACTCGATTCGGCCCGACCTGGTCCGACCCGGTCGAGTGTGTGTGTATATTCATAACCTAACCCCACCCATCCCTTTCCCCTTTCATAACCTAAACCCACCCGTCCCTTTCCCCTTTCATAAACTAAATCAACGGCATGGATCTCCGTATCATGTGCTCCACTAGGTTGTAGTAGGTTCGTCATATTATGATGCATTAACAGTCCTGATTCGTGGATAATACTATTTTACATTAGAGAAATGTTCACCCTTTCCATATAACATTAACTTTTACTTGCAACCTTTCATTCTACGCCAATCATCATTATGAGCTAATGTATCGCTTTTGTTAAAAAATCCAAGCCGTTGGAAAGGGTGGGCTGCACCATAACGTTGTATGTGAACATTTCTTCACTAAGTATGATAAAGCTAAATGAGAAACTGGCCCGAACTCAGGTTCGAAATTGGCCCGAATTCGAAAGTTCGAAACTGGTCCGAACTCGGCCCGATTGCTGCCGTTAGCCACCCATGAGAATCATTGCCACAGTTCTCTCTTCTCAACAGACTAACCGTCCAATTGACAAACATCAGATACTGCCACCCATGAGAATCCATCCAATTGACAAACATCAGATACTTGAGCCCATTAGTGGGATCAATGGCCGGGGCCAGGGTGGGCCCAGATCATGGTTCAATCTTCTAAGGCCCAAAGCCTGAAATTGATCAAACCCCTATTTCTCATTATAAATGGTCGTCTGAAATGGCCCTGTAATGTGTTTAAGTGTTTCCTATCACCCATGAAACACAGATCAAACGAACAGACGAGATTATTGCTTTGAAATTGAAGATTTGTAGGGAACCCATTGAAGGGCCCTTCCAGAAATTCTCAGTGGCACAGGGCTGAACCCAGGCCAAAGAGGGGGTTTGGAAATAGTTTTCAACCAGCAATTGACGCGCCTCGGTTATAACCTCACTAGCTGCGTCATTGCCCCAAGCGCAAAGATACTGTACTTCTACCTCCTGCCCTCCCTTTTATGAGTTCCGTGCATTCTCGTTTCTCTTCTTTTCAACCGATGTGGGACTTCATTTATTATTATTATTATTTATAAGTGTGGACCACCTAATGATCATTTAAGCTTAGTTTCATGCTTATGGCATCTACATTTTCAGGATTGCTTGATGAGCGGCTGTGATCTTCACATGTGTTACTCGTTTCCACGTGAGACGACGAGTGCATTTAGCTTCTTCCCTTAGCCGTCGCTAATTTAAAATTTTAATTTCGCAAAGGATCTTTCACGGTATTCAAGCGAAACCCGCCGTCCTCTCTCTCTCTCTCTCTCTCTCTCTCTCATGAATGGCTCTCTTCCTCTCAAATCTCTCAAACCCAACAGCAAATTTCTCTCCTCTCTTATCAAACTCAATTCTTTCTACACCCAAATCCCACAGAACCCTCTCAAACCCCCTCTCACATCTCTCCAATGCGGTGCTCTCTTACAGTCCTTCACCAACTCTAAATCCTCCCAAATGGGTAAGCAGCTCCACGCCTACATGCTCTCTTCAGGTATTCTCCTCGAAAATACATATCTGTACACCAAACTCTCCGCCATGTATGCCATTTGTGGAATCATGTCCGATGCCCGCTTCATTTTTGATCAAATCGTATTAAAAAACTCATTTTTATGGAATGTTATGATTAGAGGCTATGCTTGTTGTAATGGATTTTCAATGAATTCGCTTTTTCTGTATCGAGAGATGGTGATTTTTGGGAAAAGGGCAGATAATTATACTTACCCTTTTGTTCTTAAGGCATGTGGTGATTTGTCACTTGTTGAAATCGGTAGGAAAATCCATTGTGAAATTGTGGTTTGTGGGTTTGAGTCGGATATTTATGTGGGCAATTCCTTGATTGCGATGTATGCAAAATTCAGTGATTTGGGTACTGCACAGAAGTTATTTGATAAAATGCTTGTGAGAGATTTAACTTCCTGGAACACGATGGTTTCTGGTTATGCGAAGAATGATGAGCCAGGTGAGGCTTTATCTGTTTTTTATCAAATGGTGAAGAATGGAGTAAGAGTGGATTCCTCTAGTCTTCTCGGTGTATTGTCGGCATGTGCTGATGCAGCAGCATTGAAACAGGCAAAGGAGATTCATGGTTACGTCGTGCGGAATGGTATGGATTTTGATAGTTTTGTTAGAAATGCTCTTATTAATGTTTACTGCAGTTGTAATTTTATAAAGGGTGCAAGGGGATTGTTTGAAGAGGGAGACAGTAGAGACATTGTCTCGTGGAATTCTATGATTTCGGGTTATGCTCGGTGTGGTGATGCTATTGAAAGCCTAAGGCTTTTTCGTCAAATGAATTTGGAAAACGTGGTACCTGATAAAGTTACTCTAATTTCTGTGCTTGGAGCTAGTGATCAGATAGCAGCGCTGCAATTTGGTAGGGGCATTCATGCTTGTCTTGCTAAAAATGGCTTCGTGGTGGATATGATTGTGGGGACCTCACTTATAGACATGTATGCCAAGTGTGGTAGTTTAGGCTGTTCACGTCGAGTTTTCGATGAGATGCTAGAGAGGAATTTGGTTTCTTGGAGTGCTATGATTGCAGGTTATGGGTTTAATGGGAGAGGAAAGGAGGCCATTTCCATTTTTAGGGAAATGACAGAGTCTGGTGTTAGGCCAGATGCTGTTATTTTTACTTCGGTCTTGTCGGCGTGTAGCCATGCAGGGTTAATGGATGAGGCTTGGGCGATATTCAACCAAATGCAGAGCGAGTACTCTATAAGTCCAAGGATTGAGCACTATGCCTGTATGGTTGATCTTCTTGGGCGGGCTGGGTACTTAGATGATGCGTATGAGCTCATTAAGAAAATGCAAGTGAAACCTAATGTAGATATCTGGGCCGCACTTCTCTCTGCTTCCCAGGTCCACCGCAACGTGAGGCTAGCTGAAATTGCCGCCCAAAATGCTTTTCTTTTGAAGCCTAAAGGTGTTGGCCTTTATGTTTCGCTTTCCAACATCTATGCTGCAGAGAAAAGATGGGATGATGTGGAAACAGTAAGAGCGAGGGTGAGACAAAGGGGACTGAAGAAACCACCAGGCTGTAGCTTTGTTGAATTGGGTATGGAAATTCATCGGTTTTTAGTGGGAGATAAGATGCATCCGCAATCGGAGCTTATATATGCTAAGTTAGAAGACTTGAATCAGAGATTGAAGGAAGATGGCTATGCACCAGATACTAGCTCTGTGTTTTATGACGTCGAGGACGATTTGAAGGAGAAGATGTTGTGGGACCACAGTGAGAGACTGGCCATTGCTTTTGCTCTTATCAACACAGCCCCAGGGATGACTATCAGGATTACAAAGAACCTCCGGGTGTGTGTCGATTGCCACGTGGTCACTAAACTCATCTCCAAGATTGTTGATCGAGAAATTGTTGTGAGGGATGCACATCGGTTTCACCACTTCCGTGACGGATCTTGTTCTTGTGGTGATTATTGGTGAATTTTTCTTCGACACAAATGGTTACTTTGTGCAAGGAGCTGGATATGTTAATTCCTGTTTGTGGACCTTTTCTGTCTCCTGATGCGGAACTAGAGAAATACCAATGGGACTTGGGTGCTGTGAGATGGTGGGGTTCTTTCAAGGTTCTCATGCCAATGTTGCAAACACGTGCAAGACCTCAGATGGACTATTCATGCATGTTAGACACAGACTGCTGGTTCTTTTTCTCGAGCATCATTCCCACACATGTGACTTCCCAACCCCCAATCCCTGATGAATGGTCCTGATCTTGCACATGCGTGTCCCATTTATGTGTGCATGGAACCCCTCGTGGAACCATCGGAGTCACTGGAGGATCAAAAGATTAGCTAATCGCAAGGTTCAATACTTGAACTGACCAGGATACTGTTCTGGTTAAGGTGAAGCAATAACCTCAGGGGCTCCATCAACCTCAGCATCACGTTGACACGGGTGCATGGAACCCCATGTGGAATTATCAGACTCAGGTCAAAAGATTAGCTAATCACAAGGTTGTGTACTTAAACCTATTAGCTAATCACAAGGTTGAGTACTTAAACCTACCTGGATACTATTCTGGTTAAGGTAAAGTGATAACTTGATGGGCTCCATCGACCTTGGCATCAGATCTGAGTTTTAAGGTTTGTGCTTGTGTGTGGCTGTTTTTGTGTAATTTTTTATTTTATTTTTTGGGGGTTGGTTGGGCATACATTCCTCACTGACTTTTTTTTTTTTTTGTTCCGGAATTCAAGTGTACAGTTTGAGATATTGCTGGATAGTGTAAATAGCAACTTTGCAAGCTATTGATTTGATCTTCTTCTCTTGCTTTAGCATGTTCAGGTTGAGAAATCTCTTTTCATTGACTGTGTAGGATTAGAGCTAGAAACCTGTTGGAAAAAGAAATCCTAGCATGATACACTTGACAGATTTTCTGATACAAATCTTCAATGTAACATGGTTTAATGTTCCTTTTATCTCAGCTTACCATCACCAAGTCACCAAAAAATGAAATGAAAGCATAAGGAAAAGATTCATTTCAATTACTTCAATGCATAAGACCACAATGTAGTAATGTAATGAGGAAGATAGAAGGTACAGAAAGAAGAGAACATGTGAATTCATTGGAAACGGATTGAGAAGGAAGTGCACAAACGCAGTCCATGGAAACATGTTATAAAGATTTCTAAATACCATCTCCCTGAGTTTGTGCTCATAAATAATAGGCAAATTGGGGTGACTTTTTTTTTTTTGGGTAACGGGAGGTGACTTTTACCTCAACGTTTGATAGAATGAAATAATCAAAAGATACACCTAACTAGGCAGGACATAAAACCTTAACCCTCAGAGAAAACCCATTTACAATTGATTCTCCCAAAACAAATATAAAAGAAGTATTTAAATCTAATATTATGAATACCATTCCTACTGAAGGAATCCTCTCTCCATACACGGATGTCTTTCTTCCGAGTCACATGCCTGATTCGCAAGAGACTTGGTGACTCGTATTTGGGGTGACTCGCTCGTATTTTTGAGCATCGAAATCCGTATGTATTGGGTGACACAATGGTTTCAGACAACACTTAAAAACCTTTATTTCACATCTTTCTTTCCGGTTACATTAGATACTAAATCCTTTAGAAATTTCACACTCTTCGTAACAGGCGAATTCACCGCCATCTTATTATACAAAACATTCTCAACTTCCCCAACTGATGGCCTCTTCTTAAACCTTGAAACCACCTTCAGTTCTCCCTTCTCCTCTTCTACCAAAATTGCCCATCCCTCATTACTGTAATTACCATCAGCACACCTAAAAACCACACCGTTTCTCTTACTCAACAGCCCTCTAACTTCCAATCCCATGAAAGCATAAATCACCTCAAATGACCCAACAAAACCACTCAACCCCCTGAAACCGCTCTCCTCCTCAAAACCCGACTTGGAGTTGAAAACCACCACCGGTTTCGGGTAAAAGCCGTCACTAACGGCCTTCATGGCGTCTAACTGAGATGCCTCTGGTGCCAAGAAGACTGCCACATCAGCAGAGCTTAAAATCCTAGTGCTAGTATCTCCCTCAGTAACTAAAGAAAGGTCTGAGTTAGTGACTGAGTTAGGTGATGACTCGATCGACTTGAAGGCCTCAATGGCTAGTTTTGTCAAAGTGGGGCTGGGCCAAAGGATGAGAATTCTGATCGGGGCACCCTTTTTCTTGATGGGGAGGTTAGAGAAGAGCTGGAGAGCTAGTTGCACTAGTGACTCTGCCGAGTTGTCGGCAACTGGGATCTCGACTTGGTACCTCGGTTGCTTTTGTTTCTTGAGTTTGCCAGCAAGTCTTGGATTGTTAAGCGGCTTTTCTAGGGAGAGTGTGAGGCATGTCTTGGCTTGGAGGATGGCTTCATCTTTTGAGTTGGGTGGTGCATATGTGGGTTGGTCTTTTAGGGACAGAGAAGGGATTTTTGATTTGTGGAGGAGCTTTTGAGGGAAGAAAGAGAGATGGGAACGGTGGTGTTGTATTGGAATGGGTAGAAATGGGAAATGGGTTTTGGAGGGAGGAAATGGGGTTAAAGGATTTTGAGTTTTGAGTGTTTGGATGGGGAATTTGAGAAGATTGGAAGCCATTTGAGATGCCGAAGTGGAAGGAGAGATGTTAGTCTTTGGGTGTGGATGGATGATATCTCTTCTTGCTTTGAGCTTATAGTTACCACACAAATTCTATAACATTATTTGAATATTTTAAAAAAGGGGAATAGCCCTTTGAAAGTGTATGCTTGATCTTGGCCAACCATTGGGTGATCCTTGAATGAACGTGTATCTGTGCAGGAAACAGGCGGGTTCAGTTATCAGAGGCTCTGCAGCTGATTGTGAAACATGGACCATGGCCATTTCTATTTTCTGACCGTACATTTTTCTCCCAGGCGGCTTCAGTGGATCCCTGACTGTGGGGCCCACCGTGATGTATGTGCTTTCCCCTTTGAAAGCCCATTTTAGGTCATGATTCCAAAAATGAAGCAGATCCACATCTCAGGTGGACCACACCATAGGAACAGTGGTGATTGAATACACAACATTAAAAACTTCTTGGGGGTCACTGGAATGTTTATTTTCCATCCAAGCTGTTGATAAGGTCACAAAGACCTGGATGAAGGGATCACACAAATATCAGCTTGATCCATAACTTGTGGCCCAAATGAAGTTTTAAATAGTCAATCACCAGTTTTTCCTGTGCTGTGGTCCACCTGATATTTGGATCTGCTTCATTTTTGGGATCATGCCCTAAAAGTGAGCTGCCAAAACAGATGGATGGCATGGATGCAAGGAAAATATATAACGGTGGGCCCTACAGTCAAGGATCCACCAACCTTGGTGGATATGGGGATTCACCAAGGAAAGGGATTGGCTACTCCCGCACCAGTGGCCAATGGCTAGTGGTTGGTGCTCTGTGGGCCCCACCATGATATATGTGTTTCATCCATGCCGTCCACCCATTCTTCCAGATCATTTTATGGTATGGGTCCAAAAATGATGTTGATCCAAATCTCAAGTGGACCACACAGTGCTGATTGAACGCCTAACATTAAAAACTTCTTGGGGGCCACAAAAGTTTTGGATCAAGCTGATATATATTTTTTCCCTTCATCCAAGTCTGTATGACCTAATCAACAGGTTAGATTTCAAATAACCATTAGAGTGGGCCCCGGGAGGTTTTTAATGGTGGAAATTCAATCACTACTGTTTTCCCATGGTGTGGTCCACCTGAGATTTATATCTACCTCATTGTTGGCATCAAGCCCTAAAATTATCTTTCAAAATGGATGGACGGCGTGGCTAAAACACATACATCATGGTGGGGTCCACATAGCACCGACCACTAACCACCTGGCTGGTGGCGGTGTCACTAGCCAAACCGCGTCCATTTTTCTAATTCACGTGTGGCCCACTAATTAGTGGACCTGCTTATTTTTGGTTCAGGGCATGGAAAGGGGTGTGGTCCAACCTGATGACTGGACTGGTCTACCATGTGTGCCATTTTGGCATGTGTGCATCCATGAAGCTGATGAATCAAACACGATAGATCTCATACAGATGTGACATGTTAGGACGTTACGTTTTCAGGGAATCCCCTCTTACCTGTTCAAGAGCAAACTCATCAATGGACCCAGGAGGGCCCACCTACAGTCATTCTTCACCATTAGAGTGACCCACGCACGAAGCAAAAATCACAGTGATAAGATGACCACAGACATCTGGTTTGGGCCTCCAAAATGGAAGGTAAGACCAACAAGGCACGACCCAAGTTGGATTTTGGTAGTCTGAATCGATCAGGCTTAGGTTGATGATGTTGGCTTGAACATTGCGTTAGCCCCGGTTTTGATTTAACGATGGCCTTGCAAGGGTCAGGTTTGGGGTAGCTCCAATCTGGGCCAACTGGGCCTGATTGGCACCTCATTTTTTGTTTTTCATGCCGATAATCGGATGTTTTTGACCATCCGATCGTGGATACTTTCGCAGGCATTGTGGATCATGGAATATACAATGGAATGTACTCTTTAGTATTGATGGTAGGTGGGCCATTGTGGGTCCACTGACAAAATTGAATGGAGACTAGTGTAAGAAAAGATACAGATCTACTATAGTTAGTTGGGCCCTTGAGGAATTTCAATTGTGGGGTGAGGCCTAGATTGAGGTACAGACCTAATATTATGGGACCCATAAGCTCTTTAGGAAGTGGTTTTGCAACACAAACTGCTCGTAGCGCCTGCTGGTCTTTTGATTACTTTCAGGTGGGCTTGATTGTCATTCCCAATAAAAAGTGGGCCAAGCATGGGCTTGAGCTTGCCGACAATGTCTATTTTACTGCCATTCAGGACCTGAATATTGGCCCATTTACTGTTTCTTCGCCACGAATGGGTTAAACCTTTTGAAAAAATAGGTTGGTCTCAGGATTAAAATCATGGTCTAAACATTACAAAAATAAATGCACATAATTAATTTCTTTTGTATAGGGTTTTAATCTATCAGCTGTCTAAGTGAACTGATGTAAATATACTTAATTTATATAATTTGCTAATGTAAGAAGATATGTATGGAAACACAAGCAATACGGTTAAAAGCAAAATAAGAAGTAAAAAACTAAAAGTATACTTAGAGATGATGTGGATAGTTGTAGCTTAGACCCACGTAGAGTTTCACATACAATAAGAGCAGAAGGTGGTTTTAGTCAGGGTGGGACCAACTTGATGGGCTTTAGTCAGATACAGACCCAAGTCTAACCAATTAATTACCAGTCATAAAACTCAGGCCCGTGCGCCCAACTTACTAGTGCTGTGGAGCCCTATTTAAACATGTTTGAGTCCCTGTTTTCTTGGACCACCTACAAATCAGGTCAGTTTGGGTTCACCTTTTGGGAACGGGTTAAAAATTGGGTCCAGTGGGGTTTGAATTAAGTCTAATTTGGACTTGGTTAAAATTGGGTTGGGTCAGGATCTAACCCATGGCTCAGTGGTAGAGGGAGTGCATTTCAACACTGAGGTCATGGGTTAGATCACTCACTGGGACGTGTGTGAGTAAAAAGGGGAAAAAAAAAATAAAAAAAGATTGGATTGGGTTAGTTCATTAATACCATTATATGTTTAAAATAAGTAAAAAAGGTTTCAAGTCCAACTGGTTGCACCATTTAATCAATGGATTATTTCCAACTTGTGAAGTGGCTGTGACATCTAATTCTCCCAACCATGAAGATCACCTAGTATAAAAACTAGTCATATCCAATCATTAAGTGAGCCACACCATATAAAACAATGTATAGCCATTGATAAATAACAAAATAGAAGTGTGGTCCGCTTAGTAATGAATGGGGTTGATTTTTTCATGATGTGAGCCACACCATAGAAAACAGTTTATACCCATTAATAAATAGCAAAATAGAAGCGTGGTCCACTTGATCAATGGATGGAGTTGATTTTTTCATGAAGTGTTCCTTTCTGTGGGACCAATGTATTGAACGGGTTGGATGTCCCATGCATTCAGCAAATAAGAAGTTTCTTTAATTAATTAATTTATTTTTTCCAACAAATTAGTAGTTATTCACTGGGTGGACCATGATATGTGGTACAACCTATGGAACTTGGGAGTTGTCCTCAAAAAATATATATATATATATATATATATATATATATATATATATATATATATATATATATATATATATATAGGGAAAAGGTACTACGCGTTCGAGCGTAAAGCGGTCGGCCGTGAGGTCGAGCTGTGTGGGCCCCACCGTGATTCCGTTCGAAGATCCACACCGTCCACCAGATGCAAGAGCCCAGGGTGGGCCCACAAGGCCCAAAATCAACCGTCCATGTAATTCATGTGGGCCATACCATCGGAAAACATAAGTATACACGCAAAAACATGTAAAAGCACTTGGTGGGCCCCACCTGAGTGTGGATATCACCTGAAACTTGGTATAAAATTACATCCAAGTGGGACACACATGATGGACGGTGTTGATCATCAAAAAACGTCTCGAAAGGTCCCCACAAATGGTTTTGAATGTTTCAATGGTGCACGGCCCCTCTCAACTTCTGTACGTGGTGTGGCCAACAAAAGTCACAGATTGATTTGATTTTCAGCCGTGTGGGCTCCATCTGGAATGGTGCATCTGACTGAGGGGGTAGATTTTCGAACGGCATCACGATGGGGCCCACATCAGCTCGACCGCACGGACGACCGCTTTACGCTCGAGCGCATAGTACCTTTTCCCATATATATATATGAGAAGCGCTCACCTGCGAACCAGTTCGTACGTAGTACGTACGAACTTTTTTGATAACCCATCATACGTGATGAATCTCGTAAATCTGAACCGTCCACATGAAGCAGAACCTCATGAAACCCAATAGTATGAATTTTTACTTTGATCCGAAACTTTGGTGGACCGCCAAAAATGTAAACAGTTTCTTTCCTTGATTTGCTGAGGTGGATACCACCTGAAACTTGGTAAAAATTTTCTCTTTGCTATGGACGGTATGGATAAAAGTTTTAGATAAAAGTAAAACTTGGTGAGGGGTTTCACTAGGTGCTGCTTCACATCAACGGTTCAGATTTGCGAGATTCATCACGTATGATGGGTTCTCATAAAAGTTCGTACGTACTACGTACGAACTGGTTCGCAGGTGAGCATTTTTTCTATATATATATATATATATATATATATATATATATATATATATATATGCACACATACTATTCTAGCAACGACGTTTCTTCTAAAATATAAATTGAGTATTGTAGCAATGATGTTTCCTGAACCACACGCACGTACAAACGCCCATTTTACACCATGCATCTGGCTCATGTATGTGAGCTAATGATCCAAAGAGAGTGGGCTGACCATGTAATTTCTCTTGTTTGTTGTGCACTTAACTCAAAACTCAAAAGCCTGATCTAAAGACCCAATTGGCATCCAACGGTAGCCGAACCCCACCTGTTGACGGCCGTAGACTGAACCCCACATGCTTGAAACGTGATGGGCCAGGCCATCTCATTGGCCGAGCTAGATCGGACTCGGATTGGGTGGTGAACCCAACACCACCCAGTTAGGTGGTGGAAAAGCTCTGTGGGCCCCACCATAGTGTATGTGTTTCATCCACGCCGTCCGGCCATTTTTCCAGATCATTTTAGGGCATGAACTAAAAAATGAGGCAGATCCAAAGCTCAAGGGGATCGACCAAACTATAGGAAATAATGGGGATTGATAGCCTACGGTTGAAAGCATTCTACGTGCCTCGGTTCCAAACGTTCAACCAAGTACTGGTACGGGTGGAGGTCCAAATGCTAGTAATTTAACCGTTCATCCGGTATTTCTGAATCATGAGATGGCCCATGTCCAAGTATTGCTACTGTGATATGATTCTTGCAGTCTCAGCTGGATGGTTAGATCACTCAATCGGGGACATTTTTGGCTTATCTCTGGACCATACTACGATCATTTTCAGCGTTGGAAAATATATTGAAAAAATCGGGAAATAAAATTATTTACTTTTAGCACCAGGCTTAATCATGTATAAATATGTTATCCTTAAAGCTTGATTCGCTCCCTTATCAATTACTGATGGGTTGAAGGCGAATCACTTCCGGGATAAAACAAGCCTTCTTTCTATAAGTTGTGTGCAGTAATCACAAAGGGTCTATTTAGGAACTCTTTGAATGCCCCTGATCGTCTGACGGACTTGATTAGTGATTGTCTAACAATATTCTTAAAAGAAGAAAGGTTTTGGTGAGATCTGATGAATTCGGATAAGATTTATTGGAGTTGATTGATTATGTACTAGAGTGGTTCTGTTTATATAGGCACTAGAGGAGTGGACCGTTGCTAGGTGGTCTAGCGCTACTACAGTCACACTGCCCTTGCCCTTGCTCACGCTCGTGCTCGAGCCCGAATGTGTGTTTGCGTGCATTTCAGTGCTACGCACTAGAACACACAATCCGAGCATCTCAACTTCTAATTCTCCAAGTGAGAATACTATACACACAACCACTTATAAAGCACAGAATTTCTTTCATCATTTTCGATATTGGACTAAAGAAACTGCAGTTTTTCATTTAAAAATTTCAACATCGTTTTAGCAGAAAAACAAAAATTTCAAAATATTTTGATTTTTAAAACTAAAATTTCAACAATTCCCCACCTGGTTTTTAAAATAAATAGTAAAATTCAGCTAGAGATAAAATCCAACTATTATGCATAGATAAAAAAATCTCACAATTTGAATATTTTCTTAGTGTAGGTATTTTAAAATTTTGCTGAAATTCAAGGTTGCCGCAACTTTGAACCAGTTATTTCAAAATGAAATAACCGAAGATACTACACACATAATAACATCTGCGTTATATGAGTTCCTTTATATTAATCGCTTAGTACTTTTAATGGACATGTGCTCATCCTGTTTTATGAATAATCCCGAGAGAACTCTAACTCTCATGAGAATCGACACCACTTTTACATTCATATAGGTGAAATCCTTCCAGTATTTCCGTTACTTAAAACACATGTCCTATTGACTGGATTTCATTAAGAGTTTTAAGACTCAACCCTCTAATTGTAACAGCTAGCACTTTTCATTTTGGATGAGGTTATTTCTAAATTTAGTGCTAAAAATTTTCACATATTAGTGATTCATTTATACCCATTGAACCCAATCTTTAAAGATTTTCTAACTTTGGATTGGATTTCTATCACTGGTGGAACTTTGTTTAAAGAATTTCAACTTCATCTTTCTAGATGTTGTCCTTACTACCTCTCTTGTTAGAGGTTTAGCAAAGGGATCAGTTAAATTAATACTTGACTTCACAAATGAGATCACAATAATTCCATCTTGAATCAGCTGCCTTATATAGTCATGTCTCAAACTTATGTGTCTGGACTTCCCATCATACGTACCATTGTAGGCTCTCGATAGAGTGGCTTCACTATCACAATAAAGTGAAACAATCGGTATAGGCTTCACATAGAATGAGATTTTTAATAGAAGATCCCTCAACAATTTAACTTAGTTGCTAGTTGCAGCCAATGCTATATATGAACTCATATTACATTGTTGAGTGTGTTACACAAGTTTGTTTCTTGTATCTCCAAGATACAGCTGCACCTCCTAAGGTGAATATCTACCATGTTGTGAACTTGTTGTCGCCTGCATTCGATATCCAACTTACATCGGAATATCCTTCCAACACAGCCGGAAATTTTGAGTAGAATAGCCCTAGGTCTTTGGTTTCTTTTACATAACCTAGAACTATACTTGTAGCTCGAGTGTTCTACACTTGGATTACTAGTAAACCTACTTTATTTACTCACAACATATGCTATATCCGGTCTTATGCATTGCATAACATATATAAGACTTCCTATAACACTAACATACCGGTCCATACAATGGCAGCTATATATAGTCCTCTCAGCGGAGGTTTTAGAAAATATGGAAAGATCATTCGCCAACTTTTGGGGATGGCGGGATGGGAAGAGAAAGTAGCATTGGATCAAATGGAGTAACATAGCCATGCCTATAGATGAGGGAGGGCTAGGAATCAGGAAGTTGAAGGAAGTTATGAAAGCTTTGCAACTGAAGATGGCTTGGGCGGTTAGGTTTGGGAAGGATGGGAGTCAGTGGTTTGATTTTATGCGGTCCAAGTTTGTGCAACCTGGGGTTAGCGCCAGTAGGAGCAAGCACACAACGGATGCATCCCCGCTTGTTTCATACCTTGGATAGAAAGTTCAGTGGGAGGTGGGCCAAGGGACCTGCAGCATGTGGGGAGCAATTGGACCAGTCTTAGCCCGTTGGAGGATATTCCCTCACTATATATCTGCTAGAGGATATTCCCTCACTATATATCCCTGTCAAACTTAGGGACCTTAGAGTGGCGGATGTTATCAGGGCGGATGGGCTAAACGCGGAGGTGTTGATTGCTCTTCCAGAGTGAATTCGAGACCACATTAAGCAAGGGGGTTTCTACACTTTGGAGGGTGAAGACCAACTCATCTGGCCGTTCGATCCCTCTGGGAGATTTTTTGTTAAATTTACTTGGGAGGTGGGCAGAGTTGGAGGGAATACGAGGAGCTGGGCGAAATAGGTGTGGCGTCCCAAGATGCTACCTAAGATTGCCACGTTTATGTGGATGTTGCTGCGGGGGGCTATCCCAGTTAATGACTACATCCAAAGGGAAGGAATTCAGATTGCCTCGAAATATGTTTTCTGTGGAGTTGATCCAGGATTTAGGCCTCTCCCCGAATCTATTGCTCGATTGTTCATTGGAGGGAGTTGACAGATAAGGTTTGGAAGCATCTCGCCGACATTTTTGGGATTTCCCTCTTTTGTCATATCTCGACCTAGGACCATCGCAACTGGTGATGGCATATGCCACTTTCAGGCGGTAGCAGATCTATCTTACAACGGTTATCCCCCTCCTTTATCATATGAGAAATCTGGAGGGCTAGAAACGAGCCTAAGTTCGACGGACATGTGGTCTCTGTCCCAGGGGTGATTAATAGAATGAAGTGGTGGTTGGGGTCCGAAACTCGAGTACACTACTTGGTTTCCAAAAACCTGAGTGTTAACCTTTAAAGATAGCCAATTTCATGTACATTTTTTTCAGAGTTAGTAATTTAGCCAAATAGAACAATTCAAGTATAAGAGGGAGTCCAATTATACAGAACTAAATATTCCAATGGCTTCCTGAAAACGTATATAAACCAATGTCTTAAGTTTTTAAGTTACATAATAGTACAATTCAAATACAAATAAAATCATAAATAAAAAGTCGCAAGATCATCTGGCTCCTCCTATTCCACCTATACACTAACATGCGCACCCTCTACGTCTCCTGCAAACTGATTACGGTTTGATAACATTAATGGCTATTTGAGTGAGGTATAATCCCCAAGATTTATTGTATCATCAAGATAATTATGCATAATTATCAAGAATAGTGTAAGACAAATATTTCATAATGATTATCATAGTAATCAGAAAAGGTTCATCATATACGCATTCGTTAAATAAATTCCACAGAGATAATCTTGTTTAAATGCATAGATGCATGCACATGCTCACAAACTTGGGGATGCACATCCAGGTGGTAAAAAGTCGCCTAAGGAGAACTAGCCACCCAGAAAATTACTCAACGGTATGCCTTAAGGAGGACTAGCAACTCGGAAAAGACCATGCAATGAGGACACTCAAGGTAAACTAGTCTCCTGAAAAAGTACTTCAAGGTACACCATAAGGAGGTTTAGGCACTTAGAAAAGTCTATGCAAAAAGGACAGCCCATGGTAGTTGAATGCATGTAACGAAAACTTAGGATCACCAGGTAAAATAATCTATGGTACAGCCCGTAGTGACCCAAGAAAGCCCTGCATCTTGTATCGACAACCTGGTAAAGTCCGTATGCTATGAAGATACATGATTAGCCCAACCATTATTATTCCAATTTCAAACCACTATTTTAATAAAGCTCAAAGGTCACTATGGGGGGTTTGTCACCAAGTATAGGCCGACAGCTCAAGCATAGTGTCTCATTCTACCATCCCTAGCTCATAAAACTAATAAATATAATGTTTTAAGGGTAGCCTCTCCAACTAGTGGCCCATCATTAGGGGTGCACATCGAACCGTTGGATCCGTGTAACTGGACCGGAACCGTTGGATCGGATCGGTTTGGTTCGGTTATACGATACTAACGGTCCGGTTCTGGTTCCCAAATTTTCAAAACCGTTGATTACGGATCGGTCCGGTTTAGGGCCCTGTAGAACCGAACCGAACCGTAGATCTGAATCGTGGATCCGAGAATTCGTTTAAAAAAATAATAATAATAAATCCCAAAGTTCCCATTTTCCTATACCTTTGTTGCATCTCCTCTCTGAAAACCCAAACCCTAGATCTTACCTTCTTTGAATCTACTCTCCAAAACCCCTAACCCTAAACCTCACCTTCTCGTCTCTCCTCTAGGGTTTAAGGTCTTGGATCGCAGAAAGATCGGATGTTATTGCAGATAGATTGGCAAGGGCAGAAGCTATCAGAGTTGTTGATGCAGATCATGCTCGTCACCTTTGCTGCAGTCGCATTTGTTGTGGGCTACTCCATCGGTTCTTTCCAGACCATGCTACTAATCTATGCCAGTGGTGTCATTCTGACGACACTGGTTACCGTTTCCATCTGGCCATGGTTCAATCGTCATCCGCTGAATTAGTTGGACCCCATTGAAGAGAAACGGAATCCAAAGCCTCAGCCATTGGCTTTAAAGAAGAAACCATCTTCTAAGCATCATCAGAAGTAGGTCTTGAAATGGAACTTGATTTATTGTGGTTTTGAATTTTATACAAAGCCGTAGTTGGAACTCTCGATCTTTAGTTGCTGTTTTAGTACTATATGATAGCAGAAAGAAACATCTTTGCAATATTATTCACTTTAATAATTGGAAAGCATATGAAACATATAGGTTTTGATATATATATATATATATATATATATATATATATATATATATATATATATATATATATATATATATATATATATATATATAAAACTGTGGAACCGATCCGGAAATGAACCGTTTTTCATGGTCTGGTTCCGGTTCTAGTTCAATTCTATGGTGTTAACGGTCCGGTTCCGGTTCTAAAAACTGTGAAACCGTTAGGAACGGTTCGGTTTCGGTTTCACCCCAGAACCAGACCAAACCGACCTGTGTGCACCCCTACCCATAATTGTCCAATAAGTGAAACTTACCACCACAAAGTTATATAAAATAATCCATTAAGGCCACGTAGAACAATTATTCCATAAAAGCCGTAAGGGCCAAATATTCCACCTAGTGGTGTGATAAAAAAGAGTTATTTTCCAAAGGTCATATAGGCACAAATGATCCACAAGGTGATAAGTCGACGATGTAAATTTATTTAATTCATTACATAGGTGACCATTAGTTCAAGGATTTCCTAAAACATCATCAAGTAACCTTATGTGGCAAAATAAGCCATGAACAAACATCAATAGCAATTATGCGTTTAAGGTACTATAATATAAATGTTTGTAATCCATAACATGTTCATATATATGAGTTTAAATTCAATTTATCAATTGATTATAAGGAATCAAAATTAATAAGAGCAATGAATCACATTTAGCAATTAATAAGATAAATGAACAAAGATGAATAAACAAGCTAACTATTGTGATGTAGAAAAAGCTTGAAGGTAATCCTCACCTTCAAGAGTCGAATTGGCTTCCTATATTGTTGGAATTGTTTGCACATGTCTACGAATCCAATTCCAACCACACTTTAAATTGTTTGATCAATTAGATCGCAACACCAATCCCTAAGATCAATCCTTAAATAGTGTAGGATTTGAGTATGAATTTATGATTAAGAGGAGATGATTCGAATTTCGATATAAGAATAGTGTGATTAAATGTTTCGTTGTATTGAATTTTAAGCTAAAACTCTAAAATCAACTTATATGAGTCACGGTGCAACTTGACTCAATTCGAATCAACTTATATGACTCAAATTGATGTGAATCCGCCTCTCTACTCGAACCAAATCTCATCGCACTACCTTGTTAGGCTCAACTAGCTGTGATGGAATTAAGCTTAGTTAAAATAAGCCCAATTTAACGAGATGACTCGATGAGCTGCCAAGTTTATTAAAGAATAACAGAATCCTAATTTCCATGAACTTACACTTGTGTGAAACATAGTATTTGAGAAAGGCTGTTGACCTGAGTAGGCTTGACCCGGCTTGCCGCGGACCAACGAGTTGACTCGGTGAGTTAACTCAGTAGAATAGAAACCACATTCTTCTTCTTCTTCTTCTTCTTCTTCTTCTTCTATTTTTCTTCTTTTCCTTACTTCTTTCATGTTTCCATTCAACTCGCGCCCCTCGCCATGTGTACTCGACCAAGGCTCAGCCCAACTCGTACATCTCAACTCGACAATTTTTAGTCAAGTCAACTCGTTAATACACATCTACTCTCGCTCCTCTTCTTTAATCTCCTCCTTTCTTTCCTATTCTTCTTCCTTCTCCTTTCCTTTGTTCTTGTATTCCCCCTTCTTTTGGAAGTGTCGACTTGGCCCATTCTAGTTGGACTCGACGAAGGTTGATCGAGTCAGCGGCCCATGACTGGGTAGCAAGTCATGCTCCAGAACTCGTCGGAAACCCAACTCGACTCGCCTTCTCTCTCTCTCTCCATTTCGTTTCTTCCTTGCTCTCTTTCTATTTCTTTGTTGGAAACAACCAGTAACGTATGCCCAAGTTGATCTGACTCAGTTCCAGTCAGGCCGAGTCGACTCAGTGCAGCACAATCAGTGCGATGGGGACCCACACACCCACGTTCTTCTCTCTTTTCCTTTCTTCCTTTCTTTTCTGCCTACTGGAAATCATCAATGGGTCGGGACTTACCTTGACACGCCACGAGACTCGGTCAAAATTTGACCAGCGGCACAGACGAGCAGCCTGGTGCGGACAGATTCGGGCTCTCTCTCTCTCTCTCTCTCTCTCTCTCTCTTTTCCAAATTTTTAGGGCTGACTTTCGAAAATAGAAAAGGAGCCTTTATAGCCTCCCCAAATTCTTCCTGAGCCTTCCCACGTAACTAATCTGGGATTAGTTATTGGGTTAAGATGCAGGTTTGAGTTGATCTAATCAAACTGTGTTTGTATGGATGAAATCTAATCATCTAGATGAATGTCTGGAGTCCTGGGCTATATGATGAACGTCTTAGATCAGTAAATGGACCCCCTCGCCAGATGATGGATTTTTTGAGTGAATAGAGGAGATGACCTGAGCTGCAATGGTGGATAAAAAATGAAGGGCTATCCTTTAGGTTTCTTTGTAATGAACGGCTTAGATGGGACCCACCAAGCTTGTGGGACACACATCTTTGTTACACTGTTATGAAAATTTGGCGGGTTCTTAGTTTCTAGGTTGCGGCGGTTCTTTCATTATGATGGAGCCCTATTTCGTGTAGAGAGGAATGGATGGCTAGTATTTACTTGCACTGAGGGTTAGGATTGATGGAGAATCCCGCATGCGGTTAGCTAAGCTGGCAGTTTGAAATAGTTTTTCGTCTTTGGAATTATAGCCACACAAAGCCACTTCACACCATAGGTCGTGTGCATGCACATGTGTTCCGGCATACAAAAAGTGGTAGGTTTGGGTCATGTTTGTCCTGCCTATCAGATGCACAGTTCAAATCTTGTGTCAGGATGGTGTAGGTGGGCCTCATCTTGATCAAACAAGGGCTATCCGTTTACATCCCACTCACGCTCCAACAACTTGTGCCGCACACTGCACACTCACTCCAGCTTGCGAAAATTACTGGGTTTGGTCGAAAGACTCCCAGCTCCGTGATGAACGACTTGGATTATTGGAATGATCCATGATGGTGGGCCATAACTATTGCAAATGGACATCGTCCGTTTGAACTATCGATGGGTGGGAACAACGGGAAAAGAGAGAATTTTTTTTTCCGGGGAGTGATAGGGTTAGCCATTGTTGACTGGGCTCCTTGGTTGGGTGCACAGCAAGTGTACACACTCCATGTGCACGTGCATCAATGGTGGGGCCCATAAAGATGGTCTTGACAAATCCACCCCATTCATTTGCCTTGTCAGCTTGGTTTAGGGCCCATCCGAGAGGAGGAGGCAGATCCAAGTCTTAGGTGGGTCAAAATTCTCTAACTTGAGCGTCTACTGATGTTTCTATACAACCTAATAGTCAGATATATTTCAAATCAGAACCACACTGAAATATAAAGTTTCTGGTCTTGTTTGAGGAGAGCCAGCCATGGATTTAATAATTAGATTATTTAGTTGAGATGTTCATTGTTGGATTCCTATGTTTAGTGATGTTAGTCTAACAATAGGTGGACTCAATGATCTAGGCTACGAATTTTATGTCGAGAGTTTAATTACCTACATTCAAGGATCCTTATCATATGAAAAATGGGTTTTGCAATTGGTTTGGAATAAGATGTTTTACTTAGGTAAATGATGATAAAATGTGAATTATAACCAGCATTTTGGATAATACCGGGTTCAACATTAATGGTGGAAGGTTTGATTTGTTTATAAAAGGGATTGAAGTCCTAATGGTAGATTTCCTCTGCTGATGTGATGGTTGTAGCCTAAGGATTGATGGTTGAAGTGTGCACATTATGAATTTTCAATGGTAGTGGATAACATAGTATAGATGTGAACCTTCACTCAACTATGCTTATTTAGATTATAATGGGAACACCCGAGTACTAAAAAGTATGGGGTGTTACATGGGGAGATTGGTTTGTGAGAATTTGAGGAACACTCACCAGCCGACGATTCACCCCATGGTTCTTTCTGACATGGGCATATCCCCCCAAAAAAAAAAAAAAAAAAAAAAAATTAAAAAAAATAAAATAAAAAATCTTTCTCTATTGTGAGGTGGATCAGGCCGAGAGAGGGTTGGGCAAAGCTTAACGTGGATGGATCCGTGTTATCAAATCCGGGGCCATTAGGGGGAGGAGGCATCTGCAAGGACTGTAATGGCAATTTGATCTTCGCTTTTGTCGATGGATATGGGCATAGTTCAAACAACAGGGCGGAGTTGCAGGCGTTGTGCAATGGGATGACCTTTTGTGTGAACCTGGGGATTAACAGAGTGTTGATTGAATCCGCCTCGAAATGGGTGGTTGATTGTCTTAATGGGAGATCTAGCAGTGCTTGGAAATGGAAATACTGAATGACTCAAATAAGAAGGTATGAAAATAGGGGATCCTTTCTGATTTTTCAAATTCCAAGAGAAGTGAATGGGTCGACAGACAAGCTGGCCAAAGAAGGGAGTGAGAGGCAAATTAACCAGTTTTTTCGGGAGGTCTCTAATCTCCCCAGACTTGTTAAGGGTAGACATCTGTTAGATAAGGCAGGATTGGATTTTATTAGAGAGCATCATAGAGATTCTTTTGTATAGGATATGATAGGCGGGCCAGTCCTTTTGTCTCTGGTCCTCACCCTAATAGCCTGGGCGTGTATTGTCTTGCTTCATCAATGAATACCTTTTTGAAAAAAAAAGCATACTCTAGTTGTACAATTGCTCTTCCATTGTTTTCTTTTAATTTGATATTCAGATCAAATGAGGTTTTTGCCTCTTTGATTTTTAAGTGGTTAAGTTCATTCGATATCTTCTCAATATAATGAGATTGACACAATGCATAACCCCTACTATGCTTTTTAATTTTGATACCTAATTATATAGTATCCACTTTTCCAAGATCATTCATTTTGAAAATGGAGGAGAGAAACCTCTTTATTTCAGTTATACATTCCACTTTGTTGTTGATAATTAACATGTTATTTACATATAAACATATGATTAAAATATAATCATTACAAACTTTTGAGTATATGCATTTATCATCAATGTTATGTACAAACCATAATATAAGACTTTAGAATCAAATTTATTATGCCACTGTTTTGGTACTTGTTTTAATCCATACAAAGACTTAACAAGTTTACATACTTACTTTTATTTCATTGCCTGGTAGAACAAATCCTTACGATTGTTCCATATATACCTCCTCATCGAGGTCAGCATTCAGGAATGTTGTCTTCACGTCTATTTAATGGATATGATGATGATGTATGACTGCTAGAGTGAATAAAATCTTACTTGATGTTATTCTAGCTATTAGTGAATGTGTCAAAATAATCTATTCATTCTTTCTATCGGAAACCCTTATTTACTAATCTTGCCTTAAAGATTTGTATTATACCATAAATGTGATATATATATATATATATATATATATATATATATATATATATATATTTAAATATCCACTTACATCCTATAAGTTTAGAATCTAGAAGTAAATTTACAAGTTCTTATATTTGGTTTGATATAATCGAATCCATTTCATCATTAATGACCGCTTTCCAAAAAGCGGAGTCTCTGGAAGACATAGCTTCACTAAATATTTTAGGTTCATCTTTTACAGTTAAAACCATATGTATTTTCCTAATGACTTTCTTTCTATTACCCTACACAAGATGAAAAAAGAGATGCTGCGAGTCTATTTGATCAGGATCAAGACTCTTATATACTCTTATTCTTTGAATCTTACGAGGTTCACTAGGAGTTTCAATTTCTTATTGAGTTCCTTCTATAGTTTTATTAGGAGATTGAATATTGGTATTCTTTTTCTTCATGAATAAAGAGTCCTCAAAGAACTCTACATATCTAGATTCTATGATTACATTGGAATCTAAGTTTAAAATTCTATGTGCCTTACTATTTTGTGCATATCCTACAAAGATGCACTTGATAGCTCTTAGTCCTAACTTAGTTCTTTTGGGTTCAGGAGTTCTGCAATATGCGAGACACCCCTACACTCTAAGATACCCTATGTTAGGTTTCATTCCTTTCCATATTTCGTATGAAAAGTTCTTGAATTTCTTAATTGAGATTCTATTCAGAACGTGGCACGCAGTTAATAATGCTTCTTCCTATTGGCTTAATGATAACTTTGCTTATATTAGCATTGAGTTGACCATTTCAACTAAAGTCTCTTTTTTTTTTTTCTCAGCTACACAATTTTGTTGTGGTATATAAGGTATTGTGCACTGGTGTATTATGCCGCGTTATTCACAATATGTAGAAAATTCATTAGAAAAATATTCTCTTTCTCTGTCACTACGAAGGATCTTAATATTTTTACTTAATTAATTTTCTACTTCGGATTTATAGACCTTGAATGCATTAAATGTATCATCTTTAGATTTTAGCAAATATACATACATATATCTTGAACAATCATCTATGAATGTTATAAAGTACCTTTACCTCCTCGGGTAAGAACGCCATTTAACTTACATATGTCAGTATGCACTAGGTCTAATATTTGATATTCTATATCAACACTAGGGAATGGTTTCTTAGTTATTTTAGACCGTATACGTACTTCGCATTTATCGTTCTCACTATCATTGTATGATATTAAGCAATTCTTAACTATGAGTTTTATGGTACTATAACCAATATGTGCCAACCTACCATGCCACAATGTTATATATTCAACCATATAAGTAGAAAAATTCTTTTCATTCAGAGAAAATTTAATCATCCCATTACAAGCATAACCCTTTCCCACAAAGTTTCCATTCTTGGACATGATCATCTTCCCATATTCAAACACAACCCTTATCTCAGGTTTGCTTAAAAGATCCCTTGAGACTAAATTCCTCTTTATGTTTGAGACATGCAGTATGTTGGTTAGGATTACCTTCTTTCTAGATATAAAGAGTAATTCCATGGTTCCTTTGCCAACGATTGTAGATCGACCTCATTTCCCATTTGCACCTCTTGACCTTTAGTCACGTCTTCATAGGTTTTGAAAGTAGATCTGTTGTTGCATACATGAACTGTGGCACCTGTATCATACCAATAATCTAGAACTTTCTCTTGAATTATGTTCACTTCCGTGACCATTGCTACGATATCATTGTTTATTGCATTAGCCACTTTCTTAGACTTTTTGTGATCCCTACAGACTCGAGTGAAATGTCCGGACTTGCCGAAGACATAGCAAGGACCATTGGGTTTACCATTTTTTTTTTCTTTTGGGTTTTCTCGAATTTCCCTTGATCTTTATTAGATCTTAGGGAATCATTTTTCTCGAAGTTATTATTCTAACATGGTTTTTCTATTGTATTTATCTTGGATGAGGATGCACCATTGGCATCAGCCCTCTTATCTCGGTTATGGGATTCTTCATCAATATGAAGATGCTTTTGAATTTGTTCCAGGGTGAACTCTTCAGATTTATGTAGTAGCTTCTTCCGGTAGCCTTTTCAGCTCAGAGCCAATTTGGCTATAATAGCTCCGACTTAAAAAGATTCAGGTAAGTCAATTTTCAAAGCCTTTATTTTGTTTACAATCAATTGTAATTCATGGATTTGGGCTAGTAGAGGCTTATTATCTACTATCGTGAAATCGAAGTACCTAGCAATTACAAATTTCTGTGTTCATTCTTATTCAGTCATGTACTTGTATTCCAGTGCACTTTAAATTTCTTTTACTGACATCGTTCCTGTGTACAGATCGTACAATTGATCAGAAAGCACGTTGAGAATATGGCTGCAACACAGCAGTTCGTCTTCTTGTCGCTTAATTCTGGCATCGATCTTGTCTAAAGTGTCGTCGTTCATTGCTTTTGGTAGAGGCTGGAGATTTGAATCTAAGATGTAAAATATCTTCAACGCAGAGAAGAAATTTCTGTGAGAATTCTAGAAGGTGGGCCTTATTGATCAACGGTCTGGATTGTCCTAAGGGTTGGATAATCTGATCGGGTATATACATTCAAAAATTCGTGTAAGGGGTGGAGTGCTACAATTGTGATGCACACACAGTGTTTTAAAGGAATTAGGATTGTCAAATTCGCGTGGAGCCAAAGGGAGAGGAGTTTTGATGGGTTTCAAACTCCTTTGCCCTCTTGATTATAAAATAGGGCTGGGTCCCCAATCCAATACCATTGATAGAAGTTTCAGTCTTATCACAGCTTCTCTAAGGGTGTAAGGAGAGTAAGACTTTGGCATCCTATCTACAACAATGATGTCTCAATAAGGTAAGCCATCTATCTCTTCCGATCTCCATATCCGATGCATTACATGGTTCTTGCAATTTCGCATAAAGTATTACAGTTGGTATCAGAGCCACTATGCATCAGGTATGTAGGATCCAACAATTGGAATTTTGAATTCCTATATTAGCAATTAGGGATTTTTTATTCCCAAATCGAGCATCAGAAATTTTCAAATTCTCAAATCAGAAATTGAGAATTTCGATCCCCAAATCAGGAATTGGGATTTCAATTCCCAAATTCGATGCTTAGGGATTTCAATCCCCAATAAAATTCAGTATTAAGGATTTTTTCCTATTGGAATATATGGAATTGGGATTTTGAATTTTGTCGAGAGAATTGAAATTTTAGAAATCGTACTAGCAATTTCAGTAATCAAATTAGATTGTATCATGGATTTTGGAATCCATTAAGGAGTAAGAGTTTCTTTTCAAAACCCCTCTTTAATACTACCCTGAGACTTATACTTTTGCAATGAGTTGGCCACCTGTGACAGTCATTGATTCCGAGCATTGATTATCGGAAGCATGGAGACAATGAGGATGATGGATCTGAGAAAGGGCTTACCCGTTCTTTATATTCCAATCTGGGAGCCATTGAGTCGGGTTCCTTTTCGGCCTCTTCATTGCCACCATCAACAAGGAAATCTGGTCTCGGTTCTGAACCATATGACAACCATTGATGCCAATAGTCAATCTCTGGATTTGGGAAGACGTCGATAGATCATGAACCAACAACGATGTACTTGGAATTGAAGTTTCCCCTCTAGTTCCATCGCCACTGCCATGATCATGGATTCCCATTTAGGCGGTGGCGGCTGAAAAATCTAGTGGTGGCTGGTCTTTGAAAAGAGTACGGTTAGGGTTTTTTCAATGACTCTGCTTCTGTTGAGTTGTGAGGGTGGGCACGTAATCCCTTTTGTTTTCTAATAGAAAGAGTAAACACTACCCTTTTCAGACCTCATGAGGACCATCGGGTATGACCAATGATGGAATGGCTATACTCATCTCCAGACCTTGCACATGTGGGCCACTAGTAGCTCCAGTGCTGGCCATCTCTTTACTTGTTGACTGTGCTGTATATGTTATATCTGACCCATGCATTTGCACATTATGGGCATCCACCAAATTGATGATTATTTCATGAGCTTTTAGCATCATATCATGGCCATCCATTTACATGGACCACATTGTCAAATCTGCTTGTCCATTGGTAAATGACCAATGACCATCAATCTTGTGGATTTTACCCCAACACGTGGCATACTCTTGGATGATGAAAATACCACTTGAATAATATTCTATAGATCCAGTGGTCCATTCGTACATAGCTTCCTGTTGGCCTTGTTTCATTAGGACCTTAACATGTGCTTATCCTTTGGATAGTCTTAGATCCATTATCTAGATTCATCCAAGCAGACCAAGCCTAATTTTAATTTAGACCTAGTGGTTGACTAGATAAAACTTCTATTTTAAGCTCATACCATTTTAATTCAGCTCAAATTGAGTGAATGTTTTATGCCCATTTAGTGCTTGGGCCTTCCCTTTGAGGCCAATTTTGGGAACCATTTTTTAGATCTGAACCATCTGTTTAGTTTAAAATTAGCATATAATCTGAATTATTCACTAGATGGACAATAAAGAATATGGACCTTCAAATCATGTGGACACTTAAGTATTAGATTTGAGCGGTCCACTTTATGGACCATAACAAGGACCTGAATGTTCACCTGATTCAGCTAATTGTTCTATATACATTGTCATCCTATGAATGTTAAGGGCCAGACGTGCGTCACTTATTGATGATGATCAGATCATATAAAGTCTCGATTCGGTTTAATTATGGGGCCATTACCTATCTTTTAGGAGTTGATATAGATCGTTGGAATGAGGAATGTGAAACAAACCCGTCTGTTTCTTTTTAAGGTTCCTCAATTTTTTCTAACAATCAATACCAACAACCTATGGGCCAAATCAGACTGATTATTATTTAATCCGTTGTGGGCAGGATTAAAATCGGAATCCTAAGTCAAAATTTGTGGAATTGAATTCGGTTGTGTTAGCCACCATAGTGACCTCAATTGGTAAAAGTTTCATGAATACGAATTAGGACTTATAATATTGGAAATTTAGTTAAAGGATTGCATTCAGTTGCGTTTATGTCCAATGCGAACGGTGACAAAAACATAGACGATTACGGTTTGGCAGGGGCATGAATAGGGTGGAGTAAGTGGTGCTGGTGATATAAAACTGAAAGACTCATCCTACCCGCAGGTGTTGAGTGTCTTAGATTTACATAATTGGCATCACTTAGCTTCATATTAAGAAGAATCACTTGCATATTATCACTACCTCCCATAGGAGGAGTAATGATGATGTAACCGATTCTCCCTAGGATCGAATGTTTGGGTCCATCTTCATCTTGGATAGTTCAATTGAAAGCCTCAATCAATTGAATTGATAAGTTTGACTGATACTTGGTTTTATTCATGAATTGTTTTATGCAAACAAATTGCTAATGTGAGTATATTTTACAACCAGTTAAAATTTTAACTCAAACGCAACTACTTCCCATCTTAGATGAGTCTAATTATGTTCAATAGATAGAGGCCTTAGAGACAATCCTGAGATGCTTACATTTGAAGATCACTTCAAAAAATTCTGAACCATCAAAATCCTTTGAAAATAATCAGAATATTGATCTTGTAACCTCAGGACATGTACCTGGACATAATGGAAAGAGAAAAAGGAAACATAGTTCTAACGAGGGATCCTCGGGACCTCACGGTCCTACAAGTTCTCCGATTGAAAACTGACCTGGGAATGGATTGAGCCATAAGTAGGCTAAAGATAATAATTGTTTCTTTTGCAAGAAGTCGGGCCATCAAAAGAAAAACTGCCTAAAGTATAAGCAATGGCTCGTAAAGAAGGATAATAATTCTGTTCCAGTCTGTTTTGAATCTAATCTAACTGATGTGTCGGTGAATTCTTGGTGGATAGATTCGGGAACCAGTATTCATATATGTACAGAACTTATTACAGACCAGGCCACCAAATGATGCAGAGTGCTCAATATAAGTAGGCAATGATGTTAAAGTCGACGTAGAGACAATTGTAATCTATAGGCTTAGGTTAGAGTCTGATTGTTTATTGGATTTGGTATATACATTTTATGTGCCTTCTATAAGGTATAATCTAATATCTATTTCTTGTTTGGATAAATTGGGATATTCGTTCTAATTTGAGAATAAAAGATTCTGTATTTACCTTAATTCGATTAAAGTTGGCACCGGTTCCATGGTAAACAACATATACCAGTTAGATTTGATTACCTCATACGTCTCTAATGTTATTAACTTATATAGAAATAAAATAGGATTTAAATGTAGACTAAACTGTGAGAATTCTTCCATGTTGTGGCATAGGCACTTGTGTCATATATCTCGTGAGAGATTGGACAGACTTGTGCGGGAAAAGATTCTTCATTCTCTAAACTTTTTCGACTATAAAGTGTGCATTGATTGCATTAAAGGAAAACAGACTAGAACCAGAAAGAAAGGTGTAAGGAGGAGTGTAGGATTCTTAAAGGTAATACATATGGACATTTGTGGACCATTCTCTATAGCATCTTGGAGTGGACACAGATATTTTATTACCTTCATAGATGATTACTCTCATTTTGGATACCTCTGCCTTATCAGTGAGAAATCAGATACCTTAGATGCTTTTAAAATCTATAAAGTTGAAGTTGAAAATCAATTCAATAAAAGGATTAAAGTTGTTGGATTTGATCGTGGTGACAAATACTACGGTAGATATGACGAATCAGGTTGCAATCCAGGGGCATTCGCTAGATACTTATAAAATTGTGGCATTGTCGCCTAATACACTATGCTTGGTACTTCAAAGTAGAATGGTGTAGTAGAAAGGCGTAATCGTACCCTTATAAATATGGTGCGAAGCATGGTTAGCAATTCGACATTGCCAAAATCTCTATGGGGTGATGCGATCAAAACTGCAGTTCATATCCTTATCAGGGTCTCCAGTAAGGCAGTAAGCAAAACCCCTTTGAGTTATGGAATTGGAGAAAACCAAGTCTCCGATATCTACATGTTTGGGGATGTCCTACTGAGGCTAAATTTTATAACCCACATGAAAAGAAGCTCCATCCCAGAACCATAAACTGTTTCTTTATTAGATATCCAAAAAGGTCAAAAGGTTTTCGATTCTACTGTCCTTCCCACTCTATCAGGATTGTTGAGATTGAGAATGTCAGATTTATTGAGGACACTGAAAATAGTGGGAGCACGAACATTATGAAACTTTGCTTTTGAGGAAGAAATAACCTGACTCCGGTCATAGTCAATCAAGATCACGTGGATATAAATGTTGTAGTCGACCATGCAGTCACTGCAGAACACCACATTGAAACTCATGTACAACCTACTGATGATGAAATTCAAAATCACATCCAACAAGCTGAACCATTAAGAAGATCCAAAAGAGAGAGAAGACCTGTAAATCGAGATGATTACATCGTATACTTATACGAGCACGAGTTTGACACTGGGATGAAAAGCGATCCTGAATCCTTTGCACATGCAAGTCAAACAAAGTGTTGATTATTCTCGTTGGTTTAATGCCATGAAAGATGAGCCGAAATCCATTAGGGACAATAAAGTATGAGATTTTGTTGAGTTACCCTCTAGAATAAGGCCGATTGATTATAAATGGATATTTAAAACCAAGTGGGACTCCAAGGGTAATGTTAAAAGATATAAAGCTAGACTTATTGCCAGATTATTTTAACCAACGTGAGGGCATTGACTTTAAGGAGACTTTCTCACCAGATCTAAGAAAGACTCATTCAAGATCATAATAGCTCTTATAACACATATGGATTTAGAGTTATATCAGATGGATGTAAAGACAACATTTCTCATTAGGGATCTGAATAAGAATGTATATATGTTACAACCCGAAGGTTTTGTAGCCCATATCACAGAACATTTATTTTGTAAACTAAAGAAATCCATCTATGGGTTGAAACAGACATCACAACAGTGAAACTTAAAATTTCACGAAATAATTTTCTCGTACGGTTTTGTAGAAAACACTGCAGATGAATGTATTTAATTAAAATCAGTGGGAATACATTATGATGATTTTATATGTTGATGACATTCTGTTAGCTAGCAGTGATATCAGGATGTTGAGCGACACTAAGAAATTCTTATCTCAAATATTTGAAATGAAGGACCTTGGTGACGCCTCTTATGTCAGTGGCATTGAGATTTGTTGTCTCGTAGACTACTCAGCTTGTCACCAATGGCCTACATTATCAGGATACTCGATAGGTATGGCATGCAAAATTATACTCCTGGACAGTCACTCATTGTAAAGGTGATAAATTCGGCCAATTCCAGTGTCCCAAAAATGATTTGAAAAAGAATCGAATGAAGGAACTTCCGTACGCATCAGTAGTATAGAGCATCATGTATGCTCAAGTTTGTATGTGACTGGATATTATGGTTGTTGGAATATTGGGCAGATACCTGTCCAATCCAAGAGTACAACATTGGATAACTGCAAAGATAGTGTTATACTATCTACAAAGAATAAAGGACTTCAGACTCACCTATAGGAGATCGAACCATTTGGAGTTGGTTAGAAACTCAGACACAGATTATGCTGGCTGTGTTCATACTAAGAAGTCCACCTCAGGCTACATTTTTATGATGATTGTGGGGTTGTATCTTGAAAAAGTGTTCACTCCCCAAGTGCAGGGTTGTGATGTAGTAATAAACTCGGTAAGACCGAGGTCGAATCCCAAGGGACTGTAACCTGTACGTTATCTAAAAATAACTAGATCTAGAACTAGGCTAAGATGAAATCTAAACCAATTATGATTTGAGGAATAATGATGAAATATTAATCTAAAACTTAGGAAAAATTCAGAGAAAAGAAACTAGGGATTCAGAGGATCCACTTGTAGAGGTCAGGGAGATCTTATGCCTGGATTAGAAATCAGAGAAATTAACTGAACTGCCTTTGATTTGGTTTTCAAGAGATGAAAAGTATATGAATTAGAATGGATTCCATCACCAAACCATGCCCAGGAGACAAAGCAAACAACAGAATTAAACTAATTACCAACCAATCAACGTGTTTATGAAGGTTAGGAAGGGTACCGTCATCCGATCATGCCCAGGAGACGATGATGAACAACAGGGCTTCCTGACGTCATAAACATAAAGAGGAAAAGAACATGCTCAAAGTCATCGCAGACCCATTGTAATTTCAGTCACAACAGACCATTAAAGACTGAAAACATTCCTTTAATAAAAACCCAAATCAACATCAAATTCAGTCTAAACAAAGGCACAAGCAAAGAGGCCTCCCATCACGCTACAAGCTTCACCTCTTGGCCCTAGCCAAGAGGTTTAGCCACACATGAGTGGGCTAGCTCTTTAAACAAAAAAAAAAAAATAATAATAATAAATAAAAATAAAAGAAAAGCAAACAAACCCTTCCTTCTCTCCCTGTCTTTCTCTCTCCTTCCAGCCGTAGTCCCAGGCCTCTTGTTGTAATTCCAGATTTCTCTTTTTGCCGTCTTCTCTCTCCCTTTTATAGATAATAAACGGCAGTCGAGAGGCTGGAGAAGTCCTCAGGCTATTTACGCACGCCCTGCGAAAGTAGGCATGATGAGAGTTACGCTCAACCGGACTTTTTGAACAGTGCACGTCTTCACCTTCATATCTTTCATCACATCTAGGGTTGGCCTGGTCTTGTTCTCCATATGGATGGTCCGGATTTTCCATCCCAGAAAAGTTGGTGGGCCACATCTTCCCGAACGTCCGAAAATCGTGGCCGTGCGAAACGAACGCACAGGAACTGCGCTGAATTCTTGGTGGGGCCCATGATTGGTGATAAAAGAGAAATCCAACCCGTCCATTAGAATCGTATTGAAAATTCCATCAAAATTGTGAAATTTTGGTCGAGTTTGGTGCTTCCAATCATGATTTTTACTTTACCGTCCATTCCTGCGTTTACATAAGATTTTCCTGTGCGGGCATGCATCGGAGCAAAAGAAGATCTTGGGTGGGGTTATTCCCACCCCCTGGACTGAATGGACGGTCCTGATTGGGACTTAGAATCAAGATGGTGGCCCACTGCAACGAATCGGAGGCTCTGTTCGCAGCCAGAAAAAACGTCCGCTGAGTTGTTGGCGGGGCCCATAATTCGAATCAGACGAGAAATCCATGCCGTCCATTGTCTTCAGGGCGAAAAACCGTCCGGAAAGGGATGGTTTGGAGCGGTTTCAGTGTGGCCCATGAGAAGCTTCTATTCCGCCTTCCATCTGCGTTTGTGCGGTGAAAATCCGATCTTCATTGTCTTCTTTTATTCTTTCATCTAGGTCTGAGTTAAGCCCTCCCTCTGGACTCAATGGACGGTTCAGATCGTCACTCCAGGTGTCGAGTGGGGCCCACTGATGAAAAACGGATGGACAGCGTAAAGAGCTGTCCGTTTTTTGCGCAGAGGAGAGAGGAAGACGGGTCAGCCCGGCTTTGATCGGGCTGACCGTCCGGTGCACTTCGTGTGTAAGTGTGCTGTGCACACTCACACCCTCAAATTAAGGTTCTTCGTGATGTTTATGAGAAATCCTCTCCGTCCATTCATTTCCTCAGCTCATTTAATGAGTTGAGACCAAAATTGAAGCGGATCTAGATATCAGGTGGATCCCAAATCGAGATTTAAGGGGCTGATCTGCTTGTTAGGCCACTTCCATAACGATCCAATGGATGATTTTTGATGTGTATGGTTAATTTATGGTCCTCAGGCCACGTATGGAGTTTTGTGTCAATCGGATGGTGAGAACCCTGTGATCTTGCATTCTGGCTGACTTTTAAGCCACTTGAGCTTCAGTTTCTCGATTTTCGCAGATCTCCAGTGTGTAAATTCGATGATCTTGGTCCCATGGAGTCTGTCCCTTGCCGGTGGTGTCCTCAGAGCATTAAATCCATGCTTTAAGCTCCCTTCTTCAGTCCATGTTCGCAAATACACTCTGCATCACAAACACGATTAAATAGGTCCATTAAACAGTATAAGTTCGTAAATCCGGATAATAAATGAGGTCTAATATGTAATATTTGACCCTCAACACAACCCCCAACCAGCATTTTGCTAGTCCCGGGCAAAATATGCGAAAATTAAATTGAGAATTACGAGACAATTCTTGCGAAGCCGAGTGATGTTTTGAAAAATAATCCAGATAAGAGAAATCTTAAGATCCATGAATGTTGATTATCAATTTCTCCTGGCCTCTCATGCACGGTGAATTTTATAATCAAGTTCAAATATTAATCCATAAACTAGAATAATTCTAAACGTTGAGTTCCATGGGTGTATAGTGAAATCTCGGCTTACCATCATTAAGAGATTCAATTCTTTATTTCAGGATTTCGTTGGTAATCAACAAGAGAATTCATGATAACCAAAACTTACCTCACAGATCATTCTTTCATTTTTCTAGTTTTTTTTTTTTTTTTTTTTTTTTTTTTTTTTTTTTAAATAAAAACCATGGGAATCAAATTTTCACTTATAGGGAGCAAACCTATGGTGAAAATAATCGCCCAGCTCTGTCTAACTGTTAATCATAGAAAATCAAATCCACACCTATAGGGAGCAAACCTATGGTGCAATTCTTATTTATACCCTGATGGCCAAATCTTTTAGGTTAGTTTCTTTCATGCTCAGTGATTACCAAGTTAATCATTCAATAACAATCTGAAACCTCAATGTGTAAGGGAGATGTGGTATGTGAAATCATGACTCAATCAATGTTTACAATTTCTAATCATGGATTAACAATTCAAACTTAACTGTGAAAGAATTACCAACATTATGTATCTTAAAATTCTAAATTCAGAATATCTGTTAAAATCACTTTGAATTCACTAGAAAGTCCAGAAAAAAAATTTAAAAATTTTCACAAATTTTGCTCAAGACTCAAGACGAAGAAAACACTGTTTAGGTAACCTAATCTCCCACCCCCAACCTAAAATATACATTGTCCTCAATGTAAAGGATATGAGCATGGAATGCACATGGGACAACAAAAGTAAAAGAGAAGTGATGGGAAGATAGTACCTGAATGATGAATCGTGAGAGACTTTCCAAGAGATCGCAGCATGGAATCCGGTCAGCACGAGAGAGAAAGCAGAACAAAAATAACAAAAATAAAATCCTATCTATACCACTTTCGCAGGTGCTCTCGATTGCATTTAGCATATGCAACAAGCCTTTAAACCCCTAGGTTACCCCTAGTGGACGAGTTGTAGTCTCGTGAGGGTTTGCAGTAATGTTACCCACAAACATTGAACTATCTAGGAAAATGAAATAAATGGAAAAAAGCTGGGTTGCCTCCCAGGAGCGCTAAGTTTAATGTCTTCAGCCAGACAAATAAAATAACTACCCTAGTCCTAAGAAAGCAATAAACCTACCTATACCTCCATCAGACTAGGAGATCAGTCCTGGTAAACAGGATCAGTCAGAGGCATGGACATGTCCTCTGAATCAAATTTCTCGACAAATGGCTTTAAGCGATGTCCATTTACTTTAAACTCCTTTAGTTGTCGGGATCTCTTATCTCGACGGCCCCATGAGGATATGCAAGAACAACAATGTAAGGGCCGGTCCAACGAGATCGAAGCTTACCCAGGAAAGAGATGTAATCGAGAATTATACAAAAGGACTTTCTGGCCTGGCGTGAATGATTTTCGTAGAATATGTTGGTCATGAAACGCCTTCATCCTGTCCTTGTAAATTCTCGAGTTCTCGTATGCGTCGTTTCGGATTTCTTCAAGTTCATTCAACTGAAGTTTGCGTAGCGAGCCAGCGTTGTTCAGATTGAAATTTAAATTTTTGATTGCCCAATAGGCTCTATGTTCCAACTCCACAGGTAAGTGGCAAGCCTTCCCATAGACGAGTCTAAAGGGAGACATTCCAATAGGGGTTTTAAAAGCAGTACGGTACGCCCATAAGGCATCGGTCAATCGAATTGACCAATCCTTACGGTCAGGGTTAACCGTTTTCTCCAAAATGTGTTTGATCTCCCTATTAGAAATCTCAGCTTGCCCACTTGTCTGTGGGTGGTATGGGGTGCTCACCTTATGAGAGATACCGTATTTCTTCATTAAACTCTCAAATGGCCTATTACAAAAGTATAAGCCCCCATCACTAATGATGGCTCGAGGCGTTCCGAATCGGGAAAGGATGTTTTCTTTTAGGAATTTAATGACCGTGCGATGGTCATTATTCCGACATGGAATCGCTTCGACCCATTTAGTGACATAGTCTACAGCAAGCAAAATATATAAATTTCCAAAAGATTGGGGGAATGGTCCCATGAAATCGATGCCCCAGCAATCAAATGCCTCTATGATAAGAATGGGATTCAAGGGCATCATATTTCGACGGGACAATGCTCCCAATTTCTGACAACGCTCACAAGCTTTGCAAAACTCATGAGTGTCCCTGAACATAGTGGGCCAATAGAAGCCACCGTTGCAGAATCTTGGCCGTGGTCTTTTTTGCAGAAAAGTGACCACCACAGGCCTGTGAGTGACAAAAGGAGATGACACTCTGATGCTCATCGTCTGGCACACATCTCCTCAAGATTTGGTCTGGGCAATATTTAAACAAGTATGGATCATCCCAGAAGAATTTGCGCACCTCGGTGAAAAATTTCTTCTTATCTTGCGCAGTCCAATGTGTCGGCATGGAACCTGTAGCAAGATAATTAGTAATATCAGCGAACCAAGGTGAATGGGAGACTCTGAACAGTTGTTCATCAGGGAACATGTCATTGATATGGGTTGCCTCAAGGGAATCAGAGGTATTAAGGCGAGAAAGGTGATCGCCCACTACGTTCTCTACTCCTTTTTTATCTTTAATTTCCAAATCAAATTCTTGGAGTAGAAGGATCCATCGTATCAAGCGGGGCTTAGAATCATTCTTAGAAAGAAGATACTTTAGCGCCGCATGATCTGTATAGATAATGATCTTGGATCCAATCAGGTAAGACCTAAATTTGTCCAAGGCGAACACTACGGCTAAGAGTTCTTTTTCCGTAGTCGAGTAGTTCACTTGGGCAGGATTTAAAGTCCTACTCGCATAATGGATGACGCAGGGCCTCTTATCTTTTCTCTGGCCTAGAACCGCTCCAAGAGCATAATCAGAGGCGTCGCACATAAGCTCAAAAGGAAGGCTCCAGTCGGGTGGCTGCATGATGGGTGCAGTGGTTAACATGCCTTTTAGCTTGGTAAAAGCTTCCCGGCATTGCTCACCCACTCGTATGGAACATCCTTTTGAAGAAGATTACATAAAGGACGAGAGAGAGAGACTAAAGTCCTTTATGAATCGCTGTAAAATCTGCGTGTCCTAAGAAGGATCGCACGTCTCGATGTTCTTGGGTGGAGGTAGGTTAGAGATAAGATCGATTTTTGCCTTATCAACCTCAATTCCTTGGACGAGATGATATGTCCAAGGACAATCCCCTTATGAACCATGAAATGACACTTCTCCCAATTAAGTACCGATTCTTTTCTTCACATCTTTTCAAAGACACATTTAAGACTTTCCAAGCACTTGTCGAAAGATGAGCCATGACAGAGAAATCGTCCATGAAGACCTCTAGATATTGCCCCACCATATCGAAAAGATACTCAGCATACATCGCTGAAAGGTGGCAGGGGCATTACATAGTCCAAATGGCATTCTTCGGTAAGCAAAGGTGCCGTAGGGACATGTAAATGTGGTCTTTTCCTGGTCCTCAGGGGCGATTTCAATCTGATTGTAGCCCGAATACCCGTCAAGGAAACAGTAATAGGAATGACCAGCTAGCCTTTCCAAGATTTGATCGATGAAGGGCGAGAGAAAGTGATCCTTCCTGTGACGGTATTCAACTTTCTGTAGTCAATGCACATTCTCCAACCAGTAGTGACTCTGGTTGGCACGAGTTCATTATTAGCATTGGCTACGATGGTGATTCCGGACTTCTTAGGAACCACCTGAGTTGGACTCACCCATTGACTATCAGATATAGGGTATATGATACCCACATCCAATAGTTTAAGAACTTCGGCCTTAACCGCTTCCTTCATGTTTGGATTTAGTCTACGTTGTGGTTGCCGAGCGGTTTTCGCATTTTCCTCAAGATATATGTGGTGAGTACAAATCGAGGGATCGATTCCCTTGAGGTCCGCTATCGTCCATCCTAGGGCGCCTTTATGCTCAATGAGAGTAGATATGAGCATACTCTCCTGTTCTTTCTCCAGGTGGGCAGAGATCACCACCGGGTATGTCTCATCTTGACCTAAATAGGCATATTTCAAATCGAGGCGAGGTTTTAGGTCAAGCTTCGGTGCCTTGAGATTAGACGGTAGAGGCACTACATCAGTTTGTGGCAATTCTTCAAATTGTGGCCTCCACCGGTTAACTTCAAGTACCGGTGCAGTATCAAGCAAGGCACATGTCTCCCTAATCATATCATCATCAAACTCATGGGAGTGGGCCAAGCATGTCTCTAGAGGATCAGAGGATAAGGTAAGGGGTGTCCTATCTTCCACGAAAGTATCGATCATGTTAATGTCGTGGACATCGTCATCATCCTCTGCGTTGCTGCCGTTATTGAAAAAGATATTTGACTCCAATGTCAAATTTCCAAAAGACATAGTCATGACACCATTCCTGCAATTGATGATTGCATTTGATGTGGCAAGGAATGGGCGACCAAGAATGACGGAATCGAGTGCTCATGTTGTTGATGGGTTCGGTGTCCAAGATGATAAAATCTATAGGGTAGTAAAATCTATCGACTTGGACTAACACATCCTCAATAATCCCTCTTGGTACACGAACAGTTCGATCGGCAAGTTGTAGTGTGGTTAGGATAGGTTTTAACTCACCCAATCCTAACTGTTTGTATACCGAGTAGGGGATTAGATTGACGCTCGCTCCCAAGTCAAGAAGTGTATGATCAATTCGATGGTTCCCGATTACACATGATATGGTTGGGTTACCGGGATCCTTGAATTTCTGCGGCACGTCTTGCTTCAGGATGGCACTCACTTTCTCAGTCAAGAAGATCTTCTTTTGAATGCTTTGCCGTCTTTTAGTCGTGCATAAGTCTTTCAGAAATTTTGCATATGAAGGAATCTGTTTTACGACATCAAGTAGAGGAATATTGACTTTCACTTGTTTCAACACCTCCAGAATATCCTGAGAGTTAGAAAGACGTTTTGGTGCAACCAACCGTTGGGGGAATGGAGCAACTGGCTTCTCTAGAAGTTCCGGTTCTAAATTTTGTGGGACATCACGAGATCCATTATTGTCCTCTTCTGGTTCTTGAGGCTTTTCGGGCCTAACCGGAAGGGTTTTATCAATGATTTTTCCACTCCTAAGAGTGGTGATGGATTTAGCGTGTCCCATTTGATTTGAAGAGCTGGGATCATTTATCTCGTATTGCGGTTTAGGATTGGGGAGCGGTTTTGCAGGAAGCATCCCCTTTTCTATAACCGTCATACGTGAATCTATTTTCTGCATAAAGTCTGTAAGTCCACGCACTGCTTGAGTCAGCTCTTGTATGGGATTTTGAACCGGTTCTTCTTGAGGTTTCCCCTGATTTGGATTTTGATTGAAGAAACTTTGAGGGGTAGCAGTTTGTCCATTCCTCCAACTAAAATTTGGATGATTTCTCCAACCAGGATTGTATGTATTGGAGGTAGATCCATTGAAAGGTCTTTGATAGTTATTTACGGCATTGGCTTGCTCATTCAACACTCCTCGAAAGGCAGATATGGTAGGACAATTTTCAGTTGTGTGAATGTTGTAATCACAGATGCCGCAAACAATTTCATTAACCTTCTCCTTCTTTCCTTCCATGGCCTCGACTCTTCGAGTGAGATTAGTCACTTTAAAATTTACATCATCCTCTTCTTTCAGGAGATATACTCCACCTTTCTCCTTAGATTGAATTGGCTTAGGCGTGGTGTTTGATTTTGAGTAATGGTCCCATGATTGTGCATTCTCGGCAAGTCTATCGAGGTAATCCCATACCTCGTCGACCTCTTTATTCATGAATTCACCATTACACATTGTCTCGACCAGTTGGCGCATGGAAGATGTCAGTCCATCATAGAAAAAATTTGTAATGCGCCACATTTCAAAACCGTGTTGTGGGCATGAACTGACAAGATCCTTGAACCTTTCCCAACATTGGTAGAATGTTTCATCTTCCTTTTGGGCGAAGTTCATGATTGCTTTTCTGAGGGTAATTGTTTTATGGTGTGGGAAAAATTTCTTTATGAATTCCCTCTGCAAATCATTCCATGTGCCAATGGATCTAGGACGCAGTGAATGTAACCACGTCTTAGCCTTCTCTTTCAAGGAAAAAGGAAAGAGTTTCAGCCTGATTGTATCCTCGGATACATTGGGAAAGTATAAGGTGGCTATAATCTCATCGAACTCTTTCAAATGTAAGTATGGACTTTCTGATTCAAGCCCATGGAATTTAGGAAGGAGTTGGATAACTCCTGGCTTGATGTCCATATGTCCTGTGTTTTCAGGAAAAATCATGCATGAGGGCGTGCTCACCCCCGCCGGTTGTAAATAATCTCGTAAGGTACGGGGCGGGGGTGCTTGAAGCACCTCATTCTCATCATGTACTTCCTCATCCATCTGTTGAGGTAGTGTTTGAGGTTGATTTTCAGCCATAACCTCAATTAACTCAGGGGAATTCGAGGGGTGTCTAATCCTGCGATGGACAGTCAACCCCTCAACTAACCCTCCTTCAGTCAAGAGACGTCGAGTGTCGTCACGGGCCCACTTGGGCATGAAACACTCGCAACCCTCAATCAAATTCTAAACCTAATCCTAAGAAAGAAAATGAAAATCTAGAAAGAAAGAGAAAGTTGAAATGAGATTACCAACTTGAAGTCCCTAAGCTAAAGACCTGTAAAACAAAACAAAATAAGTTAGTTTCAAAATAGAAGAAATTTCTAAAGCAAATCAAATCTAAGAGTTGAAAAATCTATCAAATCAGAAAGAGTTTACCAAATTAGAAGTTCTATCTTAAAAACCTACAGAATAAGAAATATGTTAGTTCTATGAAGAATAGAAAACAAAATTAAAAATTAAAATTAGTAAAATCCTAATCTTAAACTAACTTCTAAAACTAATTAATTTCAGAAAATCGTAGCCGTCAGTCCCCGGCAACGGCGCCAAAAACTTGTTCACTCCCCAAGTGCAGGGTTGTGATGTAGTAATAAACTCGGTAAGACCGAGGTCGAATCCCAAGGGACTGTAACCTGTACGTTATCTAAAAATAACTAGATCTAGAACTAGGCTAAGATGAAATCTAAACCAATTATGATTTGAGGAATAATGATGAAATATTAATCTAAAACTTAGGAAAAATTCAGAGAAAAGAAACTAGGGATTCAGAGGATCCACTTGTAGAGGTCAGGGAGATCTTATGCCTGGATTAGAAATCAGAGAAATTAACTGAACTGCCTTTGATTTGGTTTTCAAGAGATGAAAAGTATATGAATTAGAATGGATTCCATCACCAAACCATGCCCAGGAGACAAAGCAAACAACAGAATTAAACTAATTACCAACCAATCAACGTGTTTATGAAGGTTAGGAAGGGTACCGTCATCCGATCATGCCTGAGAGACGATGATGAACAATGGGCTTCCGACGTCATAAACATAAAGAGGAAAAGAACATGCTCAAAGTCATCGCAGACCCATTGTAATTTCAGTCACAACAGACCATTAAAGATGAAAACATTCCTTTAATAAAACCCAAATCAACATCAAATTCAGTCTAAACAAAGGCACAAGCAAAGAGGCCTCCCATCACGCTACAAGCTTCACCTCTTGGCCCTAGCCAAGAGGTTTAGCCACACATGAGTGGGCTAGCTCTTTAAACAAAAAAAAAAATAATAATAATAATAAATAAAAATAAAAGAAAAGCAAACAAACCCTTCCTTCTCTCCCTGTCTTTCTCTCTCCTTCCAGTCGTAGTCCCAGTGCCTCTTGTTGTAATTCCGATTTCTCTTTTTTTGCGTCTTTCTCTCCCTTTTATAGATAATAAACGGCAGTCGAGAGGCTGGAGAAGTCCTCAGGCTATTTACGCACGCCCTGCGAAAGTAGGTATGATGAGAGTTACGCTCAACCGGACTTTTTGAACAGTGCACGTCTTCACCTTCATATCTTTCATCACATCTAGGGTTGGCCTGGTCTTGTTCTCCATATGGATGGTCCGGATTTTCCATCCCAGAAAAGTTGGTGGGCCACATCTTCCCGAACGTCCGAAAATCGTGGCCGTGCGAAACGAACGCACAGGAACTGCGCTGAATTCTTGGTGGGGCCCATGATTGGTGATAAAAGAGAAATCCAACCCGTCCATTAGAATCGTATTGAAAATTCCATCAAAATTGTGAAATTTTGGTCGAGTTTGGTGCTTCCAATCATGATTTTTACTTTACCGTCCATTCCTGCGTTTACATAAGATTTTCCTGTGCGGGCATGCATCGGAGCAAAAGAAGATCTTGGGTGGGGTTATTCCCACCCCCTGGACTGAATGGACGGTCCTGATTGGGACTTAGAATCAAGATGGTGGCCCACTGCAACGAATCGGAGGCTCTGTTCGCAGCCAGAAAAAACGTCCGCTGAGTTGTTGGCGGGGCCCATAATTCGAATCAGACGAGAAATCCATGCCGTCCATTGTCTTCAGGGCGAAAAACCGTCCGGAAAGGGATGGTTTGGAGCGGTTTCAGTGTGGCCCATGAGAAGCTTCTATTCCGCCTTCCATCTGCGTTTGTGCGGTGAAAATCCGATCTTCATTGTCTTCTTTTATTCTTTCATCTAGGTCTGAGTTAAGCCCTCCCTCTGGACTCAATGGACGATTCAGATCGTCACTCCAGGTGTCGAGTGGGGCCCACTGATGAAAAATGGACGGACAGCGTAAAGACGCTGTCCGTTTTTTGCGCAGAGGAGAGAGGAAGACGGGTCAGCCCGGCTTTGATCGGGCTGACCGTCCGGTGCACTTCGTGTGTAAGTGTGCTGTGCACACTCACACCCTCAAATTAAGGTTCTTCGTGATGTTTATGAGAAATCCTCTCCGTCCATTCATTTCCTCAGCTCATTTAATGAGTTGAGACCAAAATTGAAGCGGATCTAGATATCAGGTGGATCCCAAATCGAGATTTAAGGGGCTGATCTGCTTGTTAGGCCACTTCCACAACGATCCAATGGATGATTTTTGATGTGTACGGTTAATTTATGGTCCTCAGGCCACGTATGGAGTTTTGTGTCAATCGGATGGTGAGAACCCTGTGATCTTGCATTCTGGCTGACTTTTAAGCCACTTGAGCTTCAGTTTCTCGATTTTCGCAGATCTCCAGTGTGTAAATTCGATGATCTTGGTCCCATGGAGTCTGTCCCTTGCCGGTGGTGTCCTCAGAGCATTAAATCCATGCTTTAAGCTCCCTTCTTCAGTCCATGTTCGCAAATACACTCTGCATCACAAACACGATTAAATGGGTCCATTAAACAGTATAAGTTCGTAAATCCGGATAATAAATGAGGTCTAATATGTAATATTTGACCCTCAACAAAAAGCGTGAAATAGTCAACTACAACCTCATCCACCATGGAAGCTGAATTAATTACTTGTCATGAGGCATCTAATCAGGTATTGTGGTTACAACGTTTCTTCTCTAGTTTACGGGTACTGGAGTATATTCCGAAACCATTAAGAATATTTTATGATAATTCAACTATGATTTCCTTATCTAGTAACAACAAACACTCATTAAGGTCGAGGCATATTGACATCTAGTACCTTGTTGTAAAGGAAAGAGTTCAAAATTGTCAAGTGTCTATGGAGCTCTCATCGGCACTAAGCAAATGATTGCAGATCCGCTCACTAAAAGGCTCCCTATCATGCCATTTTTGGAACATGTTACATCCATGAGAGTTATTGATTCCACAGATGTTTTCATTTAGTGGGAGTTAAACATATTTTATTTTCACAGATATTAAGGAGATCTCATTTAATAAAGTTATTTGATGATTCTGATATAAAGTTAATTTTGCTTCTCTCTAAGTATGCACAACAAAATTTGAGTAAGTAGAACTATAGTCATGCCTCATTAGAGACATTTGAAAGCTTCAAGACCTATTAGGGATAGACACACATCATCATATTACTAGTGTAATCTTTATACCACACTTCCTAGTTTTTGAACTATGTCATCAAGACTCTTAGTATTTGTGATTGCGCGCGCTTAGCCTCACTTCGCCTAGATTAAATGTTGTGATGACTACCGCGATTCGAGATACTTATAGTCTTAATAGACCAGATTGTCATAACACTACCCGTATTATCCAACAATATTATTGGTTAACCATTGGATGTTTCTTCAAATAAAAACATATTTTTAAAAATATTTCAAAAGATTAATCAATGACATTGATCAAATGTGGCCCAAGTGGGAGAATGTAAGAATTCTATAAGGTGGGCTTTATTGATCAACGGTTTAGATTGTCTAAGTGTTGGATAATCTGATCGGGTATACCAGTGGGCCCCACTAAGTTGTGATACATTCAGAAATTCGTGTAAGGGGTGGAGTGCTACAACTGTGATACACACACAATGTTTTAAAGGAACTAGGATTGTCAAATTTGTGTGGAGCCATAGGGAGAGGAGTTTTGATGGGTTTCAAACACCTCTGCCCTCTCCATTATAAAACAGGGCTGGGTCCCCAATCCAACACCACATATAGAAGTTTTAGCTCTATCACAGCTTCTCTAAGGGTTTAAGGAGAAGAAGACTTCGACATCCTATCTATAGTAACGACGTCCTAATAAGGTAAACCATATATCTCTTCCGATCTCCATATCCGATGCATAATACGGTTCTTGCAATTCTGCATAAAGTATTACAATTTCATCTTGTCTTGCCACCTAGTGAAATTCGTACCATTGAATCAGTCTAATCAGATCATATCCTGGTTCATCAGTTTGATTGATGCAACACTTTCGGTATACAAAATCAAGCTTTAAGATTGTTGAAAAATATATTGGAAAAAAATTGAAAAATAAAATTATTTATTTTTAGCACCAGGCCGAATCATATATAAATACACTGTCCTTAAAGCTTGATCTACCCCCTTATCAACTCTGAATGGGTTACAGGCGAATTGCCTAAAGGATAAGACAATGAGAAAGGTTTTGGTGAGAACCGATGAATTCAGATGAGATATGTTGGAGCTAATTGATTCTGTAGCACGCGAAGTGCAAAGTGCGCCATTTAATGCCACTACAGCCACACTGCCCACACTTGTGCCCAAGCGTGCGCATATGTGGGACTAAAGAAACCGTAGTTTTTCATTTTAAAAATTTCAATATAGTTTTAGCAAGAAATGAAAAATTCAAAATATTTTGAATGTTAAAACTAAAATTTTAACACCGAGTACAGGGTAGGGCCAAACTATGTCCCAGCTTATCTATTTGTGGACCAGCGTAGGTTAATGTGGGGACCCACCCGATGAACGTTACAAATCATCAAGTGGGTCACACATGTATCTTCAAATTGATAGTCGTGGGCTCACCTGGCTAACACAACCTTATTTTTGGACAAGGCCACGTATGCTTTGAGACCCACCTGATGAACGACATAGATCTATTGTTCGTGTGCAATCTCACGTGTTGGATAATCTGATTGGGTATACCAGTGGGTCCCACTAAGTTGTGATACATTCAGAAATTCGTGTAAGGGGTGGAGTGCTCCAACTGTGATGCACACACAGTGTTTTAAAGGAATTAGGATTGTCAAATTCGTGAGGATCTATAGGGAGAGGAGTTTTGATGGGTTTCAAACTCATCTGCCCTCTCTATTAGAAAACAGGGCTAGGTCCCCAATCCAACACTACCGATAGAAGTTTTAGCTCTATCACAGCTTCTCCAAGGGTGTAAGGAGAGGAAGACTTCGACATCCTATCTACAACAACGACATCCCACTAAGGTAAGACATCTATCTCTTCCGATCTCCAAATACGATGCATAACATGGTTCTTGCAATTTCGCATAAAGTATTACAATTTCATCTTGTCTTGCCACCCGTGAAATTCGTACCATCGAATCAATCTAATCAGATCAGATCCTAGTTCATCAGTTTGACTGATGCAACACTTTCGGTATACAAAATCAAGCTTTAAGATTGTTGAAAAATATATTGGAAAAATTGAAAAATAAAATTATTTATTTTTAGAACCAGACCGAATCATATATAAATACACTGTCCTTAAAGCTTGATTCATCTCCTTACCAATTACTAATGGGTTACAGGTGAATTGCCAATAGGATAAGATAATGAGAAAGGTTTTGGTGAGAACCGATGAATTCAGATGAAATATGTTGGAGTTAATTGATTCTGTAGCGCGAGACGTGAAAAGTGCGTCCTCTAACGCCACTACAGCCACACTACCCACACCTGTGCCCAAGCGTGACATGCGTGGGACTAAAGAAATCGTAGTTTTTCATTTAAAAATTTCAATATAGTTTTAGCGGGAAATGAAAAATTCAAAATATTTTGAATGTTAAAACTAAAATTTTAACATCGAGTATAGGGTAGGACCAAACTATTTCCCACCTTATTTATTTGTGGACCAGCGTAGGTTAACATGGGGACCCACCTGATGAACGTCACAAATCATCAAGTTTGCCACACACGTATCTTCAAATTGATAAACGTGGGTTCACTTGGCCAACGCACAACCTTATTTTTGGACAAGGGCACATAAGCTTTAAGACCCACTTGATGAATGACCCAGATCCGTTGTTCGTGTGCAATCTCATGTGTTGGATAATCTGATCGGGTATATCAGTGGGCCCCACTAAGATGTGATACATTCAGAAATTCGTGTAAGGAGTGGAGTGATACAACTGTGATGCACACACAGTGTTTTAAAGGAATTAGGATTGTCAAATTCGTGTGGATCCATAGGGAGAGGTAGGTTTTGATGGGTTTCAAACTCCTTTGCCCTCTCCATTATAAAATAGGGCGAACTCCCCAATCCAACACCACCGATAGAAGTTTCAGCCCTATCACAACTTCTCTAAGGGTGTAAGGAGAGGAAGACTTCGACATCCTATCTACAACAATGACATCCCAATAAGGTAAGCCATCTATCTCTTCCGATCTCCATATCCGATGCATAACATGGTTCTTGCAATTCCGCATAAAGTATTACAATTTCATCTTGTCTTGCCACCTGGTGAAATTCATACCATCGAATCAGTCTAATCAAATCAAATTTTGGTTCATCATTTTGACTGATGCAAGACTTTCGGTATACAAAATCAAGCTTTAAGATTGTTGAAAAATATATTGGAAACATTGAAAAATAAAATTATTTATTTTTAGCACCAGGCCGAATCATATATAAATACACTGTCCTTAAAGTTTGATTCACCCCCTTATCAATTGCTAATGGGTTATAGGCGAATTGCTTATAGGATAAGACAATGAGAAAGGTTCTGGTGAGAACTGATGAATTCAGATGATATATGTTGGAGCTAATTGATTCTGTAGCGCGCGAAGTGCAAAGTGCGCTATCTAACGCCACTACATCCACATTGCCCACACCTGTGCCCAAGTGTGCACATATGTGGGACTAAAGAAACCGCAATTTTTCATTTTAAAAATTTCAATATAGTTTTAGCAGGAAATGAAAATTTTAAAATATTTTAAATGTTAAAACTAAAATTTTAACACTAAGTACAGGGTAGGGCCAAACTATTTCCCACCTTATCTATTTGTGGACTAGTGTAGGTTAACGTGGGGACCCACCTGATGAATGTCACAAATCATTAAGTGGGGCACACACGTATCTTAAAATTAATAGACGTGCGCTCACCTGGCTAACACACAACCTTATTTTTGGACGAGGGCACATAAGCTTTGAGACCCACCTGATGAATGACACAGATCCGTTGTTTGTGTGTAATCTCACGTGTTGGATAATCCGATCGGGTATATCAGTGGGCCCCACTAAGATATGATACATTCAGAAATTTGTGTAAGGAGTGGAGTGATACAACTATGATGCACACACAGTGTTTTAAAGGAATTAGGATTATCAAATTCGTGTGGATCCATAAGGAGAGGTGTTTTGATGGGTTTCAAACTCCTTTGCCCTCTCCATCATAAAACAGGGTGGACTCCCCAATCCAACACCACCAATAGAAGTTTCAGCCCTATCACAGCTTCTTTAAGGGTGTAAGGAGAGGAAGACTTCGACATCCTATATACAACAACGACATCCCAATAAGGTAAGCCATCTATGTCTTCCGATCTCCATATCTGATGCATAAAATGGTTCTTGCAATTCCGCATAAAGTATTACAATTTCATATTGTCTTGCCACCTAGTGAAATTCGTACCATCGAATTAGTCTAATCAGATCAGATCCTGGTTCATCAGTTTGACTGATGTAACACTTTCGGTATAGAAAATCGAGCTTTAAGATTGTTAAAAAATATATTTGAAACATTGAAAAATAAAATTATTTATTTTTAGCACTAGCTCGAATCATATATAAATACACTATCCTTAAAGCTTGATTCACCCCCTTATCAATTGCTAATGGGTTACAGGTGAATTGCCTATAGGATAAGACAATGAGAAAGGTTTTGGTGAGAACCGATGAATTCAGATGATATATGTCGGAACTAATTGATTCTATAGCGCGCGAAGTGCAAAGTGCGCCATCTAACGCCACTACATCCACATTGCCCACACCTGTGCCCAAGTGTGCACATGTGTGAGATTAAAGAAACCGCAGTTTTTCATTTTAAAATTTTCAATATAGTTTTAGCGGGAAATGAAAAATTCAAAATATTTTGAATGTTAAAACTAAAATTTTAACACCGAGTACAGGGTAGGGCCAAACTATGTCCCACCCTATCTATTTATGGACCAACGTAGGTTAATGTGGGGACCCACCTGATGAACATCACAAATCATCAAGTGGGCCACACATGTATCTTCAAATTGATAGACATGGGCTCACCTGACCAACGTACAACCTTATTTTTGGACAAGGGCACGTAAGCTTTGAGACCCACTTGATGAATGACATGGTTCTGTTGTTCGTGTGCAATCGCACGTGTTGGATAATCTGATCTGATATATCAGTGGGCCCCACTAAGTTGTGATACATTCAGAAATTCGTGTAACGTGTCACGCCCCAAACCCGGAAATCGGATTCACAGGAATCCCGATCGCCGAATCCGGTGCTGACAGCCTTCGTAGTACCCCATTCTTGGCTCCTATCATCCATATGCCAGATTTCAATCCTAGGATCCTACAAGGAGGATTTTTTTAATATATATTTAACTCGTAATAAGCATAACCACAAGATTACCCAATTTACAAAGGCAACATCGTCATCACATATCCATTAATATAATCATTTGAGTACAATGCTGAAAGGGAAATACATAAATCGAAAATAAAGCTCCAGAAGACCACTGTACGCTCCAAGTTCAACACTGCTACAACCTGACATAACCTGCACGCATCTATCATACATAAGCTTATAGAAAGCTTAGAGGGTGGTGTAAGTGTGTACACAAGATAAGTGCCAAGTATTCAATACAATGCCATCATCATACGGTACCGGAAATACTAGTAATCCATAAATCGTACAATATCGGAATAAGCAGAAATACTGACAAGATCACGAATTATCAGAGTAAGTAGAAATACTGACAAGATCATGAATTATCAGCGTAAACGGTAATACTGACAAGATCATAAATCATATGATAACAAAGTAAGCAGAAATACGGACAAGTCCATGAGTCAATCAATATTAGAATACGTAATATAGGACAACTATGCAAATGAGGAGTCATAAAGAGACAAATATCAGATGCCGAAGATGCGATGCAATATGCAATTCCTGATGAGTTTACGAATAGCGTCAGCTATATCTAGACTATATAAATGCAGAAACACTGCAACCCAAAAATGCCATATGCCGCAGATGTAATGCAATATGCGGTGCAAATGGAATGACCATGCTGGAGTGTGAAGTGGGGATGATAGTACGTAGTATTGCAGGCTATGGGGTCCATCACAAGGGACTTCTATCCAAACCAGTCCCATACCTAAATTTGGATAGTCAGACTCGATGTGGTAAACTCTTGATCTCAGGTTAGTCGCGCGCCCCAACCAAAATTCTGGCCATTGTGAAGGTACACGTAACAAATAGTTGCGCACCACCAGCCCGAGTGGATAGTGAATGAACGAATGAATGAGTATGCAACTCCTACTCAATAAGTTCACATCTCAGTACAGTTCATCTTTGGGATCATCATCGGGGTCTATTACACTCTACGCCAGCTTGCTGCCCCTATCCGAGCGCATAATTGGGTAGGTAGAAGAGACCTCACTATCCACCTGCCAATATCGGGCCTGACTCATCAATAGCGGACCCATTCCTTAAGCTGGTCAGACTCAACCTAGATATTGCCCTCTCACTCAGGCGGATAAGGTCACACCCCCTCCCAACCGACCACGACATAGTGGGAGACGCGGCCTACTGGTATACAGCCCTTGTGCGCTCATATACATCCACTCGGTCTTGATGTTGGGGCGTCTCCTAGCCACGAAGGTTTAGGGATTTTCACCTAAGGACATCTATGGTGCCCGTATGCTAGAACCAAATATTTTCGGTGTCCCATCTGGCCATCCATGATATGCCTGTGGAGGTATGACCCTGATATCGCTAGGGCATACAGTAATCACAATGCAAGATGCATGAGTCATACAATTCAGTCATGCATCAATCCTTCGCATAACGTGCACTCACGTGAGGTAACCTCCGCCTATTAAGGAATCTCATAATAACCTACCCAATGACATATGCAATGGTCAACCACATCTCATAACAAACATGCAGATGATGCGTATGGGCATGTATCATGATGCTATGCTATCACATACTCTTAATCAGTATCAATAACTAACATCGACAATCAGCCTCGACAATGTGGACATTTAACCAACATTGCCCCCGAGGAATGACCCACATAGAGCCTAACATATAGTGGACCCATGGCCTCACACAAGGACTTGGATACAACACCATAGACCTCACTCGAGAGCTTAATACATATCACGATGGGCTTCCCTCAAGGGCATAATATACATCACAATGGGCTTCATTGCCTGGCCCTCAATGCATCACAATGGGTCTCATCAAATAGGCCTTATATACATTGCATTGGGCCTTAAACACGAGCTGAATACACATCACAATGGGCCTCAAATGTGGGCCGCATATACATCACATTGGGCCTCAAACACGGGCCAAATGTACATCACAATGGGCCTTAAATACAGGCCGCATATAAATCACATTGGGCCTCGACAATCGGCCTCGATATCTGGCCTCGACAATTGGAATCGATCGATAATCGACCTCGATAATCGGAATCGGCTACAACAATCGGGATCGATCAATAATCGACCACAACAATCGGGATCAATCGATAATTAGAATTGGTAAATCAGTCACGTCAATCGGAATCAGAAATCGGCTACGACAATTGGGATTAATCTATAGTCAGAATCAACAAATTGGTCATGTCAATTAAATCGATCGATAATCAGAGTAGGCAAATCGGTCACGTCAATCGGAATCGGCAATCAGCCATGACTATCAAGATCGATCGATAATCAGAATCGGTAAATCGATCACGTCAATCAGAATCGGTAATCGGTCATGATAATCGGAATCGATCGATAATCAAAATCGACAAATTGGTCACGTTAATCAGAATCGGCAATCGGTCATGATAATCGCAATCGATCGATAATCAGAATCGGCAAATCGATCACGTCAATCGGAATTGGCAATCGGTCACGACAATCAGAATCGGTAATCGGTCATGATAATCGGAATCGATCGATAATCAGAATCGGCAAATTGGTCATGACGATCGGACTCGATCGATAATCAGAATACGACAAATCAGTCACGTTAATCGGAATCGACAATCGGTCATGACGACCGGAATTGATCGATAATCAGGATCGGCAATCGGTCATGTCAATCGGAATCGACAATCGGTCACGACGACCAGAATCGATCAATAATTAGGATTGACAATCGGTCACGTCAATCGGAATTGATCGATAATCAGCCTCGATGATCGAAATTGGTAATCGTCCATAACAATCGGCCTCAACAATCATCCGATCAAGGCCTAAGGGAAGGTCACAATATGGACATCCAACCATCATTGCAATCAATGTGGACATTCAACCAACATTGCTCCCAAGGAGTGCCCATACAAAGGATCCATACACAACGTAACGGGCCATACATACATTGCATTGGGCCTTAACCATGGGCCTCGAATACATCACAATGGGCCTTGCCCATAGGTCATGAATACGTCACAATGGACCCCGCCTATGGGCCTCGAATACACAATAGGTGAGCCCTACACATGGGCTTACATACATCAAGCGGCCTACATCAATGGGCCGCACTAATGGGCCTCAAATACATCAAGTGGGTTGCATCAATGGGCCACACTAATGGGCCATACATACATATCACAATGGGCCTTGCCCATAGGCCACAAATACATCATAATGGGCCTCAGATTCAAATAGGTGGGCCCCATCACATGGACCTTAAATACAAGGTAGGTGGGCCCTATCACATGGGCCTAATATACATAACAGGTGGGCCCCACATACGCAACAAATGGGCCCCACTAGATGGGCTGTACGGGTACAACATACATCGCGGTGGAGCCCACGGCATCGTCCAAACATGTCAACACCGTCCAGATCATTTGGACGGTGTGGATGAAACAAATACATCACAGTTGAGTCAACACTGATGGATGATGCAGATATAATACGTATACTAAGGTGAGGGCCATGAACGGCGTAGTTGAAAGACATACAACGTGGTGTGAGCCACACAGCACGGTCCAGACGGACGGTGCAGAGATAAACATACCTCATGGTGGCCCACAGTCCAGGTCTGCTGGACGGTGCAGACCAAAACATACATCATGACATGGCCCAGTGGCGTGGCACACAACAAATGAACGGTCGGATGGAACACACCACTCGCCATCCGGACGCTGCATATACAGCACCTCACGTGCTGACTATAATACAGCAGATTCATAGCTGCTGAAGGGACGTTGGTCAGCCAGCCAACAACAAAGGTAGGTCCCACGTGGGCCCACCTCATATAATATAATAATATATATATATATATATATATATTATTATTATTATTATTTAATTTTTAAAAGGAAGCAGGTCTAGGCCCTGGATGGCCTGGACCAAATAATACATTTGGTGGGTACTACTGTCCAGGGAATGGATGGTACTGGACACCCCGCACTAGGAGGGTCCCACGTCCAGTCCACCCGGACGGACGATCTAACCATAACGCCCTCATCAGGTGGGGTCCACACGTGCGTGGCCCACCATCCGATCAAGCTGATGTTTGCATTTTCCCTTCATATAGTCTGGGCTAGATTTGGATCTGTCTAGTGCTGATGGGCCCATGGCTTATAATGACATAAAAAAAAAAACAGGGATGGCGTGGATACATCACACACGCAGCAAGGTGGGTCCACATCAGTGGGCCACCCCACTTCAAAACCAAGCAAATACTTGTGGTTCCCTTCAAACAAGGTCTCCTCAAAACGACAGTAAGATGGGCCCTGCCAGACATCCAGCGTCTGGACAGCAGGGCTGTCCACTGGATGGACAATGTGGAGCAAATAGATACATCATGGAAGGGTCCACATAGGTGGTCCACACGGCCCTGGACCAAGCTGAACTTTGTGTTTTTCCATAGCCAGGCTGGCCCAAAAATCAGGCAACAAAGCTGTTGGATGGTGGGCAACAAGGTGGGCCGATGCCGTTGGATGGATGGTCTGGATATTACATACATCATTAGGTGGGCCACTCATCATAAAAGAAAGGGAAAGAGAGAAGAGAAGCACCCACCTCTAAATCGACTCCTTCTTCTTCCAATAGGTCTTAGAGCTCCAAGGAAAGACTTTTAACGGTTGAGATTGGTTTCGGAGGGTGGAGATGAGAGATAGAAAGGTGGGCCACACTAGCTCCTCTCATGGAGCCATGGACATTGGGTGCTCTCATGGGGTGTTGTTTGAAAATGGAGAGAGAAAATGAGAGGGAGAGAGGGGTGATGGGAGAGGAGTGATGAAAGAGAGGGATGGATGGGTGTACTTGGGTAAGGGATAGAGTTGACTTTTAAGGGTTACTTTTGTACTTGAGGATGGGATAGATTAATGTGTGTACTTTGACAAATGAAGTGATTGATGTAATAGATTTTTTAGGGATTGCAACGCGCGGTGTTTTCCTCGAACTGAACGCGGGCCCACATCTCCTGGCCTAGGTACTGGCTCGGCGGGTAATACGTGGCATCGGAACCGCGGCGACGGTGCGGTCGCAATGATATAAGTCTCGGGTCGAGCCGACTCAGACCGACAAGATCCGACTCAGGATCGCGTGCAGACACCATTTACAGATCGCGAGTCCTTGGAATTCGACCGAGAGGACCGTAAAGGCATACGGAATGGTACGGGCTAGGATACGGGTCTTACATGAGGGGTAGAGTGCTACAACTGTGATACACACACAGTATTTTAAAGGAACTATGATTGTGAAATTTGTGTGGATCCATAGGGAGCGGAGTTTTGATGGGTTTCAAACTCCTTCGCCCTCTCCATTATAAAACAGAGCTTAGTCCTCAATCCAACACTACTGATAGAAGTTTCAGCCTTATCACAGCTTCTCTAAGGGTGTAAGGAGAGGAAGACTTCGACATCCTATCTACAGTAACGACATCCCAATCTTCCGATCTCCATATCTGATGCATAACACAGTTCTTGCAATTCCGCATAAAGTATTACAATTTCATCTTGTCTTGCCACCTGGTGAAATTCGTACCCTCAAATCAGTCTAATCAGATCAGATCCTACTTTATCAGTTTGACTAATGCAACACTTTCGGTATACTAAATCAAGCTTTAAGATTGTTGAAAAATATATTGGAAAATTTTAAAAATAAAATTATTTATCTTTAGCACCAGGCCGAATCATATATAAATACACTGTGCTTAAAGCTTGGTTCACCCCCTTATCAATTGCTAATGGGTTACAGGCGAATTGCCTATAGGATAAGACAATGAGAAAGGTTTTGGTAAGAACCGATGAATTCAAATGAGATATGTTGTAGCTAATTGATTTTGTAGCCTGCGAAGTGCAAAGTGCGCCATCTAAGGCCACTACAACCACACTGTCCAGACCTGTGTCTAAGCGTGCACATGTGTAGGACTAAAGAAACCAAAGTTTTTCATTTTAAAAATTTCAATATAGTTTTAACAGTAAATGAAAAATTCAAAATATTTTGAATATTAAAACTAAAATTTTAACAACGAGTACAGGGTAGGGCCAAACTATGTCCCACCTAATTTATTTGTGGACCAACGTAGGTTAACATGGGGACCCACCTGATGAACGCTACAAATCATTAAGTGGGCCACACATGTATCTTCAAATTAATAGATGTGGGCTCACCTGGCCAACGCACAGCCTTATTTTTCGACAAGGGCACGTAAGCTTTGAGACTCACCTGATGAACGACACAGATCTTTTGTTCGTGTACAATTTCACGTGTTGGATAATTTGATCAGGTATACCAGTGGGCCCCACTAAGTTGTGATACATTCAGAAATTTGTGTAAGGAGTGGAGTGCTACAACTGTGATGCACACACAATGTTTTAAAGGAACTAGGATTGTCAAATTGGTGTGGGTCCATAGGGAGAGGAGTTTTGATGGGTTTCAAACTCCTCTGCCCTCTCCATTATAAAACAGGGTTGAGTCTCCAATCCAATATCACCGATAGAAGTTTCAGCGCTATCACAACTTCCCTAAGAGTGTAAGGAGAAGAAGACTTTGACATCCTATCTATAACAACGACATCCCAGTAAGGTAATTTATTCATCTCTTCCAATCTCTATATCCGATGCATAACACGGTTCTTGCAATTCTGCATAAAGTATTACTATTTCATCTTATCTTGCCATCTGGTGAAATTCGTACCATCGAATCAGTCTAATCAGATCAGATCTTGGTTCATCAGTTTGACTGATGCAAAACTTTCGGTATACAAAATCAAGCTTTAAGATTGTTAAAAAATATATTGGAAAAATTGAAAAATAAAATTATTTATTTTTAGCACCAGGCCGAATCATATATAAATACACTGTCCTTAAAGCTTGATTCACCCTCTTATCAATTGCTAATGGGTTACAGGCGAATTGCCTATAGGATAAGACAATGAGAAAGGTTTTGGTGAGAACCGAAGAATTCAGATGATATATGTTGGAGCTAATTGATTCTATAGCGTGCGAAGTGCAAAGTGCATCATCTAATGCCACTACAACCACATTGCCCACACCTGTGCCCAAGTGTGCGCATGTGTGGGACTAAAGAAATCGTTGTTTTTCATTTTAAAATTTTCAATATAGTTTTAGCGGGAAATGAAAAATTCAAAATATTTTGAATGTTAAAACTAAAATTTTAACACTGAGTGCAGGGTAGGGCCAAACTATGTCCCACCTTATCTATTTGTGGACCAGCGTAAGTTAATGTGGGGACCTACCTGATGAACGTCACAAATCATCAAGTGGGCCACACATGTATCTTCAAATTGATAGACGTGGGCTCACCTGGCCAACGCATAACCTTTTTTTTGGACAAGGGCACGTAAGGTTTGAGACCCACCTCATGAACGACACAGATCTGTTGTTTGTGTGCAATCTCAAGTGTTGGATAATCTGATCTGGTATACCAGTGGGCCCCACTAAGTTGTGATACATTCAGAAATTCTTATAAGGGGTGGAGTGCTACAACTGTGATGCACACACAATGCTTTAAAGGAACTAGGATGGTCAAATTTGTGTGGATCCATAGGGAGAGGAGTTTTGATGGGTTTCAAACTCCTTTGCCCTCTCCATTATAAAACAGGGCTGAGTCTCCAATCCAACACCACCGATAGAAGTTTCAGCCCTATCATAGCTTCTCTAAGGATGTAATGAGAGGAAGACTTTGACATCTTATCTACAACAACGCCATCCCAATAAGGTAAGCCATCTATCTCTTCTGATCTCCATATCCAATACATAAGACAGTTCTTGCAATTCAGCATAAAGTATTACAATTTCATCTTGTCTTGCCACCTAGTGAAATTCGTACCATCGAATCAGTCTAATTAGATCAGATCCTGGTTCGGTATACAAAATCAAGCTTTAAGATTGTTGAAAAATATATTGAAAAAATTGAAAAATAAAATTATTTATTTTTAGCACCAAGCCATATCATATAGAAATACACTGTCCTTAAAGCTTGATTCACCCCCTTATCAATTGATAACGGGTTACAGGCGAATTGCCTATAGGATAAGACAATGAGAAAGGTTTTGGTGAGAACCGATGAATTCAGATGATATATGTTGGAGCTAATTGATTCTGTGGGGCGCGAAGTGTAAAGTGCAACATCTAACGCCACTACAGCCACACTGCCCACACCTGTGCCCAAGCGTGCACATGTGTGGGACCAAAGAAACTGCAATTTTTCATTTTAAAATTTTCAATATGGTTTTAGCGGAAAATGAAAATTTTATAATATTTTGAATGTTAAAACTAAAATTTTAACACCGAGTACAGGGTAGGGCCAAACTATGTCTCACCTTATCTATTTGTGGAACAATGTAGGTTAACGTGGGGATCCACCTGATGAACATCACAAATCATCAAGTGGGCCACACATGTATCTTCAAATTGATAGACGTGGGCTCACCTGGCCAACACACAACCTTATTTTTGGACAATGGCACGTAAGCTTTGAGACCCACCTGATGAATGACACAAATCTGTTGTTCGTGTGCAATCTCACGTGTTGGATAATCTGATTGGGTATACCAGTGGGCCCCACTAAGTTGAACATTCAGAAATTCGTGTAAGTGGTGGAGTGCTACAACTGTGATGCACACACAGTGTTTTAAAGGAACTAAGATTGTCGAATTCGTGTGGATCCATAGGGAGAGGAGTTTTGATGGGTTTCAAACTCTTCTGCCTTCTCCATTATAAAACAGGGCAGGGTCCCCAATCCAACACCATCGATAAAAGTTTCAGCCCTATCACAACTTCTCTAAGGGTGTATGGAGAGGAAGACTTTGACATCTTATCTACAGCAACGACATCCCAATAATGTAAGCCCTCTATCTCTTCCAATCTCTATATCCGATGCATAATACGGTTCTTACAATTCTGCATAAAGTCTTGCAATTTCATCTTGTCTTGCCACCTGGTGAAATTCGTACCATCGAATCAGTCTAAGCGGATCAGATCCTAGTTCATTAGTTTGACTGATGCAACACTTTCGGTATCCAAAATTAAGCTTTAAGATTGTTGAAAAATATATTGAAAAAATTGAAAAATAAAATTATTTATTTTTAGCACTAGGCCGAATAATATATAAATACACTGTCTTTAAAACTTGATTCACCTCCTTATCAATTGCTAATGGGTTACAGGCGAATTGTCTATAGGATAAGATAATGAGAAAGGATTTGGTGAGAACTGATGAATTCAGATGAGATATGTTGGAGCTAATTGATTCTGTAGCGTGCGAAGAGCAAAGTGCATGCGCCATCTAACGTCACTACAGCCACACTGCCTACACTTGTGCTTAAGCGTGCACATGTGTGGGACTAAAGAAACTGTAGTTTTTCATTTTAAAATTTTCAATATAGTTTTATCAGGAAATGAAAAATTCAAAATATTTTGAATGTTAAAACTAAAATTTTAACACAAAGTACAGGATAGGGCCAAAATATGTCCCACCTTATCTATTTGTGGACCAGCATAGGTTAACGTGGGACCCACCTATCAACGTTACAAATCATCAAGTGAGCCACACATGTATCTTCTAATTGATAGACGTGGGTTCACCTGGCCAACGCTAGGCCTTATTTTTGGACAAAGGCACTTAAGCTTTGAGACCCACCTCATGATCATGACCCACACAGATCTCGCACTCGTGCATGCCACCATGCACCGACCGAGTCCTTTGCAGCCCGTGAGTTCCAGTGGGACACACCAAGTACCCCACAGCAACCGCCAGGTGCCACCTGCGCACGTTAGCCAGCAACCTTCCAGAAGATCATCATTTCTTTCAGCCGTCTATTGCCATGTTGCACACAAACGCTTCTACACTCGAGTAGGAGCTTCTCGTAACCGTAACTATCTTGTTTTAGTCGGGAATCTTGTAACAGTTTTTTTCTATTAGTAAAAGATTGACAGCCAAGTGTATTACTATCCTTGTAAATAAATATACGGTTCTGATTCAACGAGGACCTCTCATGCGATAAACACAAATTACCACTGGATCAACGGTCCGATGCCTCACATGTCAGAGATCCGGTCGATTCATCAGATAGCATATGCTTTCAGCATGCCGTGGATAAAAAATTATGTTGGTCCACTGATCAGGCAGGTTAAACTTGAGATCTACTTCATGGGTACTGTACTATATATATATATATATATATATATATATATATATATATATATATATATATATATATATATTTGGCATATGGGTGTTGACAGTGCGCACTTCGTAATGGATAGTCCAGATCTGTTGTTCGTGTGCAATCTCACATGTAAACAGGGTGCTCGCTTGAAGGCCCCCCAAATCTACCAAAGTCCGTGAAGATCTTTGCATTTATCCGCCCACTATAAAAAAATTCCGCGGATATCTCACAGTAAATAAATACTTTGTTCGACGTGGCATCTTTTCTTAGTAAAATCTCTTAACTAATATAGTAGTATCACATACAAACCATTGCATGCTAAGTTAGTATGATGTCACTTTTTTACCTACTAAAGTGTAATACATGTGGGAAATCCGGTCCGTTCATAAGGTGGACCCCACGGTGAAAATCACCTTGCACAAAAATTAGGTCGTTCCATTCATTCATGGGCAATGATTTTGAAATTAGTGGATGGCCAACGATCTGAACTAACGTTTACTGCCTGCTCTATGGATGACCCTGATTTTCTTTTCAAGTGAGCATCCTGGAAGGGCCCACCTTTTGTAAAGCTAAGATGTGTTGTGGATGATGTTAAATGTCGGACAAATGAAAAGTGTGATGAGTTGTTTACGATCTTTCCTCATTTACGAACGGATTTGCGTTACCGTTGAGGTCTCAGTTGGGTTGAGCCACGTGGACTTGAAGATGATTCGGTACAGCTATAGTATTGGAATACAGCAGAGCCATACTCTCATTTGGGACCGTCCTTCTAATTCTTCACGCATGGATGGGGAATGCTTTGAATTTTGAAATATGTACAGATAGGAAGACATAAGCCATCTGATCAGTGGGCCTTGCAAACAATGGTGGAAAGACAGGAAGCTTAATGGTCCACATTAAGTGAAGAAACATGTTTGATACAATTTCATTTAAAAGGTCTAAAAAGAGATATCCAGTCTGAGGTGGGCCTCATAACGAATATCACGTGAACGAAAATCAGGCCGGTCCATTTATTGAGTGGGCCACATTAATAATGTGTCGTGCCATTGACTGTCCATTGATTTTGGTGTTGTGTGGACGTGAGGTGGCTGTCCAAATATCTTGGTGCAGCCAAACGCGGCCTTTTTTTTTTGGTTAGCTTGTCAGCACACCCCACTGTCAGTTCACACTTCACTGTTACCCACCTCCCTGGGAAACGGATTGGCTGCTACTCCTGCCACCAGCTCCGTGGCTGGTGGTCAGTGGTACTCTGTGGGCCCCACCATGATGTATGTGTTTCATCCATTCCGTTCATCCATTTTTTACATATCATTTTATGGTCTGATTTTAAAAGTGAGTGGGAAACAAATCTCAGGCGGACCACACCATAAGAAAATAATAGTGATTGGATATCCACCATTAAAATCGTCCTAAGGCCCACTATACTGTTTATTTGACATCCAATCTGTTGATTAGGTCATATATGCCCAGATGAAGAGAAAAACCAAAGATTAGCTTGATCCAAAACTTTTATGCCCCCAAAATGTTTTAAATGGTCGACTCTCATTCAACACTGAGATTTGGATATATCTCAATTTTGGACTTATGCCATGAAATGATCTGTAAAAGTAGATGGACAGCATGGATGAAACACATACATCATGGTGGGGCCCACATAGCACCGACCATTGGCCATTGGCAGGTGCCCCTCTCTGTGGAATTGATACCAAGACCTACGTGTTGAAACGAGGTATCTTTCACTCGGTCTACCACTTGGTGCAGCCAAAGGCAGAATTAAAAATAATTATTTTCAATTTTGTTCCTAATATGAATATTTTTATTTAATTAATTAAACACTGAGGGGTTTCAAGTAGATAGGTAGACATCAAGTCAAGCATGAATTTTCAGGTTAAAATAGGACTAGTGATATGATAAAGCGGTTGTATGGCAAGTCACTGTGCAGCTTTTTAACTTTACCCCTCCTAGGGTGTGGAGTATTTGGTGCAACCAAACACAACCTAAATTGCATAGTTAATGACATGTTAGTCATTGAAAAAGTAGAAGATGTATATTTCATAGGACGTTGGATGCACTGTTAATAAAAAAACGCCATGTACCTGTGTACAAGTAAGACACTCCTAGTGAAAAGGGTAAAATGGTTATTTCATGTAAAAAAGTTCTTAATATCTCATTACGAGTATCATGCATGATACACGCACGTGACACTTTTTCATTTGGCACTAATGAGAGTTGGCCTTCTTTGCTTGGAATAGATGCAATTTCAATGGATCAAGGAATTCTTTATAGGTTCTACCCTTCCTCATTGTCTCGATGCTTTAAATCTTTGCATGGTTTGCAGGTTAAGGTGGTTATATCAACAATTTGGTATTGTTGGGGAGGCAGAGTGGTCTTGTGTTTGTTGTATCTGGGTTGTCTTTGTATAGATACTATTTTGGATAGGTTATATGATTGTTGTGGCCTGATTTTTTATTTATTATTATTTTTTTAAAGCTCACGTAGATTATGTAAAGTTATCTCTTTTGTCTAAATAAAATTTCAGTTGGTATGCTCTCACCTTCCTTTAAAAAATGGTTGTGAGGATTGAGGTGAATTGATTAGAACCTTATAAAGACAATTAGGATAGAAACACCTCAAGCATATCTTACAAAAGAGGCCATTCGATTCATCGAAACAACTACTCTGGATGCTGGGACACTACCAAAAAATGAGCATAGGCTACGGACTATAGAGGTTTCTTGATTTAATGTTTCTTGCTATTCAAATGATTAAGAAAATTGAAAATTCTACAAAATAATTATTACATTTATTTATAATTATAGTTCTATGATGTAAAATATATACAAGGTGACTATTGTCTAATAAATATATAATTTTTACTTATCATTTAAATAACAAATTTCTTTTTAAATTTATAGGAACCTATTTAGTTTGGTTGGAGAAGATAATATTTATCTTTTGGACGGGAATGTTGAAAAAATAATAATTTAGAATCCATTTGTATGATGTTTTGAAAAGGTAATCGTTACAGTTAATTTTTGTTGACACTTACCCTAGCCCTACCAAGCCATAAAACATGGTTCTTTGAGGTGATAGTGACACTCAAATACATACCATGTAACTACGAAGAAGTTTTTATTTATTATTATTTTTTAATGATGTCCCAAAGCGGCCTAAAATGCATTTTTGTACATAAATGGTAATTTTCTTATTGGTTTATCAAACATGGTTAATTATTAAATGACCGGCTAAATTTTAACTCAACTAATTATATCCTTGCATCCAAACAGTTCTGAAGGTAATTTCTAATGCATGAAGATGCTTTTTTCTAGTGAAGATAATGAAAACATTCCAAAACCGATCGATCTAGTCAAACAAATACTTTGTTGATTAATACAAATTTTATTTGGTATATTTGATTGAGTGATGGCTAACCACAATTAGTTGGGATAAAGCTTAGATGATGATTCAATGAAATAGGTAACTTTCATGCCTTCCATATAACAATAATGAGAGTTACAAATAAATAAATCAATCGTGAAACCTCTTGAATATTTCATGACAAAGTTAACCAAGCCATTTGACATTCAAATTCCCTCATCATTTAACTAATTACAAATAATTAAAACTTCAATAGTTTATCACGCCGTTTGTAGTGAAATATTATCTAAAAATTGAGACCCAGTGTTAAATTAGAGAGACTACATTATGGAAAAATGGAACTTACATTTACTTCATTAACAATCAGACAGTGGAAGGCCGGGGTTGGTTTGCCGAAAAACAAGAGATGGCGGAGGGTTATGGTGACGCGACGGTGACGAATAGGGGGAGATGGGGTTTGCGGTGGTGGCGTGGCAGATGGGTTTCACAGCGCTAGAGATTGCACATGGTGATGGGTGTGGGGCAGCGCTCTTGCAGATGGGTTAAGGTCGATGGATTTGCTAGATGAGGGCAATGGAGAGGAAGGTGCGGTGGTCGGCTACTGTCGTGCAGTGACTATCGAAGGTGTTGAAGAAGAAGAAGAAGAGAAAATAAAGAACGGGGCTAGGGTTTTCTTGGATGAAAGGCCCAAATCGAATACTTTGATACTATGTTAAGCCACAGAGACTAGACTGCGGAAAAATGAAACTTATTTATTTTACTAACAATTAGAAGAATATATAAAAGAGATTGGATATGTCTGAAGATCTAGGGAGATCCTAATAGATATGTATTAATAAAGAGGCGATATCCTAATTTATCTAATATACTATAACAACTCTCTAAACTTAGGATACTTGGAGTAGCTTGAGTTTAAAGGCATTGACAAATTTATTTGAAAACAAAGGAAAGACTTTAATAGCAATGTATTTTGGGTAGAGACGAGTAGCGTTGGATAGCATGATCATGAGTGCGAGCAGTAATCATTAATAAATTTAGAAAAAATTAGCAATGAATTTCTACCATGAGATGAACATATCAATAATATGATAGTAGGTTTGAACAATGGAGGGAACAAGTAACTTTCGATGATGACAAATTTTAGCTAATTGATATCAGCCACGAGAGCAAGTGCTGATGAAAATTTTTGGGACTTAAAAAAAAAAAAGAAGATTAGGGCTTTAGATTATATGATAATTATAGATTAGTATCTTGTGAGTTGTATATACAATTATACCTACCTATCCTCTGGATTCAACAGATTTGGATAATACACTGAAATAAAACATACACATAGCAATTCACAACGTAGTCTACGTTGTGAATTGCTATGTGTATGTTTTATTTCAGTGTATTGTCCAAATCTTTTGAATCCAGAGGATAGGTAGGTATAATTGTATATACAACTCACAAGATACTAATCTATAATTGTCATATAATCTAAAGCCCTAATATACTTTAAGAGATAGTATCTTGGAATATTATTTTGATGTAAAATGCCTACGTAGTCCTTAACGAAGAGGTCATTGTGGTTATGCATCCATGGTATTACACCTAAACTTTATGATGAGAAATAAAATCATGATTGTTTACCATTTTTACTATCTGATGAAGGATTATAACCATATTGTCTTTAAAATCAATATCAAGCCCTTCAACTCATAACATTGATTTCTCAAAATTTTTATTACCTATGGGTGTACAATGGGGAAAAATATCAGGTGTAGCCATAGTATGAATCATCCCATATGGTAAGAGCTGGCAATGCATGCTAATCATTATTCATTTTCCTTCCAAAAATTTGATAAGTTGGCATGAGTGGGGCATAGGGATTCTATGCCGCCACCAACTAAGGCTTCATTTGGATAGGTTGAATTTGTTGGAAAAGAGAATTTTTGTCTTCGATTTGGCATTTTTTCACTTCGGATTGTAAAGAAAATCATAAATTTTGCAAACTAATCATTGATTTCATTTATTAAAAAATTTGTTCTTTGACAGAAGACATGACATTGCCATTATTACTTGAATATGTCATTTTCACTTGCGAAATCAAGATGGCCTGTAAAAATGAATTTCCTTTTTCAATAGTGCCAACAAAAATTATAATCAGTTTTTTTTAATGTCCACACCTTGAATTTAACATATCCAAATAGCACCTTACATTTGTTTCCAATAATTTGGCCCACTTGCTGATTATATTGGCTAGACACACCTAATGCATAGATAGGATAGAGCATAGCCCAATGACCATCAACTGACCTTTGCCAATGCCCCCCCCCCTCTTTTAATTATTATTATTATTAAAATAATTATTATTATTATTTAAATAACACCGCTTGTTCACATGGATAAGGTAGGAATGCCTCATTGGTAGGACATTTGCATTTTGATCCATCAATTGTGGGGCCCACTTACACAGTAGATGGTCCGTGGAGATTATTGAGTATTTAGTTGGCGCATAACTGTTTTCCCATTTGGATTTGTGGAAAGGAAAGGAAATATCACTTTGTGTGAAACCAACCTTTTGGTTTTGGGGCAACTTTTCTTTACAAGAATTTATAAGAAACTTCATTTCCCACTTACTTTTTTATTGAGTGAGTCAATGAATTTATTTTCTCACGTCTACCTATAAGAAAAACATTTTCCTACTATGGAAGGAAAATAGGTTTCTTAATAGTAAAATTCAAATGTGCCAACATCCATCCTTAACGGCCTTACATGTGCCAAATAAACCATCATTCATCTTCAATTATGACTCAACATGTACTACCATCTATCTTCTCTTATGCCCCACATGTGTTAATGTTCCACATGTACTACCATCCATTCCAATTGTTCCCCACATATGCTAATATACCATATGTGCTAATGTCTCACATGTACCCACCATCCATCTCTTGCTCCCCACATATGTTAATGTCCCACATATACCACCATCCATCTCCTATTACTAACATATGTTAATATGCTACATGTGTTATCATCCATTTTCAATTGCTCTATATATGTCACATGTGCCAATGTGCACAAGTGCTACTATCTAGCTTCAAGTATCCATGTGCCAAATGTGTTAATATCTCTCCAAGTGCTTTATGTGTGCCATTGTGCCACAATCCAACTTCAAGCACTCAATATATGTATGCCACATGTGCTATTGCCCATGTTCAAGCATACCATGTGATAATATGGCCAATGCTAGTAACTAATAGGAAATTGAAATTCTTTATAAAAAATCTTAAGTTCCACCAAACAACAAATTTGAAATAGTTTCCAAATTTTTATTAGCAATTTGTTATAAAACAAACAAGGAAAATAATATTTCCTTTCTTATAATTTCATAGAAGTAACGTTGTCCAAGAGCTACTATTTTCTTTCCCATGCTTTTTATGAATCCAAACACAAACAAATAGAGGAATATATTTCTGTACGGTGGAAAACTGGTTTGAGTGTACGTCCAAACGCACCTAAGTCTCATGCAATGTACTTCTCGTACTCACTAAATAATGCAATTGTAAAACAAGTTCAATTCATTGTATGCGACCCGAATACAGCTATGTAGTCGCGCTGCCCCATATTTGGGTAAACCAACGTCGGAATCCGCTGGAATTGCAAGAATGCGAAGCACGTGTAACATTTCACACTAATTACGCTCTCTCTCTCTCTCTCCTCTCAAAGAGCCGTTTTAAATCTCCCTCACAGCCCTCTTCTAGGGTCACTGCAACCTCTCTCTCCCCCACAGTTTCGTCCCCCGCACCCCCCCCCCTCAAACCCATCTCTCAGCTTCCTCTCTTGTCAACACACCCAATTCATAGGCTTCCTCTCTTGTCAACACACTCGCTCTCTCTCTCTCTCTCTCTCTCTCTCTCTCTCTCTCTCTCTCGTCAACCCACCCATTTCATAGTCATTACTCTATCTCAAAAGCATGGATGACATGTTTAGTAATCTACCAGAAGCTCTCCTCATTCTCATCATATCTTTCTTGCCATTGAAAGATGCAGTGATGACAAGCGTGTTGTCCAAACGGTGGCTCAATCTATGGACTAATACCATGGCCATTGTTCTCAACGAGGATCAATTCCTTGAGACCCAAAGGCAGCGCAGGCTTTTGGGTTCTGGCCGCAAGTCCTGGGCATTGCATATCAAGAACCAGGGGCGAAGACGGTTCGCTGAGTTCATTTGTCAAATGCTCCCTTGTTTTGAGGGACCCAAGATCTCTAAGTTTTCCCTCCGCTTCGGTTACCAGACTGAGTATCATTACTGTATGGAGGAGTGGATCCAGTTTTCAATCTCAAAAAAGGTTGAAGAAATTCACCTGGACTTGTCCGACGGGGATCTACCACCGAATACAACGGCATTCTTTGAATCCCTCTTTTGTTTGCCGGATTTTCTCTATGCGTACAAATCGCTACTTGTGCTGAATTTGAACTCGTGCAAATTCTCACCCTCCAATTTCCAGTGTTTCATGACACTTAGGAGCTTGTCCCTAAGGCGGATCAAGTTACCTCAAGAGGTAATTGAGGATGTAATCGCTAATTCTCCATTTCTGATCAACCTAAGTCTTATCGAGTGTTTTGATTTGTACTACTTGAGTGTATCTGGTGTCCGGTTACCGCTCAAGAAGTTGATCGTGAGGGACTGCATGCCATTGTCCCTTGGGATCGAAATCTATGCTCCGGAACTCCAATCTTTCGAGTACTTCGGGAGCATGGTGACCTTCTACTTGGACAACTTGGTGAGTATAAGCAATGTCATACTTGATTTTGGACTCGAAAGCAAGTTCTATTACTATGGAGTGGAGCTTAGCGACCTTCTTCATGAGCTCAATCATGCAAAGGGCTTGACTGTATGTAGTTACCTTATCCAGGTACATTTTCTCTACAAATCACATTTCTTTCTTTTAATTTCTTGATTCTTGCATTCAAGATGTTAGTTCAAGTTGTGATCTGAAATCATGCTTTGTTTGGTATTTAACGGCCCCGGAAATCTAGAAATTGTGCAACTGAAACATGCACGTAGCGAAGCAAGACCAAATATTCTACGAAAGGCGATAAGAGGACCGTTGTAGTAAATCCTCACGAAAAGAACCCTAAATCATTCGTCCCATATTTTTCTATTCTAATTCATGCTTCAATGAGATTCCTAACTTAGCTGTGAATCTTAGAATCCTCACTCTTCCTTTACTATAAATGTGATATCCATGTAAAGATAATTATTTCATTACCATACTAAACCACATTCTCAAGTGATTCTTGAGCAGTTTTGGAGATCACGTTATCAAAAACAATGACAAGATCATGATTTTGTGCTTGCATGGAAAATTTAATGTTGTTGAGATCATTGATCGAATGGTTGATCTTGCCGTGTCAAGGAAAAGACTAACTACTCTCAAACACATGCAACATTTGGTAAATGTGTACATGTCGATAATATCTGGTGCTCGCATTCTCACGTCTTTTGGTATCCATAGGTTTTGCCCACAGAGGAGATATTGTTCAACAATCTACCATGGCCGCTTCTCAATCTGAAGCATTTGACGCTGATGATCGGTCTGGCACGACATGAGCTCCCGGGGTTGCTGTGCTTGCTTAGGAGTTCCCCTAATCTCGAGACTCTTACCATCCAAACAGGTTTTGAAAACTTTCTGGATGTGAGTTCCATGAAACTGAAAATTTCATTTCCGGCATGATTCTGTGATTAATTACACTCTTTGTTAGTTGGGGGTACATTTGTATGTTGCACAAAACGTCTACGTCTGTGCAAATTAATCTCCATTGACATTGATTTGGGGTGGAAAAGGCAGAAAACCATATGACTAAACAGTTACAAATTTCTGTGTGACCCAAAATCCACTTCAAAGGGGAGAAGCATAAGTAAAAACATTAGCTCTGATTTGGGTACATCCAAACACACCCCAATTGTTGACAATGTTTATTAATCCATCTGTGTTTCGTATTATTTTCAGGGCTACATCTTTCCCAAATGTGCTCTAATGCCTAGTGAGTATTGGGAGTCATTGAGGCTAACTTTCAATGCTTTCCAATTTCTGAGGATGGTTAAAATGGAGGGCTTCCAAGGGGATGGAAATGAGATAGAGCTACTGAAATTCTTGCTAGAAATGGCGTTGGTCTTAGAGACAATGACCATCATACCGGCCAACCGTGCGTTCTTGGAAATGGATGGAAGAGCTTCACCCTCGATTGCAAAGGCTGTGGAAGAACTTCAAAATTCTGAAATTGCCTCTCCAAACGTACAAATATCTTTCTGCTGAATCTGGAAATTGTCTGTGAACGATATGCATGTCTAGAATCACTAGACCAGCTTTATCTCCTAAATAGTGACATTTGCAGTAGCTTTAAATTCAATAAACTACTCTTACTTGCAGTTATGTAGTGATATGGTGAGTAAATTCCCCAATATTCCTATAAATTTCAAGATGGATGTGAAGAAAGCCGGGTTTTCCTAATGTCCACACTGGGGATGGCCTGAAATTCCACTGATCAGATGATCTTAACCACTCAATCAATTACCTACTTTTTGATCATCATTGACAGTAACAGAATTTTTCTATCAATTTCACAACAATATCACATAAACATCTCATTGTAGTAATGCTACATGTGAAATGCTAAATCCAGTCACGGTTTTGTTGGAGAAGTTTAAATAACACGTCGAACAAATCGGAAAATGGGGACATAATGTCTGATTTAGAAATCTCTCTCTTTCTTTAATAAACACTCTTTATGCCTAACGAGGGTGTAGTTGGGTAATCAACACCTTATTTTTGGAAGTTCGTATAAGCGAGAACTTGTAGATTCATCCATCTCATTTGCTGGAAAGTTGGAATCTATTGGGGTCAAACCAAACTCCATATGACTCCCTCCAACGAAGAAGGCAGGCCGCAAAGGAGCAGGGAGGGTGACAGAGTAAGCATCAAGCATAAGAAGAACCATTGGCATGCTGGGCCGCACTGTCGCTTCTTGCTGCTCACACATAAATCCGATATAAATACACCTCAGCACCTCTTCTTGTTGGTAGTGTCTCCCAGGAGCTTGGTCAATCAGTTCCAACGGATTTCCGTCTGTCCAACGCCACCATGTCTGTCAACAGTCTGTGTGAAGAGGATCTTCATAGCACAGATGGGTGAAAGAACCTGACCATTAATCAGGTGGGACCAAATAGCCGTGCCAGACCAAAATCTGCAATTTTAGGATTCATTTCTCTGTCTAACATGATATTGTTTGCTTCAAATAAGGGTGAATAATCTTGATCTGAGAGTCTTCATGGAGATAAACAAGCCCTTGAGCTACTCCAACAACGATCTTATAACTTGTTTCCCATTTTAGTTGTAGGCGTTTGATTGCATCTGCCACCACAAAATTGAACTTATTTAGAAACCAAGAAGAGGTTAAAGATGGTAGATTGTTTGGAAGGGAAAATACAAGAATAACGTAGTGAAATTAGCAGGACTAAGCATTGAGAAAAACTAACAATCATGGCCCACTCACCATGGGTCCTTACTCTTTCTCCGGTGGTAGACTCTGAGGAGTTTCAACACCTGGTCGAGGGTTCGATTACCCATAGGTGGTGAAATTCCACTAGCGTGAGTGTGTGGGGGTGGGTGTGTGTCTGCGTGCGTAAAATAAATAAATAAATAAATAAATAAGCCACTCACCATACCTTGATGAGCCTGCATAAGTACATGATCTTTTAGTAGCTGGCATGACCCATTTTGGAAGCAACTATTCAACACCATTTGAAGGGCTGTCCATGTTATAAATATATTGATTTTAATATATATTTTAATAATATATTATAATAAAGTATTAAAAAAATGTTTGAAAAAACACGTTTTTCAAGATTTTGGGAATAGTCCCACATGGGAAAGAGAAGAGAAAGAAATCTGGTTTAAATGAAAACAGCGGAGTATTATAATATTTACCTACGTAGTCCGTGGACTATAGACCTTGCGTGTTCCAGTGCGCTCGTGCTCGGGCACGGGCTCGGGCTCGGTCTCGGTCTCGGTCTCGGTCTTGGGCTCGGTGCGAGGGCGTGGGCATGTGAGGCTGTGTGGCTGTAGTGGCGCACTTTGCACTTCGCACGTGCGCATCATGTCGCACGTGCGCATCGTGTCGCACGTGCGCATCGTGTCGCAGAGGGTCGCTCCCTTCGCGCAGCTATAAAACGGCTAGTCAGCTCTCTCACAACAGCCATATAACGGCTAGTTTCCAACAGCCATATAACGGCTAGTTTCTCCAACAACTAGAAAACGGTCATGGAATTTAATTCCCTGGACCATAAACCCCAGCCATCATAGCCTATAAAAGGAGGATCTTGATGGGTTTCCAAACAATCTCTCAGCTCACTCCAGCTAACCCATATGAACAGAGACAGCCAGCCCCTCTCCACTCATATAATATTATAGTATTTCCAGTAACATAGCAAGGCTCAAACCTTAGCTTGAAGAATAGACCAGCGGTGTGATCTAGGACTGTTCAATCGAACCGGTGGGTAACGATTTAATTGAACGACGCCAAAGGCAAGTGGTCAAATTCATTTTTCTTTTTCTTTCTTTGGGATTTTCTCTTATATTGTAATATTGCCGAGAAAGTGTGTAAAAGAGTTCCATTTGGTGGGCCTTCGTGTTTCTTTGAACGTTGCAGACCCACACCAGGCTTGTCGTATCCTAGAAGCAATTTGGTACCGTAACCTATCAAGATACTCAATCTACTTGAGTAGGGGCAAATAACGCTTTAAGGACAGCGTTTCAGACGTGCTTCAGCCTGTCCTTAGTTCTGATCGTAGTGATTTTTGGTTTCCATATTATACAGATATTACATTAATCTGTATAAAATTCATAAAATTCTTAAAGCGTTATTTTTGTAATGGAGGCCGACAATGTTTCATCCATCAAGCTGATGAATCAAGACTTGATACGTCTTGATCGGTTCGATGGAACCAATTTTACCAGATGGCAAGACAAGCTGAAATTTCTCCTAACGGCGCTAAGGATCTACTACATACTAGATCCAAATCTGCAAACACTACCTGAAGCATCCGATACAGATACACCTGAACAGGTGGCTGCCCGCACCAAACGAGCCGAAGACGAACTCTTGTGTCGAGGACACATTCGAACGCTCTCTCCGATGGCCGGTGAGAACGATCTATACCAACAGACGTCATCAGCAAAGGAAATCTGGACTGCTCTGGAGTTCAAATACAAGGCTGAAGAAGAAGGTACCAACAAGTTTCTCATCGCCAGGTATTTCGACTTCAACATGGTAGATAATAAACCGCTGCTGCCCCAAATCCAAGAACTGCAGCTACTAGTAAACAAAATCAAAGCCATAAAAATAGATCTTCCTGAATCATTCCAGGTCGGGGCTATAATTGCCAAATTGCCACCGATGTGGAAAGACTATAGAAAGAAGTTGCTGCATAAAACTGAGGACTACACACTGGAACAAATCCAGAAACACCTCAGAATTGAGGAAGAATCCCGTAACCGCGACAGAAAGAATGATAACGGGAATGCCTCGTCCAAGGTACATGCAGTAGAGAACTCTAATAACAAACATCCCGAGAAGGACAATTCTCTGAAACCCAATAAAGGGAAATTCAAGAAAAACACCCAAAAGAAGAACGGAAAGTTCAAAGGCCCATGCCATACGTGGAAAAATCGGGCACTATGCTCGAGTATGCCGATATCGCAAATCTAAACAAGAGGCAAGTGAAAGAGAAGAAGGCGATATTGTGGCTATGATCACTGAAGTGAATACTATCCAAGGCAAAGTTCCAGGTTGGTGGTATGATACTGCCGCTACAATACATGTGTGCTACGACAAATCAGCCTTCAAACCTATGAGGAATTGACCGATGGTCAAGAAGTCCAAATGGGCAATGAAGTCCGATCAAAGGTCGTCGGAAAGGAACTGTCGGCCCGATATTCACATCCGGGAAGAAAGTGATTCGACCAATGTACTTGCACGTCCCGGACATGAGGCGAAACTTAGTTTCGGGGATCTTCTGGGTAAACCGGAGCATAAGGGTGGTGTACGAGTCAGAAAGCGATTCTATCCAAGAATGAGAATTTTGTCGGGAAGGGATATGCTTGTAACGGGATGATTAAGTTTTCTACGAATGAAAGTAGCACTTGCGTATATGGTTGAATCCTGCGATTTGTGGCATGATAGACTAGCCCATATAGGGTATAGTACCTTGAAGTTCATGGCTAAGAATGGTTTAATCTCATATACAGATAATGAAACCGAAAAATGTGAAGTGTGCATAAGATCCAAAATGACGAAGAAACCTTTTCCAAGTGTTGAAAGATCATCTCAAATATTGGATCTTGTACACAGTGATAATGAGTTAAGCGGCATTCTTACTCGTGGAGGTAAACGGTACTTCATAACCTTTATAGATGATTGCTCTAGATATGTGTATGTATAATTATTAAAGAGCAAAGATGAAGCATTGAACATGTTTAAAGTATATAAAGCAGAAGTAGAGAATTAACTAAATAAGAAGATTAAAATTCTCCGTAGCGATAGAGGAGGAGAATACTTCTCCAATGAATTCGATAACTTCATCAGAAGAACATCCTGATACATCAATGTACGCCAAATACCATACACACCTCAACAAACGGAATATGAAAGAAAGAATAGAACATTAGTAGAAATGGTCAACTCAATGCTGATAAGAGCAAAGTTGCCACTAAATCTATGGGGTGAGGCACTGCTTGCAGCATGCCATATTATAAACAGAATTCCGTCTAAAAATATAGAATATCTCCATATGAAACATAGAGAGGAAGAAAACCTAACCTAGGATATCTTAAAGTGTGGGGGTGTCTTGCATATTAGAACCCCGATCCAAAAAGAACTAAGTTAGGACCAAGAGCTATTAAGTGCGCCTTCGTAGGGTATGCACATAATAGTAAAGCTTATAGACTTCTAGACATGGAGTCTAATACAATAATAGAATCTAGAGATGTTGAATTCTTTGAGAACTCGCTATCCTTTGAGTCAAAGGATAATGAAATCCAAACTCCTACTAGAGAACCTGATAATACAACTTCACAGATAGTGAAAGATCCTATTGAACCTCGTAGGAGTCAAAGAACAAGAATAGAGAAGAATCTAGGAGATGACTACATAGACTCACAACGCATCATTTTCCATCTGATAGAAGCAGATAGAGAAAATGTTATAAGGAAAATACCTATAGTAATGACTATAGAAGATGATCCTAAATCATATAAAGAGGTTGTATCCTCTAGAGACTCAGCTTTCTGGAAAGAAGCTATAAACGATGAAATGGATTCCATACTATCAAATCAAACATGAGAACTAGTAAACTTACCTCTAGGTTCTAGACCCATAGGTTGTAAGTGGGTATTTAGGAAGAAATATCACACTGATGGGACTATCCAAACCTTTAAAGCTCGACTAGTAGCTAAGGGTTTTAGACAAAAAGAAGGGATAGATTACTTTGACACATATTTACCTGTAGCTAGGATAACATCCATTAAGATATTATTCGCGCTAGCTTCCATATATCATCTTCATATCCACCAAATGGATGTAAAGACTGCATTCCTGAATGGTGATCTCAATGAGGAGATATACATGGAGCAACCTGAAGGTTTTGTTCTACCAGGAAATGAAAACAAAGTATGTAGATTAGTCAAATCTTTGTATGGATTAAAACAAGCACCAAAACAGTGGCATGAGAAGTTTGATTCCAAAATTCTATCTCATGGTTTCATGCATAATGTAGCTGACAAATGCATATACTCTAAAGTAGATGGTAGTTATATCATTATTATTTGTCTATATGTAGATGACATGTTAATAATAAGTAATAAAATGGAAGGTGTGACTGAAACAAAGAGGTTTCTATCTTCCGTATTCAAAATGAAGGATCTTAGACAAGTTGATACCATTCTAGGTATCAAAGTTAAAAAATATTGTGGGGGTTATGCTTTGTGTCAATCTCATTATATTGAGAAGATACTAAACAAGTTTAACCATCTAAATATAAAGGAAGCAAAAACCCCATTTGATCCAAGTATCAAGCTAAAAGAAAATCTTTGGAAGAAACAGTTGCACAATTAGAATATGCAAGTGATATAGAAGTCTAATGTATGCTATGCAATGCACTAGACCAGATATCGCATATGCTGTGAGTAAACTTAGTAGGTTTACTAGTTTCCCCAGTACTGAACACTGGAATGCAATCAGTAGAGTCTTTGGTTACTTAAAAGCAACCAAAGATTTAGGACTATTCTATTCAGAGTTTCCTGCCGTATTGGAAGGATATACCGATGCGAGCTGGATATCGAGTGCAGGAGACAACAAGTCTACTACAGGATGGGTATTCACCTTAGGAGGTGCAGCTGTATCTTGGGGATCCAAGAAACAGACTTGCATAACGCATTCGACTATGGAGTCTGAATTCATAGCCCTGGCTGCAATAGGCAAAGAGGCTGAGTGGCTAAGGGATTTTCTATTAGAAATCCCTTTCTGTGTAAAGCCTATATCGGCTGTGTCACTACATTGTGATAGTGAAGCCACATTAGCTAGAGCCTATAGCGGCACTTATAATGGTAAATCTAGACATATCAGTCTTCGACATGATTATATCAGACAATTGATTCAAGATGGAATCATTGCTATTTCCTATGTGAAATCAAGCAACAACCTGGCAGATCCTTTTACTAAACCTCTACCGAGAGAGGTAGTAAAGGCTACATCTAGAGGGATGGGGTTGAAACTCTTCAACCAAAGTTCTACCAGTGATGGTAACCCAACCTAAAGTCAGAAAATCTCTAATTTTGGGTTTAATGGGTAAGAACAAGTCACTGATATGTGGAAAGTTTTCAGCACTGAATTATAAAACCTCATCCATAATAGATAAGTGTTAAGCGTTACGATAGAGGGTTGAGTCTTAAGAACTCTTAATGAAATCCAGTCTATAGGACAAGTGTTTTAAAGTAACGGAGACACTGGAAGGATTTCACCTATATGAACGTAGAGATGGTGCCGTCTCTCATGAGAGTTGGAGTTTTCTCTCGGGATCGTTCACGAATTAGGATAAGCACATGGCCATTAAATGTCTTTGAGCAAGATTGGGAACTCTAACAAACACATAGCGAATATGTGTGTGGTTTCTCCAACTCTGTTATCTAGGAATAACTGGTTCAAAGCTACGGCTACCACTAATTTCGATAGAGTTTTGAGATACTTACACTAAGGGAAGATTAAAATCGAAAGATATCTTTCTTTATGCATATAAGCTGATTATTCTGGCAGTATTGTTTAAACCGAGAAAATATTTTTATAAAATCAAGTGGGGGATTGTTATAAATATATTGATTTTAATATATATTTTAATAATATATTATAATAAAGTATTAAAAAAAATGTTTGAAAAAACACGTTTTTCAAGATTTTGGGAATAGTCCCACATGGGAAAGAGAAGAGAAAGAAATCTGGTTTAAATGAAAACAGCGGAGTATTATAATATTTACCTACGTAGTCCGTGGACTATAGACCTTGTGTGTTCAAAGGGAAGACGGGAACACCTCGTAAGGCGCGCCTTCGCTCGGGCACTGGCTTGGCCTCAGTCTCGGTCTCGGTCTCGGTCTCGGTCTTGGGCTTGGGCTCGGTGCGAGGGCGTGGGCATGTGAGGTTGTGGTGGAGAGAGGCGCTAGTGGCGCACTTCGCACGTGCGCATCGTGTCGCAGAGGGTCGCTCCTTCGCGAACCGGAGCGAGAAGTCCCGGTGCGACTAGTGGCTAAGGCGAGATGGTTTGGACGGAAATTAAGAGGACCGAATGAGAGTCCCTCTAATTATATGAAATTTGAAATATTTGTTGCACAAATGTGTAATCTATGGAGTTAATCACAATGACGGTCATAAAATGGCTAGCCCAACAACTATAAAACGCTAGTCGGCCTCTCTCACAATGACCATATAACGGCTAGTTTCCAATGACCATATAACGGCTAGTTTCTCCAACAGCTAGAAAACGGTCATGGAATTTAATTCCCTGGACCATAAACCCCAGCCATCATAGCCTATAAAAGGAGGATCTGGATGGGTTTTCAAACAATCTCACTCACTCAGCCTAACCCATATGAACAGAGACCTTACTCTCTCCACTCATATAATATTATAGTATTTCTAGTAACATAGCAAGGCTCAAACCTTAGCTTGAAGAAGATTGAGAAGGAGCCCAAGTTTTTGAAGAATGGTGATGCTGGGTTTGTTAAGATGATTCCAACCAAGCCCATGGTGGTTGAGACCTTCTCTGAGTACCCTCCTCTTGGACGTTTTGCCGTGAGGGACATGCGCCAGACTGTTGCAGTGGGTGTGATCAAGAGCGTTGAGAAGAAGGATCCATCTGGTGCCAAGGTCACCAAGTCGGCCGCCAAGAAGAAGTGAATGGTTCTTCTGTACCTGTTCACTAGTGTGATAAGGTTTTTAGTAGCAGCAGTCTTGTTGGTCTCCCTAGTAGTAGATGTTGAGTTCGTCCCTAGTGGTAGTAAGAGTCATTTTTGTCATGGCGGTGTTGCTGGCGGTGGTGGTGACATCTTTTGCCTCGTAAGTTTTTTGGCCTCAAGTGTGAGGAAGGTATTGTGTCATTGGATGCAGACTTGGGTGCTTGACCGGCGGTGGCAAAAGAGTAAGGCGGGTTTGGGTCTCTCTGCCCTTTGGCTTTATGAGAGGTGAGTTTTAAGTGTTTGTTTCCTTGTTGTTTCCATTTTCCATTTCAATCGACAGTTTGAGACAGACAATGCTACTATTTTGTTGAGTGCTATTTACTGTTTAATTTTCCTTTTCTTGAAAAAAAAAAAAAAACCTTAGCTTGAAGAATAGACCAGCGGTGTGGTCTAGGACTGTTCAACTGAACCAGTGGCTGACGAATTAAATTGACCAGTGCAGTGGTCAAATTCATTTTTTTTCTTTTTCTTTCTTTGGGATTTTTCACTTATATTGTAATATTGCCAGAAAGTGTGTAAAAGAGTTCCATTTGGTGGGCCTTCGTGTTTGCTGAACGCAGACCCACACCAGGCTTATCGTATCCTAGTCCGTAACCTATCAAAGATACTCAATCTACTTGAGTAGGGGCAAATAACGCTTTAAGGACAGCGTTTCAGACGTGCTTCAGCCTGTCCTTAGTTCTGATCGTAGTGATTTTTGGTTTCCATATTATACAGATATTACATTAATCTGTATAAAATTCATAAAAGTCCATGGTGTTAGTTTGCTAACATGTCAGAAAAAAGAAAAGAAAAGAAGAGTGGTGGTGCGAGATCATTAACTATTGGGAGTATCAACTGGGCCCCGCTGTTCTAGCACGAAGGATGTCCGGGGCCTGAATCTACGCCCATCCCAACTGATGAGAAGAACTTGGCTTGGGTTATGAATCAATTCTAGTTAATTATAGTTAATTATAGTTATGTGTTAGAGATTGTATTTTTCTCGGAGAGGAGTTCATCTTATTTTAGTTACTCATAATTATGTATTAGAGATCGTATTTCCTTCTTGTAAGGATTAAGAAAATTATGATCTCTAATGCATAATTACGATTAACTAAAATGAGATGAACTCATTTTTAGACATTTACCAAACAGGCACTAAGCCCATCAATGTCAAATAAGTTGGACAAAGCCTACTTATTTTTAGACATTTACCAAACAGGCACTAAGCCCATCAATGTCAAATAAGTTGGACAAAGCCCATCAATGTCAAATAAGTACAGACGGATAGTTTTTGGCCTCAAAACTCAGGTCTAGTCTAACCCACAGGCCTTGAGACACAACCCAAACAATGTGCTAAGTTGGTTGGGATTCCATCGAGCCCACACCATCAATGACAATCTTGAAAGAATGAGGCAAACGGGCTATGCTAGCTTGGCTAAGCTTGAGCCCAGCTCGCTTTGGTCTGATCCCCAGCCATGGGTTGGATCTGCAACTGATGTGGCTGGACATGGGCTTGCATTACATGTACCACAACCCTGGTTCAATTGAGTAGCTCATGAGCTAGGCTGGCTTGGACTCAGGTCTTAGGCTCATGGGTGGGATGTGGGCATTCCTTGACCCTGGCTGGCCCATTTGGTACCCTAGTTTGAACCTAACTGCAGGAAATGTACATTGATGTGGAGTGATGCCATTCAAACCCAAAGTGCTGAGTATGTAAATTTGCACATCCCTCTAGTATAGTTGCCTCAAAGCGGATTGTGACGATAGACCATCAGGGGCCAATATCCAGGGTTAGATCACTAGATAAAGATGCCTTATCATTCCTGACATTGAAACGCCTTAGGAGTCGACCTTGACATAGAGAACATTCTGGGCTTCATAACAAAGTAGAGGTGCAGAGTGTTGATTTCCACGTGCAAATCATTTAGATTATAATTGGACAAGCATAATGGGTCAAAGAGATGCATCTCTGCTCGTTTGGGCCATGTCCAAATCTGGTGCAGGGAGGGACGTGTTTTTTTTTTTTTTCTTGGCAAAGACTATTTCATTTCACCATAAAAATGTACAACCATTCAGGAGTGTTCCAACAAAAAGAGCTGACCTCTCCTATCATATAAGACAGTCTTCATAAACTGGCCGAAAAAAGAAGAAAACCAAAATGGACCCCATTTACATACACCGAATGTTCCCAATGCGAGTTTTATCAATGACGAGGTTTCCACGTACCTGTCTCAGAAGAGCTGCGCAGGAATCATACAATCTGTTTGGACACCCTTCAGTAGCCATTCTGGCTAATACATCAACAACCGAGTTCCCTTCTCGATAAATGTGGCTGAAAATGAGATTAAGGGGACTCAAACCGTCTTTATCAAGGGATAACTACCCTCAATCCACGAGGGATAAAAGCATGAATAATTCTTAATAAATTCAAAATAACTTGATTGATGATAAAAAAAAAAAAAAAAAAAAATTGAAATTACAATTTTTTAAATAAGGAACTCAAACCTAAGACAATTTTAGACTTCTACTCCACTCAAATGCCCTAAGAATGTGACTTACTATAAATAGTAAACTTACTATTTATAGACAACCTCTATTCCTACTTTTATTCTCTTGACTTTTCTAAACCCTTTTCATGTTGTGCACGACTTCTACAACTCAGAGGATCAAAAGTTATACTTGAACTAAAACTTACTATTTATAATAAAAACAAAACTAAATGGGACTTTTGACCATTGATCTGATGTAATCTCGCAAATCCGGCTTGGAAAACCTAGTGTAGTGGGGTTAGTTGGCTTAAGTAGGTCCTCCTACCCCAAAATCATATAGAATATGTCAAAAAATTCATCCCAAGATATGATTGATTTAAGGTTTTGTGTCCGGATCATTTTCCGCCTCCTATTGGTCTTCTCTGGTCCTTCCTTGCCATGAAAGTGTCTGTGACCTATTGTACATCAAAATCCCATGTCAACAAGAGAGAGTCCGTCATCTTTCCTCCCTTCATCAATACATCCATATATGTGGGGTCCATTTATTAGAAGGGTTTCCTTGTGCATGCCCTAGCTCTATTCTAGGAGATGTATGGTGGCTTTCTGCTTCTCCTTCATCTTAGATAGATTAGAAAGAGACCTCACACTTTAAAGGATTGGCATTGGTTTGTATATTCTAGAGTTTTGATTGTGTTCTACGTATGTATCCTTGGATACTTCTAAGATCAAATATTTTTCAAAATTTTAAGCTTCTGCATTTCATAAAATCCAAACAAAAAGCGGTATCGTCTTATCATAAATTCGTATCAAACCTTTGTTTGATTGAGCTGATGTGTATGTTTGTTATCATATGTAACCCAAAAGATTGAAGATTTATCCCTTGGGAACATGTGTTCCAAATTTGGGTTCAAACGGACTTACAGATTCAAAGATACGAACAATTCAATTACCATATTGGCAATAGTATATATTGAATTCGTGATTGATTTGAACACATGAGGCTATTTTATTAGTTTTTCTTCAGTATGAATAATATGGAAATTGAAAGCTTCTCTTCTTACATTTTTAGCTGATTAATTAGACTCTCCTTTTGTTATGGGCATGTTTGGATGTCCCTCAAAATGTGGATGTCTATGAAAATTTATGTATCTTGACAATAATTTGGTATAGAAAAGGTAGAAAAACTATATCCCAGATTAAGCAGGTGCAATTTTCTGCAACCCCAAATGCGTTGCAAGTGGAATGAACATATCCCAGATCAGCTCAGATTGTGATTTGGGCTACATCTGAATATATACACTCATATACTTGAAAAATGTTTGCTAATCCAGACTTTGTTTTGTATGATCTTCAGGTGTCATCAGGGCTTCTTTTCATTCATTTGCAACGCCTGAGGAAGGTTAAAATGGAGGGCTCCTGAGGAGATAAATTAAGCTACGGAAATTATTGCTAGAAATGGCATTGGTCTTAGCATGTTTTCCCAGGATCAGATGGAGCTCTGGCCATTGATCACAAGGGACATTGTGGAAGAATGTCGAATGTTGAAAGCGCCTCTCCATGAATATATCATTCTACTGAATCCGGAGATTTGTCTGCGTACTATCACATTTACGCATGTCCGAAACATACAGGTCATTAGTCCATCTTTATCTTCCAAATGCTATCTTACTGATAGCTCTGAATGCAATAAAAGACATTTACTTCCAGTGATGTAGTAATATGGCGGCATGTAAAGTCCCCAACAATGCTGTTAATTTCAGAGGAAGATGGATATGAAAACAGGTTTTTCTTGTGTCCACATTGGTGATGCATGGCCTGAAATTCCACCGATTGGATTATCTTAAACACTCAATCAATTGCCTACATTTTGGTCATTATCCACACTACATAGAAAATGTCTATTTCACAATCAGTATCACCATAAACATCTCATTTCAGTAACGCTACATGAGGAATACCAAATGGGTTTTATAAGACATTTATAAATAACAGTTGAACGAGTCGGAAAACTACGGAAACAGTTCAAAGAACTATTGTCTGATTTATAAACCTCTCTCAAACAAACACTCTTTAGACCTATCGCGGGCGTAATTCGGTAATCGATGCCTCATTCCTAGAAAGTGGCAGAATTGAACTTACAGATTTATCTGTCTCACTTTCACGAAAATTTGAATCCATTGGGGATAAATCAAACTCCATATTAGTCTCTCCAATGAAGAAGGCAGGTCGCAAAGGAGCAGGGAGGGTGACAGAGTAGGCATCGAGCATGAGAAGAACTGATGACATGGTGGGCCGCGCTGTTGCTTCTTGCTGCACACATAGCAATCCAATGTGAATGCACCTCAGCACCTCAGCTCGCTCGTAATTTCCTCCCAGAGTTTCATCGATCAGCTCCAACGGCTTTCCTTGGCTCCAAAGCCGCCATGTCTGTCAAGTACACATTGTCAGTCTCCATCTTTATAATCATGATCTTTGTGGTACCGTTGCCAACACCGCACATGGGTGAAAGAATCTGCCCATTAATCAGATGGGGCTGACTACAAACCCGCCCAGGCCCTCAGGTGGGTCCACTAATCAGGCAGCCAGCATGCAAACATTGAATATAAGATGCTAAATTTTCTCTTACAGGTGTGGCCCACTGCTTGATTTGTGGGCCATGACATGTTCACGGTTTGAGTCTTCTGACCCAACTGATCAATGGCCTGGATTTCACACATGTGCCATGTTAACATGAGTGATGCTGTGATACACTTCAATCCTCTTCTCATAGATCTCCTCTACATTCCTGAAAGTGAATCAGTAGATTACAGATAGAAGATTACATTCTAAATATTCCATACTCACATAGTTTGTAAGGTCCACATCACTTTCGGATTCACGAAAACCACTTGTCTTTCGTCCTGTCACAAGCTCTAAAACTAAAATGCCAAAGCTATATGCATCCGTTTTCACTGAAAACTGGCCATGAATGATGTACTCGGGCGCCATATATCCGCTGCATAGAATCAAATGATGTTTGAATACGATCTCATGTATCCCAGGTAGGATTCCAAGCATAATCAGAAGTCACTGGGAACTTAGAATTATTAGTGCATGATTGAATGAGAAAGGGATTGAAGTTTCTAACTTACTATGTGCCAGCAATCCGACTCGTATTTCCATGAGTTTGGTCTCCACCAAATAGGCGTGCCAAACCGAAATCTGAAATTTTTGGGTTCATATCTTTGTCTAACAAGATATTGCTGGCTTTTAAATCGCGATGAATGATCTTAATCTGCGAATCTTCGTGGAGATAAACAAGACCTCGAGCGATCCCTACGATGATCTTGTTTCGTCTTTCCCAATTAAGTTCTAGGCATTTGACTGGATCTGTTGCCACAAAATAGAACTTATCAGCAAGAAAAAGGTTAATTGAATTAACAGTGACAAGAAGAGATTAAAGATGGGAGATTATTTAGAAGGAAAAATGCCAGAATGATGTATTAATTAGCAACTGATCTTTGGTAGTAGGAATGGCTATTGATAGAAACAAATAAGCATGACCACCTCACCAGGCCTTGATGATCCTAATAAGTACATGAGCATTTGGGAGCTGGTCATGGCCAGTATTGGAAGCAACTATTTAACCAGGGCTGTCAACAGGCCAGGCCTGGGGTTGGCTTCAGCCTAGATTTTGAATTGTTCAAGTTGGGCCTATTTCAAAGTTTGATTTTTGCGCCCGGCCCATTGACAGCCCTACTTTTGCCACTCTTTGAAGGGCTGGTTTATCGTGTTACTTCGCTACTATGAAAAAAAAAAAAAACAGTAGCAGTAGCAGTGAAGGATGAGATTATGAACTGTAGGGAGTAGGCAGAAAGATGTCTGGCCCAGCCCAATCCCAGAGATGAGAAATTGGACTTTGGTTACCCATCAATTAGTAAGCACACCAATGTTAAAGAAGTTGGGCCATTAAAACAAATGTGAGCCCAAGTACACGCCAATTATGTTTTGGGCATAGCACTTGTGTTTAGACCAACCAACGGGTCTTTCAGCCAACAACTTGCACAAAGTGGCCCAGACTCACAATAACGTCAGGTCATCCCTGCTAACTTGAACTAGGGTCTAAATGGGCTGGACCAGGTTTCCTATCATCTCATCTTGCCCAAGTTTTAAGCCGCACATACAAATTGGCGGTACATGTACTTTTGTCTTGTAAAAAGACAATGAAGGCTTGTCTGAACTCATTCAGAACTTATTGTTGTCAATGTCTTAAATCTGTTTGTAACTAGCTCTTTCGATGATATCGATAGACCACTCAATCCCATCAAGCAGATGTTAATGCCATCGATAGATACTCCCTATCAAGAAAATCTAGAAAAATCATAGTTGATTGTTGGACAGTTTTAGATGTACTACTCGATGGCATCGAAGGAGGCTTCGATATCATTGACAGGTCTTCAATAGACGTCGATCATATTGAAGGTCCCATCGAAGACACGTATATAATTGCTTAGGTGTACAATTTGTTTCCTATTCTGGCTGTGGTAGTATATATATCAGGTGTAATCGGGATTAAGGAAGGATTAGGGCTTTCTAAGTTGTTCTTAAGGGTTCAAGGGTATAGCTAGGGATTCAAAGGAGATTTGAGGGGTTGTTTGAATTGGTTAGATCATATATCCCTTGTAATGTTGCTTTCATAGTATATTACTCATCATTGTGCCGTAGTTTTTCCACGTAAATTAGTTCGAATTATTCTCTATTTGGGTTTGCTTGTGTGATTGTGATTACTTTGTTTGATTATGCTCCGTATGCTTCCACGAGTCCCAACACTAAAGGGTTGATACTGGGCTTTGGATGGCCTGCCCCTTATTGCCTAGATCATGGTCTAGGCTGGACTTGGATTGTGGTCGCTCATGGGTGGGACTTGGACATTCTTCGGTCCGGCTCAGCCCAGTCCGCCGCAGTTGGAACCCAATTAGAACTAACAAAACATTAAAAATTAAAAATTAAATATTAAAATAATGGAGTGATTTGTGTCGGAAGGGATCAAACCAAATAGAAAAGAGTCGAGGCTGGTGTTGTGAACGTATTCGTAGACAAGCATCTTCTCTTCTCCTTCCAAGCAACAGCCGAGCAACCTTACAAGGTTCCTGTGCTGAAGTTTAGCAACCAACACCACTTCATTTCTAAGCTCTTCTACTCCTTGCACTGACGTCCTCGCCAGCCTTTTAACTGCTATTTCCTGACCATCCATTAGCTTACCCTGCAGGAAAATAAATAAATAAATCAAGTTCAACGTAGAAGATGTTTGCTAATCCCATAAGCATATGCTTAACTCAGTGTCCACTCAGTCACAGCTCCAAACATGGGGAACATCGGAGCTACCCATCTAGCCTGGCCTAAAAATCTAGTCTTCCACTCATCTTGTGGGCCCAGTATCTGAAACTAACTGACGGTTGCTTGAAAACTACTGCTTATTTCTTAAAGGGTGGAAAATGGGCCTGGCCAACTGATGTCAAATCCAGCCCATAGTTAATTATCTAAGTTCAGGCAAGCCCACAAATCTTAAATAACTTAGGTGGGTCTAGGCCCAAGTCTCTAGCCTTTAAGCAAATGCAGGCCCATGTCAGGCCCACTTAATTATAGGGCTTGAAACTAAGATTTGAGTCTAACCCACGGGCCTCATGGTTCACCCAAACCCAGCCTAAAGCATGCCAGACTTGACCGAGTGTGCTAACCAGGCCATTTGCCACCCTGCATTTTTTTCCAGGCAAAAGTAGGTTTGATATTTATAAAGAGGAATTAAATGATATGCAACTAGTGTTGTTGATGGGTTTTCAATTCTAATAAGTGGGATCAATGGTTCTATAATGCAGACCGTTGTTTCGTAGCTCCCACGGTGGGAGACCATTTCTAGAAAATTTGCTACAATTGAAGATCCCAGCGACCAAATCTTGGGACTTTTCACATGTATAGCTGTTCTATTTCTCTCTTAATTAACTGTCCATCTGTAGGCCACGTATCGAGAGGCTAAGATTTTCTTATATATTAATTAGGTTTTTGAGACTGTGTTCATCTAAAGTGGGATGCAACAAAACAGTTTGGCTCAACGAAAAATGGATCCTACTTCTCAGAATTAAAACCCCCCAAAGGATGCAGCTTGGATATCATGTAACTTAGATGAGCCAGAAGAAAAAAAAAAAAAATAGAAAAAATAGAAAAGAAAAGGAAAGAATACTCATTTACATAATGAAATATTAATTACCTTGTAAACAGGACCGAAGCCACCTTCACCGAGCTTATTTGCATCAGAGAAGTCATCTGTGGCATCTTTGAGTGTCTCTAAATCAAATAGTAGTGTTTCCAAGCTCCTTGTCTCTCCACCATTTCCACCTGTAGAATAAAACAATTGAAAGAAAAAACCAGGTATAAATTTTCTAATAAAAACATGAATGACAGGGAAAGAATTATAATAGAAAATTCTCTCTCTCTCTCTCTCTCTCTCTCTCTCTCTCTCTCTCTCTCTCTCTCTCTCTCTCTCTCTCTCACACACACACACACACACACACACACAAACACACACACACACACATACACACACACACACACCTAGCTACATTCATATGATTAGGGTGAATGAAAAATACCTGGTTTTATTTGGTACAATTCGAAATAAAGCAAAAGAAGAAGAGAAGTGTGTAGTAAAAACTAGAAAAAGATGGAAATTCTTTTTCGTTTTTAATTTTTTCTTATGTATTTGTGAATAGTAACATAAAGAATTTATAAAGAATGTGATGTAATCAAATCCCCCAATCACATCTTTGATTAGAAGCAAAAATAAAAACACTTGGACCGCTTAAATTTTGTGCCTAAGAGACCTCTCTCTCTCTCTCTCTCTCTCTCTCTCTCTCTCTCTCTCTCTCTCTCTCTCTCTCTCTCTCTCTCTCTCTCTCATATATATATATATATATATGGAAATGGTTCCCCACCGTGATGCGTGTTGAAGTACATCAACCCCATCAGTCAGATGCACCATTCTATGGTGGGCCTCGGGCTTAAAAATCAAGTCAATCGATGACTTTTGTAGGCCACACCACGTACAAAAGTTGAGAGGGTTACCCTCCCATTAAAACATTCATAATCATTTGTTGGGCCCACCAAGGTGTGGTTCACAAATCCAGCCCATCCATTATGTGTGTCCCACGTGGATGAGGTGTCAGACCATACTTCAGATGCATCCAAATTTTAATGGTGGGCATTCAATCACACTGAATCCCACAGTGTGGTGTGGTCCATATGAGATCTGAATCTACTTTCTTTTTGGCTCATGCACTAAAATAATCTAGCTGTTTTCTATCTAGTCTAGCCGTTTTCTGTCATCTCCAGTGGCAAATGTATCATTAGTACAAATGATAAAACGTCCTCACCGTCCCCCACTTTCCATTATTATTAGTTTTATGCGGCCACTTTCGTACAGGGCCCACCCTAAATGGAAAACGCTTTTTTAAAATAATATAGTCAAATAATCTTACTCACTAGCCGCCTTCACTTGTCGGCCATTGAATGTCGCCTTCCTCGACAAAATTTTTGTCAGCTTTGACCATCCTTAAAATAGACATAAAAGATCCCTCAATTTTATATATATATATATATATATATATATATATATATATATATATATATATATATATATACACACACACACACACACACAAATGTTGAAGCCAATTACTCAGATGGCTAGGATTATCCAATCTACACACAATTTGAACAGCTAGACGGATGGTCCCAATATAAAATTACTCAAGTGATAGGGATTTTACCAATTTTTCTTCCCATTTTCCTCCTTCTGTACATAAAAGTGCAAAGGATGCCGAGTAGAACTAATGTAACAACCACAAGGACGACGATTGTAATAACCAATTTCGTTGTATTCTTCTTTCCTGCATCACCGTGAGATAAGAGACACTTAAAATAACAAAACCAACCAAATTAGGTTTGCTAAGTCTACATGCATGTATGTGTGTCAAACGAGAGAAAGATCCAAGCCATCCATTAAATGTGGTCCGGTCATGTAGATGACCTAGCCCAAAAGTCAGGTTGGTAGAGTCAGGCCTCAATTGTCAGCAAGAGGCAGTTGGTTTAGAGAACTTTGGCAATTTCTTTCAGCCGTATGTTTATTTTTAAGAATGGCCCACCTGGTACGTCTGATTTCTCGGCCAAGGCATCTAAATAATTGGACGTGCCAGCTGGGCTGTCTGATTTCTCGGTCAAGGCATCTAAATAGTGGGACCCTCATTAGAGAAGGGTTTAGCATGGTGGCTTATAGATGATTGGCGGGCTTAGCCAAGCTCGCCATTGATACAGGTGTTAGCAATGATGTTCTTCTTTTTTACAAAACCTGAGGTGGGACTCGTAGACTATACAGGCGTCACACCTGTGCAGCAATCGGGGCCATACAATTCAAAGTGCCCATTGCCAATGGAACATTGAAAAAAAAAAATTTGCATGCACTGTACAATCTTGACCATCCAATTGGAGGAGCATCGAATTGAATCCACAGTGGAGGAATTAATTAAGGGCTATTTATCCTACTTCATATTAATATTTCCTTTGTGGACCACAGTGAAATAGAACCTGTACTGGTGCATATTGATGCTAGAAGGCCATGATAGGTGAAATAGAAGATGTCCTGATCCTCACTGTTGTCAAAGTGGGCCCATGATTCTATGATCAAAACCATTGATCTGACGGTTCTAGGATGATGTCCACTCGGAGGATCGTAATCTTTCTAGCAGTACTGTCCAATAAATGGATGGTTAGAGAAAGAAAGAAAGAAAGGAAAAAAAAAAACCTAGCTACAGCAACAATACAGAAGAAGGCCAAAGATTGGGTAACTATGGTTTTCTAAAATGAAAGATTTTTGGGCATCTTCTATCCACTTGGGTCATCAGATTGATCAACGGACACGAATCTTATTATCTTCTCATCAAGATTGCCTATTGTAATAAGTGGGCCACCCCACTTTCTTCAAGGCCACTTTCTTGGTTTTCTTTTTAAACAGAAATTCATTTTCAATCCATCTATCAAAGAAGAAAAAGAAAAATCATCCAAGTGGGCAAAAAAAATAAAAGTCCTTACCATCTCCTGTTGTATTATTCACATCTGTCGAAGGCGGCCGCGGTGGCGATGCTTGAAAGAAGAGATTTATTGAGTGCCTTATAAAACAACTTAAAGTAGCAAGCCGGGCACCTTCTCTCGAATCACAACAGCTCGGAATCCGTCCGATCATTGATCTTAAACACGAATAACAATCATTCTCTGATAAATCTCTAGTGCACTGCACCATACCATATATGTTTTCAAAGTTAGTAAGACGGGCCGCCCCTGTCGCAAACTTGGACGACAGGGAAGAAGCGGAAGACGATAGATTATTCATCAGCGATAGTAGCTGTTGATTAAAGTAAACTGGGTTAGATACGTTGTCACCACTCCAAGAGTAATCCCAGGTGCTGTCATCCAGATTAAGTTGGGAGAAGAACCGTTGGTCTGAGTATCGTAAAACACAGTCGTTGTGCCGGATGGTTGCGTCCTTTTGGTACGGACATCTCTGGATGATACGCACTGCTGAAATGTTGAGGCAGTTCCTGCATGCTTCAGTAGTGAAATCATCTCTGCACTGCGCAAGGCCATATACCATGTCAGGACTTACGCCGGAGGTGGTGTTGTAGAAATCGTTGATGGAGCCGTTGGTGGTTAGAGAAGAGAGGAGGAGGTTGAGATTGGTCTCGAACCGGCTACCGGAAGTGTAATTGCGTCCAGATTCGCAGTAAGTTAGTAATACTTCCTGGGCTGTAGCGGGGCTTTGAAGGAGGAATGGCAGTATGGTTAATAAGACTAAATTAATGGGTTTTAGTATAAGATTGTTCACCATGACTAAAGATGCTTGTACTGCTCTAAGGGAAGGAAGAAGTAGGGGGAGATAGAAGAAGGAGAAGAAGAAAAAAGAAGAACCTTAAAAGCAAATGGACGGTGGGATTTTTATTGGTCCAATGCTAAAATCCAACGGTGCCCTGCGTATTCAACAAACGTTTTAGTGTGGAAAGAGATAATTACGGAAAGTTAAGTCCAAACCTGGCAATTGACCATTTGGGACCCACCTAGCAGATTATTAAACTAACAGGTATGCCTGCCAGACATGAACAAGAAGCTGTTCATCCAATGTTATTCACATGGACCACATGGACCACATGCAGCTCATATGATAATTGAAAACCCTCTTCTTTTGGCTAGACGGTCCATGCATTAAGGGGTCATTTGGATTCATGCAAAGTTGCGTAAGCACTGCAGAATTGATTGAAATTGTTTTTTAAAAATAATAATAATAATAATCGCTTATGTTAAAAAGTAAATGCTAAAAAATAAGAAAAACAAAAACTGTATGTTTGGTAAACATATATAAGATAATAATTTCCCAGCTAAGGTTTCAAGGGTGGCCATTGAATCCCACTGCTTGCATTGTTGTGGCCCACCAATCTACTTCACTTTTGGAGTCCTATGTTATCACATATGGCCAAACTAATGGACTGAGTGGATGTAGCATGGTCATCATGGTGGGCCTTGTTATATTTTGTTTTAAAATATTATTAAAATTTGAATTTTCAAATTTTCGGTGATTTCCCTCCACATTTGAAAAGTGTGGTACTTTTGTGTTGTGGGTTTAGTTCCACATCGGATTTGACAAAGTAAACTATCTTGTATATAAGATAGTATTTTTGTCTAGGGCTTGTGCCCCTTTCAGGGGCATGTGAATTTGGTCTTGTGGGGGGGCTATGCCAATATCTCTAATCTATGCCATTGACCACACGCGCGCGCGCGCCGAGCCGAGTCCGTGTCCGTGCGGGTGCGGGTGCGTTGTGAGTGTACTCGCGTGGGTGTGTGTGTACGGGTACTCGTGGGACTTTATTTGCAAGAGTGTACTCGCACTTGCGCCTTTTTGTTTTAAACCAGAGAGATGCATCCCTTCCGGTTGGTCGCATCTGTTGGGTTTAAACCCAACGGACCTAACCTTTTGTAAAGGGTGTTTATACACCACTTCGGAGTTTATATAAAGACTTCCGATACTCTCTCTTATAAAACACTCTCTGATACGATTTTCATTTTCATTATACTGAGTTCATCGCTAAGTCAACTCAGCACTTTCGGATTAAACTGCAAGTGGTTCGAGCCCGCGTACAGTGAGTGCACCGCTGGGACCGGGTCATAGTCGTTGTATCCTGGAGGTCGATTGCTCTGGAAACCTGTTGCACTTGGGACGCTGTCCAAGGGGAGCAAATTCGATTTCAAGCCGAGTGACTCAGTCACGCCTCGACTCAATTCAATAAGTTTTTCTTTCTCAAAATCTTATTTTCTTTTTTGGTTCTCGATTTTAAAAGTCTATTTAATTCAACCAAATATTCCAACAGGCCTAACAGTGATCCAAGCCGTGATTAGAGGAAAGAAGCGTTCCTTCGGCTTATCTGGATATGAGATTTGCTAAGTCCTCAGGGTGTAATACAATTCATGCACATGCTATACATGTCCAATCTTAGCACATAGGTCTGAGATTCAATCCACTTTATTAAAAACCTAATTAGGTTAATCCACTGGTTAAATGGACCAGTCTTCAAAACAAATGTATGGTTGTGAAACACTTGCTGAAGTTTTCTAACCCAGACACTTTTTTTATTATTTTTACACACGCACACACACCCTACACACTCACGCTAGTGAAATTTCACCACCTGTGGATACTCGAACCTTTTTTTTTTTTTTTTTTCACACACGCGCACACACACACCCACACACTCACACTAGTGGAATTTCACCACCTATGGATACTCAGACCCTTGACCGGGTGTTGAAACTCCTGAGAGTCTACCACCCGAGCAAGAGTAAGGATCCAAACCCAGACACCTGTTTTCAATATTGGGGCCCACCTTCTAGGTGGACCAGATTGATTTTAAGGAAATATGGTGAGACCAATCAGTGGATGGATTTGACCTCGTACCTGCTTTGCGCCAAGATGGCACATATGTGAAGGTGCATAGTCTTATGCTCCCGTGCAATTAACATACTTTCCAGAAAGATAGGTCTTCCGTTTTTGAGTTTTTTGTTTTTTTTTTTTTAATTATATTTATTTATTTATTTATTTATTTTGCAAATTTACAGAAAAACTGAATTGCCGGCACAAAATGGGAAGTTGAGTCACGAAAGGAAAGGATTAAATTTCATAGACAAATTATTTATCTAAAATTAATTAATTGACTAACTGAATATTCTTGAAGAAGTATTTTTCAGAATCAAAATCACAAAATAGCTCATTTAGCCAAGCCATCATTGATGATCCTGACCATTGACTAGAAGAATTTCGATGGGAAATAGTGGCCCTTGATCTCATTCAACACGAAAAGTCCATTTTAAAAGTCGGAATGAAATTGTGGGCGTAAATTTTGGACCATGACTAGTCTACCAATGAATCGAAGGGTCCGGATTTAACAAACGGACGCGGATTTCCTGCGAAAGGCTAGGTGGGCCCACTGTGATGTTTGTGAGAAATCCTATCCGTACATCTGTTTTGTAAGTTCATTTTAGGACAAGTTGCCAAAAATGAACCGTATCCAAAGCTCAAGTGAGCCAAAAACGTGATAATTAAATGACCACAGTTGAAATATTTGTGGGGCCACATAAGTTTTGAGTCATGCTAATATTTTTGTTTTCAGTTCATCCCAATAGGAATGACGTTATTAACGGTATGGATGGCATCTGAATATCACTGTTGAACCCAGGAAGGTTTCAATGGTAGGAATTTCCAAACCACATTTTCCTTTAGTATAGATCACTCAAGCTTTGGATACGGTTCATTTTTGACAAAGTGTCCTAAAATGAACTCACAAAACGGATGGATGGGGAGGATTTCTCAAAAACATCACAGCGGGCCCCACCTAAGTTCCCAGTGCAGGAACTTCCTGCGAAAGGCTTTCGCAGGAAATCCGCAAAAGCCGCGACTCTTTACCTGCTACATTTTTTGCTTGTTTCTTGGTATTTCTCGTTGACATTTGCCAACCACGCGCATGAAATTTCCACGGTAGAGAAAGATCTCCGAGTAGAAAATGAGGGACAATCACGTACAACCACAGCATGTGAAGCTCACCACGCAAAACCATTTTCCAACCAACGTTTTTCTTGGTAGGACATCCGAGCTGTTGAAAAGATGGGTCTTATCATGGAGATCACCTGATGACAAAATCAAACTCGTCAATTCATCAAACGGGCCACACCATCAAAATAAATAATGCTCCACAATCTTATCCAATGTACAGTTGTGGCCCACCTGATGTGTGGACCAGCACGATTTTCGTCATCAGCTAATAGTTGTGATGGCGCCCACTTTCTAGACCATTCGGATGTCCTACACGTGTAATACATTTAGCGGGACAAGTGGGTGTAGCATGATAATAGCTTAAGATATAGCTCTTTGAAGAAAAAATAAAAAAAATAAAAATAGCTCTTTGTAAATTGCTGTTTGACGAGCAAGGAACGAAAGAAAACGTCGGCAATGGCGCAATGGACAAGTAAACAGGTCGCAATCTGATTTTCGTATGGACAAGAAGTCAAGATATAATTAAGCTCGTCAGGTGGGCCACACATATACAAAAGAAATGTTAAGTTAAAGACTATTGTCGCGGGTCACATTCAGTATGCACTGTGGCCGATTTAATGAGTGGACCAGCATGATTTTTGGTCAATATTGTTCATGGTGGGTCACGCATGATGAATGTGCTGGATCTCCGGACACGTGTCTGTGTTGGTACATGTGCTGCCAATATTACTAGAGACAGACAAAATGGGAGGCATATTGCGTCCTGCCCCCGCCTGGATGGATTACTGTCCATGAAAAGGCTCTGTGGGGCCCACCGTAATGTATGGGTCTGTATGGGAGGTATATCCTTCTCGTACAAGGTTTTTTTTTTTTTTTTTTTCAAAAACGTGTTTTCAACTTAATTTGGTTATTAATAAGTCAACCATTCTAACCCCCAAAGGTTTTAAAAAGATAAAGCATCTAGATGGGAGGGTCATTTTAAAAGGACTCGGTGCGATGAACCCTTGGGATGACGACGGTAAAGTTCTGTGGGCCCACACCATGCTCATTTCCAAAAATGATGCAGATCCAAAACTCAAGTGGATCACAATATAGGAAATAACAAGGTTTGAAACCTTAATAAGGCCCACCGTGATGTTTTATTGCCAAAATCTACGTGAAGAAAAAACACAAAAATCGACTTGTTCCAAAACTTCTATGGCCCATAATAAGTTCTCAACCATAGACATTTAATTCTCAAAGTTTCATGCGATGTGGTCTACTTTTGAATCTACTATATTTTTAGGTTTATATTCTAAAGTAAATTAAAAAAATAGGTGGACAGCATGGATAAAATACACGCATAAGAGCTTAAAGTAAATTTAAAAAAAATAGGTGGACAGCATGGCTGACTTGTAGACAAACTCTATTTCAACATTGGGATCCGCACATAAGAGCTTCAACCAAATCGGACTCCATGGCTGACTTGTAGACAAACTCTATTTCAACATTGAGATCCGCAGATTAAGTGCCCATGTTATGCACATGGGTGTATGTGAGTGGGTTTGGTGTGGGTGTGTTAATAAAAAATAAATAAATAAATAAAATAAAAAACCAAAAATCTAGTCTATTAAGAAATTGGGACAAAGGCTAAGTAGGCCCTTAATCCATTGCCTGCGTACGCACCTACACGGCGCAGCTTGAATGTATCATTCATCAGGTGGTCCGTGCGAATGAACATGGCCCCAAAAAATCAGGCTCGTCTGAATCGGTTGGGCTACACTTGTATCAAAAGCAGACATATATATATATATATATATATATATATATATATATATATATATATATATATATATGGAAAGGGTACTATGAGGTCGAGCGCATACGGTCGTCCATGAGGTCGAGTTGGTGTGGGGCCCACCGTGATTCCGTTCGAACATCTACCCCTTCAGTCAGATGCATCATCTCAGGTGAGGCCCATACGGCTGAAAATCACCTAATCCGTGACTTTTGTGGGCCACACCACGTACAGAAGTAGAGAGGGGCCGTGCACCATTGAAACATTCAAAACCAGTTGTGTGGGCGTTTCGAAAGGTTTTTTCATGATCAAAACCGTCCATCATGTGTGTCCCACTTGAATTTAATTTTAGACGACTTTTCAGGTGGTATCCACATCTTAGGTGGGCCCCACCAAGTGATTTTACATGTTTTCGCGTGTATAATTATGTTTTCAGAAGGTATGGCCCACCTGAGTTCCGTGGACGGTGGATTTCCAGCATTGTGGGTCCTACTTGGAGCGGTGCATCTGGTGGACGGTGTGGATCTTCAAAAGGAAGCACGGTGAGCCCACCCTAGCTCGACCTCATGGACGACGGCTTTACGCTCGACCTCATTGTACCTTTTCCTATATATATATATATATATATATATATATATATATATATATATATATATATATGGGAAAAGGTACTATGCGCTCTAAGCGTAAAGCGGTCGTCCGTGAGGTCGAGCTGCGTGGGCCCCACCGTGATGCCTTTCGAACATCAACACCGTCCACCAGATGTACCATTCCATAGTGAGCCTGGAAGGCCCAAAATTAGGTCAATCCGTGACTCAGGTGGGCCGCACCATCTGAAACCATAAGTATACATGCCAAAAACGTATAAAAGCACTGGTGGGACCCACCTGAGTTTTCCATGCACCTGAAACTTGGTCTGAAACCTCATTCAAGTGATACACACATAATGAATGGTCTGGATTTGCAAACCACATCTCGGTGGGCCCTCAAAAATGGTTATGAATGTTTTAATGGTGCACTGCCCCTCTTCACTTCTGTATGTGGTGTGGCCCACCTAAGTCACGGATTGAACTGATTTTGGGCCGTCCAGGCCCACTATGGAATGGTGCATTTGGTGGACGGTGTTGATGTTCGAAAGGCATCACGGTGGTGCCCACACAGCTTGACCTGACGAACAACTGCTTTATGCTTGAGCACATGGTACCTTTTCTATATATATATATAGAGAGAGAGAGAGAGTGTGTGTGTGTATACACACACACGGAAACGCTAACCCGCGAACTAGTTCGTACGTATTACATACAAACTTTTTTAAGAACTCATCATATCTGATGAGTCTCGCAAATCTGAACGGTTCACATGAAGCAGAACCCCATGAAACCCCCTAATACCAATTTTTACTTTGATCCAAAACTTTGGTGGGCCATAAAAAATGTAAACAGTTTATTCCTTTGATTTGAATTTCTCTTTGCTATGGCACACAAGAATCTTAGATCATGGTGAAAATTCACCACCAATGGTTTCATGAGATTCCGCATCTTATGGACCGTTCGGATTTGGCACCTATGACACGTGTGCAAAGGTGCACACGTGCATAGGTACGTAGGTGAGCATGCCTCTCTCTCTCTCTCTCTCTCTCTCTCTCTCTCTCTCTCTCTCTCTCTCTCTCTCTCTCTCTCTCTATATATATATATATATATATATATATATATATATATATATATATATATATATTAACCAGCCATCAAAACTTAACAAGTGTGTCTAATTTGATGAACTGAACCATCAGATTTTTGGGCCTGGAATATACAATATAGGGTCCGCCTAACCAACGGCGTGAATCTCGCTGAACTGTGCAAAGGATGTGATTTTGTCTCCATTCACGTAGGTACTGCATTTCTCAGAATTTATGAGGTAGCCTTTGATTCTGGATCATCTTCCAATTATTCAAACACTTTGTATTAGAAGTATCTTTTGATATGGTGGAATCAACCATTATAATATCTTGATTTGATTAATTTAACCTTTGATCATTTGGCTTTTTTAATTGGAATATGAAAGGTCACCAAACTAATTTTATATAATCAAAGGTTGAAATTTTCAAACAAAGAGTTTAGGTGAGGCCCTGTACTCACCCAAGACGGTGCGGCCCTTACCATGGGCCCACCTTGATGTCACGTATTCTTTATCCACAGGATCCATCCATTTCACTATATCATTTTAGGGCATTATCCAAAAAAATGAAACAGATCCAATTACCAGGTGGATCATATCATAGGAAACAGTGGTGATTGACAATTAATGAGCAACAAAAGTTTTAATCAAACCAATATTTGCTTCTTTTTTTTCCTTCATCCAAGCTTATGTGACCTTATTAACAGATTGAATGACAAATCAATGCTAGGGAAACATTGAGGTAGACCTAAGAAGCTTGTAATGGTAGGTCATTCAATCACCACTATTTTCTATGGTATAATCCACCTTATAATTGGATCAGCTACAATTTTTTTAAAATGATCTTGAAAAATAGATGGATGACGTAGATATAAATGCATACATCAAGGTGGACTCCATGGTAAGGGCTGTACAGTTTTGAGTGAGTCCGGAGTCTCACCAAATCTTCCCACAGTTGGTTAGGATGTATTCCAACAAACCTCTACCAAAAGAAGCTTCATTAGGACTAATGTACTTAACTAAAATAGGAAATAAATAAGCAGTGTTGACCCAACACTCGAATCGTGCTGTCTGAGCTCAACTTTGGATTTGTGGAGGAAGTTGGACCATAGAGCATATTGAATTTCATATTTTTATATGTAACAAAATGCTTTGTGGAGCCCACCACGATGTTTTTATTATATGCACGCCAGTTCATTTACAATGTGAACTAAAAAAAGAAAAAGAAAAAGCAGGCTAATTAAAAACTCAAGTGTGCCACCCACAAGAAATGGTGGGAATTGAATATCCCTAATTGAAACCGTTTTGGAGCCCATAAAAGTTTTGAATGGGCTGATGGTTGTGATTTCTTTTCAACCGGGTAGGAATCCCTTTAAGAAGACATAGGGCAGCATGTTTACACACTAATTTTCTCTCTTCGGGATGGATTGCATGCTACATAGCACCCCTTTTAATGTGTCGAACTTCCCTGGGCCACCATGATTTATGTGTTAGATTGACACCATTTGTCAATTTTTTTAGATCATTCTCTGGCCCATGCTCCCGCATTAATCACCCCTAGTGAGGAATCTTGAACACGAGACTTCCCACTTTGATACCAATTTGATGCAGGACAATTAACCACTTATTCTAAAAGCTCAAACTGATAGAGCATGACGAATTAATCCATTTATTTCATAGTCTAGGCTCCAAATCCATGAGTTAGGACCTTAGCCAAACCCTCCTCGTGAGCCACAAATCTATGGGGTCTACCCCCCTCTTGGGCCTCAAATCCATGGATTCTGTGGGCCACCTACCCTGCGTGTGCCCTTACATCTCACAAGCCACCCTACTCGAGTTCGATGTGAAAATGCCCTCGCATTAAATTGACACATTGCCATTGAAATTTTCTTAGGGCTATGGAAGACTCTAATCATGCTAATATTTGTATTTTACCTTCGCCCTGGTACCTGTGACCTTATGAATAGGTTAGATAGAAAATAGTCTTACAGTTGGCCCTAATAAGGTTTCAAAAGTAGTTTATGCAATCCCAACTGCTTCATGTGGTGTGGTCCACTTAAGGTTTGGATGTACTTTATTTTTGTGTTTATACTTTAGAAATATCTGAGCAAATTGATGGACCATGTGGATCTAAACAAAAAATCATGGTGGGACCTAGAAAAGTTTTATACGTTAAAAAGTTGTGTTGTGTAAAAAACAATCTATTTGAGAGAGAAAAATTGGGCTTATTTTGCTGGTTGAAGTCAAAGGAAATGACATGTACCAATGAGAAGCCATGGCATTGGAAATTATTGTGCCTTTAACACAGACGATCAGCACTCGAGTTGGTGTCATTGGGGATGACATAAACCAATGAGAAGCAACGACACATAATTTCTGAATGCTTCAACACAGATAAAGTTGTATACGAGTCGAACCAAGTCGAGCTTGGCACAGCTCGGCTTGGCTCGGCCAGTAGCTAATGTAAAGAGGGTTGCGGACAGTTACATGGCCAAGATGGATCAGAAAATGCCCGGTTGACGACAGAAGTGATCCGTATCGTCGGACCTTAAATCAGGCATATCTCGCAATTTAGAATGAGTTATTGAAAGTAAAATATATGATTTTGGGGTAGAACTAGCTACTTTAGCCACCCAATCCCGCTATGCCGGGTTGCGTAAGCCGGATTTGCGAAATACCGTCAGATCGACTGTTGTTTCCCTATTTTAATTCCATTTTTACTATAAATAGTAAGTTTTAGTTTGATTATTCCTCTTTATCCGTTGGGCTTTAGTTGATTATTCCTCTTTATCCGGTGGGCTTTAGGAGTTGCGCCCAACGCAAAAAGAGCTTAGAAAAATTAGGAGAATAGCCTGGTGAAGCCAAATAGGACACTTACTATTATTGGCCGAAAACCTTGCTCACTAGTAGACATCACGACTGTCTATAAATAGTAACTTTACTACTTATGTAAGTTGCGAATTCTAGGAGTTTTAATCGTAGTTTGATTCTGATTTCTCTTTCATTGCTTGGTATCCCTATTTAAAGGGTTGTGAACTTTTTTTTTTTTTTTTCCAATCATCAATCAATTTCGAATTTATTAGAATTTATTTCTATTTTCTTATTTTCTTTCCTCGTAGATTCGAGAAGTCTCTGTGATGAGTCCACAGAAGTTCCGTGAATTCAGAATAGTTATCCTCTTAAGGAAGACGATGCTCGACCTCACGTCCTCCCCTGCGTCGGTTTAGTATCAAAGCCAGGTTTACAACACATACATTAAGGTTGGCCCCACAGTCGTGGCCTCACCCACTAAGCTCATACTCCTGCCTCACCTAATCGGCGCCCATCACAAAGAGAATGATCCTTTTGCAAGATTTAATCAAGTTCTAGTTGAAAATCACATCATCACTTCGTGATTATGGCAAAGAAAAGAAATGAAAACCGTAGTCTATATACCTGCACAACTCCTGTAACCCGGAAGAAGACATCAAATCAAAGAAGGGAGTACACTGCACTTTCATGCACATGGCACGCTACCGATGAATGGCCTCGATCTCTGATACGTGCTCCATCCCCTCGCATGGCCACATGAATATTATAGGACGTCTGATCTAATAGTACAATATGGGACCATGCAACTGAATTCTTAGTCTCGTACCCCAGACATTAGCACGAATGATCACAATCATTAAAAATGATCCTAGCCATTCAATTTATGGATAAACAAAATTATAGAATGGTCAACAAGTTAGATTCAAATCCATTTTCTTCAGTGGTGGCTGGTAATTATCATATTTACAAAGGAGGATTGCCTATGGTGGGGCCTACCTTGTTAAGTGGGCTTTGGAGTAAACCAAATGGGCCACTTCACTAACGCGATGATGACTAACATTTTACCCGGGCTATTTGATTTGCTCTAATTCATATGAATTGTGGGTAAAAATGTGATTATGGTTTTGAAGTGTTTGGATGGAAGGTTGGATTACACCTCAAAATGTCAAATCATTTTAGGGGATGAGCCTAAAAATGAGGCAGATGGATTGAATGTCTACCATTTAAGGATTCTTGGGGGCTATAGGAGCTTTGGATCTGCCTCATTTTTGGGCTCATGATCTAAAATAATGAGGTGAAATGAATGGACGGCATGGATTGAACACAAATACCACAGTGGGGCCATAGAGTTCTGGGACTTAACAAGGGTGCACCTTGTTAATTTTTCAAGTCAGGAAGAAACCCACATGATGTGGAAGTCAACATCTTATATGTAAAATTTTAAATTGTAATGAATAAATGCTCGAATTCAATCAAATTGCAAGTAATCAATAAAAATAAATAATAATTTCTATTAAGCATCTAGCATCAGAGTTCTGGAGATAAACAAGACCTCGAGCGATCCCTATGATGATCTTGTTTAGTCTTTCCCAATTAAGTTCTAGGTATTTGATTGGATATGTTGTCACAAAATAGAACTTATCAGCAAGAAAAGGTTAATTGAATTAACAGTGACAAGAAGAGAGATTAAAGATGGGGGAGTGTTTAGTAGGAAAAATGCAAGAATGATGAATTAATTAGAAACTGATCTTTGGTAGTAGGACTGGTTATTGATTATTAAAAAAATAATTCATGGCCCACTCACCAGGCCTTGATGATGCCAATAAGTACATGAGCATTTGGGAGCTGATCATGGCCAGTTTTGGAAGCAACTATTTAACTAGAGCTATCAACAGGCCAGGCATGGGGTTGGCCTTCAGCCTGGATTTTGAATTGTTTTAGTTGGGCCTATTCAAAAGTTTGATTTTTGCTGGGCCCATGCCTGGCCCATTGACAGCCCTAGTTTTTCCACTCTTTGAAGGGCTGGTTTATTGTGTTACTTTGCTACTATGAAAAAAAAAAAAAAACAACAACAATACCAGTGAAGGATGAGATTATTAACTGTTGGGAGTGGGCCGAAATATGTCTGGCCCAGTCCAATCCCTGAGATGAGAAATTGGACTTGGGTCACCCATCAATTAGTAAGCCCACAAATGTTAAAGAAGTTGGAAAATTAAAACATACGTGAGCCCAAGTACACACCAATTATGTTTTGGGCCTAACACTCCGGTTTAGACCAACCAACGGGCCTTCAGAATCAGCCAACAACTTGCATAAAGCGGCCCAGACTCACAATAACATCAGGTCATCCCTGCCAACTAAATGGGCTGGGCCAGGTTTCATATCACCTCATCTAGCCCAAGTTTTAGGCCACACATACAAATTGGCGGCACATGCACGTCTGCCTGCCAAAAAAGATGACGAGGGCTTATCTGAACTCATTTAAAACTGATTGTTGTTAATGTCTTAAATTTATCTATAACTGGGTTTGTTAATGGCATCAACAGACCACTTGATACCATCGAGGAGATGTCGACGCGATCGACATGCTCGATCCAATTGAGAAAAACTGAAAAATTCCTAATTGATTGTGGGAAAGTTTTGTAGGTGTTACTCGATTGCATTGAAGAAGGCTTCAATGTCATCGACATGTCTTCGATGGATGTCGATCACATTGAAGGTCCCATCAAAGATGAGTACAAAATTGCGTGAGTGCGCAATTTATTTCCTATTCCGATTGTGATAATATATATATCGGGTATAATCGAGCTTAAGGAAGGCTTAAGGCTTTCTAAGTTGTTCTTAAGGATTCAAGGGAGTAAAACAATATGGTTGAGCGGATGAATCAGACTCTTTTAGAGAAGGCCCGATGCATAATCAGTAATATTGAGTTGGGCAAGGACCTATGGACTGAGGCTTGTTACTTGGTGAACCAGTCTCCTTTTTATGGCTTTTAGATGTAAGATTTCAAAGGAAGTATGGAGTGGTCAACAGGTAGACTATTCAGGACTGTGTGTATTTGATTGTAATGCTTACTCTCATGTATTGTTAGTTAAGAGAAATAAGCTAAATCAAAGGGCTAAGAAACACATCTTTGTTGGCTATGGCAGTGGAGTGTGATCACACCCCAAGTATAGGGTTGTGATGTAGTAATAATCTCGGTAAGACCGATGTCAAATCCACAGGGACTGAACCTTGTACGTAATCTGAAAGTACCTAGAACTAGAACTAATGAAGATGTAATCTAAATCAGGTGAATATGAGAAAATAATAGTGAATTTATTTAACTAAAACTTGCAAAATTTAAAAGTGGGAAATTAGGGTGTCAAGGATCCACTTGTACAAATCAGAGAGATCTATGCTCGATTCATAAACACAACTGGAATCAGAGTCTTATCTTCATCCAGTTAGAAGATATTTCATTAAAAATCAATCTAAACTTCTTTTGATTCAGTTTTCAAGAGAAGATAGGTATGAAAATTAGAATTGATTCCATCACAAAATCATGCCCATGAGACAAAGCAAACAACAGAATTTAGTCAATCCACACCCAATCTAAGGGATGTATGAATGTTAAGAAATTAGATTCTGTCATTCAACCATGTCCAAGGGGTAATGGTGAACAACAAGGCTCCCTTACTTCACAATCAAAAAAATGAAAAGAAAATACACAAAGCTATCGCAGATCTATTGTAATTTCAGTCACAACAAACCATTAAAAACTGAAAGCATTCTTATTAATCAAATTATAATCAAATTAGTTCATAACATGAATCAAGAACATAAAATCTTTCCCATCACACCACAAGCTTCACCTCTTAGCCCTATCTAAAAGGTTTTGTCCGGCATGACTAGGTTAGCACTCTCAAAAATCATAAGAAACAAACTGAAAAACAAGAAAATTAGAAACACACTCTCTCTCTCTCTCTCTCTCTCTCTCTCTCTTCCAGACGTCCCAGGCTTGGATCCTTTCTCTTTCTTCCTCTCTCTCTTTTATATTCGTCAGGAGGCCGGTCGGCTGGGCTATGGCGGTGTGAGTCGGTGGAAGAGTTCCTGACGCCGACTCTATTGCGCAGTAAAAACAGGACGCAGTCCGTCTGCGACAGACCCTCTCGCCAATCTTTTGGAAATCTCTCCATTTTCGGAGTACATTTCATCAGTTTTAGAGGTTGTCTTCGTGTGGGGGCCATGACATCTGATGAACGGTTCAGATTCACGCCGTTTCTTTGGTAGTGGCCCCACCGAATCTCTGAACCAGATCCGATTTGACTAGGTGCGAGCGGGAAGAGGGATGCGTAATCAGAACCTTGAAACTGATCCGGTTGTGGACCGATCTGTGTGTACGTGACATGTTTCCTAGAGTCGAATCTGTCCTGTGGACGTGTTAAACGGTTCGGATCTTCTTCTTGTTCCCCGATTTGGTCGCTGATCACACCGGAACGTCTGGTTTACTCGGTCGTTCACATAACAGAGCCTGCACACGTTCCTGTTTACGGAGACTTCTGTGGGGCCCACATCCTCTGGTGCTTTGATAAATCCATTCCTTCTGTTAGGTTTCTCTTGAAATCTTGTCCTAGGGAGAAGGCTTTCGATTTACGTTCGATGTGGCGACAATCTGATCGTGCGGAAGAGTGTGATCCGATCTCTGATTTATATCCGATGAGCTTTACTAGGTCTTGGTCAGAAATCCTTTCTTCTTCTGAAGGATGGCTCAGATCGTTCACATGGTCCCAATGGATGGACCATAAACGAAATCAGCGGCCTCCGTTTGAATTCCCTGGGGCGAGAAAAACGGAAAGGCTTTGCCTTCTGCGGGTCAAACTTGGTTTGACCGAGTCCCTGGTTTTGTATCGCGCAGGTGTACTCCTGCAGTGTACATGTACTGTTGAATGTGGGGGTCCACTGTGATGTTTATGGAAAATCTGCACCGTCCATATGCCTTTACACCTAATTTGAGGGGTTGAGACCAAAATTGAAACATATCCAAAGATCAAGTGGGCCCTGGATTGATGATCTATGGGCCAATTTATCCATTGGGCCAGTTTCAAAAAAAAAATCAATGGATGAAATTCGATATGTACGGTTAATTTAGGATCCTCAAGCCAGATATAAAGTTTTGAGCCAAACGGATGGTGGGAATCCTGTGATCTTGCATTTCGGACGAATTTCAGGCCTCTTTAGCGTGAAATACTAAATTTTCTCAAATCCTGGGCATGTAAATTCTTCGATCTCAGTCCCCTGGAGTTTTTTCCTTTCCTTGGTCATTTATAAGTGTTAAATCCATTCTTCTATTACTCTTTTTCAATCCAGGCTCTTAAGTACACCTTGCATCACAAACACGATTAAAATAGGGTGTTAAACGATATCATGCTCGTAAAATTAGGTAATAACTTGGGTCTAATATGCAATATTTGACCCTCAGTAATGTGAAAGGGTACAGGCAGTATGACCATGTCTCATACGAAAAATCATACTTAATCGTGACGTCAAATTCGACGAAGGATTCTTATTCCGTAAAGATGAGCATGAGGAACTAGAAAAGTTGATTATATACATTCAGTTAGACAAAGATGAGACACAGGCTAAGATAAAGATACAAACAGAGATATAAGAGCAGGTGGAGTAGCCACCTGTGAGAAGGAATACACCGTGGGATCGTAAGTTACTGGCGAGATATAGGAATGACTCTAATATTGCATATGCCCTCATTACGGATGAGGGGGACCCGTCTACTCTTCAGGAGGCACTTGATGAGCTAGATGTCGAAAAATGAAAAGCTACGATAGATAATGAGATGAACTCTTTGTACAAAAATGAGACGGGGGAGCTAATAGAACTTTACATCAGTCAAAGAGCAATTGGGTGCAAGTGAATTTTCAAGAAGTAATAAGATATGTACAACGCAAGGTTAGTAGTGAAGGGATATGCTCAAAAAGAAAGTATCGACTTCATTGAAATATTCGCACCTGTTATGAAGCAAGTATCTATCAGATTCATGTTGGTGTTGGTTGCCCAATATGATCTCGAGCTGGAGCAAATGGTTGTGAAGACTGCCTTCTTACATAGGGAATTGGAAAAGTAGATCTACATGAAGTAAGAAAAAGCATACAAAATACAAGAGGTATAGAACAAGGTTTGCAAGTTAAAAAGGTCGGTGTACGGCCTGAAACAGTCGCATAAGCAGTGATATAAAAAGTTTAATTCTTTCATAGTGAGTCAGAAGTTTATCAAGAGTGAATATGATCATTATATTTATTACAAGACACCGAGTGCTGAAAAATTCATTATCTTGGTTTTGTACATCAATGACATGCTTATCGTTAGTCATAGCATGTCTGAGATCAATTTACCGAAGACTCAATTATCAGGAACATTCGAAATGAAAGATTTATGGGCTACAAAGAGGATTCTTAGCATTGATATACACAAAGACAAGAAGAAGAGTAGGTGTTGGTTATCTCAGGCGGAATACCTTGAGAATGTATTGATTAAGTATGGGATGGACAAGTCAAAGCCGGCGAATGTTTCCAATGCTCACTTCAAGCTTTCCTCAGAACAATGTCTTAAAAATATGAAGAAAAGTAGGATATGTCTCATGTGCCTTATTCGAGCGTAATTGGTAGCTTAATGTATGTCATGGTCTGTACAAGACTAAATATTTTACATGCAATAGGTGTTGTTAGCAGATACATGTCTAACACCAAGAAGCAACATTGGGAAGTAGTGAAATGGCTACTTTGATATATTCAAGATACGCAGGACTATATCTTGACATTTGAGAAATCAATGGCCAAATTAGTAGGCTATGTAGATTATGATTACGCGGGCAGTGTGGACAGTATAATGTCAACTTCCGATTACTTGTTTGTGCTAGCAGGTGGAGCGATCAGTTGAATATCGAAGCTTCAATTTGTAGTGACTCTTTCTACAACCGAAGCTGAGTATATGACAGTGATAGAGGCATTTAAGGAATATGTTTGGTTGAGATTGATGATAAATCAGTTGGGTCATCAACAGGAGGATGTGCGGTTAATTGTGACAGTATGTAATTAATTTGGCTAAAAATTCTGTTTATCACTAACGTACTAAACATATTGATGTGTGTCACCATTTTATCTGACAGGTACTTGGGGAATGAGGCATAACTCTAGAGAAGATTCACACCAGCGTGAATCCTGTGGACATGCTCGCTAAGGTGGTTCCCACAGATAAGTTCAAGTTCTGTGCAATTTCTCTAGGCTTAGGGAAGGCATAGATGAAAGACGGAGTGTGCACGAGAAGCGATTGTGGAACTATGATGCATGATAGAATTAGAGATGAGGATAAGAAGTTATGAAGAATGAAGATTGAAGACATGGTGTTAATTGTTGTTGATATCTCAAATCTTTCAGCAACAAGGTCTATTGATACCATCACAGACTATTCAATGCCATCGATATTTGTTTGATGTCATCGACAGCTGCTCGATACCATCGAAAAAATCAAGAAATTCCATGTTGGTTGCTGGACACTTTATAGTGTCCTACTTGATGCCATCGATAGGTCGTCGATGCCATTAAAGTCCCATCAAAGATGCCATTGAAAAAATCCAAAAAAAAAAAAAAATCATGTTTAATTGCTGGAACATTTTAGTGTTATGCTCAATGACATCGAGGGTGTTCGATGCCATCGAAGGTGTCATCAAGCACACGCATAAAATTCTGTAAGTGCAGGATTTGTTTCCGATTTCGATCGTGATTCTCATGTGCCGGTCTCCCACGAACTGTACCATATGGAATTTATGTGCGAGCCTTTATGTACGCCGTAGGATGAGGAGAGCAGCTGGGATTCCACTACATCGAGAAAGAAAGAGTCTTCGACTCTTTCCTACATTCACGCCGAGGGAGGCGGATTAGCTACTGTCAAGTTGAGTAGTGAGACTTGAAGTGACATCACCAAGTTTTGTGGGCCCACCTTGATGTATTTGTTGTTTCCACACCATCCATCTAGTTTTAAAGATTATTTTAGGGCATGAGAAAAAGAATGAGCATATCGAAAGCTGGAGTGGAGCCCTCCATAGAAAACAATAGGGAGAGATTGAAACAGTGTTGATTAAACGTCGACTATTAAAAACTTTTCGAGGGCCATAAAAGTTTTGGATCAAGTTGATCTTTGTTTTTTTTCCTTCATCTAGGTTTGTATGACCTAATCAACAGATTGGATGTCAAATAAACAGTACAGTGGGCCTTAGTAGGATTTTAATGGTGGATATCCAATCACTATTGTTTTCTTGTGGTGTGGTCCACCTTAGATTTATATCCGTCTCATTTGTTGTATTAAGCTCTAAAATGATCTTTAAAAATGGATGAAGGGCATGGATAAAAGACATACTTCATAGTGGGGCCCACATGGCTAGTGGCAGGGGTAGCCAATCCGTTTCAACTTGTGTGGTACAACATCTGATCTAGACGAAATTGGATTGCGTCTGAGTTACTCAGTACGCTCTTATCGTTGGGCCCACAGTGAATGTATTTGGTTTATCCACACTGTCGATCCGTTTTTCCATATCATTACAGTGGTTGAGCCCAAAATTGAAGCATATCCAAAGCTCAAATGGACCATACTAAAGGAAACAGTGGGAAAAATGATTTCCACCATTGAAATCTTCCTATGGCCCACAGTGATATTTATTTGTCATTCAACCCGTTCATAAGATCACAAATACATGGATGAAGGGAAAACTAAAATATCAACTTGATCCAAAACTTCTGTGGCCTTCCAAAAATTTTCAACTGTGGATATTCAATTCATACTATTTCCTATGATGTGGTCCACTTAAGATTTTTATAGGCTTAAGTTTTGAACTCATGCAATAAAATTATATAATAAAATGGATGGACAGAGTGGATAAAATAAATAAATCACGGTGGGCCCCACAGATTTTACTTAGTACACTTAGGGTACTGAGTTACTCAGCACACAATCCGCTTCCAATCCAGACTTCTGGATGTGGTTTGGCTAGTGCGCTGCCACTAGCTAGGTAGCTAGTGGTTGGTTCTATGTGGACCCCACAATGATGTATGAGTTTTATCCACGCCGTCCATCCATTTTTAAAGATAATCTTATATCTTGATACCAAAAATGAGGTGGATCTAAATCTTAGGTGGACCACACCATGGAAAAGAAATTTGATTGAAAGTCCACCATTAAAAACCTCTTAGGCCTCTGTAATGGTTATTTGACATCTAACTTATTGATTAGGTCATACAAATTTGGAAGAAGTGAAAAAATATATATCAGTTTGATCCAAAACTTTTGTGGCCCTAAGAAGTTTTTAATGGTGGGCATTCAATCAACACTTTGCGGTCCACTTGAGATTTGGATCAACCTCATTTTTAGGCTCATACCATAAAATGATATAAAAGAATGGGTGGACTGAATGGATGAAACACACATATCATGGTGGGGCTCACGGAGCATCGACCACTAGTCATTGGCTAGCCGGTTACCTGCATCAAGTTCCTACACTAGAACCTAGGCAGGGTGCACCGTGATATTTTTGAGAAATCCATCCCATTCATCCATTTTTTGAGATCATGTTAGGACATGGGGTAAAAAATGAGCTGGATCCAATACTCAAGTTTACTGAAAACAGTGGAGAGAGTGACTCTCATGGGGCCACATAAGTTTTGAATCAAGATAATATTTTTATTTAATTTTAGTTATCTCAGTAGAAATGATGTTATGAACGGTGCAGATGTCATGTAAACATTACGGTCGACCTCGCAGGGTTGCTTATGGCATGTAAACATTACTATCCGGCCACCTCGCAGAGCCCTGCCCATCCGAGCAGGGGCAGGACGCAATCCCCGTCCAAAACTGAGTAGTTGAGTAGACTTGCTATTGAAGTGACGTCACCTAATTATATGGGCCTCGCTATGATGTATGTGTTGTATCCACACTGTCCATCCATTTGTAGAGATCATTTTATGGCATGAGCCAAAGAATGAATCAGATCAAAAGTTTGAGTGGACCCCACCACAGAAAACAGTGGAGAGAGTGACGCTCACCATTAAAAACTTTTAACGGCCACAAAAGTTTTTCGATCAAGCTGAAATTAGTGTTTTCCGTTCTTTAATGTCTAAGTTAACTTATGAACAGGTTAGATCTTAAATAAACATCAGAGTAGACCATAGGAAGGTTTCAACGATGGGTGTCTCTCTCCCTATTGTTTTCTGTGATGGGGTCCACTCTAGCTTTCGATATGCTTGTTCTTTTTCTCATGTCCTAAAATGATTTCTAAAACTAGATGGACGGTGTGGATACAACAAATACATCAAGGTGGGCCCTCAAAACTTGGTGATGTCACTTAGGTCTTGCTGCTCAACTTGGCAGTAGTTAATCCGCCTCCCTCGGCGGGAGGGTAAGAGAGTCTTTTTTTTGAAGACTCTCTCTTTCACAACGCAGTGGAATCTTAGCCTCTCTTTTCATCCTACGGCGTACATGAAGGCTCGCACATAAATTTCATGTGGTACGGTTCGTAGGAGACCGGCACTCATACATACATACATATATATATATATATATATATATATGAGTGTAATCTGGATGTGAGAAGATTAAGAGGTCTTTCTAATTCATTCCTAGGGTTTCAAAAGCATAGCTTGACTTGTAAGGGAGATTTGAGGCTTATTTGGATCATTAATCTATATATCTTGCAATTGTTTGCTTTCATAATGCATTATTGTCGCTTTGTGTTGTGGTTTTCTCCTACAACAATTTTTCCTCATAAAATTTAGATTGTTTGTGTTTTAACTTGATTATGCGCTTGGATTACTTTGCTTGATTCATCTTTGTGTGCTTCCGTGATTCTCCTACAAACTCAACGCACCTTAGGTTAGTAAAATCTAATCATTTAGTAGTTTGTAATTGAGGAATGAGATTGCTAGGTAATTGGCTTATTTATTTATTTATTTTTTGAAAACATAAGCAATAAATTTTATCACCACCAAACTAAGCTTAAAGATTATAACAGGAGGGTGCATCTGATGGACAAGGTGGATATCTAAAACACATAATGATGGGAGCCATAGAGCTCAGCCTCATGAAAAGCTTCAATATATAATGGTGACTTCAGCTGCCTTCTGCAAGTCGGACTTTTCTCACTTTGGAAACTCGATATGCCTTAGATTAGTAAAATCTAATCATTAGGTAGTCCAGGGAAGGAGGATTGTTCGGTCATTGGCTTATTTATTTATTTCTTTCTTGGAAATATAAGCAAGAAGTTTTATTACTACCATACTAAGAATTAAAGATTATAAAAAGAGGATGCATCTAATGGATAAGGTAGATATCTAATGTTGAATGTCATCACCACCTCTCTTGAATATTCTGGAGTCTTCCAGAAACTTCCAGACATTTCTGGAAAATTCTAGAATTCTCTAGAATCTTTCGAAAACTTCTAGAGTTTGATGGAGTTTTCTTTACTCTTCTGGAATGTTCCGGATTATGCTAGAATATTCCGAACTATGCTAGAACCTTCCGGATTCTCTTAGAATGTTCTGGAATATAATAGAACTTTATAGGATATTTGGAAGCTTCTAGAACTCTTTAGAGTTATATTGATTCTAGAACCTTCCATAGCTCCCTATAAATATGGGGAGAGCCTCATTATGTATATACACAAAAACATCAACAACAAAGAGTGAGTTCAAGAGTGAAAGCAAGGTGTCCAAGTATTAAGAGTTCAAAGAATTTTTTCCTTGTGTGTGTAAGTTGTCATTCAAAAGTGATAGTTTGTGAGTGTTGTAAAGTAAACCCTTGTTGTGTACAAGTATTTGTAATAAATATAATTACATTTACTTGTAGTGTTCAACTCTTCAATTTGGTATCAGAGCGAGGTTTGGTCGGGATCCGTTTTCTAAGGAGATCATGCACAGTTTGGAGACTGTGAAGTTTGTTGGCTTGCTTGGTAAAGGGAGTGATAATCACACCAAGTCATGATGGCGGATCTTGTGAACACAACAAGCGGAGTTACGAAGCTTAACAACCACAACTATCAAAGTTGGAGGAGTCGCATTAAGTCCTACCTTGAAGGGCAGGACTTGTGGGAGGTTGTTAATGGAGATGAGATTATCCCACCTCCTAAGGAAAATGCTGAAGCACTCCGAAAGTGGAAGATTAAGGCCAGAAAGGCAATGTACGTGCTCAAGTCAATGATTGAGGATGAGTTACTCGGGCGAATCAAGGATGACGACACACCCAAGATGGCCTGGGACCCCTTTGCATCATTGTTTTCAAAAATAAATGATGCTCGACTTTAATATTTAGTGAATGAGTTAATGTACACCACTCAACGAGATAAGTCTATAAGCGAATACTTTACAAAAGTAAATGATTTATGCCGAGAAATTTCAGAATTTGATCATAAAGCAAATATTCATAAGGAAAGAATGAGGAGGATCATTATACACGGGTTGAAGCCCAAGTATAATGCTTTTATCACGGCAATACGAGGTTGGTCTACTCAACCTACTCTTATAGAATTGGAGAATTTGTTGGTCAATCAAAAAAGTTTATGCAAACAAATGGTTGGAGTGTCGATAAACAAGGAAGAGGAAGCACTCTACTGTAATAATAAAAAAGGCGGACATCAACAGCAGAACAGAAAGGGCGAACAAAGTCAGCAGAACTTTGAAAAGTCCAAGAAGAGAGAAGAGCAAGGAAGAAGTCCTCGGACAGTGGGAGTTCAATCCGACAACAACACAAATAAACAATGATCCTCCGTATCTCGAAGGTATGATATAGAGTGTTTCAATTGCGGCAAGAAAAGTCATTTTTCAAAAAATTGTTGGTTCAAGAAAAAATCAGCCGAATGTAACTTGGTGACTTCTAGAAATCACCAAGAAGACAGTGAAGATGACTGGGACTTTCAGGCATCCTTAGCAGTGTCTGAATCCATCAAAGGAGATTGTTCAGAGAAGGAGATAGATTTTGATGAACCACTCAAACAGTCTAACATAGTCACTGACGAAGTAGCTGCTTCCTCAATAGTGACAGAGACTGGTGAAATAGCCCTTGCTATAGTTTTCAATCAAGGAGCTATCAACTACAATGATGATTGGATCGTTGATTTAAGGTGCCCAAATCACATGACAGGTGATAAGAAGAAACTGTCAAGTTTATCTGCCTACAAAGGAGATCAGGTGGTGGTAACAGCTAATAATTTAAGGTTGCCGATAACTCACGTAGGTACGACTACAATCACACCTCGCTTTAGCCATAATCAAGTAAAGTTGCAAGATGTTTATCATGTGTCAGAGATGAAGAAAAACCTGTTGTCAGTATCACAACTGACATCTTCTGGTAATTATGTGGTATTTGGACTGGAGGATGTTAAGGTGTACCGAAACCTTAAACCATTAGGTACACCCATCATGGAAGGACGACGCTTGGAGTCAATCTACGTAATGTCAGTTGAATCAGCTTATGTAGATAAGACTCGGAAAAATGAGAATACAGATCTCTGGCATGCACGTTTAGGGCACGAGGTTATCATAAGCTGAAGATAATGATGAAGAAGGATATGCTCAAAGGTCTTCCCGAGCTGGATGTTCGAGAAGATATAATTTGTGCAAGGTGTCAATATGGCAAAGCACACCAATTGTCATATGAAGAATCAAAGTTTAGAGCTAAAAAACCCTTGGAGCTTGTCCACTCAGATGTGTTTGGACGGGTAAAACAGGCATTGGTTAGTGGCATGCATTACATGGTGACCTTCATCGACGACTTTTCAAAGTACGTTTGGGTTTACTTCATGAAAGAGAAGTCAGAAACTTTATTAAAATTTAAAGAATTTCGGGAGAAGGTCGAAAGTGAGTTCGATAGAAGGATCCAATGCTTGCAAACGGATAATGGCGGAGAGTATACGTCGAAAGAGTTCTCAAATTATGTAAAAGAGTGTAGAATCTAAAGACAATTGACTTGTTCGGGCACTCCACAACAAAACGGCGTTACTGAAAGAAAAAATCGTCACCTTGCAGAGATATGTCGCAGCATGCTACATGCTAAGAATGTGCCCAGCCGATTCTGGGCAGAGTGCATGCAAACGGCAACTCATGTGATCAATAGGCTATCACAAGCAAAACTAAGCTTTGTCTCACCCTTCGAGAAGCTATGGAACATAAAGCCCAAGGTGAGTTATTTCCGAGTCTTCAGAAGTGTATGCTATGTGTTTGTGCCTGATCACTTGCATAGCAAGTTCGATACGAAGGCAATTCATTACATCTTTTTGGGCTATAGCAGTGAAAAGAAAGGGTGAAAATGTTGCAACCCTGCAACTGGTCGGTGCTACACATCGAGGAATGTTGTCTTTGATGAAGCCTCATCATGGTGGTCGCACACAATGATGTGAAACGTTTTGAAGGAGGTCGCCAAACTCTCAAGACTTGGAAGATGAACTGCATGAGAAGATGGGGGAGATAAGGGAAAGAGAAGAATCTCCTAGTTCAATCAATAAGATGACACCTACGGTACGAGATGGTGAGCAAGTGCCTAATCTGTCTGGAACACCAGATAAATCGATGAGTCCATGGCAAACTGGAGTACATCAAAGTAGTCCAGAAGAGCTTCGCCCAAGTCAACAGGAGGTTGTGGTAGATAACCCACCACTTAGAAGGTCGACTAGACAGAGAAAGCCTAACCCAAGATACGTGGATGCTGCCTTAGTAAAAGAAGAGACCGTGAAAGAGCCAACGACATTTGAAGAAGCATCCCGAGACATAAAATGGCAGAAGGCGATGGAAGAAGAGATTAAGACATTAAACCAAAATCAGACTTGGGAACTAGTTCTAAAACCCAAGGATGTGAAAACCGACGACCAAGTTGCAGACATACTCACGAAAGGACTTAGCAATGCTAAGTTCACTGAATTCAGAAAGCAACTTGGCATGGTGACCAAGGCAGAATTGTGAGAGTTGGTACTGAGGGGGAGTGTTAAATGTCATAACCACCTCTCTTGAATATTCCGGAGTCTTCCGGAAACTTCCAGACATTTCTGAAAAATTCTAGAATTCTCTAAAATCTTCCGAAAACTTCTAAAGTTTGATGGAGTTTTCTTTACTCTTCTGGAATGTTCCGGATTATGCTAGAACATTCCGGACTATGCTAGAACCTTCCGGATTCTCTTAGAATGTTCCGAAATATAATAGAACTTTATAGGATATTTGGAAGCTTCTAGAACTCTTTAGAGTTATATTGATTCTAGAACCTTCCATAGCTCCTTATAAATATGGGGAGAGCCTCATTATGTACATACACAAAAACATCTACAACAAATAGTGAGTTCAAGAGTGAAAGTAAGGTGTCCAAGTATTAAGAGTTCAAAGAATTTTTTCCTTATGTGTGTGAGTTGTCATCCAAGAGTGATAGTTTGTGAGTGTTGTAAAGTAAACCCTTGTTGTGTACAAGTATTTGTAATAAATATAATTACATTTACTTGTAGTGTTCAACTCTTCATCTAATACACGTAATGATTGGAGCCACAAAGTTCATCCTTATGGAAAGCTTCGATAAGGGTGACTTCATGGTGCTTATGCATGCAGGTTAGATTTTTCTCACTTTGTAAAATCCACACGCCTTAGATTACTAAAATCTGATCATCTGGTGGAGAAGGAGGATTGCTAAGTTATCAACTTATTTATTATTTTCTAGAACCGTAAGCAAGAAATTTTATCATCATATCTATTATCTCCAACTCACAAAATATGTCGAATTTCTCTCTCTTGAAAAAATTACATGCTACACAACACAACTTTTAATGTGTGGAACATTTTTTGGGTCCACCATTTTTTTTTTTTTGTTAGATCCACTCTCGTCAATGATATATATTTTTTTTTTCGGATAATTCTAGAGCATGAGACCAAAACTGAGGTAGGTAGTGAAATCCCACTACGGCGCATGTAAAAAAAAAATATAAATAATAAATATTTTATATATAAAAAAATGGCCGAAACTGAGGTTTGTAGGCTCGTGTAAAAAAATAAATAAATAACCAAAACTGAGGTTTGTATCCAAAGCTCAAGTGGACCACACCACAGAAAGCGGTGGAAATTGAACAAACTACCTATAAAACCTTCCTATAACCAACCAAATAGATAAAATACACATTAAAATGTAATATTTTGTATTATTGTCTGTAAAATCAATCACGGATCAGCTAAGGGCGGTAGTATCTATTTATTTATATTTATTTATTCTCCTATAAATTTCCCAGCCGGTCTTTGCAATGGACAAGCTTTTCTCTCCTCTTCCATATTAACCATTGTCATTTTAACATGGTATCAGTGCACTTGATTGGAGTCCATCTTTTGCTATCCATTCTCCATGTGCGCCCGTTTGCAGGTACATCTACATTTTGCAGCTACATCTACATCTTGGATCATATGGTCGTGCTCCAGATTTATAATCTGGGCTGTCACTAGCTATCTCTGACACATCATATTCAACACCCATTGACAATGATCTGTTTCGAATCGGATTGCTCCAGCACCGACTTCCATTGCAACTCTCCAGCAAACAAATCCTACGTTCCCTAATTGATCCCTGATTGATTTACACAAATATTACAAAATATCACATATTCAATGTGTATGTATCTCTGCATTAACCATTGGCATGTATAATCCAACACAATTTTCAATAATTCAGACTTTAATCCAAGGTTCCACTGTCAAGATCATCCTCTCAGTGTGATTATTGGAGCTTTTCAAATCTACAACAGCACCCATCTATTGGACATAGGCCGGATAATTTCTATCCTCATCCAAACTCCCGACCCTTTCCTGTAAACAAGGAGAAGTTCTCTTGTGAAAATTATCACAAGAAACCACGAGAGTACAGAGAGAAGAGAGAACAATATTATCCATCCAGCCCGTGCTTTAAGCGACTCAAGCCGTAGATTGAAATGTAGGGGCCATTTATACCGTAAATTTAGAGGAGTGATTAGACTTATCTGCTCCAATACTGGTTAGGCGGACCCAAAGAGCGAAACTGGTGAACCTGAATGTCGAATTAGATACTGTACAGTTTATAACATCTCAATCAAATTACATTCCTAATCAATTCCAAATTTCCAATGCAACTCAAACCATTGTCAAAAGCGAGTATGGAGCAGAGTTGTGACAGATAAACAATCCAGAGTATCAAATCTGCATCGAAACATACCATTAGAGATTACAACTAAATTAAACAAAACCATAACAGTGCGATTTATGCAAATTCCAAGAAATTTGGCATAACCATAGTCTTGAGTGTAATTGAAGGTCATTGTGGTTACGACAGATGCAGAAATCGAACCACCATCTCCAGTAAGCTTCCTATCCTGCCATCAATGTCATTATGTTGAATTGTAAAGTAGCATAAATCTGATAATGGCTCTTGCAAGTTCTCAATCTCCTTCTGATTTATGTCCCTTAATCCAAAACCAAAAGTCTCGTGGTTGTTTGTTGTTCAAACTTTAAAGATGAGAATCTTCATGAAAGTTCACTTCTGCTGGAAATTAGGCCCGTGATGCATTCGGCATCTTGATCTCTAATACATAGTTACTGTCAATACAAAGGCATTATGTATTAAAGATAAAGATTTCTAATAGATTATTATCACTAATTAAAATGAGAAGAACTCATTTTTAGGCATCTACCAAACAGGGCCTGAGAAAGGGAATTGAAGTACCTTAAAGCAAAGAAATTATGAGGTCCACAGTCCTGCACATCAGAAAATGTGCAATTTTAAAAATGTAGTGTTTTGTATGTGTGGGGCCTATGCTTCAGGTATCTGATCTGCTGATCCGATGGGAGGGCTTCCTATAGTATAGGGATGGCTATATAGTCACCTGAATTTACTGAGCCCAATACTTCCATGGGTGCCTACAAAATGGTTAGTTATTAGAGAAAACTAAGCCCAATTGGATTCAAGAAGCAGCAAGCAAAAATAACCAGAGAGAAAGAAGAAGCCATTTGCAGCACACATGCCAATATGGCACACATTGTAGATCCAGGCCATTCATTAGGTGGGGCACCCTGTGGAACTTTCCAAGCATAAAAATGATACAGGTTGGCATACATGAGAAATTGGACGACTATAAAAAATGATTTGGTGGGCTATCTTTCAATATATGTGTGGCCGACGTGATGAGTCCAACCTGCCTCATGAATGGCCCAAGTCTCACACAAATGTTGCATATCGGCATGTGCTGCGAGAATCACAGCTTTGAATTCTTCACTTATGAATTACCTACGAATTTCTCAACAAGAAATCATTAATCGAATACCACACGAACATACCATCTTGATTCGACTCCGGCTCTATATTCATCGGGGGAGGTTCCATTCATGATATTTCTGCTGAAAGAGGGACTTGGTGCTCTCATTTTCCCACTCTAAAGCAGTCCACCAGTCCCTCTCTCCTTTGATCTTCTGTATGGAAGTGAACAAGGGCAGCTTCTTCAATAACGGACATCTGAACACCTCCATCTCTTGCATGTTCATAGCAGCCAACACCGTACTAGAGATAATTCTTGTTAATTTATATAATCTCTCAAACCTCAGCCTGGATAATTGTGGAAATAGATTGTCTGGCAGTGTGTCATCTTCGACAATCTCCACCATTTCATCACAACTTCGCACCGTAAGTTCCTCCAACCTGTCTAGATGTTCTGCCACGCTAGAAGAGAAGAGACACCTCAACTTGTCACAGTATGAAACTTCTATTGATGTTAGGTTTCGAAGTCTTCCCTGTGGAACTTCCCCCTTGAATAGCATTTCCAAGTCCGGTAACCCATTCACGTTTAACCACTCCAACCGTTGCAATGCACCTTCTTCCACTTCTCTCCAGTCTATAACACAGTCCACTCCATTGAAGTTGTAGACTTGGAGCTGTCTTAACTTCTTCGACTCACCCACTACTTGAGAAACCCGTGTAAGACCACTGCATGATGCAAAACCCAAGCCTTCTGCATGTTTTATCATTGCCCTACTCCCAGGTGGGAAATGGTGGCATTCATGTATGCGCACAGAGTTATCACTGCTTAGGCGATCAAAGACCCAATCGTTACCGACATGGAAAGCGAAATTTCTGAATCTTGACCATCGTCGACAGAACACGTCATGCTCCAGGCAGTCGATGTTCGGTATTGTGATATCAAAAGTAGACAATCGTGTCAATGATGCTACCTCACCTAGTGAAGCTTCACCCACGACTTGTGGTTCAGCTGCTGTGCTCCAATTGATATATGTTTTAAGCAGTCTTAGTTCCTCTAGACGAGACAGTCTAGATAATACATTGTTTGGAATACTTATAAGACAATCCAAGTTTGATAAATCTAACTGCTTAAGTTTCACCAAATTTCCAAATCCCTCAGGCAGATTGCTTATGGCAGAGCAAGAGAGATCTACAAATTCGAGTTCTTTTAGCTGTTCGAATGGTGGTAGCTCAAGTAAACTTCTACAACGCTTTAAAATCAGCGCACGTAAATTCACTAACAAAGACAAGGACATTGGAAGCGATTCAATGGCAGTGTAGCTTAGATCAAGAATCTGAAGTTTAGGCATGAGATCGAAGAAGTTATTAGGAATTATCTTCAATTGGGTATTTTTTCGAAGTAATAAGGATACAAGCTTAGGACAATTGGGCCGCATTGGAAGCTCTTCTATTTCATTCGACATCAATGAAATCCTCCCCATCTCCTCCCACATCTCCTCCTTGGGTGGCACCTTCAGTTCCATGCGAGCTCTCACCAGAAATTTCAACTCCCGAGACGTCGACGTTATCCATATCGCCAAGTCACGAATTAAATCATGCATCTTAACATGTGTGTCCCCGGATACCCCCTCCTCAAGGAGGCATGCCTCCTTGATTCTTTCGATGATGGCGTGTCCTTTGTTTGAAGCATCTTCAAAGCTTTCAACCTTGTCTATATACCCTTCCATGGTCCAAAATTTGAGTAGTTTTGGTATTCTTATGTTATAATCTTCTGGAAATAAAGCACAATACAAGAAACATCGCTTGTGCTTATCATCTTCCAAGTGATCATAACTGAGTTTCAGAGAAAGGAATACATTTGGCTCCATACCTGGAATCTCAGGTGCAGATCCCCTCAATGCTCTTAGTGCATCCAACCACAATTCTTTCTTGTCTTTGCGACGCATAGCTCGTCCCACCGTAATGATTGCAAGTGGTAAACCACCACACTCATTGGCGACTTCCTCAGCTAACGGTTGAATTCCAGGCAAACGAGCTACATCCCCAGCTTTGTCACAGAACAAATCCCACGATTCTTCACTTGTAAGAGTCTTGACTCTGATATGTTTGTCAGCCTCCATTGCATTGCTTACTTGAATAAATCGCGTGGTTATTGCAATCTTGCATCTATTCTGCACATTTGGCAGAGGAATCCCAGCTTCCTCCAAGTCGAAATCTTGCCAGAGATCATCTAAGATGAGCATGTACTTCATGTCCTTGAGCGTAGTAAAGAGCTTGTCTCTCTTCTGCTCGCCATCGAGAAAAAACAAATTCAATTCACGCCCAATTTCTTTCTGGATTCTCTCTATCTTGAATTCCTTGGAGACAGTTACCCATAGTACAATGTCGAAGTCTTGGGTTCCAACCAACCTATTGTTAATGGCTTTCATGAGGGTAGTTTTCCCGATTCCACCCATTCCATAAACACATATGATCCGACTCTCTTCATCTTGCAAGCATTGCCATATCTCTTCTAAGGTCTGCTCAGAGGTGCTCTGCCCAGGAGGCAATGATTCCTGCTTCTCGGCCCCCGTAGGTCGTGGAGGACTCAAAGTCACCTCACCAAGAGGTGTTTTCTCATTGAGATCTTTAACCTTATCGAGAATTCGAACTGCCCTTTTACCCAATCTATAGCGAGAGAAGTAATTGGTGCAGAGTCCATTCAAGAATGTTGGTCTTTGCTCGAACTCGGATTTTATCGAATCAACTTCATTCTCGATGTTGCTTGAATCATTAATCCAGTGTTCCGCTTGATGGTTCAGCTTCCTTCTTTTCTTCAATGGCCCATCACCATCATCTCCTTGGATGTCCTTGCGCTTGCACTTTAGTTCTTCGGCAGCTCTCGTTAAGGCCTCTAGATGGGCATCGGCGTTTATGACATAATCCAACTGCTCAGCAAGAGGAGGCCATAGCCATTGAATGATCTCCACAGCATGGTCCTTCAGATACTCCATAGTAGAAACAAGATAATGGATGGATGGATGGGGTCTTTTGAAACTTAAAAGAGTATGGAGGGGTCCTTCAGACACTCCATGGTAGATCCATGGATGGATGAACTTGGGTACGTTTTAACTTGAAAGAATGTCGAGAAATGCAACATCAAATGTTCAAACCTGGTTAGAGGATGAGTGATTTTTTTTTTTTTTTTTTGGGGGGGGGGGGGGGGGGGTAATTTCGCTTTCAAAAGGTATCATAAGAGGAAAGGATAGGATGAGAAACTGGGAAGACTGTAAAGCATAAAGGAGCGTACTAAAAGAGCTGTATTGTAAGGAAAAGAAACAACTACAATAGTGGAAGTTGTAAGGAGAAAATGAATCATGACCAAGGAGTGAAGAAAAAAACAAAAAAACCTACTACCATGGAAGAAGTTGGAAGGAGAAAATGAAGGGAGGAAAGAGGGGAAGTGAGAAAAAGAAACCACTATATTTGAAAAGAGAAAATGAAGGTAAAGAAACAACTACGTACAATGGATGAAGTTATTGGATGGTATTCAACGATCAGATCCAGTGCTTCTAGAGACATGTGAGCTATCATGTCTCCATTCAATTTCTGCAGATAGGACAGGTATGGGTTAAATCGAAACCCTTCATTTGGTAGTCCAGAGTGTGAATTGGGCCATAATCTAAAATTCACTTGGTTTGGATAATCTTAAACCATTTACCTGTAGAAAATAAATCTACAGTACACGACAATCGTGGCAGTGTCTTATATTTATTGAGAAATTTCCACCATCGGTTTGTTTAATGAAAGAAATATTCTTAATTGTCACCAATTAATGGTGGGTCTAACCAAATGAATGGTTTGGATGATTATAAATATGTGACATGTGTATGATACATGATCTGAGGGTACCAAAATGTTGTGCCTCCAGCGGCAGTGGAATCTTTTCCCTCACCAAAGGTTTTTCCACTCCAGTCGATCTCATAGAAATATTAATGATTAAAAAAAAATAATAAAAAAGGTAGTTTGCCGAAAGGGGTCGCCCACACAGACACGCTTTAGGATGCTACTGCCTTGTGTCCCACCGCGTGATGATCCAGACCGTTAGTTTATAAGATCGAATTCTTTATGGCCATGCATGTTAAAAGATCTATATGATTGGAGATCCTCATCATCCATGAGCTAGAAACTATTTTTGAAGCATTATTTCTATGCCACCTCCACGTATGCAATTTTTTGGATTTGGTCAATCCATGGTGATAATTTCGAGATGAACGGTCTGGATTATTTTCTTGTGGAGCAGAAGTGGCCAGTAGGAAAAAAAGGTTGCGCGAGCATGTAGGGAACGCTCCTCAAACAAAAAAATAGGCGTGGCCAAAGTGGGTGGGCCCACTGTGAGGACCTGACTACATCCACTCCGTTCATCCCTATTTAAAGTTTATTTGAGGGACGGTTTGATTTTATAAATCCAATGTAAATGCCGTGTAAATAAGTCATTATTATTAGGGTAATTTTTTACTATAGAAGTGACCTTCCATCCACCTTCATTTTTTCAATACTAACAAACCTACTTAACCAAACTAAACCTCTACCCAATAAAGATAGAAATACACCCAAAAAAAAATACATAAAAGTAAGTATCTACAGTGCTAATTTTTCTTATTATTACTCTTGTGCTCATACTCTGCTTGAAAAGAAAAAATTAGCACGGTAGACATTTGTTTTTTATGCGTTTTTTTTCACGGCCGATAACTTATGTTACAAAAATAGTTTTTCAAGTATAAAAAGAGGATTTTGGATAAAACTATTCTTGGTTTTTAGGTAAAAATAACTGAAAAATAGGGGTATTTTTATCTTTATTGAGTTATCTGTACAGATAGAAGCCTAAGTTGGCAAGTAAGTTTTGTTAGGGTCAAAAAAAAAAAAAAGATAGATGGAAGGTCATTTTTATAATAAAAAATTACCCGGGTGATAATGCAGTTATATTTATGATAGAAAGCTGGTCCAGAAACGTTGGTCCAAAAAACTCGTACTCTTACTCGGTTTGAAAATGCAGTTATATATATGTACCGTCCATCCATTTTAGCATAACGTTTTAAAGCATGAGCCAAAAAAAGAATGATCCAACACTGAAGTAGCCCACACCAAAGGAAACAGGGCTCTAAGAAAATTTTAAAGGTAGATGTTTGATTTCCTAAATCCTATGGTGTGGTTCACTTAAGCTTTGGATGCGCCTCATCTCTTTTGTCGTGCCCCAAATTCATTTAGGATTGTAGATGGACGGCGTCGATGAGCCACCTACATCATAGTAGGCTGCACATATATTTGACAAGTTCTCGGTTTTATCGCTAAAAAATTAATCATCAATTCAAGCATGCTGTGATTACTCTAAGGAAAAGATTATTACTCCATTTGCAATATATTTATTGGGGACACCGCTAGTTAATGATCTAAAAATAAAATAAAAAACCAAGTTGGTCCAAAATATTAGATGAACCATGGTACGAGAAAAAGTTGTAATGGACTATTAAAAACTTTTTGTGCCACAAAATCTTTGGATTAAGATAATATTTGTATAGCCTCATCATCTTTGTAACCTGATCAGGAAGTTGGATGGAAAGTAAACATTTCGGTAGTATCCATGAAGCTTTTAATGGTGAGGATTCAAGAAATACTTTTCCCATGGTGTGGTCCACTTAAGATTTGGTTCAATTTCGTTTTTGGTATAATTTCCTGAAAGAACCTCTCAAAATGTTTGGACAGTGTGGATCTAATTAAAATACATCACTATGGGCCCCACAATCAGGAGTCCCACCCTCCTCGGTGGATCAAGTTCCACTGAACCTGCACCTTGAAAAAATTAGCAACGCAGACGCTTACTTTTGATGCCGAAAACTTATGTTACAAAAGTAGATTTTTTAAGTACAGATAAAAGGTTTTGGATAAAAATATTTCTAATTTTTAGGTAAAAATAGTTGAAAAAGTAGAGTATTTCTGTATTTATTGATTTATCCCTGGGATAGAGGTTTAGATTAATAAAGTAAGTTTATTCAAGTCAAAAAACGAAGGTGGATGGAAGTTCGCGTCTATAGTAAAAAATTACCCTAAAAAGGTTGAAAAGTCCGCGGGCCTACATGGACGCGGATTGCGTGGTGGCTACGAAACCACGTAGCACAAATCCCGCCGTACGTGGATTGGGTACTACCCTTGATTGACCGAGCTCGGCACAGAAAGGTTCCCTGATGGGGCAGCTTCATGTATTTGTTTTATCCACACTGTCCATCCGATTTTCCTTATCATTTATATTATAACCTTAAAAAACTATGTACATCCAAGTTTCAAATGGACCGCAAAATAAAGATTAAACATCTACCGTTGAAGAGTTCTTAGGGGCCACAGTAGCTTTTGATCTAGCTGATATTTGTTTTTTCTCTTCATCCATGTCTCTGTGACTTTATTCACATGTTGTATGAAAAAAAAAAAAAAAAACATTAGGGTGGAAACTAAAAAGGTTTCAACGGTAGGCATCATTATCGCCACTGCTTCGTGTGGTGTGATATATTCGAGCCTTCGATCTATCTCAATTTTGAGCTTATAATATAAAATGATATGGAAAAATGATGGACCGTGTGGATAAAACCCATACATCACGGTGGCCCCTCAGAGATCCAGTCTTAGACGTGGCTGCAGGATTGATTAGACCATGTATAACGTTGTAAGATGAGCCCATCTAGTCACTACTCGTCCAACAGGGTAGTAGCGTTCTCTTCACGCGGTCGTACAACTGTAGCACGTGCATTCTTCGGCTTTGGATTCTCTTCGGGCAATGAATTATGGCATAGACAGATTAGATACTCTGTCAGAATGTAAAGGATGATATACGGGCGCTTAGAAATTACTTACGTGACGGAGAAGTAATTCAAGTTACACCGTTCAAATCATGGGGGTGCCAGATTAGATAGGTCATTATCCAAACAATAGGCTTCTTTGGGAATAGTGGATTGAACGGTTACAAATAAAAATACCCAATGGTCCTATTCCCATGAGCAAGTTCCACGAATCAGTGGTTCGGATTGCTTAACCATGTCAGGCTTTTGAGGCATGGTCCTGTTGTTGGTTTGATTAACTGTTTTTTTTTTAAATAAATAATAAAAAACAAAAATAAAAAATAAAAATTCGGTGAGAGAGATAGTGACCTTTTTTTTTAATTTAGACGGAAACATGTGCATAACTTTTGTTGAGCTCTCGAGTAGGTTACATTAATGATTATATTTGTGCTCGCCCCAGCTCATCGCGTAGTGCGTGATAGGCTCAAGTATATCGATATGATAATTTTTATTTTTATTTTATCAATTTTTTCTTTTTTGATCGAGTCTCATGACAACACATTCCATGTATTTAAAACGGTAACTACATATATAATTAATTGTTGCAAAATATTGATTTTATAAAATATATTTTAAAATAAAATATAATAGTATATATTAAAAGTATTGTAAAAAGCTTTTTTTGAGATTTTTTAAGAGTAGTCCGACAAAGGAAAGGGAGGAGAAAATTTTGTGGTTTAAATGAAAACAATGAAGTATTATAATATTTGCTTATCTAGTCCAAGGACTAGGGACCTTACGTGTTCCAGTGCGTACGGGCTCGGTCTACGTCACGGGCACGGGCTCGGTGTGAGGGCGTGGGCATGTGAGACAGTGTGGCTATAGAGGCGCTAGTTGTGCACTTTGCACTTCAGGGTCACTCCTTCGTTACCTTGAGCGAATCAGAGCGAGACGTGTGCGAATTGCAGTACAACTAAGTGGCTAAGGCGGATGGGCATCGTTAAGGCCTTTAGTTCTTCGACAGCTCTCGTTAAGGCCTCTAGATAGGCATCAGCTTTTATGACATAATTCATCTGCCCAGCAAGAGGAGGCCATAGCCATTGAATGATCTCCACAACATGGTCCTTCAGATACTCCATAGTAGAAACACGATAATGGATCGATGGATGGTGTCTTTTGAAACTTAAAAGAGTATGGGGGGGTCCTTCAGACACTCCATGGTGGATCCATGGATGGATGAATTGGGGCACGTTTTAACTTGAAAGAATGTCGAGAAATGCAACATCTAATGTTCAAACCTGGTTAGAGGATGAGTGATTTATTTTATTTTATTTTATCGTTTTTTTTTTGGGGGGGGGATGGGGAAAGGAATGGATGGAGCGTACTAAAAGAGCTGTGTTGTAAGGAAAAGAAACAACTACAGTAGTGGAAGTTGTAAGGAGAAAATGAATTATGACCAGGAGTGAAGAAAAAAAAAAACTACTACATTGGAAGAAGTTGGAATGAAAAAATGAAGTAAGAAAAGAGGTGAAGTGGGAAAAAGAAACAACTACATTTGGAAAGAGAAAATAAAGGTAAACAAAGAACCACGTACAATGGACGAAGTTTGTGGATGGTATTCAAGGATCAGATCCAGTGCTTCTGGAGACATGTGAGCTACCATGTCTCCATGCAATTTCTGCAGACAGGACAGGTATGGATTAAATCGAAACCCCTCATTTGGTAATCCAGAGTGTGAATTGGGCCATAATCCACAACTTGGTTTGGATAATCTTAAACCATTTACCTGTAGAAAAGAAATCTACAGTACAGGACAATCGTGGCAGTGTCTTATATTTATTGAGAAATTTCCACCATCATTTGGTTTAATGAAAGAAATATTTTCAATGGTCACCAATCAATGATGAGTCTAAACAAATGAATGGTTCGGATGATTATAGATATGTGACACGTGTATGATACATGATCTAAGAGTACCAAAATGTTGTGCCTCTAGCGGCAGTGGAATCTTTTCCCTCACCAAAGGTACTTTCACTCCAGTCGATCTCAAAGAAATACTAATGATTTAAATTTATTTATTTATTTATTTATTTTAAAAGGTGGTTTGCTGAAAGGGGTTGCCCACACAGACACGCTTTAGGATGCTACTGCCTTGTGTCCCACCACGTGATGATCCAGACCGTTAGTTTATAAGATCGAATTCTATATGGCCATGCATATTAAAAGAGCTATATGATTGGAGATCCTCACCATCCAGGAGCTAGAAACTATTTTTGAAGCATTGTTTCTTTACCACCTCCACGTATGCAATTTTTTGGATTTGGTCAATCCACGGTGATAATTTCGAGATGAACGGTCTGGATTATTTTCTTGTGGAGCAGAAGGGGCTAGTAGGAAAAAAAAAAAAAAAAAGGTTGCGCGAGCATGTAGGGAACGCTCCTCAAAAAAAAAAAAAAAAAAAGGCGTGGCCGAAGTGGGTGGGCCCACTGTGATGATCTGACTACATCCACTCCGTCCATCCGTATTTAAAGTTTATTTGAGGGACGGTTTGATTTTCTAAATCCAATGTAAATGCCTGCAAATCCCACGGTGGTGAAATCCCACGGTGTGCGTGTGTTGGGTGTGTGTGCGTGTGGCGTGAGTGTGTGGGGGTGTGTGTGCGTGTGTAAAAGAAAAAAGGAAAAAAAAAAGTCATTATTACTCTTCAAGCCCGTTTGAAAATGCATTTGTATTTATGATCAGGAAACTGGTCCAAAGGGCTGGTTTAAATTTTTGGGCCCACCGTGTGTGTGTATATATATATATATATATATATATATATATATATATATATATAATGTATGATGTATATGCACCGTCCATCCATTTGAGATCCCACACTCAAGTGGCTCGTACCAAAGGAAACAAGGCCTTGGAAAATTTTAAAGGTAGGTATTTGATTTCCAAAATCCTATGGTGTGGTCCACTTCCCTTTGGATGTGCCTCATCTATTTTGTCACGCCCTAAATTCATTTGGGATTGTAGATAGACGGCGTGGATGAGTCACGTACAGTAGGCCCCACGTATATTTCACAGAGTTCTCGGTTTTAGCACTAAAAGCCAATAAGCGTTACTTAAGAAAATAATTATTACCCCATTTGCAATATAAATATTTATCTGTTTACGAGGGTCTGTAATATCAAACACATCCTTGGTCAATGATATAAAAAACTGAAGTAGATCCAAAATCTCAGAAAAATGGTAATTGACGGTTAAAAACGTTTTCTCCCACGAAATCTTTAGATTAAGATAATATTTGTATAACTTCATCGTCTTCGTAACCTTATCAAGAAGTTGGATGGAAAGTAAACATTCCGGTAGTATCCATGAAGCTTTTAATGGTGAGGATTCAAGAAATACTGTTTCCTCTGGTGTGGTCCACTTAAGATTTGGTTCAGTTTCCTTTTTGGTATTATTTATGAAAGAAAATCTAGAAATGTTTGGACGGTGTGGATATAATTAAAATACATCACTATGGGCCCCACAATCAGGAGTCCCACCCTCCTCGGTGGATCCGGGTTCCACCGTAGCTGTTGAAAAGTCCACTGGGCCTACAGGGACGCGGATTGCGTGTTGGCAACGAAACTACGTAGCTCAAATCCCGCCGTGCGTGGATTGGGTACTACCTTGATTGTACCCAGCTCGGCACAGAAAGGTTCCCTGATGAGGCACCGTTATGTATTTGTTTTATCCACACTGTCCATCCGACTTTCTTTATCATTTATATTATAATTTAAAAGCACTACACAGATCCATGGTTCAAATGGACCACAAGATAAAGATTAAACATTTACCGTTGAAGACTTCTTAGGGGCCACAGAAGCTATTGATCAAGATTATATTTGTTTTTCTCTTCATCCATATCCATGTGACTTTATTGACATGTTGGATGGAAAATAAACATTAGGGTGTACACTAAAAAGGTTTCAACAGTGGGCATCATTATCGCCACTGCTTTGTGTGGTGTGACATATTTAAGCCTTAGATCTATCTCGATTTTTGCATTATAATATAAAATGATATGAAAAAATGGATGGACCGTGTGGATAAAACCTATACATAACGTTGGCCCCTCAGAGGCCCAGTCTTAGACGTGGCTGCAGGATTTATTATACCATATATAACGTTGTAAGAGATGAGCCATTTAGTCGCTGCTCGTCCAACAGGGTAATAGCGTTCTCTTCACGCAGTTGCATAACTGTAGCACGTGCATTCTTCGGCTTTCAATTCCAGTGCTCTTCAGCCAATGAATTATGACAGAGACAGATTAGATTCTCTACCAGAGTAAAGGATAATATACGTGTGGTGAGAAATTACTTACGTGACGGAGAAGTAATTCCAGTTACACCGTTCAAATCATGTGGGTCCCAGTTTAGATGGGTCATGATCCAAACAATAGACTTCTTGGGGAAGAGTTGATTGAACGGTTACAAATGAAAATATCCAATGGTTCCGTTCCCATGAGTAGAGCTGGGCATCGGTTCTGATCGGGTCGGATCAGCTATTACTAGATCAGATCCGAATTTCTAATGGTTAGAGCAAGAGATCTAAGACGAAAGTCACCTGATTCGGACAGACCCGATGCCTAGTTTTACCCGAGCCGAGTGCCTCGGTAAGCCGGATCGGATTAGATACGATTATATATTAAATCAAATTATTTTATATGGTAGTTAACATTTAATATATATGACTAAAATAATATTTTAAAATGAATAAACGGCTTAGATGAAATATATACATCAAGGTGGGCCCCACGTGGCTCTGAAATAACTTTCACTCTATGTGTATACATATGTATTTAACTTTTAAAGTTTACTTGCTCTACACGAAAAGTGTTGTTTGCTCTTCACGCCAGCACGGCCTGTCACGGTGAATTCGAATGGTGTCGTGAGTTTTATGGTTCTGATCATGGGGTAAGTGTTATATCCAAACCGTTCATCCATTAGGTAAGCTCGTCTTACGGCTTGAGACGAAAAATAAGAAAGATCTAACTATCAAGTGGACCACACGAATGGTTTAACAGTAAAAATCATTCTTTGCTGATATTTGAGATGTGGTCTACATGATCTTTGGATATTATTTATTTTTTGCATAATGATCTATAATGATATATAAAAATATATTAACGGTGTAGATATAATAAATGCATCACTGTGGGCCATATAACTTTGATCTCTTCTGAACCATTCGTACAACTCGGAGCGCTGGGCACGAGGATGCCAAGAAATTGGATTGTATACTGTGTTACTCGGTACGCTCTTATGTACATAGTAAACTCAGTTGGGCCCACTGCTAATGTATGTGTTTTATCCACGTTGTCCATTCGTTTTTCCATATCATTTTATGGGTTCAACCCAAAATTTATGCATATAGAAAGATCAGGTGAACCATGTTATTGTAAAAAGTGAAAATATTGATTTCAACAGTTGAAAATTTTCTAATGCCCGGTGATGTTTATTTATCATCCAACCTTTTCATATGATCAGAAAGACATGGATGAAGGTAAAACACAAATATCCGCTTGATATAAAACTTCTGTTGTCCCCGAGAATTTTTCAATGGTAACTGTTCAATTCACACTGTTTCTGGTGGTGTGGCCCATTTGAACTTTAGATATACTCCATTTTTCGAATAAATTCCTAAAATTTTGTGTTAAAAGAGATAGACGGAGTGGATACAATGTATGAATGACATTGAGGCCATGTAGTTTACTCGATAATTGAGTTACTCAGTATCAATCATGCCAGTGCTAACTGCCAGGCCACGCAGCCATGATGTTAAAGCATTACTCCTTGCCACCGGTCTCTGTGGACCCCACCATGATGTATGTGTTTAATCCATGCCCTCTATCTATTTTTATGGATCATTTTATGATATTAGAAAAAAATGAGGTATATCGAAATCACAAGTGGACCACATTATAGGAAACAGTATTAAATGAACGTTAACCATTAAAAACGTTTTGGAGGCTATAAAAGTTTTTGATCAAGCTGATATTTTTTGTTTCCCTTCATCTGAGTCCTTATGACCTGATCAACAGATTAGATGTCAAATAAACAGTACAATAGGCCTTAAGAGGATTATAATGGTGGATATCTAATCATTATTGTTTTCCTGTGGTGTGGTCCACCTGAGATTTATATCCCTATCATTATTTTATATAAAGTCCTAAAATGATCTATAAAATGGATGAACGGAATAGATGAAATACATACATCATGGTGGGGTCCACAAAGTACCGACCATCACCACGGGCAAGAGGTGTCAAGAAATCAGCCGATCCTTCTTCCAAGTTCTCTTTTTTAAAACTGAATGGATGGAATTATGAAGCTTGCGGTATTTACAGCATCTTGGGAGAGAGGATCTTGAGAGACCGTTTACCATGGCTGATGAATCTCTGTGTGTGAGAAAGAGATGGGCTGGCTGGGGTATTAATTTATTTTTTTACTAGTTACTACGCCGGTGCGGTCCGGATCAAATCGGGTCGGATTCAAACGAATCGGATTTCGGTTCTGTTCGGTCGGATTTGTTACATACCCGAATCCGATCCTATTGTCGTTCGGATCTGACCGATCTTACCGAACTGGCCGATTTGAGGCCATCCAGTCGAATCAGGCGGATCGGAGCGGATCTGCCGGATCGGGTCCATTTTGCCCACCTCTACCCATGAGCAAGAGCTACAAATCAGTTGTTTTTTGTTAAACAAATATATATATATATATATATATATATATATATATATATATATATATATATATATATATATAGGAACGCTCAACTACACACCAGTTCGCACATTATTATGTGCGAACTTTCCTATCAACCGTCCAATAAGGTAGACGATCGGGATGAAGACGCTCTTTAGTGCGAGCTTAAAAAAGTAAGTTTCCTTCTCTCGCACACGCCTCTTCACCCACTCTCCCAAGGATGCGGCGAAAACCTTTTCATATAAAATTCTTCCGTTGGAATGCTAGGTTGGTCCCACCAAAATGTTAGTGATAAATCCACGTCGTCTATTAGTTTTTAAAAATAATTTTATGGTATGAACCCAAAATTGAGGTAGATCAAATTCTCAAGTGGGCCACAAAGTGTTGATTGAACTCTCACCATTAAAAACTTTTTGGGGCTACCGAAATTTTGAATCAAGCTGATATTTGCTTTTTTTCCATCATCCAGGTCTACATGACCTAATCTACAGGTTGGATGTCAAATAAATATCATGGTGGGCCCTAAAAAATATTTAACGGTGAGAATCATTATCACCACTGCTTCCTGTGGTGTGGTCCATTTGAGATTTGGATCTACCTCAGTTTTGGGATAATGCCCTGAAATGATAAGGAAAAATGGATGAACGGGGTAGATTTCTCAAAAACATCATGGTGGGCCCCACCTAGATTTCTAACAAACTTTGCAAATACTTGCGTAATTAGGGGACGCGAACTAATACCAAGGAACGGATTGGCTACTTCCCTGCCACCAGCCAATGGCTGGTGGTCGAGGTGCTCTGTGGACCCACCATGATATATGTGTTTTATCCATGCCGTCCATCTATTTTTTTTAGATAATTTTATGGTATGAGAATAAAATTTAGGTATATCCCAATCTCAAATGGACCACATTATAGGAAATAGTGTTGAATGAGCGTCGGCCATTAAAAACCTTTTGGGGGCCATAAAAGTTTTTTATCAAGCTAATTTTTGTTTTTTCCCATCATCTGGGCTGTATGACCTAATCAATAGATTGGATGTCAAATAAAAAGTACAGTGGGCCTTAGGAGGATTTTAATGGTGGATATCCAATTACTATTGTTTTCCTGTGGTGTGGTCCACTTGAGATTTATATCCCTCTCATTTTTTGGATAAATACATAAAATGACCTGTAAAAATGGATGAACGGAATGAATGAAATACATCCATCATAGTAGGGTCCACATAGCACCGACCACCAGCCACCGGGCTAGTGGCAGGGGAGTAGCCAATCCGTTTCCAGATACCGATAGAGGGACACGGATTTCCTGCGAAAGACTTTTGCAGGAAGTTCCTGCGCAAGCGTTTTGCAGGAAGTTCCTGCGCTAGGAACCCAAGTGGGCCCACTGTCATATTTGTGGGAAATCTTCTCCGTCCATCCATTTTTTGAGATCATTTTAGGGGATAAGACCAAAATTTATCAAGATAAAATATTCAAGTGGGCCGCACTAAAGGAAAAGATAGTTAGGGACATTTCTACTCTTAAAACCTCCCTAAGTTCGATAGTGATGTTTACATGCCATCCATTCCGTTAATAACGTCATTTGTACTAGGATGAAGTGAAAATGCAAATAATAGCATGATTCAAAACTTTTTTGGCCCCATGAATATTTCAACTGTGGGCATTCAATTATCATGTTTTTAGCCCACTTGAGAATTGGATACGGTTCATTTTTGGCCTCATATCTTAAAATGAACTCAAAAAACGGATGGATGGATAGGATTTCTCAAAAATATGACAGTGTGCCCCACTTAGGCTTTTGCAGGAAATCCGCATCCCAAGTGGAGGTTGAGTAGCCCACGCGGATTGGATAATGATAGAGGTTGAGTAGATTGAAGTCACGCCACCAAGTTCTATGTGACGCACGTGATGTATGTGTTATAAACCTCCTTAAGTTCGACAGTGATATTTACATGTCATCCATGCCATTAATAACATCATTTGTATTGGGATGAACTGAAAACACAAATAATAGCATGATTCAAAACTATTTTGGGCCCACGAATATTTCAACTGTGGACATTCAATTATCATGTTTTTGGCTCGCTTGAGAATTGGATACAGTTCATTTTTGGCCTCATATTTTAAAATGAACTCAAAAAACGGATGGACAGATAGGATTTCTCAAAAATATGACAGTGGGCCCCACCTAGCCTTTTGCTGGAAATTCGCATCCCCAATGGATGTTGAGTAGCTAAAACGGATTGGATACTAATAGAGGTTGAGTAGCCAGGATATGGTCCAAAGAACGAGGTAGATCCAAGGTTGGGGTGGACCCCACCATAAAAACAGTGGTGAGAGTGGCGCCTACCATTGAAACCTCCAGCGTCGATTAGTTGCTGATAGGTTGAGTAACAGACTCCCTAATGAAGTGAACGTCACCAAATTCTGTAGGCCACACCATGATGTATGTTTTGTATCTACATCGCCCATCCATTTGGAGAGATCATATTAGGGCATGATCCAAAGAACGAGTCAGATCCAAAGATCTAGTGAACCCCACCACAGAAAATAGTGGGGAGAGTGACGCCCACCATTAAAAAGTTCTGAGGGCCACAAATGTTCCCGATCAAGCTAATATTTGTGTTTTCCCTTCTTTCATGTCTGTGTTAACACACAAACATATTGGATCTCAAATAAAAATTATGGTGGACCTTTTGAAGGTTTCAACGGTGTGCATCACTCTCACCACTGTTTTCTATGGTGGGTCTACCCCAGCCTTGGATCTACCTCGTTCTTTAGACCATATCCTAAAATGATCTCTCCAAATGTATGGACGGTAGGGATACAACACATACATCATGTGGGGCACACCGAACTTGGTTAGTCACTCCAGTAGTGATTCTCGCTACTCAACCTCTGCCAGTATCTACGACTCAACCTCTGTGGTGATGCGGATTTCCTTCGAAAGCCTTTGGTAGGAAGTCCCTAGGTAAGGATGCTGGGTGGGGCCCACCACCAATGTTTTGGAAAATATACTCCGTTCATCCGTTTTGCAAGCTAATTTTAGGACAAGCGACAAAAAATGAGGTGGATCCAAGACTCGACTAGGCCACACGAGAGGAAACAGTAGGGATTTAGTGAGAACCGTTGAAACATTTTTATGACCATAAAAGCTTTTTTTTCAAGATAAATTTTTTGTACTTTCACTTCATCCCTGTGTTAATGACCTTATAAACGGTTTTGATACATATAAACATCAAGGCGAAGCCCAGGAAGGTTTCAACGGTAGGTATTTCTTTCCCCAATTTTCCCTCTCGTGTGGCCCACTTTAGTTTTGGATCCACCTCATTTTTGGTCGATTTTCCTAAAATGAGGTCAACAAACGGATGAATGGAGTATATTTTCTAAAAACATGGTGGTGGGCCCCACCCAACATCCTTGCAGAGGAACTTCCTGCAAAGGGCTTTCACAGGAAATCAAATCCGCCATAAGGATGCACGCAATTTGCAAAGTTTGTTGGGAATCTAGGTGGGGCCCACCATGATGTTTCTGAGAAATCTACCACATCCTTCCATTTTTCCTTATCATTTCAGGGCATTATCCCAAAACTAAGGCAGATCCAAATCTCAAGTGGACTACACCACAAGAAGCAGCGGTGATAATGATTCTCACCGTTAAATATTTTTTAGGGCCCACCGTGATATTTATTTGACATCCAACCTGTAGATTAGGTCATGTAGACCTGGATGATGGAAAAAAAAAAAGAAGCAAATATCAGCTTGATCCAAAATTTTGGTAGCCCTAGGAAGTTTTTAATGGTGAGAGTTCAATCAACACTGTGTGGCCCACTTGAGAATTTGATATACCTCAATTTTGGGTTCATACTATAAATTTATATTTTAAAAATGTATGGATGGTGTGGATTTATCACTAACATCTTGGTAGGACCTATCTAACATTTCAGCAGAAGAATTTTATGTGAAAAGGCTTCCACGGCATCCTTCGGAGAGTGGGTGAAGAGGTGTGCGAGTTAAGGAAACTCGCCATTTTAAGCTCGCAGTAAGAGTGCCTTCATCCATACCGTGTACCTTATCCGACGGTTGATAGGAAGTTCGTGCGAACTGGTGCGTAGCTGAACGTTCCTCTATATATATTCGGTGAGAGAGATAGTGACTTTTTTTTATTTATATAGAAACATGTGGATAACTTTTATTGAGCTCTTGAGTAGGTTATATTAATGATTCTATCATTGCTCACCCGCTCATCACCTAGTACGTGCTAGGCTTAGGTTTATCTATATGATAATTTTTATTTTTTGTTAATTTTTGTTCTTTTGATGAAGTCTCATGACAACACATTCCATGATTTAAAACTCTAACTACATATATAATTAATAAAATTATAAATGCAACAAATATGATGTGTATTGAAATATAATAGACTAATATTATAATGAAAATATTAACATGTATACATCCCAACAACATGACCGATCACATTTGGGATGGGTTTGGGTTTGGGTTTGGGTTGAGAATTCCCAACCCTGAAGTTAGGTTGTGATGCGGGGAGGGATGTGGTGAGGTTGATCACCGTCTTCCTCAAGGGATATCTACTCCAAATCACGGAGCTCTCAACTGCTATATTAAAAGTTTGAAGGGTTGGAGGACATTTATAAATGGTTCTCATTTAATATACATGCCATTCAAGCAATTTATATGATAGACTTATTAATATTAGATGACACCCAAAAAAATTAAAGAAACAAAAATCTTAGAATAGACCATTTCAAACTTTTGATCATTTCAACTCCCTAGGCCTGGCGCGAGCCCAGTCTAGCTCTCTAGGCCATAGGTAGCTACGGTCAAAACCTTCGAGCTATAATACTAAGATCTGCCTAAATGACAGTTCCGCTGGTACTCTTTCAACAAGAACTAGTACCAAAATACCATAATAAAATGAAATATTAATTAAAAATTAATCAAAATAAATTAGTGTAATTTTCAACAAAACCAAGCCCATCTTGACTGAAAGAAAGGGGCATGCTCAAGCTCACCGAGCCGACTATAGTCTTTGATATCAGAATCTACGGCTCGCCAAACATCATAGAATCAGATGTATTGAGATTTCTCAATTTGAGTGACTCCTTAGATTAGCCTGCAACCAAGAATTTTAAGTAAGAACCATAGTGACAGAGAAGGAAGGGGTTAGATACCCTTCTCTACCTATTACTCATATATGATCTCTACTTTGTAAGATTTTAGGACTTATGGGTTTTAGATGATTTTATTATCTAATCAATTGTAGATAAGATCGGAAGCTAATTAGAAACTCACTGCTCAACTACACCACGACTTGGGGTTCGCAATGGCTCAACCTCGGTGGTAATTTGAGAAGATTGGTTATTATTAAAGAAAGGGGAAGAAAAAGGTCCTAATCAAACTCAACTCAATTATAGCCATGGAGAGCTTGCACACCTCAACCATAGCTGAGGAGATGATTATTAAAATAAAAGATAAAAGATTGTGTAGCTCTAGGTTTTTGATGTGCTAGGATTCGAGAAGTCAACAAGACAAAGCATATCTCTAAAAGCTCACTCAAAGAGGAGCCAAGGGGTGTATGAGAAGGACGGGAATGCCCCTTATGTACATTGGGAGATTTGAAAAGAGAAATGGGAGCTATGACACTCCTCAGAGTAACGAACGTAGATCTCAAATCATGACCCTGCTCTGCTCGACTTGAACGTTATGATAGCTTAAATGAATGTATAAGCTAGGCTTAATGGTTGAGTTGTGCCAAAGGGCATGGATGAGATGGCTTAATGGTTGAGATGTGCCAAAGGGCATGGATGAGATGGGTGGCTTGGATGGGATGGATGGCATCCTCTCTCTCTCTCTCTCTCTCTCTCTCTCTCTCTCTCTCTCTCTCTCTCTCTCTCTCTCTCTCTCTCTCTCTCTCTCTCTCCTTGTAGAGAATGTGTGGAATCTCCCTCGGTAAAGAGTGTGTGTGTGTGTGTGTGTGTGTGTGTGTGTGTGTGTGTGTGTGTGTGTGTGTGTGTTTGTGAAATGAAAGGGGTGTGGGTGTATTAGCAAATTGTGTTTCTATAAATAATGAAAAGTTGAAGGTCAAAGCATCATAAGACATATTGTTATTGGCTGAGGGGCACGTGTGACTCTTCAGTTGGCTAGATAAGTGGTAAAAATTATAATTTCATCAAGATTTAAAAGTAAAAAAATGATCCTAGAGCGTCTAGCAAAAATTAGAATTAGATTTCTGCTAATGCTTGGAGTAGTGCAAACTGGATGCATCTAGCCTAAGGATTTGCACACACCCTTCTGGAAGATAGGCTGTACTTGGCATGGGTAGCCGAAATCAAAGTTCCGCTACCTAGCTACTCACATTGTGTAAATCTATCATGAATCAATTAAGGGCCATAGGATCTGTTCATATATATATATATATATATATATATATATATATATATATATATATATATATATATATATATACACACTCCTATAAATTTCCCACTTCAGGCTCTGCAGTGGACAAGCTTTTCTCTCCCCTTTCAGATTCAAAGTCTGGTAGCTATTGTCGATTTGACATGGTATTAGAGCACTTGATCAGGGCCTTTAATGTTTTACTGTCCAATCACCTTTTGCATCCATTTGCAACTAGATCTGCATCTCAGATCATCTGGTTGTGCTTCAGATTATCTGGGCTGTCGCTTTCTATCTCAGACACATCAGATTAAACATCCATCGACGACGATCTGTTCTGAACAGATCACTCCAGCACCCACTTCCATTGTAACTCTCCAGCAAACAGATCTTACAACCTCTAATTGATCCCTGATAGATTTACACAATATTACAAAATATTACATATTTAATGTGTATTATTCATCTCTACATTAACCATATAATCTTTATTAAAAAAAAAAAGTTTCACTGGTTCAGACTAAACTCCAAGGTTCTTCAGTCAAGATCAGCCTCTAGTGTGATTAGTAGAGCTTGTTAAATCCGCAACAGCAACCACCAGATGGACAGTCCACATCAGCCAACCATCTCGGAATAACGAACCCAAAGAGTGAAACGGGTGAACCAGTGTCGAATTCAATCCTATCTGCAATGACATTATAACATCCCAATTGAATTACACTCCTAATCGATTCCAATGAAACTCAAACCATTGTTGGAAGCAAGTATGGAGCAGAATTGTTACAGAAACAATCTAAGAGTATACAATCTGCATTGAATAACATTAGATATTGCTACCAAATTAATTAAAACAACAATAACGCAATTTATTCAAATTCGAAGCAAGTGGCATAACCATAGTCTTTGAGTATCATTGAAGATAGTTGTGGTTTCAACAAGTGCAGAAATCAAACAACTATCTCCAATAAGCTTACTATCCCACCATCAATGCCATTACGTTGAATTGTATCCAATAGCATAAATCCGATAATGGCTCTTCAGGTTCTCAACCTCCTTTTTATTTGTCCCTTAATCCAAAAGCTAAAAGGTTCATTGTCATTAGTGATTCTAATTTTAAAATAGCCATGAAAGTGCGCTTCTGCTGGAAATTACCTGTTTGGCAGATACAGAAAAATGAGTTCATCTCATTTCAGCAAATGATGCTTTAGAGATCTTTATCTCTAATATATATATACTGTCAATATTAAGTCATTATGTATTAGAAATCAAGGTTTCTAAAACATGATTACAGTTAATTAAAACGAGAATAACTCAAATTTTAAGGAGTCAACCAGACAAGGCCTTAAGAAATGGAAGAAAATACCTCAAAGCGATTAATTATGAGGTCCTCTGTCCTGCACATCAGAAAATTTGCAATTTAAAAATTGGTCCTTTTTTTAAGATTTTATTTTTTGGGGTGGGGGGCAGTTCCTATGGTCTAGGTATCTGATCCATTGATCTGATGGGCAAGATATAATCCATGGATGGCTCTGTGGTATCCTGAATTTATGAATGGTGAGGCCCACACTAAATGAGCGGTTGGAATCATAATAGTTGGTGGGCTCATAATAGTTGGTGGGGCTCGATGATGTGGAGGGCCTTGAGACTTTAGTAGTTCAACACAAAGCAGAGCGGGGGCGTTTGGATTGTAAGTTGCTTAAGATAAGTTATTTATGCCACAAGTATCTTATCTTAGTTTCTACTTACTAAGAAGATAAGTACATTTGGTTAAAAACATACTTATCAGCTTCTCCTCTCTTCCGTCTCTCCTGTGCCTCTCTTCAGCAACTTATGAAAAGTAGAAAAGCTTTTTAAAAAATAACTGAAGTGATTAAGTATTTTTAAGTAATAAGTCACTTATAACTAATCATAAACCAAACTTATCTGAAATAAGTTACTTATCTACTGCTGTAAGTAGAAAAGTAACTTATGTGGTATCCAAACAGGCCCTAAATGTACTTTGAGAAGACATGATTACCAAACTAAGAAAGGATTGCAAGAAATGAATTCAAAGAAGATCTCATTTAAAATTTTCATTATAGTGATTGCACAGATACATGAAATGGATTCAAGAAACAGCAAGCAAGAATATCCAGAGAGACCAAAGAAGCCATTTGCAGTAAACAAGCCAATATGCACACATTGTAGATCCAGGCCATTCATTAGGTGGGGCATCCAGTGGAAAAATAATAGAGGTTGGCGTATACATGATAAAAAAAAAAAATGATTTGATGGGCTATCTTTCAATGTATGTGTGGCCAACAGGATGGATCAACCAGCCTCTTGAATGGCCCAAGTCTCACACAAATGTTGCACATTGGCATGTGTGGCAAGAATTACTGCTTCAACTTCTCCTCATGTGAATCGCCCACAAATTTCTCAATGAAAATTCATTAGTAGAACATAGCTCGAACATACCATCTTGATTCAACTCTGGCTCTATTTTTATCAAGGGAGGGTCCATTGATGAAATTTCTGCTGAAAGAGGGATTTGGTGTTCTCATCTTCCCACTCCAAACCAGCCCACCATTCACTCTCTCCTTTGATTTTCTGTATGGAATTCCACAAGGGCAGCTTCTTCAATAACGGACATCTGAACACCTCCATCTCTTGCAAGTTTGTAGCAGCCGACGCCGTACTAGAGACAATTCTTGTTAATTTATATAATCTCTCCAGCCTCAGTCTGCGTAATTGCGGAAAGAGATTGTCTGGCAGTGTGTACCCTTCAACAATCTCCACCATCTCATCACAAGATCGCACTGTAAGTTCCTGCAACCCATCTAGATGTTCTGCCACACTAGAAGAGAAGAGACACCTCAACTTTTCACAGTATGAAACTTCTATTGACCTTAGGTTTTGAAGGCTTCCCTGTGGAACTTCCCCCTTGAATAGTGTTCCCAAGTCCGGTAACCCGTCCAGGTACAACCACTCCAACTGTTGCAATGCACCTTCTCCCACCTCTCTCCAGTCTATAATACAGTCCATTCCATTGAATCTGTAGACTTGGAGCTGTCTTAAGTTCTTCGAATCGCCCGCTACCTGAGAAACCCGTGTTAGACCACTGCATGCTGCAAAACCCAAGCCTTCTGCATGTTTTATCATCACCTTACTCCCATGTGGGAAATGGTCACATTGGTGTATGCGCACGGAGTTATCGCAGCTTAGATGGTCAAAGACCCAATTGTAACCAACATGGATAGCGAAATTTTTGAACCGTGGCCACTGTCGATAGAACATATCATGCTCCAGGCAGTCGATGTTTGGTATTGTAATATCAAAAGTAGACAAGCATGTCAAGGTTGCAACCTCCCCTAGCGAAGCTTCACTCATGACTTGAGGATCAGCTGCTACGCCCCAATTGACATACGTTTTAAGCAGTCTTAGTTCCTCTAGACAAGACAGTCTAGACAATAGATTGTGTGGAATACTCACGAGACAATCCAAGTTTGATAAATCCAACTGCTTAAGTTTCACCAAATTTCCAAAGCCCTCAGGCAGATTGCTTATGGCAGAGCAAGAGAGATCTACAAATTCGAGTTCTTTTAGCTGTTCGAATGGTGGTAGCCCAACTAAACTTGTACAACATTTTAGAATCAGCGCACGTAAATTCACTAACAAAGACAAGGACATTGGAAGTGATTCAATCGCAGTGTAGCTTAGATCAAGAATCCGAAGTTTTGGCATGAGCTCGAAGAAGCTACTTGGAATTATCTTCAATTGGGTATTGTTTCTAAGAAATAAAGATACCAGCTTAGGACAATTGGGCCGAATTGGAAGATCCTCTATTTCATTTGACATCAATGAAATCCTCTCCATCTCCTCCCACATCTCCTCCTTGGGTGGCACCTTCAGTGTCGTGCAGGTTCTCACCAGAAATTTCGACTCCTCTTGGGACGACGATGCTATCGATATAGCCAGGTCACGAATTAAACCATACATCTTGACATATGTGTCTTTGGGTTGCCCATCCTCGAGAAGGCATGCCTCCTTGATTCTTTCAATTATCGCGTGTCCCTTGTTTGAAGCATCTTCTAAGCTTTTCACATTGTCTATATACCCTTCTATTGTCCAAAATCTGACTAGTTCTTGTATTCTTATGTTATAATCTTCAGGAAATAAAGCGCAATACAAGAAACAACGCTTGTGCTTATCGTCTTCTAAGTGTTCATAAGTAAGTTTTAAAGAATGAAACACATTCGGCCCCATACCTGGAATCTCAGGTGCAGATCCCCTCAATGCTCTTACCGCATCTAGCCACAGCTCTTTCTTGTCCTTGCGACGCATAGCTCGTCCCACAGTAATGATTGCAAGTGGTAAACCACCACACTCTTTTGTGACCTCCTCAGCTAAAGATTTAATTCCAGGCAAACAAGCCACATCCCCAGCTTTGTCGCAGAACAAATTCCACGATTCCTCGCTCGTAAGAGTCTTGACTCCGATATGCTTGTCGGCCTCCATTGCATTGAGTACTTGAATAAATCGGGTGGTTATCACGATCTTGCATCTATTCTGCCCATTTGGCAGAGGAATCCCAGCTTCCTCCAAGTTGAAATAGCACCAGAGGTCATCTAAGATGAGCATATACTTCATGTTCTTCAACGCAGCAAAGAGCATGTCTCTCTTTTGCTCGCTGTCATGAAAAACCAAATTCAATTCACAACCAATTTCTTTCTGGATCTTCTCTATATTGAATTCCTTGGAGACTGTTACCCATAGCACAATATCGAAGTCTTGGGTTCCAAACAACCTATTGTTGATGGCTTTCATGAGAGTAGTTTTCCCGATTCCGCCCATTCCATATACGCATATGATTCGACTCTCTTCGTCTCCCAAGCATCGCCATATCTCCTCTAAGGTCTGCTCAGAGGTTCTCTGCCCAGGAGGTAACGATGCCTGCTTCTCCACCACCGTTGGTCGTGAATGACTCGAAATCACCTCACCAAGAGGTGTCTTCTTATTGAGATCTTTAACGTCGATAAGGATTTGAACTGCCCTTTTACCCAATTTATAGTGATATAAATAATTGGTGCAAAGTCCATTCAAGAACATTGGTTTTCGCTTGAACTCGGAATTTATCAAATCAACTTCCTTCTCAATTTTGATTGAGTCATCAATCCAGCGCGCCGCTTGGTGGGTCAGCTTCCTTCTTTTCTTCAATGGCCCATCAATGTCGTCTCGTTGGATGCCCTTGCGCTTGCATTTTATTTCTTCGGCCGCTCTTCTCAAGGCCTCTAGATGGGCCTCGGCGTTTATGACATAATCCAACTGCTCAGCTAGAGGAGGCCATAACCATTGGATTATCTCCACAACATGATCCTTCAGATACTCCATGGTACAAACAAGATAGTGGATGGATGGGGTGTTTTGAAAATTAAAAAATTAAAAGAGTATGGAGAGGTCCTTCAGACACTCCATAGTAGATCCATGGGTGGAGAATTGTGGTGTGTTTTAACTTGAAGGAATTTGGAGAAATGCAACATCTAATGTTCCAAACTGGTTAATTAGAGGATTAGTGATTTTTTTTTTTTTTTTTTTTGGGAGGGGGTTGGGGTTTGTAATTTCGCTTTCAGAAGCTATCAAAAGAGGAGAGGAAAGGAAGAGAAATTGTGTAACAAATCAATGAAAGGGGAAGAAGCGAATAGTATGGAAAAAGAACAGAGGTATAAAAAAAATAAAAATAAACTACAATTGGGAGAATTTGGAACGAGAAAATGAAGTAAGAAAAGATGTGAAATGAGGAAAAGAATCTATTAGAGGAGAAGTTGCAATGAGAAAATGAAGGTAATGGGAGAAGTCGTTAGTAGCCTTCGGAAAAAAAGAACGAATGGAATCCAAGGATTGGATACATTGCCTCTAGAGACATGTGAGTTACCATGGCTCCAAGTCATTTCTACAGACAGGACATGTATGGGCTACATCGAAACCCTTCATTTGGTAGGACAGATAGTGATTGGGCCCTGGTCCGAAAATCTTACGGTTTGGACAATCCTTACTAACTTACCTTTGGAAAAGAAATCGACAGTCTAAGACAACGGTGGCAGAGGCTTTCAGGCTCCATCCACTAGATAATTTAAATAAATGAATATCTTTACCAGTGGTCAATAAAAGTTGGATGCAGCAAAACGAATGGTTCAGATTATTATAAATATGTGACACGTGTATGTACAAGATATAAGGATACCAGAAGCTCGTGGTGCATTCAAAGACAGGGAAGTCAACTCTTACCTAAGCATGTTTGTCTTACGCAGTGCAATACGACGCGTTTGGATGGGATTGGTGGGCGCGGGTTGGGTACTACCCCGCCTGTTTGGAGCTCGGAAAAGGGGAAGCTTGGAGGGGCCATCGAGGTGCCATCGTGATGTATGAGTTTTATCTATACCGTCCATCCATTTTTTTCATATCATTTTAGATTAATACTCAAAAAATAAGGCAGATACAAGATGCAATTGGACCACACCATAGGAAGCAGCGGTGATAAGGACTCACACCGTTGAAACCTTCTTAGGGCCCACCGTATTGTTTATTTGCCATCCAACCTGTTTATGCGGTCGTATACACATGGATGAAGTAGAAAAACTAATATCATCTTATTCAAAACTTCCGTGGTCCCTAATAATTTTTCAACCGTAGGAATTTAATTCCCTTATGTGGTCCACCTAAACCTTGGATCTTATGTGGTCCACCTAAACCTTGGATCTTATTTTGGGGATAATATTTTAAAATCATTTGGAAAAATCGATGGACAGTGTGGATGAAATCCATACATCACGTTACCACCTCGGAGCCTAGCTTATCCGTGGCTCGAAACAGGGGTAGTACATAATCCCGCCCGCGCTTGTTTGTCCACGTGGACCCATAAGATGACGTTGTTGCGTCCGTGGCCCATAGAAACGACAATAAGGAATTGTAGCCCACTTTTTCATTTTTCATATCAGAAAAGAGCTGCCCTTCCGCCACATCTACCTTGACACGACATGCTGCACCAGAAGTAAAAGGAGTCGGAATCTTCTTTTATCTGATTAACAGGGATGATTTCCTGTTACCCTAATGGCTTGGCGTCCGAAGCTTTTTTTTATTTTTTTAGTAAGTGGTGACGTGGATTAAGGTATCAGAAAATCTCTATTAACCAGGATCCGGATTCAAAAGAGTAAAAGATACTTTTGATATGGCCCCACTCAAAACTGTAATTCTGTTCACCCATTGGTTAATTTCAACCATTTACTTTAATCGAAGAGCAACGAGCTCGTGGAAGTGTATTTCTGTTAAGACTCTAATTAGACCAAACCGGACCGATCCGACGGTTCGATCGGATTTCACAGATCCACCGGTTAAATGTGCAACATCACGTTAGCACCTGGTGTCTTAATCCGAAACAGGGTCAGTCCGGTGCCGCGATTGTTTGTCCACTGGACCCATAAGATCCTCACGGTGAAGATCGAATGACCGTCCGAAACGACGATCTTTTTTTTTTCCTTTTTTTTTCGTTTTTCTTTTCTTCTCGAAAAGAGATGCCTCTCTCTCCTCTCTACCTTGCAGTGGCGGTGGCTCTTTTGCATCGGACGGAAAAGGAGTCGGCGGTTGATCTCTCTCCCTAACTCTCTTTCAGGATTTTCTCTACATTTCTCTTTATTTTTACTTTCTTTTTTGATTTTCTTCCTCCCTTAGTAAGTCGGACGGGAGAAAGAGAAAATTCTATTAACCGGAAGGGGAGAAAAGAAGTACCGATCTAATCGGATTTATGGTCGGTCGGTTTCTTGCTTATCGAATCCGATCCAGAGCTACATTCGGATCTACCCTTTTGTACCGTTAACCGATCAACCACCGATTACTCGGGCGGATCGGAAGGATCGGCGGATCCGCCGGATCGGACCCATTTTGCACACCCCTAACTCTAATATTACATAATTTTTCCTATATATATTTTGATTTTATGAACATGAATTTGCTTAATGTTCTAGTTTACTCATGTATATGTTGCAAAGTGAATTTAAGTGCTTGAATTGAAAAAGAATATTAAAAACAGGAATTTGATGTTCAAAAATCACCAAGGCAAGGGATGGATCTTAGGAGACCAAGATTGAAGAATTCATATGCCAAAGATCTAAGAAAACCAAGTGAAGAATAAAGAAAATTGAAGATTTGAAGAATTCTGAAATCGTCCTGAAAAAGTGTATTCTGAAGCTGTGAAGTTATTTTGGGAAACTGCGCGGCAGGAAGTCTGTTTTGAATGAACTATGCAGCGAGAAGTCTATTTTGAAAAAATACATATATTTGAGGCAATTTTTAGGGTTTTTCAATTTTATACGAAAATTGGAGTTCCCTACTTATAAATAGGGATTCCTAGTGCATTCTTAAACATTATTCAAGGCATCCCAAAGTAAAATTTAAGATTTTTAAAGAGTTTTTAGTTTTATTAAAGCTTTATAAGTTGTTTTTTTTTTTTAGATCTTTTCTATTTGCATTTTCTTTCTTTATTTTTTGTTGCCTTTTATTTCTGCAACTTAATTATGTTTTTCTAAGTTCCTTCTAGCCCAAGCTAGAAAGGAAGCACATGGGTTTAATGTTTCTTTAAGATTATGATGATTGATTGTTTTAATGATGAGAAGAATGGTGTATGCATGTTATCTATTATTTAGGTTTTGTTTTTTATCCTCTTGTAAGATCCATATGTTTCCATCATATGAGATTCACATTGATGGATAGACTTACCCTAAATCGATCAGATTTCCAAGATAGGAAAGGTTCTCAACCTGTTATATTTCTTTGATATTCATTATCCTATTGATATTGAATACTTAAAATCACTAACGCTTGAGAATATATGTCAATGGTGCAAATTCATGATTTTCTAATATTTTATATCATTTATTAAAATATTTAAACTGTTTTATTTTTCGATTAGGCTGACCATAGTCTCAGATCCTAGTTGTGTTATCTAAGTCATCATGATTTTGGAACATTAACCTATGTGTGGAACTTTGAAGCTTGGGTGTTATTTTAATTCAGTTAAATTAAATCCATTCAAAAATTCCAAAATCAAATCATCAGTTTTAATTTTTGTTACTTAGTTTATTTTGCATTTGATTTTTTCCTTCTCGCAATTCATCTCCCTGTGGGATCGACCCTGTATTCACAGGATATTACTTACGAACCTCTGCACTTGGAGGCAAGCAATTAAGTTTTTGGCGCCGTTGCCGGGGAGAGACTTAGAGAGATCAGATCTGTGCAAGATAGTTAAGGTAAGTTCTCTTCTAAACCTTCCAAATTTTCTGTAGATTTTTTTTTCTCTTTTCTTTTTTTTTTCTTTGAAAATAAATTCAGTTGGGTCTTTGAAGCACTAACTATGACATAAGGTTGCCCTGCTTGGAATTTTATCACCCAAGTGCTACGGATGTCCTACAGTTGCTGTTTGATCACAAAGATCATCCGCTGAATCTATTTTCTAGATTAGCATAGTTTAATTTCTGCATTAGTTTTACTTATTTATTATTATTTTATTTTTTTTGTGGATTGAACCCTCATGGTCGGCCCTGCCGCCTGGGTTGTTGATTTATTTTGCTTTGTGGACTGCACCCTCGGGGTTGGCCCTGCCGCCTGGGTTGTTGATTTAAGTTTTTATTTTTATTTTAAGTATCATACTTGCTATTTTAATTAGTGGTATTTGTTGTGTGGTGTGAATGGTTTATCTCCTGTTGGAGTAGAGATCAAAACAATCGACTCTCCTCTGAAGAGGGACTAGTTCCAGGCCTTAATCATTCACTTAGAAGAGGCACTCAACATCACTTGAATTCCATGGCAGACCCAGTTGATAATCCAAATCCAAATCTGCTAGATCCAACTATAAATCAAAATAGAGAAAATCAATTTAATCCTCCTCTTGAGGATGAAAATGAAATTCGTAGGAATGTGTTAAACCAACCACAGACTTTACGTGAACATTTACACCCTGAGAGATCAACTTTACTATCTTGCATAGTGTTCCCTGCTCACACAGGGAACATTTAAACCAGGTGTGATTCAATTGATTCCTAAATTTCATGGCTTAGATTCTGAAAGCCCCTACTTGTACCTTAAGGACTTTGAAGAAGTAATTGCAACGTTACAAGTAAATAATGACAATAGGGATGTACTTAAGCTTAGGTTATTCTCATTTTCTCTAAAGGATCGGGCCAAAGCATGACTCAACTTTCTAAGACCTAATATCATTACTTCATGGCAAGCCTTAAGTAAAGAGTTTTTGAAAAAGTTCTTTCCCGAGCACAAAACAAATGCACTAAAACAAGAAATCATGTCATTCTCCCAAAAGGGGAATGAACTGTTTTTCAAGCTTGGGAGCGCTTCAAAGACCTTCTAATTACTTGTCCACATCATGGTTATGAACCATGGCACGTGATTGATACTTTCCGAAAAGGGCTCACCATGGATACCCGTCAGTTCATAGAGATGATGTGTGGTGAAACCTTTCTTGACAAAGATCATAATGAGGCTTCAGATTTTCTAGATATGTTAGCAGAGAATACGCAGACATAGGATGTCTCTGCTAAATTAGACCAAACTAGACTAATTCCTAGAGAGAAAGCAGGGATGTATGTCCTAAGAGAAGAAGACAACCTTAATGCAAAATTCGCTGCATTGGCTAGAAAGGTCGAAGCCTTAGAAATTAGGAAGGTTGATATGGTTAAATCAAACACTTCCTTAGGTAATTTTTGTAGCATTTGTGGTGGTACAGACCATGACACAAAAGATTGTCCAATGATCTCAATTGTATAAAATATCGCGCATGAGCATGATCAAGCAAATGCTATAAATAACTACCAAAGGTCAGTTATACAACCAATGGGAAATACGTATAATCCAAATTGGCGTAACCATCATAATCTTAATTGGAGGAATGGACCACAAATTAATGCGCCCAATGCACCTCAAATGCCTCCATAAAATAACTTCTTTAGGGCACCTAACAATGCACCATATGTGCCCCCGCCAAAGCGATCATCTGTAGGATGCATTGACCGCATTCATGAACTCTCAAGCTCAAATGAATCAGTCTCTAATCCAATCAAATCAAGAATTAAAGATAGTTGTGGCTAGGATTGAGACTCAACTAAATGCTAGGGAAAAAGGTACACTTCCTTCTCAACTTGTGCCAAACCCTAGAAACACACATTTCATTGGAGACTCAAATCCAAGTGAGCTACATCATGAACAAGCTAAGGCCATCATTACCTTGATAAGTGGAAAAGAGGTCGATAACAAGATAATGCAACAGGTAGAAACATCGAAGGATGAGCCACTGTCTCAAGAAAATGATGAACCGGCTATGGTTCAAAAGCCGCAACAACAAAAGGATAAAGAGACTAAGTCATATGAGCCTCCAGTTCCATTTCCATCTAGACTTCGGAATCCGACTGTCCCCATGAAATATCAAGAGGTATTGGATGTGCTACAAAAGGTTACTGTCAATATTCCTCTGCTTGATGCCATTAGACAAATTTCATCATATGTTAAATATCTCAAGGACTTGTGCACTGTAAAGAGGAAATTAAATGTGCACAAAAAGGCCTTCCTTACTGAGAAAGTGAGCGTTATCATTTAACAAAGGGTTGTACCCAAATACAAAGATCCGGAAAGTCTCACTATTCCTTGTATTATTGAGAATTTCCAAATTGAGCATGCTTTGCTAGATTTGGGTGCAAGCGTCAACTTAATACCTTATTCGGTTTACAAACAAATGGGGTTAGGCGAGCTTAAACCAACCACAATTACATTCTAACTTGCTAACCGCTCTATTAAGGTACCAAGGAGAATTTTAGAGGACGTGCTAGTCCAAGTGGAGAAATTCTACTTCCCTATAGATTTTATTGTATTAGACACTGAACCATGTGTAAACGCTAGCGCTCAAGTTCCCATCATTTTAGGCCGCCCATTCCTAGCAACTTCAAATGCAATCATAAATTGCAGGAATGGAATGATGAACTTGTCTTTTGGTAACATGACTTTAGAGCTAAATATTTTCAATCTATGTAAGCAGCCCATTGATAATAATGAAATCCATGATCTGAGTTTCATGGACTGCTTGATAGAAGAAGAGGAATTGGAACCTAGTCTGACTGAGAAATTGATTCAAGTCTTTTAGGACTTGAAAAATTCTGATTTAGAAAAAGTGCTTGCTGAAATTTGTGATGATAATGAGAGCACTACCACCCAAGACATTGGTACGTACCAATGGAGACCGCGCACTCAAATCCTATCCATCGAGGACTCGCAACCTCTGTCATCACCAACCACTATTCCAAAGCTTGATTTAAAACCACTACCAAATGAGCTTAAGTATGTATACTTAGGTGAAAATAAAACTTATCCTGTGGTGATCTCTTCATTTTTAGATAAGGATCAAGAGATTAAATTGTTGAATGTTCTAAGGGACCACAAAGGAGCCTTGGGCTGGACCATTTCTAACATCAAGGGTATAAGCCCTTCCATATGCACCCATCGGATCCACCTCGATGAGGACGCCAAACCAATTAGACAACCTCAAAGGCATCTTAATCCAAACATGATGGAAGTTGTAAAAAATGAGGTGATCAAATTATTGGATGTGGGAATCATCTACCCAATATCTGATAGTGTTTGGGTAAGTCCAACTCAAGTAGTCCCAAAGAAATCCGAAATAACTATTGTGCAGAATTCTAATAATGAACTCATACCAACACGTGTCACCACAGGTTGGCGTGTTTGCATTGACTATAGAAAATTGAACTAGGTTACAAAGAAGGACCATTTCCCTCTACCATTCATTGATCAAGTTTTAGAGAGGGTAGCAGGTCACTCCTTCTATAGTTTTCTTGATAGATATTCCGGATATAACTAAATAAAGATAGCCCTGGAAGACCAAGAGAAAACCACGTTCACTTGTCCATTTGGGACATTTGCTTTCAAACGGATGCCATTTGGATTGTGTAATGCTCCAGCAACTTTCCAACGGTGTATGTTAAGTATTTTTTCAAATATGGTTGGAAAGTTTCTTGAGGTTTTCATGGACAACTTCTCTGTATTTGGGAGTAGTTTTGAGGAATGCCTCAACAATTTATCTCTTGTTTTGTTTAGTGTGAAGAGAAACACCTTGTCTTAAATTGAGAGAAATCTCATTTCATGGTTCAAAAGGAAATTATTTTGGGTCATGTTATCTTCAAAAATGGAATCGAGGTAGATCGCTTAAAACTCGACATTATTGTTAATCTACCTATCCCCCGAACTGTTAGAGATATTAGATCACTTCTAGGGCACGCTAGTTTCTATAGAAGATTCATCAAGGACTTTAGTGTCATTACTAGACCATTGACTAATCTTCTTCAAAAGGATGTTCCATTTAAGTAGACAGATGAGTGTGCAAGTGCTTTTAATAAAATTAAATCATCCCTTACCACTGCACCTATCATGCATCCACCAGATTGGACTCTTCCTTTTGAACTAATGTGCGATGTAAGTGATTATGCCATAGGGGCTGTTTTGGGCCAAAGGAAAGATAAATGGCCCCACGTTATTCACTATGCGAGTAGAACTCTAAACTCGGCCTAAGTAAACTACTCAACAACGACTGAAAAAGAGTTACTTATATTAGTTTTTACTTTGGATAAGTTTAGGTCCTACTTGCTGGGATCTAAAGTGGTCATTTTCACAGACCACTCCGCTTTGAAATATTTGTTATCTAAGAAAGATGCAAAGTCAAGACTTTTGAAATAGATCCTCCTACTCCAAGAATTTGATTTAGAGATAAAAGATAAGAAAGGAGTAGAAAACGTAGTGGTCGATCACCTTTCCAGATTGGTGTTAGATGATTCCACTAAGGAGATGCATATCCAGGACACTTTTCCTGATGAACAATTTTATGCGATCTCCAAATTGCCTTGGTATGCAAATATAGTGAACTATCTTGTAACAAGAAAAATGCCATATCATTTGAAGTCACAAGATAGGAAGCATTTTGAAACCGAGGTTAGGAACTTCTACTAGGATGACCCGTATTTATATAAATACAGGACTGATCAAATTTTTAGACGTTGTGTCCTAGAGGATGAAGTTCAGAGTGTTATTTTTTTTTGTCACATGGAAGCATGTGGTGGCCATTTCTCTTCTAAGAAAACCACTGCAAAAATCCTTCAGTGTGGTTTTTACTGGCCTACCATGTTTAAAGACACCCATGCTTTTTGTGTTGCTTGTGATAGATGTCAAAGGTTGGAAAGAGTGTCCCGGCGCAACATGATGCCTTTATCCTCAATTTTACCATTGAAGATTTTTTATTGTTGGGGTATTGATTTTATGGGCCCATTTCCATCTTCTTTTGGATTTCTTTATATATTAGTTGGTGTGGACTATGTTTCAAAATGGATTGAGGCAGTTCCAAGTAGGACCAATGACAACAAAGTAGTCATATGATTCCTCAAGGAAAATATTTTTTCTCGATTTAGAACTCCAAAAGCTATCATTAGTGATGGCGGGTCTCACTTTTGCAATAGGATATTTGAGGCTTTGATGAAGAAATATGGCATCAAGCATAAAGTGAGTACCCCATACCACCTACAAACGAGTGGGCAAGCTGAGATCTCTAATCGGGAAATCAAACACATTTTAGAGAAAACTATAAGGCCAGATAGGAAGGATTGGTCTCTCAGACTATCCGACGCTTTATGGACTTATAGGACTGCTTATAAGACCCCAATTGGAATGTCTCCATACAGATTAGTGTATGGGAAGGCTTGCCACTTGCTTGTGGAATTAGAACATAGAGCCTACTAGGCAATAAAGAAATTAAACTTTGATATGAACCAAGCAAGTGGACAAAGGAAATTAGAGTTGAACGAATTAGAGGAGCTGAGGAGAGACTCCTATGAAAATTCTAAAATATATAAAGAGAGGACCAAAGCTTTTCATGACAAAAATATCCTAATGAAGAATTTTAAACCTCAGCAAAAGGTCCTATTATACAATTCCCGTCTTCAGTTCTTTTTGGGAAAGTTAAGATCAAGATGGACAGACCTCTTTATTGTGAAGAATGTTTATACTCATGGGGCTGTTGAAATTGAGAATCCAAGTAATGGCAATGTGTACAAGGTTAATGATCAGAAATTGAAGCTTTATGTGGAAAACTTTCATTTGGGAGAGGAGTCTTTCCCTCTTCATGAGCCAGAATATTCAGATTGATGATCCTGATCTGACGGAGCATTTGTGTAGGATTTGTATCATATTCAATTTTTTTGGTGTCACCTAGCAGGTGAGTTTTTAATGGCAGGTACTATCCACCCTTTCTTTTATTTTTATTGTTCTCTGCATTAAATTATCATTACATTGGGAACAATGTAGATTTTAGGTTAGGGGGTGTGGATAGTCATCCATGTAATAGTCATCAATGTGAGGTTTTTTTTTGGTTATTATTATTATTATTATTATTTAGGTTTCAGTTTTTTTTATTTAAGTTTATGGGGAATTTTATTCAACATTTTCAAAATAATATTTTTATATACAAGAATGTGAACATGATATTATGCAAATTCCAAAGGCAAAGTTAATACTTAGTCTAGGTTAATAGTAGTCAGAATTCTGACAACTGAAAATTATATACTTGAGTTCAATTATCTAATCACTAGTTTTAAGTGAGTTGTACTTTGACATACTGAATTCACAATACACCCTAGCTAAGTGAGGAATATGATATGTGAACTAGAATAACAACTTTTGATTCAAACAAGGTTGAATGAACTAGTACCATTGATATATGTTTAAAAGACAAAATATTGAAGGAAAAAAAAAAGTGATGAAAAAAGAAAATTTTATTATAGAGCATGAATGCAATGACCATAACAATTGTGTCAGTAATCCGGAGTAAGGATACCTAAGTATCCATTACTGTTACCATTATAAGTACGATACCTTAGGTTATGAAGCAAACCCGGTGAGAATCTTCACCTAAGGGTGGTCTATAGTAATAAGGATATGATGATAAAAGAAGAAATGACATGAAAAAAATGAGATAACTAGAGATTTCATATTCTTGGAATGATTGAAAGGAGTTAGGATAGAGAACATGCATATTTCTCAAAGTTAGACTAGTGTCACGGAGCACCTAAGGATATTGGATCATAAATATTCTAAATTTTGATTAGGTCTCTGAACTCAAGAATGTAATGAATTAGAAAATTGAGATTCTAACTAACTTTAGACTTAGGACAAGTATTGTTTTGTTTTGGAATTCATATGATGAATGGAGGCATAATTGTATAAATTTCTGAGTGTTGAGCTATTTTTCATGTTTTCAATGTTTGTAGGTAACATTTCTGGAAACCTTCACGAGACTATAACTCATCCACTAGGGGAAACCTGGGGGTTTAAAGGCTTGTTGCATATGCTAAATGCAATCGAGATTACTTGCGAAAGTGGTGTAGTTAGAATTTTTATTTTTTTATTTTTGTTTCTAAAATTAGTTTTTATTTTTATTTTTTTCTCGCTTATTTTGCTCGGGACTAGCAAAATGCTGGTTAGGGGTGTGTTGAGACTCAAATATTGCATAATTTTTCCCATATATATCTTGGTTTTATAAACATGAATCCGCTTAATGTTTTATTTTACTCATGTATGTGTTGCAAGGTGAATTTAAGTGCTTGGATTGAAAAAGGATATTAAAAGCATGAATTTGATGTTCAAAAATCACCAAGGCAAGGGATGGATCTTAGGAGACCAAGATTGAAGAATTCACATACCAAAGATCTAAGAAAACCGAGTGAAGAATAAAGAAAATTGAAGATTTGAAGTGAAGAATCCTGAAATCGTCCTAAAAAAGTGTATTCCAAAGCTGTGAAGTTTATTTTGGGAAACTGCGCAGCAGGAAGTCTGTTTTGAACGAACTATGCAACGAGAAGTCTATTTTGAAAAAATATGTATATTTGAGACGATTTCTAGGGTTTTTCAACTTTATACGAAAATTGGAGTTCCCTACCTATAAATAGGGGTTCTTAGGGTATTCTTAAACATTATTCAAGGCATCCCAAAATAAAATTTAGGGTTTTTAAAGAGTTTTTAGTTTTATTAAAACTTTATAAGTCGTTTTTTTTTAGATCTTTTCTATTTGCATTTTTTAAAAAAAAAATTTCTTGTTACTTTTTATTTCTGCAATTTAATTATGTTTTTCTAAGTTCCTTCTAGCCCAAGCTAGAAGGGAAGCACATGGGTTTAATGTTTCTTTAAAATTATGATGATTGATTGTTTTAATGATGAGAAGAATGGTGTATGCATGTTATCTATTATTTAGGTTTTATTTTTTATCCTATTGTAAGATCCATATGTTTCCATCATATGAGATCTACATTGATGGATAGGCTTACTCTAGATCAATCAGATTTCCTAGATAGGAGAGGTTCTCAACCTGTTATATTTCTTTGATATTCATTATCCTATTGATATTGAATACTTAAAATCACTAACGCTTGAGAATATATGTCAATGGTGCAAATCCATGATTTTCTAATATTTTATATCATTTATTAAAATATTTAAACTGTTTTATTTTTCGATTAGGCTGACCATAGTGCTTAGATCCTAGTTGTGTTATCCAATTCATCATGATTTTGGAACATTAACCTATGTATGGAACTTTGAAGCTTGGGTGTTATTTTAATTCGGTTGAATTACATCCATTCAAAAATCCCTAAATCAAATCATCAGTTTTAGTTTTTATTACCTAGTTTATTTTGCATTTGATTTTTCCCTTCTCGCAATTCATCTCCCTATGGGATCGACCCTGTATTCACAGGATATTACTTACGAACCTCTGCACTTGGAGACAAGCAATCAATTTCTAGTTTTATTTTTGATGTTATTTGTAACTCACAACTACATTAATGTTGTGCATTAATTCTAAATTATTTTTTTCCCATGTATTCCATCTGTAATGAGTTTTGTATTCAAATTTGAGCCGCGACACGAAATTAAAATCTCATGCATATTGACGGGATGGATTTACTTTTAGACAACCCAATACACTTCATGTAAGATGTGGATGGATTTAAAATGTGAACGTACAATGGCCATTTGGTCGTTTCCTTCTTCCTTATTTTTTCTTTTCTTTTTTCTTTCGGAAGGAGAGAATGGTGTTTTTTTTTCCCTCCATTCATTCTTTATTTTTCATTATTCCTTTTTTAGTTTCCTTTATAGTTATTTTTAGATTTTTTTTTTTTCATTTGGTATGAATGATGAGAGTTTGTAAAAAGAAATAGGGTGAGGAAGAATACTGTATTGGATGACCTTTTATAATGGAACGATATTGTAATAGATAAATTTTATATTAGAAGAATGTTGTAATGGATGAATGTGATGAACGCTGGAATGGATGACTGTTGTAATGGATGAATTTTTGTAATAAAAGAATGCTAAAATGAAAATATATTGTAATTGATGAATGTTGTATGGTGGATGTAACACCCCGTACCTCTGGTACACAGGTGTTACCTCTTAAACCCACGTTTATGGAAAACGAGATCGATTAACTAGGTGACTTGAACTTAAGATGTGCAGGATGAGACTTCCAAACAACATTGAGGCCATCCATCACGATGTCTAGGAGCTGACATGGACCTTACATCAGTTAAAAGGGTAAGTTTAACTGAACACTTTAAGTTAAAGGCATTATAGATCACCTATACTGGCACAGTACACTTACTATCAACACTTGAGGATCAATTAGTGGCCAACCAGACACTTGAAACCTCTCGAACCCCCGTTTAGCCATTAAAACGAAGCCTCAGACCAATCCGACTGTTAGGTCGAAATGTATGGGCCAAACAAGACCTGGAATATGCAATACGGCCCACCTGGGCCTCACACTCGGCCTAAACAAGGCCAAGATCCCTGGGCAGGGCCCCCAAGCCAATTGGATGGAGTGGATTTATCATAGACATTACAACGGCCCCCACACGAAGTGTGTGTGCACCATGTATCATAATGCATGATGTGCACTGAAACCAAGCAAAGGGGTTAAACGGCCTTTGACCGAGCCCCTTCACAAAAAGCAAGGATTTTTCCCGCCATTTTGAAATTTAAAACTGGTGGAACTTCAAGCTCCAAAGTGGGCCACCCTGGCCACTTTCTGCATGATCCAAACCGTCCATTTTACTCATGGGCTCTGCCCAACCAAAACTGTATAGGGATTTAGATCCATGAATAGGAATGGAGGAGTTGGGTCTAAACCATTCATCTCCTTATGTATGGCTAGGATCCACAGATGAAGGACCATCAGATGGCTTGGTGGGCAAGCTAGCACTAGTTTATCCAAGGGGTTACAACCACCCACTAGTCAGCTAAGGAGAAGTCCCCTCACAGCCAAAAATGGCAAAGCAAACCAAAAGAAACGAAAAAGGAGAATTTCCTTTTTTAGATTAGGGAGGTTGGCACAATTGTGACCATTCCCTGGGGCCACATGACATGATCCCAGCCCCTCCTTGTGGGTAGTACGAAATGAGAAGCCGAGTTATCTCATGTCATGAGAAAAGAAGAAAAATCGAATCTTCTCATGAGATAAATTGGAACTTGCGTTTGTGGCCTAAAAAGTGGGCCCTTGTAACGACCCGTAAATTTTCGTACTTTGGCTCGAGTACCATCTCGACCAGAAATCAATTAGGATTAAATCTTTTAGAATTTAACAAAGTTAACTAAGTGCAAAACTCGATTAGCCATGAAATCCGTGGGATCGCTTTAAATACGATCCGCAAGACCTAAAACTTACAAAATCGGTGACTCTAGGTTACCCTAAAGTTTAGAACCAAACTCATTTCCTACGTTTCTCTGAATGAAACGAAACTTCAGATAGGTCTAGATCGCACATCGAAGTCCGATTAACACAAAGTTAAGGAACTAGGACCGCCTCACCGGGCTTGACTATCATCTCAAAATCAGTCCACCGATGTCCCACGGCCATTCGTTTGGATCCAGAGCGAGGAGTGTGAAAACACTATTCCCTTTACAAAATAAATATCCGGAATAGTGATCTGGCACCATTCGCCATGCATCGATAAGCAACCAGACCGTCGAATCATACTAAATTACACCCTCGGATTAAGAAAAATTTCAGAACATTTACATGTGCCTGGAATTTCGGATCGTGACCCACTGACCGTTGAACTGAAAGTGGTCTGCCACGTGCGATCTGGGAATTCGATCGAGTCGAAAACGTAATCCCATGTAGATCCATGTGTGGTGAGCTTAAGTCTGACGTTTGGCTCAAGGAGGGCCACCAGAACCTCTCTTTTGAAATGAAAAGTGACGAAATACCTATATTAGCAAGTAACCCTTGAACCCGAGTCTATTTTGGGAGGTTTTTGGCTATAAAAGAGGCTTAGAACAGCCCCTCTCACAGCCATACGAATTTGGGATAAAACCCTAGAGAGAGAGAGAAAGAGAGAGAAGAGCTTGGGATTTATGGGAGAACTTCCTCCCGCCGCTTTGACATCGCACGGCCTACACCGCCTCTTTCCAGCGCTTTTTCCGGCTGATATCCACTCCGTTTGAAGGTGAGAAACCCTAACCCTAGGTCGATTTGAAGTAGATAGGCTATAGGTTGTGAAAAGGCTAACCGATTCCGCTCTTTAAAGAAAACTCCCGAATAAGAAGCTCACCAAACCTTACAGATCCGTTGTGATTCCAAGGGCAAAGGTGAGGACTTTAGGTGTATAGGTTATGGTTTTCAACACTTTCAATGTCAGATAATGATAGATTCATGATCTGCATGCAAATGCACATGTACAAAGTGCTTTCCATTTTCTATTTCGATTAATGCTGTAGAATATGGAATTTCACATACTCTTGGTATACGTAGAAATACCGTATACGTATTTTTTTTGGAAAAATGTTTGACATGTTTAGTTAATGTATGATTATACAACATATGGATAAAATACTAGTTTGGCGAAAGGAATCGCCGTAATACATGCTCGCTTGTAAATACTACGTATGTAGAAATTATGTATTCTAGAAATACCGTATATGTGTAAATTTTGGAAATGTATTTGTCGTGATTATTTGCTGTATGATTATGGTATACATGGATAAAACAACCGCTTGGCGAAAGGATAGCCCTAATACGTATTTTGCTAACATACGTCATGTATGTTGGAATGGTGTACTCTAAGTGTTTGTGTAAACGCTTGTGAGTGTAAATGTTTAAGTGTTAGTGCTTTAGATAGGTGCTGATATGGAATTCCCGACTACCTTAGAGACATGTAGGATACCCTCCATGTGGTGGTTTACTTTAGCCACTCACTTGTGATGTATACGTAATTGTGTCCCTATTTGTATAGTACTCTACAACATGCTTTACAACATGCTTTATATCATGCTTCATAACATGCTTTATGATATGCTTCCTAACATGTTGTATTACACTGTTTATCATGCTTAACTCCACATGCTATTGATGAGAACTGTATGAGTTTGGGACTATGTTTATAGTCTAGGCATTCGGTACCAAATTGGAAATTGTGGCTGAGATTCATTTCGCCACAAAGAATGTGTCTGGCGAACCTGAGTCGTACTTCTGTTGGCGATAGTGGTTGGCCACACGGAGTGCTTTTGCGCTTCATATCGCCCAACTTGTTGTGCGCTCGAGCTAGTCAGGCTCGTCAAGTAAATCGATTGTCGAATGTGTGTTCACCATGTTTGGTCATTACTGTTTGAACCTAGGGTACCAAACTTACCAGTGACGATCCCGTTAACCAAGGTACCTCGATCCGCTAAGACTCATGAGCCGGACATGGTGGTATGGGACACCGTGGCCGAACGTCGGCCTTTGCTGGGGCCATGTGCCTCCCCGTAGTGACCATTGAGCAACCCGAACTCGTGAGCCGAATGCGGTGGTATGGGACACTGTATTCGAGCTGTCGATACTTACGGCGAGAGCCGAGTACGGTGAGACCCGTGCTCGTGGCCGACGGCGACGAGTCCTCTCGTAGTATCTTCGAGTATACTCCAAGGGTCCGTGATTGGCGACGAGTCTTTCACAAAGAACTAGAGTATGAGTTGAGCCGAGTACGGTGAGACCGTACTGAGTCGACAACTAGTGATTGAGCCGAGTACGGTGAGACCGTACTTGAGCCGACGGCCAACAATTGAGCCGCATACACGGTGAGATCTCAGTATCCGCGCTGACGGTGACGAGCCCTTTGCGATGCCTTCGCTATGCTTCTCGAACCATAATATCGTATGAGATTAACTAGGATTGACGACCCTAGAATAGATCATGTTTGGGAATGATACAAGGGAGGTGCCTTAGTTTTTCAATACTGCTGTTTGAAATGGACTAATAATAACTCGGTAATCATGATCATCATCGCACTGCATATGCTTAGTAGATGTGGCGCACTGAGGGAGTTAAGCATTCGCGAACATAAGATGATGTCACATGAGGGTGGTTTGGCAAGGGCATACAGCATCATGTCATTTCATTCTCGCACTTAATAAGAGTAGTTAGAATTATTTGATTTGTACTGCTTTATCATTACCGCTTGATTGAATTGATAACATGTTAACCTATGCTTTATTGTTCCACTGAGTTAGCTACTCACTCCCACGTTATGATCTGCGGTGTTTGCAACACCAACCGGACTGTCGCAGTATAGACAGCGCGGCATGACGGTTCAGAGCCGGAGCCCCGATTTCGACGAGGACCAGACGAGTTCTCGTTTATGCAAGATTCGGACGGCTTTGCTTAGGCCGATTGCACCATGGGATTACAGACACATCTTTAGAGTGTATTTTAATTTTGACTCTAAAAACAAGACATGTATATGGGTACTCGCTAAGCGATCATACTCGATGTTTCAAAAAAATTTGTTTCCTTACGTACTTTAAATATACAATTTCGATCTTCCGCTTGCCTTTATACAATTGAACTGGAGTATGATTTACTGTTTTGGTATAATCTCATTCATGTTTATTGCTCTAACTCAGACAACATTTAACCATCATTGTGTATGTTGCATAAGTGATGCGTTGGAACTCGGGAGTTGAGTTCATACTCGACCCCCGAATTTCAGGGCGTTACAGCCCTACACTGATCAGGGGACCCATCTGTGTAAGACCCGTATCCTAGTTCGTACTGTTCCGATGAATCCTGCGATCATTTCCGTCGAAGTCCGGCAATCCACGACTGATAATCGACGTTGCGATCGATCGTAAGTCGTATCCTCTAGATTCGAGTCGGTTTAATCCGAGACCTATATCATTGCGACCGCACCGTCGCCGCGGTTCCAACGCCGCAACTCACGCACCGATCCGATACCCTGACCAGAAGATGTGAGCCGGCGTTTATTTCGAAGAAACGCCGCGCTTTCTCGATCCCAAGAGAATCTCTACACAATGTCCAATCAATCCCATCAATCAATCAATCACATCAATCAATCAATCACTTCAATGTCAAGTACAAAGCACCCATGCTTTCTTTTTCCACAAGTTAAGCAAACCTAAAAGTCAACAATCCATCCCCTCACCCATCACTCACCTCACCCATCACTCACCTCACATCACTCACCTCACATCCATCACTCTCTCTCCTTATCTCTCTTTCTCTTTCTCTTTCCCAACACAACTCCAAGCAACCAAAAGGAGCTCACGTCCAAGCTCTCCCCAAGTGCAAAAAAATGAGTTGTGTGGCCCACCTTTTCTCTCTCAAAAATCCCTTATCCTAACCCTTGATTTTCCATCTCCACCGTCAAAGAGGAGCACAAGGAGGTTGGCGTTCCAACGGACCGAAGAAGATCGACGGTGGGTGCTTTATAGGATAGGTTTTTCATGTTTTTATGATGGGCCAAGTGAGGCCTACCGATTGATGGTGTGGATCTCACTTTGGACCCTTGATGTGGCCAATGGCCCACCTTGATGCTTATGATCATTCCATGATGGGGCCATTCTCCATGGACCCCATCATGATGTTTATTTTCTTGCATGAATAGGGGTCATCTAGACCTCACATCTTGGTGGAGGATGGATCTCCACCGCTGATCTTTGATTTGGTGGACCCACTTGATGTATGATTAGATGCTTGAGACGGAGGGCCCATAGTGCCGGGGTTCCTCTACCACACGTGTCCCTCGTTCTTTCTCTCTCTCTCCCTCTCTTTATTTTATTTGTTTTAGTGTGTGATAATGTGGTTATGTGGCCCACCTGGATGTACCCCACCTTGATGTATGCCTTATCCAAACCATCCAAAACTTGAGGGCCCTACCTTGATGGGGATGGAAAACCACAAATATTATAATGATCTAAGTGGGCCATGTCCAAGTGGGACCCACCTTCATAAAAGTCCTCGTCCAGCGTCCCTGGACGCTGGACTTGTGTAGGGTGAGTTTATAGGTGTGCTAACGGCAGTACAAGGGTTTAAAAAAAAAAAACAAAGGAAAAAAAAGAAAAAGGAAGCTTTTGGGTAGGGTCACATATGTAGGCCCCTTGATGTATAAGTTTAATCCACACCGTCCATTCCATTCCCAGGCTCATTTTAGGCGTTGAGTCGAAAAAATGAAGGCAATCTGATTTTTTATGGAGGGCCATATCATTGAAAACAGTGGTTATTACCGTTGAAACCCATTTTAAATTTTCTACATGCCAACAAATATCGTATATTGGACTCGTTTGGTCCGTCTCAATCCATAGAATCCAATGGGTGGAGTGGATTTACCCAACACGGACCCCACCTAAGAAATTCCTCAAAAAAATTAATTTTTCAAAAAAATAATAATAACGAATGAGAGAGAGAGAGCAAGAATGCCTCCTGCCGTCGTAGGCGCGGCGTCTGCCCACTGCGGCTCAGTCACCCAGGAACCGTGGGCCCCAAGACGTAGGCCCCACCGTGATGTTTTTGGACATCAACGCCGTCCATTTGCTGGCCCATTTACGGCAGAGGGCTCCTTCCAAAGATCCGCCACATCCAAAGCTCAGGTGGCCCACATCAGAGGAAATAGTTGGATTGAACATCTGCCCTTGAAACTCTTTGCCGGGCCACAGAAGTTTCGAACCAAAATGAAATTTGTTTTCCTTCTTTTATTCAGGTACAGGTGACCTTATGAACGGGTTAGATGGGAAGTAAACGCTATGGTGGGCCCCACGTGGGACCCACAGTGATGTAAGAATTTCTTTCTCACCGTACACTGACGGTGGACGGTGAGTTCCACTTGATGTATATGTTCTATTCACACCGTCCTCCCTGGACGGTGTGTGCACGTGTGTGCGTACGTATGTGTGCGTGTGTGTATATGCACGTGTGAGTGCAGGCGAGTGCGAGTGTGCACGTGTGTGCATGTGCGTGTGAGTGTGCACATGTGAGTGAGCGTGTGTGTAAGAGTGTATGTATATATATATATATACATAATATTATATTATTAATATTGTATATATATATTATACATATTGTGTTATATATGGTGGACCCCACCTTGGTATATACAAAGTCCAAGTGATTAGGCCCACCTTGCCATATTTATGACCGTCTATTGAGGCCCACCTTGATGTGTATGAGGCCATTGTTGAGGCCCACCTTGATGTGAATGTAAGGCCCATGTTATGAGGCCCATGGTGATGTATTTGGGGCTCATGGGTTAAGGCCCACTGTGATGTATTTGGAGCCCATGGGTTAAGGCCCAATGTGATGTTTTCAAAGGCCCATGGGACATGGCCCATTGCAATGTACTTAAGGCCCATTGATGCGGCCCACTTGATTTATGAAAGGCCCATATGAGGCAGCCCATTTGATGTGTTTGAGGACTTTGGGTCGAGGTCCAATGAGATGTATATAGGTCCATTGCAATGTGTGCTTCCCCATGGTTTGTGTAATGATATTTATGGCGGACCATGCCTTGGGAGCAATGTTGGTTTGACGTCCACATTATAAGTACAATGTTGGTTAAATGTCCGCATTGTGACACTCCTTAAGGCCCACTGATAGGCCCATATTTGTACTCTGCAGTTCATTTAGGCCCATCTTCACTTTGAGCAACCCCCATTATCATACTATAAGTATAGTGCTGCCCCATGATTCATGATCATACGCATCATATGCATGCTTGAGATGAGGGGTGACTGATCCTAGCATATGCCTTCGGGCAGACTGTTACGGGCTCCCTGATAGGCGGAGTTGCCCTGCATGAGCGCATGGTTTACGCAGGATGGTTGCATGATTGATAGTGTGACTCATGCACTTGCATTGTGTGATTGTAGTTACTGTATGCCCTAGCGACACCAGGGTCATAGCCTCCACAGACACATCGTGGGTGGCTGGATTGGATACCGGAAATATTTGGTTCTAGCATACGGGCGCCATAGATGTCCTTGGGTGAAAATCCCTAAACCCGATGGTACCAGAGGATGACTCCAACGTCGAGACCGAGTGGACACATGAGTGCGCGAGGGCCGTATACCAGTAGGCCGCGTCTCCCACTGTGTCGTGGTCGGTTGGAAAGGGGTGTGACCTTACCCGCCTGAGTGAGGGGGCAATTTCTAGGTTGAGTTTGACCAGCTTGAGGAATCGGTCCGCTATCGACGAGCCGGGCCCGATATTGGCAGGCGGATAGTGAGGTTTCTTTCGCTCTTCCAGTTGTGCGTCCGGATAGGGACGGCAAGCTGGCGTAGAGTGTACTAGACCCCGGTGATTATCCAGACTGAGAACTGTATTGACATAAGGATTTGTATGTGGATTAGCATGCTTGACTTGCATTATGCATCACATGACATTGGCATGACCGATAGTATTCTTATCTCGCATTGCATAGCCTTGGTACGGCTGACTGTGTTCATGTACTCATCAGCATGTTTCCGCATTACTCTGACCATGCATTCTGAGCACGCTCATATTGCGCACACACTTACACCACCCTCTAAGCTTTCTATAAGCTTATGCACGATTGATGCGTGCAGTGATGCCAGACGCAACGGCCCGTAGTCTCGCCACGCTGGAGCGTGCACCACCTTTGGAGTTTTGTCATTTTCAATATATTGTATTTCCTTTTATACACCTTGTACTCAAAGTTTTTGCTCATAGTGGATTTCGTGATGGTGTTCTTGTGGTTATTGTTCGTGGGTTATGCTTGTGGTTGTGCTCATTACGAATCAAATTGATTATTAGAAATCCTCCTTGTAGCATCCCAGGATCGGAACCTGGCGTATGGGCGCTAGGAGCCGAGAATGGGGTTCTACGGAGGCTGTCGGCGCCGGATTTGGCGATCGGGAATTTTGTGAACCCGGTTTCCGAGTTCGGGGCGTGACAATCTGGTCCGCTCAAATGGACCAGATTATGTTGAAACACATGGATAGTGATTTGTCATTAATAACCCAATCATCTTCCCCGATAACCCACCTAGACTCGATCACGAGATGGTCTCACCAGACTTAGAGAATTACTTTTTTGAGAAATCAGAACATCAACAACTCATCTCTGGGATCAGATTGGCCCCATGCATAGGCATCCTTCGATCACAGCCATTGCTAGGGGAGGTCTCTTTCCAACCGTTGATGATCTCTCCCTCCAAGCTATAAATAGGACACTATAGCTTCAGGATTTCACACCAGAAAGAGAGGGAAAGGAAAGAAAAGAGAGGGGAGAGAGATAAAGAAAGGAAGAGGAGAAAGGTCGAGTAAGGAAGAGTGAGTTGAGTGGGTGACTCGGTGCTACACTACACCAAATCGGCCCACACAATTCGAACCGAGTTGGGTCAGTGCTGACCAGCAGCACACCTGTTAGGAGAGAGAGAGAGAGAGAGAGAGAGAGAGAGAGAGGAGTCGTGGGACAGCTTGCAGATCAGACCAAGTAATGGCCTAACTTCCCCTATTTTTCTTTCCATCCAACAGCACGTTATACAGTATATCCAGTCACAAATCTGGACTAAAACCCACCTTAAAGGCAGCTAAAAATCTAACTTGAAAATAGCTGGGAATCTAGCTTGAAGACAACTGAAGTTTGGCCGGGAATTTGGATGTTACTAGGCTGAAATCAAGTTTGAAGTTGTGTTAAAAATGAGCCCCATCAGGGCCATGTTTGGTGCTAAAAACGAGCCTCACCTGGGCCTTAAACCAAGCTGAAAACACCCTTCAGCTGGCCCACAACCTGGACTAAAAGTGAGCCATGAATATGATTTAAAGCCAGGCAACAGTTGGGCCTTCAATCCAAGCTGAAACCATGACCTAAATCGGGCCGCCATCAGGCTTTGATTCGAGCTGCAAAACATCCCACTAGCAGAGTCCTTATTTGGACTAGAAATAGGTCTCTATATTGGGTGTAATGCTCGTATCCTAATTCGTACCGTTCCTTAGACTCCCGCAGTCCTCTGGTCAAATTTCGGCGACCCACGATGCATAGATAGCATTTGCGCGAGACCCTGAGTCACACCCTATCAACCCGAGTCGACTCGACCCGAGACTTGTACCCTTGTGACCGCGTCGTCGCCGTGGTTCTAACGTTGCGACTTGCTCGCCAATGCGATACCCAAGCTAAGAGTTGTGGGCCCGCATGTATTTCGAAAAAATGCCGTGCATTTGCAAAGTTAAAGAATCTCTACAACCTATCACATTAATCAATCAATCAAATCAAGTACACCCATCACTCACCCATACCTCTCTCTTCCCCAAAGTCAACACAACTCATACCTCTCAAGTTAAGTATGCTCATCACTCACCTATCACACCCATCCCTCTCTCCTTACATCTCTTCTCTCTCTCATTTTTCCACCATTTTCCAAGCAACCAAAGAGAGAAAAATGTCCAAGCTCTAAGGAGAAGAAGAACCCAAAGTGTGAGGCCCACTTCTTACCCCAAAACCCTCAATCCAACCCTTCAATTCTCGTCTCCCACCATCAAAGAAGAAGCCAAGGAGCTTAACTTTCCAAGGAACTAAGAAGGAGTGAAAACGGTGGGTGTTTTGTAGAAGTAGATTTCAATTTTTATGATGGACCAAGCAGGGCCTACCGATTGATGGTTTGGATCCTATTTGGGACCCATCTTGATGTTTGTATTGTAATCCTAGGAGGGCTCATATTAGCGAAGCCCTCCATCACACGATTCTCTCTCTCTCTCTCTCTCTCTTATGTGTTGTGGACCCCCCACTGCAATGTATGTATCCACCCTGTCCAACAAGTGGGCCCATGGTTTGGACGGCCAACACCATCTAGCCGGCCAGGAGGCCTGGCGGGCCGGCTGCTGGCACCATCCAGCACCCCTGGACTGAGGCAAAACACAAAGTATCAGCTTGATTCAGATCCGGAGGCCTACCCATATGGCGCCACCTTGATCCATGCACTCTATTCCCACCATCCAAACTAGCAAAGGACGGTGGGCCTGCTATGATGTATGCGGTCATCCACACTGTCCAGATAGTGGATGGTGGGACCACATGATATACATGTTATATCTGTACCATTCGTGGAACCCACATTGACGATGTGTTGTATCTTCACCGTCCTAGGACAGTGGGACCACTTAGCACGTGTGGCATCCACACCGTCCAGTAGGGACGGTGGGACCCACCGTATGTATGTATCTTCATCCGGGCTGTCCGTCCAGATGTCCAGGGCCTGGATGCTGGAGTACTTCAAAATAAAAATAATAATAATATAATAATAATAATATATAAAATATTATATGGTGGGCCCCACGTGGGACCCACCTACCGTGGAAGCGGATTGGCCGGTCTACTGCACACTAGCTTTGTAGCTGCTGCAATGATGTCAGCAGTTCTGTGAGCCCCTGATCATGAGGCATATGTTATATCTCAACCATCCATTGTATGGACGGCAACAAGTTTTGGGAGTCTGATCATGAGGCATGTGTCATTTCTCCATCGTCCAGACTACTAGACAGTGGGACGCACCGTGATGTAGGTGTTTTATCACCATGATGTAGGCCACACGTGTGGGGCCTACCATGATGTATGTATTTTTCATCCTCATCGTCCAGACTGCTGGACGGTGGGGCGTACTATGATGTAAGTGTTTCATTCACTCCGTCCGCCCAAGGACTCCACCTTGATATTTGTGTTTCATCTAGACCGTCTAACGGTGGGGCCTTGACATGATGTACGTGTTCTATCCGAGCTGTCCAGTCCAGCTAGACGTGGACCCCACCTTGAGGTATGTGATCGTTCTCACTGTCCACATGGGACATGGACCCCACTAGGATTTATGTATTTCATCCACGCCGTCCGTGGAATATTGCTAGACTGCTGTCCAACAGCTGCAACGGCCCACCGTGTGATGTATCTGTTTTATCCACACCGTCCAGATAGGGCAGTGAGCCCTGATTGATGTATGTGTTGCATCTCCACCGTCTAATGTGGACGGTGGGACTCACCCCGTTGTACCTGTCTCATATCCACGCTGTCTATCCGTTTTGATGGTGCAGGGCCCACCTGCTGTAAGAGATGGGCCCACCTAACTGTTCAGGCCCACCTTAAGTCATGTGTTATATTCACACCGTCCATTTGCTGGACGTGGGTCGTGCCACCCACCTTGATGTATGTTTTCCCGCACCATCCAACCCTTGTGCCTAGCTCATAGGCCCTTGTGTGAAGCCCAATATGATGTGTTCACGCCCCAAGTGATGAGGCTCATTATGATGTATTTGAGGGCCCTGTGTGAGGTCCAATGTGATGTATATGAGGCCCTTGAGTGAGGCCCATTGTGATGTATATGAAGCCCTTGAGTGAGGCCCATTGTGATGTATATTAGGCCCTTGCGAGCGGCCCATTGTGATGTATATTAAACTCGTGTGAGAGGCCCATTGCGATGCATATGAGACCTATGTAATGCTGCCTAGTGTGATGTGTATTAAGCCCATGAGTTACGACCCATTGCGATGTGTAAGGCCCATGTGATGTGGCCGATTATGATGTATACTAGGCACATGCGATGCGGCCCACTTGATGTATATGAGGCCCATGTGATGCGGCCCATTGTGATATGTGAGGCCCAGTATGATGTATGTAAGGCCTATGTGATGAGGCCCGATGTGATGTATATGTGGTCTATGCGATGCGGCCCACTTGATGTATATGAGGCCCATGTGATGCGGCCCATTGTGTATATGAGGCCCACGTGATGCGGCCCATTGTGATATGTGAGGCTCATATGATGAGGCCCAGTGTGATGTATGTGAGGCCTATGTGATGAGGCCCATGTGATGCGGCCCATTGGATATGTGAGGCTCATATGATGAGGCCCAGTGTGATGTATGTGAGACCTATGTGATGAGGCCCGATGTGATGTATATGTGGCCCATGCGATGCGGCCCACTTGATGTATATGAGGCCCGATGTGATGTATATGTGGCCCATGCGATGCGGCCCACTTGATGTATATGAGGCCCATGTGATGCAGCCCATTGTAATATGTGAGGCCCATAATGTTGTATGTAAGGCCCTTATATGAGGCCATGGGCCCCACTATATGTTTGGCCCTATGAGAGCCACTCCTTGGGAGCAATGTTGGTTGAATGTCCACATTGATGGGCAATTATGGTTAAATGTCCGCATTGTGACCTTTCCTTAGGCCTTGTTAGGCCCATTCTTGATATGAGTAGGCCGTCTAGGCCCATCCTTGACATGAGGAGAGTACATCATCATCATATAACATGCTTAGTATAGCTCCACGATCCATGCCCGTACGCATATGTATGCTTGTTATGAGGAATGATTGATCATAGCACATGTCATTAGGCGGATTATTGCATGACCAAATGATATGACTCATGCATCTCGCATTTTGTAATATGACCACCGTACGCCCTAGCGACATCGGGGTCGTGGCCTTCACAGGCATGTCATGGATGGCTAGATGGGACACCGAAAATCTTTTTCTACATGGGGTGTCATAAATGTTCCTAGTAAAAGTCCCTAAACCCTCTTGGTACCAGAGGACACTCCAACATCTAAACTGAGTGGATATATATAAGCGCATGAGGGTTGTATACCAGTAGGTTGCGTCTCCCACTGTGTCGTGGTCGGTTGGGAGGAGGTGTGGCCTTACCCACCTGAGGGATTAGGCAATGTTAGGCTGAGTCTGACCAGCTTATAAATGGGTCCACTATCAACGAGCCGGGCCGATATTGGTAGGCGGATAGTGAGGTCTCTTCAACTTATCCAGTTGTGCACTTGATGAGGCGGTATGTGGCGTAGAGTGTACTAGACCCTGGTGATGATCCTAGAGATGTATGGTACTGATATGTAGACTTATTGAGCAAGAGTTGTATACTCAGCATTTTACTCATTCATTCATTCATTCACTATCCACTCGGGTTGGTGGTGCGCAAATAATTATTATGTGTACTTTCGCAATTACTAGGATTTCGGTTGGGGCGCGCGACTAACTTGAGATCAGGAGTTTACCACATTAAATATGGTTGTCCAAATTTAGGCATAAGACTAGTTTGAATAAAAGTCCCTTGTAATGGACCCCATAACCTACGATATTACGTGCTATCATCCTGATTTCACACTCTAGCTTAGTAATTTCATTCGCACCATATATTGCATTGCATCCTCAGCACATAACATTTGGTTTACTATGCTTCTACACTGTATAGCCTAAATAAGGTTGATGGTATTATGGACTTACCAGGATATGTATATTGCATTACATCTGCGGCATATAACATTTTTGGTTGCTATGTTTCTGCATTTATATGGCCTAGATGAGGTTGATGGTATTCGTGGACTCGTCAAGATTTGCATATTACATTGCTTCCTCAGTATATAATATTGGCTTATTATGTTTTTGCATCGCATAGCCTGGATAAGGCTGATGATATTTATGGACTTACCACCATGTTTTCGCATTGCTTTGATATTCATACTTGACACTTACCTTGCACACACACTTATACCATTCTATAAGCTTTCTATAAGCTTATGCATGATAGATACGTGCAGGTGGTGTTAGGTCGCAGCAGCGTTGTGCCTGGAGCGTGCAGCTGTCTTTTGAAGCTTCGATTTTCGATATATGTATTTCCCTTTTAGGACTGTATTCAACTGTTTATATTAGTGGATATGTGATGATGATGTTGCCTTTGTGATTTGGGTAAACTTGTGGTTATGTTTCTTATGAGATAAATGTACGTTGGCAAATCCTCCCTATAGGATCCCATGATCGGAATCTGGCGTATGGGCGTTGGGAGCCAAAAATGGGATACTGTGGAGGCTGTCGGCACCGGATTCGGTGATCGAGAATTTTGTGAGCCCAGTTTTTGAGTTTGGGGCGTGACATTGGGCCTACAACGGGCTGAAAATAGTCCTTTAGAATGGCTGTCATATGGGCTGAAGCCATCCCATATTCTGGATCACAACCAGTCCAGAGAATGGGCCGAAACTGGCCTCTCAATGGACAACAGGTGGGTCGCACCACACGTGGACAGCAGGAGGGCCACACCATGCATGGATAGCCGGTGGGCCGCACCACATCTGACATCAGGTGGGCTGCACCCTGTGTAAAACAGGTAGGCCGCACACTGACTACAAGTGGGCCATACCCCGTGTAAATTCTGTGGTCCGTACATGGGCCTCATGGTGGGCAATAGGTAAGCCAGACCACCAGTCCAGCAACAACTATGGACCAAGCAAATCAACCCAGCCAAGATAGCTGGTTCTGGGCTGAGTCCTGGGTTGGGTCCAACAGACTAGGGCCCAAGCTGACGCAGGGATGAACGTGATGAGGATAAATACTCCGAATCCACGGAGCTTCTCTGGACTCCTCACAGAGACTTCTCGAATCCATGAGGAAAGAAAGCAGAAAATAGAAATAAATTCCAATAAAATTCGAAACTGATTAATTCCATGAATAAAAACGAGTTCACAACCCTTTAAATAGATACCAAGCAATGGGAAAGAAATCAGAATCAAACTACAACTACAACTACTAGAATCCGCGACTTATTATAAATAGTAAACTTACTATTTATAGACGGTCGTGATGTCTACTATGCGCAGGGTTTTCGGCCAAAAATAGTAAGTGTTCTATTTGGCTTCACCAAACCGTTCTCCTAATTATTCTAAGCTCTTTTCACGTTGGGCGCAACTCCTAAAGCCCGTCGGATGAAGAGTTATAATCAAACTAAAACTTACTATTTATAGTAAAAACGAAATTAAAGCAGGGAAACGACCATTGATCCAGGGGTTTTTCGCAATTCCGGGCATCGGGCATAGCAGGATTGGTTGGCTAAAGTAGCTCGTTCTACCCCAAAATCATATATTTTACGTCAGCTAACTCATTCCGGATTGTGAGATACGCCTAATCTAAGGTCCGACGGTCCGGATCACTTCTGTCGTCGACCGGGCCTTTTCTGATCCATCTTAGCCATGAAACTGTCCGCGATCCGCTCTACATCAATCCCCTCCACTTCAAAAGAACTCGTCCTCGAGTTCTCATCCTGCGCTGGTTCATGATACTCGGTCAGGTCCGCGACGTTGAAAGTCCGTGAGATTGCCATGTCGTCGGGAAGATCAACAACATAAGCGTTGTCATGGATCTTTCGAATGATTGGGACGGGTCCAATCTTCTTATTTTTTAACTTGTTGTACGTCCCGGTCGGAAATCTCTCTTTGCGCAGATGGACCATAACTCGGTTGCCCACCTCGAACACCTTTTGTCGCCGGTGCTTGTCCGCTTGTTCCTTGTACTTCTCGTTCGAGGCATATAACTTGGTCTGCACTTCCGCATGGATGCCCATGATTTTATCTGCCATATGTTCTGCTACAATGCTCGTGCCTGGGTGCTTGGGTAGAGGGACCAAGTCAAGCGTGTGGCGAGGCACTCGTCCATAGATAATCTGAAATGGTGATTTCCCTGTCGAGCGGTTCACCATGTTATTGAATGCAAACTCTGCTTGAGACAAGGCCAAATCCCTTTGCGGTTTTCTCCTGAAATACAGCGAAGGAGGTTTCCCAACGTGCGATTCACAACTTCGGTCTGCCCATCAGTCTGTGGGTGGTAAGCACTGCTGAATTGAAGTCGTGTATCGAATCGAGTCCACAAAGTCTGCCAAAAGTGGCTAATGAACTTCGTGTCATGATCAGAAGTAATGGTCTTGGGGACCCCGTGTAGTCGTACGACCTCCTTGAAGAATAGATTCCCCACATGTGTTGCATCGAGGGTCTTCTTGCATGGTATAAAGTGCGCCATCTTGGAGAAACGATCTACCACCACGAACACCGAATCCATGCCGCGTTGTGTTCGTGGGAGACCAAGCACGAAGTCCATTGATAAATCCTCCCAAGGACCATCAGGCACAGGTAACGGGGTGTAGAGGCCCGTATTCTAAGATTGTCCCTTAGAGGTCTGACGAACATGACAACGTTGTACGGCTTTTCCCACATCACGTACTAATTGCGGCCAGTAATACTGCTCTTCCACAAGAGCTCGCGTCTTGTCTCGCCCAAGGTGTCCACCGAGGCCACCTCCATGTAGCTCCTGAATAATCTGCTCCCTTAGAGAACTTTGGAGGATGCACAATCGATTCCCTTTGAAGAGAAAATCGTCCTGTATATGAAGGTCACTGGGGTGACCTTCTTGGCACTTCACCCAAGAATCTTTGAAGTCCTCATCCTCGGCATACAGCTCCTTGAGACAGTCGAAGCCGACCACCTTGTTGCTCATCGTAACAAGTAGTGATGCACGACGGCTAAGTGCATCAGCCACCTTGTTCTGCTGCCCTGATTTGTGCTTCAGAACGAACATGAATTCCTGTAAAAACGCAACTCATCTAGCATGCACACGATTCACGTTAGTCTGACTATTAATAAACTTTAATGTTTGATGGTCAGTGTAAAGAACAAACTCTCTTTGAATCAGATAATGCCGCCAATGTCGCAGCGCCTGAACAACTGCGTACAACTCAAGCTCATAAGTCGACCACTTCTTTCGGGCTTCGCTGAGCTTCTCACTGTAGAAGGCTACCGGCCTGCCTTCCTGTGATAATACTCCCCCAATTCCGACGTATGAAGCGTCACACTCAACTTCAAACAATTTGTCAAAATTAGGAAGCACCAAGACCGGTGTTGTAGACAAACGATGCTTAATCTCATGAAAGCTCTTGTCAGCTTTATCGGTCCACTGGAACGGTCCTTTTTTCATGCAATCTGTTATAGGCGCGACTATGGTGCTAAAATCTCGCACAAATCTGGATTTTATGCTCTGGATTTCATGCTCTGGATTTTATGCAATCTCTAAAATCTCGCACAAATCTGGAATGGTCCTTTTTTCATGCAATCTCTAATGGTATGTTTCGATGCGGATTTTATACTCTGGATTGTTTATTCAGGCAGAAATCACTAAGGACCAAATCCTTTAGAAATTAGATGAAAATTAATTAAGTGCTAAACTGAATTAAACGCTATATTAGCTTGAACAACTTTCTATACGATTTGTAAGACCCAAAACTAGTAGAATTGCTAACGCTACGTTACCTAAAAACCTAGGATCAATCTCTAAACCTAGTTGCTCTCGGGAGCAGCTTGAAACTCCGTATTGGATCTGGACCGCACGTCGAAAGTCCGATGACCACGAAACTATACGATTATGACCGCCTTATTGGACTTGACAACCATCTCGGAAATCAAGTCCTAATAGTATCCAGGAACGTACAACTTGAGCCTAGAGCGAAGTGTGTAAGAAACGTGAATACCTTTATAAAATGAACTCAGATTTAAGCGATTTAGGCCTTTCACTTGCAGGCCAAGTTTAAGGATTCAGACCGTCAGAATCTAACCCAAATACACCCTCGGATCAGGAAAATTCCCCTGTCAGGTCAGTTACTCGTGGCCCTGATCGAGTGACGATGACCGTTGAATTGAAACTGGTCCGCCACAGTTGATCCATAAATTCGATCGGACTGAAAACTTAACCTGACCTAGATCCAATGTCAGGGAACTTTCCTTGGATTGTATGCAGAAAATGGGCTTCCAGATGTGCTCCGTTGGCTCGAAACAGCCAACTTTTGGTTATAACCTAAGTATACCATGGCCCTGGGGCCATTGAGGTCAGTTTTAGGCCTATATAAAGACCTAAACTTGCCCCTCTCTCATTCCATACGAATTTGTAAACCCTAGGAGAGAAAAGAGAGCAAATAGAGAAGGAAAGAGAGAGAAAGTGAGAGTGAAAGTGGGAGAGAGTTCCGAGGATTCGATCCCGCCGCTCTACGTGTTGAATTGACCTGTCTGTATCGCTATTCCGGCAATTCTGACTACGTTCTTGGGTAAGAAATCCTAACCCTAACCTGTTCTAGGGATTGAAATGGGATAGATAATGAAATAGCAAACCTATTTCATGCTATAGGTTGTCATTGTGCCGTAGACAAAGACATAGAATTCAAACTGAGCTTGTTACGTGTTTACCGGCGAAAAGTGTGGACTATAAACGTTTAGGTTATGGTTTTCAAGGCTTTCAAAGTCAGCAATGATTTATGTCTGACTTGATTGCTATCATATATGCTTAGATACGATGTTTTTCGCGTATTACACATATATATGAACTATGTTGAAATAGATGCATTTCATGTGTTTATTGAAATGTTTGTATGAGGATGGAATTATGACTTGTGCTTGCCATGATTTATGTTTGACGATACATGATTGTTGTACGTGCGGCAACACCCTTGTGAAAGGATTTTCTATAATACCTGTTATAACTAATATATTACATGTATGTTGATATGTGTAGTCTAAGTGTTTGATAAAATTCCTAGATGAGTAAATACTTGCCGAAATGTGTTTACTAAGGGCGTTGAGGGGTGACTCTCAATTCCCTTACCTGTAGTTACAATTCGTTTATATAACCTAACTTACTACTATGTGCTTTATGTATGAAATACCTATGCATGACAACATGTGTACTATGTGTTTGTTAAAATGCTCAAATGAGATTTGTATTTAGATTGGTTGTCACATGCTGTCTTTGACTATTACATGTGAATGCTATTGTTGGAGTATGATTAGGGCTACGATGTAGTCCAGGCAATCGGGAATGATTATCGAGTTAGTGGCTGAGGTCGTTTCGCCACATAAGACATGTTTGACGAATCCGAGTCGTACGCTAATTGTTGACAGTGGTTAGGCCACGCGGAGTGCTTACGCACTTCATGTCGATCAACTCAACGTATGCTCATACTAGTCAAGCTTGTTAAATAACCCGATTGGCCCAATGTATGTTTACCATGTATGGACGCTACTGTTTGAATCTAAGGTACCAACTTACCAAAGGAAAACCCGTTTAACCTTGGTACCACGATCCGCTAATAATCATGAGTCGAGCATGGTGGTATGGGACACCGTGGTCGAGCTGTCGCCCTACGCTGGGGCAACGAGCCTCCCCGAAGTGTCTAGTGATCAAACCAAACTCGTGAGCCGAATACGGTGGTATGAGACACTGTATTCGAGCTGTCGTCCTACGCTAAGGTGACGAGCCTTTCTTGTAGTGACCTCGAGTATAAATTAAGGCTTATGAGGACGGTGACGAGCTTCTTCATAGTGACCTGAACTTGCATGTCCACTTCTTTATATTCAGGGGTGACGTTGCCCTATAACTTGCCTATCGTATTTGATAAACTAGGATCGATGATCCTAGATGGATCATCATTGGGTAAATGATATAAATGGAGGTGCCTTACCTTTCTATACCTGTTGTATGAATAAGTCTAATTAAGAACTTGGCTAATCACGTACATGCACTGCATTTGCATGTGCCTTTGGCGTTGGAGTTGAGCACAGAGAAAGGGGTGCATGCTGTGATCGTGAGATGATGTCGCAGAGGGAGTGCAAGCGAGGGCATGCATCATTAACTCATATCATCCTTTGCATTAACCAGAGTGCCTAGGAATGCTTGTTGTATTGCTTTATCATTATTGCTTGACTGAATTGATAACATGTTAACCTTTGCCTTATAGCTCCACTGAGTTGATCACTCACTCCCACTTTTGGACGGTGTTTTAAAACACCAACCAGACTCTGTTGTAGTTGCAGATGATGTTGCGGCTTACGATTTGGAGCCGGACTTCTACGATGATGAGGAGGAGTTCTCCTACATGCAGTTATCAGGCGGGTCTACGTAGACCATGTACTAATCGATAGGGATTACTCGGATGCTAACTAGATGTCATTACACTTGTCATTTTGTATTTTGGAACACATATGTATATTCATTTTGTCCATTTTGGAATTATACATGTAACTATTTAACCTGGTGACATGTTCATACTCTAGGGACATACAACCATTTATATGCCTTATATATATCATAGTCTTCCGCTTGCATAAATTGACTGTCTCTGGAGTATGATATGCTGATTTAGTATCATCCCATTTATGTTTAATGCACTAATACAGACAACATTTAATCATCATTATTTATGTTGCATAAGTGATGCGTTGTAACTCGGGAGTTGGGCTCCTGTTCGACCCCGATTTTCAAGGCGTTACAATTCTTGTGAATGTTACTTTCATGAATGTATCTGGATGTAAACAAATAAAAAAAATATGTTGCGATTTCAGAGCATCCAGTTGTACATTATTAACACCCGGTTTCCTCAGGCACGAGTACATACTCTGACAGTGAAAATTCAGGATGTTACGCAAACTCCAACTCAAACACCCTGAAAACGTGACTTACTGTAAATAGTAATCATTATTCGTACTAGGCTTCTGACGCAGGGATGAATGTGATGAGGTTAATCACCATAATCCTCAAGGATAACTACTCCGAATCCATGAAGCTTCTCTGGACTCCTCATAGAGATTCCTCAAATCCATGAGGAAAATAAAAAAAATAGAAATAAATTTTAGAAAATTCGTAATTTGATTGATGAATGAAATAAACGAGCTTATAACCCTTTAAATAGGGATATTAAACCTTGGAAGAAGTTTCAGAATTAAACTAGAACTAAAATTCCTAGAAATCGTGACTTACTATAGTGTCCAATTTGTCTTAACCATACTATTCTCCTAATTATTCTAAGCACTTTTCATGTTGGACATGACTCCTAAAGCCCAACGGATGAAGAGTTATAATCAAACTAAAACTTACTATAAATAGTAAAAACAAAAACAAAACGAAAATTCAACCGTCGATCTGATGGAATCTTACAAATTCGGTGTGCGCAACCTAGCATAGTGGGGTTGGGTGGCTAAAGTAGCTTGTCCTACCCCAAATTCATATACGGCATGTCGGATAACTCATTCCAGTTTGTGGGATACGCCTATTTTAAGATCCGGATCACTTTTGCCTCTAATCGGGCCTTTTCCGGTCTGTCTTGGCCATGAAATTGTTCGTGACCTGCTCTACATCAACTTCATGGTTTTCGACCAAAATTAGTGTCCAATTTGGCCTAACCACATTATTCTCCTAATTTTTCTAAGCCCTTTTCATGCTGGGCACGAATCCTAAAACTCAAAATATCATAAGTTATAATCGAAAAAACTTAATATTTATGGTAAAAATGAAATTAAAAGGGACTTTTGGCTGTCGATCTAATGGAATCTCCCAAATCCAGGATGAGCAATCCGGCGTAGCAGGTTGGTTGGCTAAAGTAGAGTCTCTTACCCTAAAATCATACAAGTAATTTTACCCTAAAATCATGCAAGTTATGTCCAAAAACTCATCCGGATTTGTGAGATAGGATTGTTTTAAGGTTTCGACGGTGCAAATCATTTCCACCTCTGATTGGGCCTTCTCTGATCCACCTTTGCCATGAAATTATTTGTAACCCACTCTACATCATTTCCCTTATTGAAGCTTTCCATGAGGCTGACCTCTGTCACTCTCATCATTGCGTATCAGATATCTACCTTGTCCATGAGATGCACCCTCCTATTGTAATCTTTAAAGCTTAGTTTTGTGCTGATAAAATTTCTTGCATGTATTAAGCCAAACCAAGCCATCCTCATTCCTCAATTACAAGACCACTAAATGATTAGATTTTACTAATCTAAGGTGTATTAAGTTTACAAAATGAGAAAAGACTACTCATAAAAGACAACATGAAGTCACTCTTATTGAAACTTCCCATGAGGTTGATCTCATATCTTCGCATCATCATGTGCATCACATATCCAACTTGACCATCAAGGAACGCCCTCCTTTTATAATATTTTATGTTTATGTTCCTAGAAAATAAATAAATAAATAAATAGACCGATGACCCACCAATCCTCCTTCCCCAATTATAGGCCCACAAGATGATTAGATGTTACTAATCTAGGATGTATTGAGTTTACAAAGTGAAAAAGGTCCCACTTGCAATAGACTCCATGGAGTCACCCTTATTGAAACTTCCCATGAGGTTGAGCTATGTAGTTCTCATCATTATTTATATGTATTAAATATCCATCTTGTCCTTCGGATGCACTCTCTGGCAACGGCTTATGGGTGCAAAAATCAGGCCAACCCCTAACTTAAGAGCGCCACACTTTAAGGAATGGTTGAGAATGAATGCCTACTCATTAAAATCTTCTTGATTGTTTGTAAGGCTCATAAATATGTGGTTCAAGCATTCAACGGTCCATTGTATGTGTCTCGGTTAGATGAGGAGTCATACCGAATTTCAGGCCATGCCAAAACTCTAGTGAGCCTCATTAAATGATTTAAGATGTATTAAGCATGATCTCACTGTTGCAGATACACTACACCAAAATCGCCCAACCGGTACGGTTGGATTTTTGGTTCAGAAACGGTCTTAAGCCGTATCTGATTTGAAACGGTAGTGAACTGTACTTGAATAGTTGTTGGACGTTGTCGCTTTCACTTTTTTGTTGGTGTGTCCCCATTGATTGTTGTAATTCTTATTTTTTATTATTATACTTTATTGTATTATTTTGAAACAGATGGACGGATAGGATTCTATTAAAACCCTCTATGTGGACCCCACATGGCCTGAGGTCATATTTATGAAAATCTGCTGCAGACTACTGGATCATTTACCATATGAAAAGCTTCCGGGAGCGTATCGTACGATTTCCTTACAGAGAGAGAAGCGAAGGACCCTTTCCTTCCGTGCGATTTTCTTTCTCCTTTCATCTCTCTCATTTTCTGCTCGATTTCAGAGAAAAAATGGCGGATCAGCTCACGGATGACCAGATCTCTGAGTTCAAGGAGGCCTTTAGCTTGTTTGACAAGGACGGAGACGGTCAGATCCCTTCGATCTATGTTTTCCCCCCTCTTTCTACTGGAAAATCTGTTGATTTTATGATTTTTTTATTTTTTATTTTGATTTGATGTTGATTTCATCAGATCTGATGGCGTATCGCTTGGATTCGTTGAAATCAGTGGGGTGTTGGCTTGGATCCTAGAAAATTAGGGTTTGATCCGTTCTCGTTTGGTGTATGTGTGTGTTGTGATTTGTGATGGCATGGTGGGGTTTGTTTCAGATCGGGTGGATTTTTCTTCGTGAAAGATCATTTATGTATTTTTTTTTTCCTTTTGTGTTGTGGATTTTGAGCTGTTGATTTGTTTGAAGCATGTGAGATCTGCATCTTTATCTTCTGCAGTTCTTTGAGATGGATTTTTAAAAAAATTTCTGTTTGAATCATGTATCTCTACGTTGATGTTCATTTGCGGTTCCTCATATGTGGATTCGATTCTCTTGTGAAATTTTAATTGATTGTTTTATATTTGCGGTTTCGAAGCAACAGTTTACATTTCCTTCGTTGGATTTTAGAGTTCTGATGTATGTCCGGGGTTATGCTTCTAGTTTTTGTCTGCATACAATATTCATTTTTTTGTCTTTTTTACTCTGGCTCTGGTTATGGTATTACAAAAATAAGAAAAACATATGCACACATAGTTCAAATTTCACTATCATTTATGCCTGTGATCTTTTTCTTGCCGGATGCCATAGTTCCAAATGTCGTCTGAATGCATCATGTCACATGTTTTGTATTTATTGAAGTACCTTTGATTTGACACACTGATGTTTTGAAACTAGACAAGTGCCACATTTGGCAAGTGTTCAACTGGAGACATTGAATGAAGAAGAGTGATTTTTTTTTTTTTTTTTGCTATCGAGACTTTTGCATCAACAGGTAAAATGTAGTTTTGTGGTATTTGAATTATAATTGCAACACAAGTATTTTGCTAATATAAATTCGATGTTCTTTAATGTAGGCTGCATCACTACCAAAGAACTGTGTGTACTATGATGAGATCTCTTTGGCAAAATCCAACTGAAGCTGAGCTCCAAGATCTCTTTATTATTATTTTTTCTGTTGTCTTTTCTGAAGAATTCTCAACGTCATGCTCAATAAAAAATGATGGCTCATATATGACATTTTCAACTTGAAACAGAGTTGCTTTTGTGAAATAGATTGAGGGGTTATCTTTGACTTGATTGAACTGATTGATTACTATTTGCAGCTGAGCTTATTTCTCTTATTGGTAAATTGTACAAAGCACAAAGCAGTGCATATAGTTTCTTGTTTATACTCTTCACCGTATGTGGTCTTAATCTGTTGTCAATGACATTCAAGAACTTAAAGTAAGATTCAAGCCTGAACTTGGTTCTTTGAAGTATTACAATGGTTTGTCACATGGATGTGAAATAGCTCCTTGCCAATACAATACATAAGTGCCCAATTTTGGAGTTCAGAATAATACATATGAATTTAACTGTGTTTTACAATCTTTATAATCTTTTTATGGAAATCTGTACCCATGCATTGTTGGGGAAACTGAAAAATGGTTTCAAAGACTTTTGGTTCTTCTTCTCAAGTATGAAACTTCAAGTTCTTGTTCTGTTATTTATTTATTATTTTAAATTTCTATAGTTTGCTAACATATCATGTTGTCCAACCACCAGATTTTCACAAGTGATTTTCCTGTTCATTAGTCCTCCAAATGGTTTCCATTTTGAAGTCAATGATGAATCTTCACCTATATAGGTACCTACTTCTTATGACAGTTCTCATGTACTCATCTGGATTTTTTTCTAACTGTATCTCCTCATTGCTATCATGGAACAATTGTAGGATGATCCTCGTCTATATGACTACAATGTTGAACAATGCATAAATGATTTCATTGATGCTGCTAGGACTAAGTAAGAATTTTGTGTATTCTTCATATGAAGTGTCCTAGTGGTTTCTGATAAGAGTACATTGCAGCCCATGCATTTTATTTGGCTTTGATGAACAGGTAAATGTGACACGTACAAATCACATCATGTGGACAATGGGTGATGATTTTCAGTACCAATATGCTGAATCTTGGTTCACACAAGTTTATCCATTATGTTAACAAGGTAATGCACTAGGACAAAATTCAAACCGCCCTTCAATCTTTGGTGGAAACTTGGAAGTAGTTCTATTCAACTTTAGAATATTATTGCTTTTCTTCTTCTCTTATATATATATATATATATATATATATATATATATATATATATATATATATATATAAGAGCCAATATATGACCAAAGAATGTAGGTACTGAATAGTCATACAATGTGATTAACATTACATTTGTTCTTGTTCTAACTTGGAGTTAATACAAAGAATGTAATTATTTTTAGCAGTTGAAGTTCTGTGATATTTGGTGGAGGTATCCAGAATGGAAAATCATTGTCTACCACTGATTTTTATATAACTATTAACTTGTAGGCAGTTATCTGTTTGGATGGTGATGGTTGCAAGTTAAGAAGTGGACTGGTGAAAATTGGGGAAGGTTTAACTCTTGACACGTTAATTGCTTATGATTCATGTGATCTTTGGTAAGTAAATTTCTTTGACAAAGCTTCCTAGAAACCAAACTAATGATAATTGCCAACTCTTAAACTCACTGACACATGTGCCCTTAACAGCAAGATGACTCTCATGCACCATCTCTGCAAGGTAACATCTTTCATCCAAAGTGATGCTTTTCTTCCACTAGGCTATTAGGCAGCAGTCTTTGAAATATAATGCGAGCAATTAGTCTTTTCTTTCAGTTTTAGCTGGCATTTACATGTACATTTTCACATACATGTCTACTTATTTGGACAGTCTATGAAATATAATGCCAACAATCAGTATTTCATTTCAGTTTCAGCTGGTATATGCTTATTAGATGTTGTGAACAAAAGCAGAGTTCGTCATCATTGTTCTTCTATACTATGATTAGTTTTTTTTTTATATATAAAATTTGTTAGGGTGCGGCTACATGCAGAAAGAAAGAGAGTCAGGTTTCAATAGTGTGCAACAATGCCCACTTTTTCCTATGTTGTTGCCCACTCGAGCTTTAGATTTGCCTTATTTTTTAGGCTGACACTGTAACATAAACTGGATGTGATGCAGTCATCATAGTGGGGCTCACAGTGTCTTTGTTGCACGGCCCCCTCATACCATGCTCATGTGTGGGCTACACACAGAAGAAGAGAAGTGGGAAAGGGCTACTCTCATCAATGAATTGAAAGGACAAGCTACCCTTGCTTCATTGAAATATATATATATATATATATATATATATATATATATATATATATATATATATATATATATATTCTCCATCAAATGGATATATAGCTATGCCTTCGAGGGCATGGTCCTGTTTTGGCTTAATGTAGACAATTGCTGTATTTCTTTTCTGTTTATTTGCTGGAGACATATAAAATGGTTAGAATCTTTAGATTCTGTGAAATTTTTATGCAAACATCAAATGGATATAGAGCTATGCCTTCGCAGGCTCGGTTGGATAGGAAATGTATCTTTGATCTTTGAAGCTCACACCAATTTTCATTTATGTAAATGTATCAAACAGAGAGACTGGTTTTGTGCCAATGATGAATGTCTCTGTACATGACCCATGTCAGCAGGTGAATTGTAGCATCTAGCTTAACTCTTCCTTTTTATTTTATTTTATTGTAAATGCTTGGTTTGCTTCTCTATTTTTAGAGTGTTATTTTATAGTTAACGACACTACCAACTTGTTTCCCTGGCATTGATGCTGTTAATCTTTCAATAGCAAGGAAAATGTTGATCTAGAATATATTTCCACCTCACTTTCTTGGCTTGCTTTTTTGAAATTCGATCCAACTTTATTCAGGTCGTCAATGTTCCAGAGAAGGGAGGTCGTAAGCATCCTCGAAGTGACAATATTCAGGTATTTCTGCACCAATGTTACGAAATAAGTGTGAATGATCGTGTGCTGCACTAGATATGGTAGCTCTACTGCCAAGTTTTTAACAAACAGACTTATGAATCTCTTATTTAGATATTTTTAGATAGATTATAATTTTTTTTTTTTTTGGAAATACAATTAATTTTAATCTGGAAATTATAGCAAATGGACCAATAAAACCCTTGAGTAATTTAAGGGATTTGTGTCTTTGTGGCAATCAATGTTTCAAAAATGCAGCCTGTAAAAAAAATAAAATCAGTTCTCTTTCCAAATAAAAAAGCTCAAGATATTTTCATTAGGCTTCTGAAGACATTACAACTTGGCAGGGGATGTTCATGTCATCAATGAGAAAGTTACTAAAAAACAAGGTTTCACCAGATTCCATGAACTCCATTCGTTTGGCAGCAATTAATTTTCAAAGATCTAGCTTTTATTTTTGAAGTTATTTTCGAACTGCCAAAGATCTAGATTCCATAAACAGGCATGTGGCCTATGGACGCGGATTGCGTCCTACCCCCGCCCGTCTCCACCTGGGAACGGGCAGGAGCTTTGAGTGGCCACCGTGATGTTTGGGTCTTATCCACACCGTCCATTCATTTTTTTCATATTATTTTAGTATGTAAACCCAAAAATGAGGCAGATCCAAGGCTCAAGTGGACTACACAATGGGGATTAAACTCTTCCTGTTGAAAACTTCTTGGGGGCCACATAAGTTTTGGATGGAGCTGATAATTGTGTTTTCTCTTCATCCAGGTCTATGTAACTTTATGAATAGTTTGGATAGCAAATAAACATTACGGTGGGCCCTACAAAAGTTTCAACGGTAAGAATCAGTATCACTGTTGCTTTCTGTGGTGTGGTGCAGTTAAGTCTTGGATCTGCCTCATTTTTAGATATATAAAATAAAATGATAGGAAAAAAATGGATGGACTGTGTGGATAAGACCCATACATCACGGTGGCCACTCAAAGCTCCTTTCCTAATTCCGTTGTTGTTCCAAAAAGGCAAAAAGGCCATTCCTCAGCTGAGATTTATTTTGAATGTGCTGGCTCAAGAAGGTGGTAGGCAAGATATGTATTCTAAATGCAAGCTATTGGTGGTTATTATTATTATTATTTTTCTTTAAGAATTCTAGATTAATTTTGTTGTTCTTTGCAACAATGTGATTGCGTAGCCCATTCAATTTCCTAGTCAACTTTTGCTATGTTTAGGTGAAGGCATCAGACCATTCTTCTGTTGTAAATTCAAGAACTTTTTCTGCTAAACATTCAATAGCATGATAATCATGTCTTGATTTCAATGTCAGGATCTTTGGCTTTATGCTGCATTTGTTTAGATTGATTAATGCTTTTGCTTATCCATGAATTAACTTTCATCACTTACAATAACTATAGTATTTTAGTATTTGCTCTTTATTGTTGTTTCAATAACTATAGTATTTTGCTTTATGCTGCATTTGTTTAGACTGATTATGTATTTTCTCTTCTTAGGCCGCTTAGGTATTGTTAACAATGATGTTGTCGAGCTAAATTATCTACAACGACAGGTGTGTATATGAATTGTGCTTTTTACTTGCAACTTCACTTTTCAATTCTACTTCTTTTAAATCATTAATAGATTTCATTGATGGAAGTGAGAGCCAACCTTATTGCCATTGGCTCTAGGAATTTTTACTTTTGCAAGAAGTTGCTTGAATCATTTGCTTCCTCCTGTATAGAGATATGAAAGTTATAAGTAGCCAATTCTACTTCTTTTGATTTTTTAAAAAAGGATTTTGGATGTCATAATTATGTTTATAAGTAGCTTTTCATCAATGTTTCACAGGGAGCTATGCTGGTTAAAAGTTTGGCTGCCAAGGAACCATCTGCATGCTGGAATTTCTCACTATCTTTTTAGCGAATTCTACCCTCTCCTTCTTCCCATTCTCCGCTTCCTATTCTGTATAGAGAGAGATGGCTTGGAGGTGCCTTCTCATGCAGGTTAGATTCACCATCTGAATAGCTTTATTATTTTGAATCTGTTCAATGGTTTTTTAAAGGTTTCAACGATTTCTACAATTTTCTCCCGAAATCCCCTTCTTTCCATCGTCAACATATGTCTTTCAATTTTCTATATTTCTGCTTTATTCGAATGGATGGATTTTCAAGGTTTTCTGATGTTTGGTTCTTACATCGGTTCTCTTGTTAGTCTTTAATGCTTCAAGAATCTATTTTTTTCCTTTATTATTTATTTATTTTTGGAAATGAGTGTTGATGCAATCTGGACTTGCCGTTTTTTGTCGTATTTGGATTCTATTCGATTAGTGGTGATCTTGTCTAGAGCATTGTTTGTTCGAATCTCTTTCTTGATTAAGAAAGTTGTTTTGATGAAAGCATTGATGGTCTGGATTTGAAAAAAGAAAGTTGAAAGCTGTGAATCTGGGATAATATGCTCAATTATAGAGCCTGTTGATTGGAAGTATGGAGAAAATTGGCAGTTTAAAAGAATTGATCAACACATGGCCCACTGTTGAGCAGATATGCCTGGTTTTTGGGCCATGGCCTATACATGGTGGGTCACTGGAAAGAATTCAATAGAACATGCATCCTTTCTTCAACAGCATTATGAAATCTAAACATTTCGTTTGAGAAGACTGTTCTATAGGCTGCGGTACTGCTGTAAAGGGTGTTTTCGTTGTGTTGGGATGCACAAGTGAGTTGAATTGTGCATCCACAAATTTTAATGATGTTTGCTGGTATTCATAATGTCAAAGTAGCCCCTGGTGTTCCTTTCGGGTCCAACATGATGGTAACCCAACTTGGATTTGGAGTCCATACCCTTGATGTGAATATGATGGAAGGAAATCATAATTGGTTCTTTTTTATTTTGTTAGACTGATAATTGCAGTTCAGTTCAATAGTGCATCCAAACACACCCTTAATCACGTATGCAGTTCCATTAGTTTCACATGGGGCATTCTCATGTGGATTTATTGACTCAAGTGTATTTGGTATGTTTGGGAATCTGTTTTATTTCATTGTAAATTTAATCCTTTTTTGTACTGCAATAGGTTGTAAGACAACAACGATGGGACATACCACATTCGAGTGGACTGATTTGTGGGGGATGGATGAGAAGACATTGAAGAGGAGGATTTGCAGCGGATATCATATCTAAAGGCAGTGATCATTTTAGAAAAGACCTAGGAATTGTTGGATTATAAAAAGCCTCGAAATGAAATATTGTATTGAAATTAGAAATTGGAATTGAAATTAAAATGTGTACTAGAAAAGAAGGAAAAGATTATTACGTGTGAATCATTCTATTGTCCTTTTCTTCTATTTGTGTTATTATCTGGCATATAATACAAGTAGATTACATACCCCACACTCTCTCTCATACAATGAACAAAGGGGTTTAAAATTGTTCTTAAAATTCCATCCTAAAATCTGACAGCTGACAACATTAATAAGCATTCAAAACCGTTTCTAATTGTGCCTAAAATGTGATCGTTGTCACCAAAACGGTTTAAAACCGTTCCTAAAATTCCGTTTCTAACAATTGAAACGGTACCCAAAACGGTTCTGAACCGTTCCTGTTTTTCTGCGCCGCCTCATTTAGGAAAGACCGTTCCTGAAGCATTTAGGAATGGTTTTAAACCATTCCTAAATGACGATTTTGGTGTAGTGATAGTTTAGCCCACATCAGTTAGGGAATGAGCTGATTTTTAGGACATCCAATGGCCTAGAGAAGACCTACCAGATGTATGGTTTAGATGTCTTATTAAGATCATGGTGGGGGGACATAGCTGGCCCTTGACTCTTAGTACCTACCATTCCATATAAGCCTCGTTTTACATACCGGTGACTTGTTTGGTGGTGGATGGAACATTCCTATCCTATTTCCGTTGAATCATTCCACGCGCCCGTTTAAATAATCTACCGTTTGTTTTACTCTTCTTACTAATAACCATTTCACAGTATTTGAACCATTTGTGGGTTCATCTTAACCACTCATTTTCATGAGTGGTTCACTTGATGATCGAAGAGGCCTATTTTGATCCGGATTTTAGATCATTGGTAGCGGATTAAGTGTTACCTGTGGGGTCCATTGTAACAACCCTAAATTTTGGTGCATGAAAAAAATTAAAATAAATATTTAAAGATTTTATTTTTAAATAAAAAAATAAAAAACAAGTCAATAGTTGAGTTGGCAGGAACATTCTTAATTGAGAGAGAGGTTTATGGATCAATTCTTAAAGTAGTAATAATAAAATTTTTATTAGATATCATAAAAAATTTCAAATTTAAGATAAGGGAGGATGTACTTATTTATGAGAAGTTTCTTTAAAAATGGATCCAGTTTCTATTAAAAAATAAGAAGCCCTACAGAAAAAGGGAGAGGAGATTCTAAGAAGGCTTGATTAGATAAGTGTCTTTAGATCTTTTTAATTTTTTACTATTTTGTTAATTTCTTCCCGATCTATACAACTAATGGTGTGGATCATCCACACAATCGTTGTATAAGTGTGTAGAGAAAATTTTAATAAAGTGATGCTTTTATGATTTCAGATCTACTTAGTAATATTTTAGGAATAAATTGAATAGATGGAATCTGATTTGTTAAGATAGATCTGAACAGATTATTTGATCCTAAGCACCAAAAAATAACAGTGCCTTAAATTTTAGATCGATCTGACCATCAGGTGGGCCCCATCATGTAAAATAATTAGATGAATAAAATGTTGTTGATATAACTGATAGGATCTCTAAATTCAAACTAACCCATTTACCTTGTGGATTCTACACTATCAGTCTCAGGTGAGTAACCCAACTTGTCTCATAATTCATTAAAATTAAAATAAAATCATTTGTGATTGTTTGATTGATTGATATATTGATTTGAGTATTCTGTTATGATAATTGTACGCTAAATTCATATGTGAATATTCTGATTGAGACAACTATGCCAAATATGAAAAATATGCATTTACATATCATTCATTATTTATTACATTTGCATAATGTATGGTCAATCTTAGGAGCCCTCCTTGGAAGAAATGTCGATCCTGGGAGAGCATTACCAGATGTAGACTATGCCCAAGCCTACCGAAAGGTGGAAGCTTACCTAACGGGTGAATGCGGGTTAACGACCTCCAACCCAAGCAGATGAACAATAATCCCATCTGATGCATTCATACATAATTTGCATCCATATCATTATACATATATTTTTATGTTATTTTAATTGTTATGATTATGAACCATGCTAGGTTATTTCACTAAGCCTAGCCAACTTACTTTTTTATTGATGGAAAAACTGTACAGAGGAGCCATTGGCAAATGATGCGGTGTAAGAACCGGAAGGATTTTACCACACCTGAACACGACCCATGTGAAACGTGGTCATACTTATCTGAAGATGAAGTGGTGGCATTAGACCATTTCTGATTATGTTATGTATTTACTAGAATAATTTGATTAACGTATAATGCATATTGGTATTGATTTTAATATTTTAAGAAATTGTTTAAATTTATCTAATTGAAATAATGTTACTCTGGAATAAATATATTTGTAGTATAATAATATAATAAATGAATGATTTTTAATATTTATATTATTTTAAGAATCGTCAAGATTTATATATGCCTAATTGATTGGTGCTAAGTGTTATGTATGTGTGATTAGAGTTGGGGTGGAACTTAGACTGAATGTAATTATCACCTCTAATTAAACTGATTAAGGAATTAAGTTAGTACACTTTGTATACGAGTTACGAACTGAAACTTGGGTCCTGAGGATGCACACTCTATACTCGAATTTCTGGGCGTAACACCGACCTTGATGATTTTTTGTATATCCCCGACCCAGCCCATTTTAAGAAGGGATTCTAAAAATTTTGTAGATCCAAATCTCAGGTGGACCCCACCATAGAAAAACATGTAAACTGAGTACCTCATCATTAAAATTTCCAAAGGGCCCATTGTAAGGTTTTCAGATTGTTTATTTGCAATCCAACATATTGATAATTTCAAGAAGATCTTGATGAAGGGAAACTATAAAGATCAACTTGATCAAAAACTTTTGTGGCCCACAAAAAGTTTTTAACGGCCATTTATCATTGTTTCTAGAGGTATGGCCTACCTCAGATTGGATCTTCATAATTTTTTGGATCACGTGCTCAAATGAGATGGGACAACAGATGGGCAATGTGGATATACAGAAAATACATGGAGGTGGGCCTAGTGCTGTACATGAATCGAGTTAGCTCGGTTAACTTGCTCCACTCAACTCGAAAAAGCTCGTCGGCTTGCAAACATTGCCATATCTCATCTAAAATTTCCAGGGAGTATGCCAAAAATTAAGAATGCCAAAATCTTAGGTGGACTACACCACAGGAAATGGTGGTGATTGAATCCCCACCATTAAAAATTTACCTAGTCCACCTGAATATTTATTTGCCATCCAACTTGTTGATAAGGTCACAAAGACATATATGAAAAGATCACATAAATATCATCTTCATCCAAAGCTTTTGTGGCTCACGGAAAGTTTTTAATGGTCATTGACTTACGGTTTCCTATACTATGGTCCATTTGAGATTTGGATCTTCTTTATTTTTTGGATCAAGCTCTAAAATGAGTTTTAAATACAGATGGACGGCGTGGATGTAGTCAAATACATCAAGGTGGTCCCACAGTAAGGGCCTGTTTGATTTTCAGGGTTTAGTGAAATCACGGGGATTTCACTACTCATGAATGCGTATCGCGTTTCGTGGGTGGAGTATTTACACCGGGATCTCTCTCATAGGGAAATGGCTTTTCACTACCTTATGCAGATGAGTGAAACGAGGAAATCCACAGGGAAATCCTGCATTTTCGCCCGAGGCGTCGACATGACTGTTTTAGGTTTCGGTAGTCCGCGTGAGCACGCACCCGAGGACGCCATCATAGCTGCCTATATTATGGTCAAAATTCCTTTCCTTATCTTTCACCCATGAAATCCTACTCGTCTGGTAAGTTCTCTCCAATGCTACTTAGGATGATGTTTACGAGTGCTGTTTGTAGAGAGGACTGGTTCCTATCAATGTGATAACTGAATCGGCCTTTCTTCCTCCTTACAGGTGAGAGAAGGTTGAACTTGTTGGTGAAGAATACCAACCTTGGTTGTGGAGCAGGGACTTTTCCCGAAGGAACGACCATTAAAACGGGTATGTACTCTAAACCTTTTGTACAAAATCCTTCGTCTTGGTCATTTTGGTGAGGCAGACGTGATGAACGCCTTCGATTGGGCCACCTGCTGCAGGTAGTTGCACCAAAACCATTGCTGAAACACAGAGAGAAATAGAGTTTTTGGACCTGTTTGTTTGGTTTTGTAAGAAAACTCTATATCTCGGATTGAGAAAATCTGAGATTATTGAATCTTTTCTTTCATCTTTGGATGCTGAAATAGGCTTACTGTTTTCTCCATCAACCCATCTCAGATCTTTCGATATGATAAAACAGATGAACGGAGTTTGCTACTCCCCTGCCACCAGCCCCGTGGCTAGTGTTCGATGCTCGATTGGGCCCCACCATGATGTATGATTTCATCCATTCTGTTCATCCATTTTTACAGATCATTTGATGGGTTTATGCCAAAAGTGAGAGGGATATAGATCTCAGGTGGACCACACCACGAGGAAAAAAATAGTGATTGCGTATCTACCATTAAGGCTCCTAAGGCCCACTGTTTCGGATATTTGACATCCAATATGTTGATTACCTCATACAGACCCATATGAACGCAAAAACCAAATATCAGCTTGAAACAAAACTTTTATGGCCCCTAAACAGTTGTTAATGGTCGACATTCATTCAACACTGTTTTCGGTCATCAGGTCCACTTGAGATTGAGATGTACTTCAATTTGGGTCTCGTACCATAAAATGATCTGGAAAAAAAGATGAACGGCATGGATGAAACACATACACCATGGTGGGCCCCACAGAGCACCCAGCCAATGTCTGGTGGCGGGGGGAGTAGCCAATCCTTTCCTGCTTGGGGGTGGTGTGACTTCACGGTCAATCCTCTGGCGCCCTTCTGACATCAGAGAAGACCCTTCTTCTCTCTTTTCTTCGTAGGAAGACAACCAGGTATTTATTACTCATGTGAGGATTGTAAGGCTCAAGTCGAGGGCTACTCTAATGCTTCGTTCAAATCTTTCAAGTATGCAGAGGAGGCATTTATTACCTGGACCAGGTTCGTAGGTGACGTCGTACCCAACCAGGCAAGCCTTGGTGTATCCGATGCGTCTGGATTTTATTACCCGAGTCACGGTCTTCCATATCCGACAACACCTGCGACTTCACGGACAGCCCACCGAGGGACGTATTGTGGCTGTAGTGACGTCCCTCGTGACTCGTTGCTGGTTTTGTATATTGTTTTCAGTGTTGTTGTCATAGTTATGGTTTTTCAGCTAATGGTCCTATATCGGTGATGTATGTGTGGTGGATATTGTGGTTTTTCGGATTGTTGAACAATTTTTCTGCGTATATTTTTTGGGTAATTTTCTTTTGGTCGGACAACTTGTTGTTTTATAGCTATTATAATATTTTTCTCGTTGTACTGTAACCGTTCATAACTTGGGTGAGCTATGTGGCAAGCACGTGACCCACTTTATATTGAATCCAGGTAACTGATCAAACAGGTATGGATTTACCTGGGTAGCACGTTAGTGGGTGTTTCCCTGACTTTGGGCCCACCTTGATGTGTGTGTTGTATATCCATGCCGTCAATTAGTACACAAAATCATTTTAGGACATGGTCCCAAAAAATGAAGCGGATCCAAATCTCAAGTGGACCACACAATTGGGATTGAATACCCACCATTAAAAACTTCGTGGGACACAAGTTTTGGATAAAGCTGATATTCGTGTTTTACCTCCATCTAGGTCTGTTTGACCTCATCAACAGGTTAGATAGAAATGGGACATTATAGTGGGCCCAAGGAAGTTCCCATATAGGTGGTTGATCAAGTGGGGCCCACTTCCCATTACAATCTCATAATACGATTTGCCAGTTGTGCCATTTGGGGGAAGGGTTGTGATGGAGTGCAAGGCAGTAATGGTTGGATGTTTTTGTCATTCGGGGATCTGATCAATCATCAATCATGATCTTGAACGTGGGCTCCTCTTTTATATCTCAACGATCGGGATCTAGTGGGGTATGCTAACCACTCGTCTTGAATTGGTAGTAAGCAAATGATCATTACAAGCTGGAGATGATTGCGTTCTTTTCAAATCATTGTAATCCTCGCACATTTTAGCAATGTGGATCTCAACCATGATGTGTATGTAGAGTCCATATGAAAAAAATAATGCATAGATATCCAAAACTTTAATCACCCCCGAAACATTTTTAATGGTCAAAATTTATTCAACACTGTTTCATGTAATGTGGTCCACTTGAGATTGAGACATACTTTTTTTTTTTCTCTTTTATCATAAAATGATATATAAAAATAGATGGATGGCATGGATAACACACATACATCATAGTGGGCCACACAGAGTACCGACCAGCAGCCAATTCATGTTGGGGTGGGGGAGTAGCCAATCCGTTCCCATTCTACTCTGCATTTTCCGTGCCTCATCAAACGCGGGAATTACAAATTCACGCGGAATGGGAATTTTTTCAAACACGTGAGATCATCCTGATGACTTCCGACACTGCGCTGCATTTCCCTGTAAGTAATAAATGCGCAGGCGAAAATGCATTTCCCAGCGAAATCGAAAATCAAACGGCTAAAGGGTCCCACGCGCCCTGGCGGATCCGAAGCGTCGCCCGTTCAAATCACATATGTATTGTGCGGTTAGTCGGGACGCGGATTCCCTGCGAAAGCCTTTCGCAGGAAGTTCCTGCGCTGGGAACTCAAATGAGGCCCACTGTGATGTTTGTGAGAAATCCTCCCCTTCCATTAGTTTTGTGAGTTCATTTCAGGACATGATGCCGAAAATGAACCGTATCTAAATCTCAAGTGGGCCATGCTAAAGGAAAATTTGGTTAGGAAAATTCTTACCGTTGAAACGTACCTGGTTCAACAGTGATGCTTACATGCCATCCATTCCGTTAATAACTTCATTCCTACTGGGATGAACTGAAATCACAAATATTAGCATTATTCAAAACTTCTGTGGCCCACGAATATTCAACTGTGGACATTTAATTAGCAAGTTTTCGGCCTACTTGTGCTTTGGAAACGGTTCATTTTTTGCATTATATGTTAAAATAAACTCAAAAAATGGATGAACGGGTAGGATTTCTTACAAACATCACAGTGGGCCCCACCTAGGTTTCCAGCGCGGGAACTTCCTGCGAAAGTCTTTCTCGGGAAATCCGCGTCCGGTTAGTCGTAGTCAATGAGGTCGCTATGGACGAGAGCGGATTAGGTGAGACCCCAGCCTCACCTGGGACCGTGCGGCCCTTGCGTCAGGATTACCATGTGGCACACCTTGATGAATTTATAATGTATCCAAACGGTTCATACGTTTTTCCAGATTATTTTAAAGTATCGTGATAAAAATGAAGCATATCTAATTATCAAGTGGACCATATCCTAAGAAACAGTGGTGATTGAACATTAATGGACCACAAAAGTATTGGATCAATCTGATATTTATTTGTTTCCCTTCATCCAGGCTCATGTGACCTTATTAACAGATTGGATCGTAAATAAACACTACAAAAACACAAATATGTTCCCTAAGAAGTTTTAATGGTAGGACGGTCAATCACCAGTTTCTTATGGTATGATCCACCTGATAAATGGATCTGCTTCGTTTTTAGAATAATCCTATAAAATGATACGGAAAAACGGATGGACGGCGTGAATACATAATACGTACATCAAGGTGGGCCCCACGGTAAGCGCTACACCGTCTTTGAATGAGGCTGGGGTCTCACTTAGACAAGTACTATATTGGTTAGAATTCCGAATACTAGAGTGATAGTCTACTACAGTTTTCAAAGTTGTGGTGATTCATCCACCGTACATACATACCAAACGGCATGGCCTAAAAATTGCACCGTCCAGATGATCTGGACCACTGATCATTTGATGGACAAGAATCGGTTGGGAGGTTATGACGGGTTGAATACTCGACGACATTGAATTTCAGGTATCCAAGTGGATCCGGCGGTTGAGATTTTCAGCCGTCGCAAATGTAAGTCGGTGAACGGACAACATCAGGTATATTTCATGCGTGTGTGAGATCTGAGCTTTCCAAATAAGGTAGATTGAAGAACCATTGTTTCCTATGGTGTGGCTTAATTGAGTCTTTGATCTGGTTCATTTTTATGATTCTAATGTAACATGATCTTCTGAAACCGATGGACGGAGTGGATTTTACACAGACATCACTGTGGCCCCACAGGACTTTGTGTGCAGGAACTCGCTGTAACCATTGTTTCAGGAAACTCGCATGGACTAGTTTCATTTATCGTAACTGACCATACTCTATCTCTCTCTCTAACAACCCATCTCCCATCTCTCTCTCCGAAAGCCCAGCTCCCATCTCTCTCTCTCTCTCTCTCTCTCTCTCTCTCTCTCTCTCTCTCATTATCACCTCTCTCATTTCATTGCTCTCTCATTATCACCTCTTGATTTCATTGCTAGCCCATCAATCCATTTCACTCCATTTGTCTACCATGATTATCCACTTTCTCATTCCCATAGTAAGTCTCATTGTCCAAATATTTCTCTTCTTTCTTGGTCTCCTTCTCGCTCCAGTTGTAGAAATCAGATCACTATACGAACTCAATGACAATGTAGAGGCCTTATTGAGAGAGACAGAGAACCTCAAAAGCAAGCATGATGACATTCTCGGGACGATCCAACGAGGCAAGAGACGAGGAAGGACTAGAACAAACAAAGCACAGAACTGGCTAGAAGATGTGAACAATGTCCTGATCGAAGTCCATTCGATCAAATTGGATTTCGACCAGAAGCCAACCATCTTGAATGGTCATTTCACTAATTACGTCTCTCGTTATAAATTGTCTAGACAGGTCATTCGGAAGCTCGACAACGTTAAAGAATTGAACAAGAAGGCTCTTGGTGAGCTGATCGTAAGACCTCCCCCACCAAAGGTGGTGCACATGCCTACTACATCAACAAATGGCCAGACCACATCGCAGCGAACCTTAGATGAGATATGGCAATGTTTACAAGACGACGAGAATTGGATCATATGTGTGTATGGAATTGGTGGCGTAGGAAAAACTACTCTCATGAAATCCATCAACAACAGGCTCATCGGAACTGAAGACTTCGATGTCGTGATGTGGATAACTGTGTCCAAGGAATTCAATATGGAGAAGATCCAAAAAGAAATTGGGAACTTGTTGGGTGTGTATTTTTCTGATGATGAGCGAAAGAGTGTGATTCTCTTTTCTGCATTGAAGGACTTGAAGTACATGCTAATCTTAGATGATCTATGGCAAGAGTTTGATTTGGAGGTGGCTGGGATTCCCAAGCCAAGCAGGCAAAACAGATGCAAAATCATCATAACGACTCGATTTATTCAAGTGGGCAATGCAATTGAGGCTGACAAACATATAAGAGTAAATACTCTCACAAGACGGGAATCGTGGAATTTGTTCTGTGAAAAGGCTAGGGATGTGGCTCGTTTGCCTCAAATTCAACCATTAGCTCAGGAGGTCGCCGGCGAGTGTGGCGGTTTACCACTTGCAATCATCACGGTGGGACGAGCTATGTGTCGCAAGGAGAGCAAAGAGTTGTGGCTTGATGCACTAAGAGCATTGAGGGGATCCGCTCCGGAGATTCAAGGTATGAGGCTGATCGTGTTTCATTCTTTAAAACTTACTTATGAACACTTAGAGGACGATAAGCACAAGCGTTGTTTCTTGTATTGTGCTTTATTTCCTGAAGATTATAACATAAGAATACAAGAACTAGTCAGATTTTGGGCAATAGAAGGGTATATAGACAACGTCAAAAGCTTTGAAGATGCTTCAAACAAGGGATACGCCATCATCGAAAGAATCAAGGAGGCATGCCTTCTTGAGGATGGTCAACCTGAAGACATGTATGTCAAGATGCATAATTTAATTCGTGACCTGGCGATATGGATAATATCGTCATTGCAAGAGGAGTCCAAATTTCTGGTGAGAAACCGAACAGAACTGAAGGTGCCAGCTGAGGAGGAGATGTGGGAGGAGATGGGAAGGATTTTGTTGATGTCGAATGAGATAGACGATCTTCCGATTCGTCCTGATTGTCCTAAGCTGATTTCCTTGTTTCTTAGAAGAAATACCCAATTGAAGATAATTCCTAGTAGCTTCTTCGATCTCATGCCAAAACTTCAGATTCTTGATCTAAGCTACACCGCGATCACATCACTTCCAATGTCCTTGTCTTTGTTAGTGAATTTACGTGCGCTTATTTTAAAACGTTGTAGAAGTCTAGTTGGACTACCACCATTCGGACAGCTAAAAAATCTCGAAATTGTAGATTTCTCTTGCTCTTCCATAAGCATTCTGCCCGAGGGCTTTGAAAATTTGGCGAAACTTAAGCAGTTGGATTTATCAAACTTATATTATCTTAAAAGTATTCCACACAATGTATTGTCTAGATTGTCTCGTCTAGAAGAACTAAGACTGCTTGAAACGTATATCAATTGGAGTGTAGCAGCTGAACCACAAGTCGTGGGTGAAGCTTCACTAGGGGAGATCGCATCATTGTCACGATTGTCTGCTTTCGATATCACAATCCCAAACATCTACTGCCTGGAGCATGAGGTGTTCTGTCAATGGTGGCCAAGATTCAGAAAATTCACCATCCGTGTTGGTTTTGATTGGATCTTCGACTACCTAAGCTGTGATAAATCCGTGTGCATACACAAATGTGACCTTTTCCCACCCGGGAGTAGCGCGATGATAAAACATGCAGAAGGCTTGGTTTTTGCAGCATGCAGTGGTCTAAGACGGGTTTCTCAAGTAGCAGGCGACTCGAAGAGCTTAAGACAGATCCAAATCAATAACTTCAATGGAATGGACTGTGTTATAGACTGGCGAGAGGTGGGAGAAGGTGCATTGCAACGGTTGGAGTGGTTGTACCTGTATGGGTTACCAAACTTGCAAAGGCTATTCAATGGGGAAGTTCCACAGGGAAGCCTTCGAAACCTAAGATCAGTAGAAGTTTCATGCTGCGAGAAGTTAAGGTTTCTCTTCTGTTCCTGTGTGGCAAAGCATCTAGATGGGTTGCAGGAACTTACAGTGCGATCTTGTGATGAAATGGTGGAGATTGTTGAAGGGGACACACTGCCAGACAATCTCTTTCCGCAATTACGCAGTGTAAAACTGGAGAGGCTGCTTAAATTAACAAGAATTATCACAAGTACGGCATCCGCTGCTATGAACTTGCAAAAGATGGAGGTGTTCAGATGTCCATTGTTGAAGAAGCTTCCCTTATGCAATTCCATAGAGAAGATCAAAGGAGAGAATGAATGGTGGGCTGCTTTGGAGTGGGAAGATGAGAAGACCAAGTCCTTCTTTCAACGAAAATATCATCAATGGCCCCTCCACCTTTAAAGTTAGATCGAGAGTCGAATCAAGATGGTATGTTCAAATGGGTGTTCTGCTAAAAATTTCTTTTTGAGAAATCCATGGGCAATTCACACAAGAAGTCGATGTGGTGCGCACATGCCAATGTGTAACATTTGTGGAAGACTTGAGCCATTCATGAAAGATAGCCCATCAAATCATTTTTATAGTTGTCCAATTTCTCATTTATGTGCCAACCTGTAAGAGTTTTTTTTGCCTGGAAATTTCCACAATGAGTGCAATATTGGCATGTGTGCTGCAAATGGCTTCTTAGGTCTCTTCATATATTCTTGCTTGCTGTTTCTTTAATCCATTTCATGCATTTGTGTAATCACTATAATGAATGTTTTAAAATTGAGATTTCTTCTTTTCTTTCAATGCTTTCTTAGTTTGGTAATCATGTCTTCTCAAAGTATACTTTGTGGGCTCTGCTCTGGGCTCTATGAACCACAAGCCCAAGGTTAAAGTCCGCAGGGCTGTCGGCATGAACGGGCCCCACTAACCATGATTTCAACTGCTCATCTAGAGTAGGCCTCACCATTCATAGTTTCATACTTCCTCAGATTCATGGTTGCAGTCGAATTCGGTGAGTCATAGATAGGTAAGTGATTCTGGTGAGGAAAATGAGACAGGTATACCCAAGATTTTCATTTGTTTTGCATGGAGTGAACACCCTGAGGTATGAAGCAGCCTCATTTTCAGGCCAATATATGTAAACAGAGGAGTCTGCTTTCACACGTGTTCATTCAGGCAGCTATTGCAGGGCCCTGGCACACTGGTGGAATTAACGAACCTTCTCATTTCAATGTTGGTTTGGTAACCTGGAATTCTTTATTTTATTTATTTAGTTCTCTGATACTCATCTATTTTTTAGGCACCCATGAAAGTGCTGGACTCTGTAAATTCATGAGACTACAGAGCCATCCCTGTACTACAGGGAGCCCATCAGATGAACAGATCAGATACCCCAACCATCAGCCCTACAAGTATAAAACTGGACCATTTATAAAATTGCACATGTTCTGATGTGCACTAAGGACCTCATAATTCCTCTCTTTCAGGTATTTTCTTCCATTTCTCAAGTTACTGTTTGGTAGATGACTAAAAATGAGTTCTTCTCATTTTAATGAATCATAATTCTGTATTAGAAATCTTCATCTCTAATACATAATGACTTTGTATTGACAGTAAACATGTACTAGAGATGAAGATCTCAAATGCATCGCAGTGCCAAATTTCCAGCAGAAGTGCACTTTCATGGCTATTCGCTTCTTTAAAGTTCGATCCGAAAAACAATGATAAGAATTTTGGCTTTGGATTAAGGGACATAAATCAAAAGAAGGTTGAGAACTTGAAAGGGCCATTTTCAGATTCATGCTACTGGATATAATTCAATATAATGACATTGATGGCAGGATGGGAAGCTTATTGGAGATGGTGGTTCGATTTCTGCACTTGTCGTAACCACAATGATCTTCAATGATATTCAAGACTATAGTTATGCCACCTTACTTGGAATTTGTATAAATCATGTTATTATGGTTTTATTTAATTTTGTAGTAATCTCTAATGTTATGTTTTGATGCGGATTTTACACTATGGATTGTTTCTGTAACTGGTCTGCTCCATACTTGCTTCCAATAATGGTTTGAGTTGCATTGGAATCAATTAGGAATGTAATTCAATTGGGATGTTATAGCATCGCTACAGATTGTATAGTATTTAATTCAATACTCTGGTTCACCAGTGGCACTTTGTGTTTGTTGTTCTGAGATGGTTGGCTGGTCTGTTTGTGGATTTAACAAGCTACAATAATCACACTAAGAGGATGATCTTGACTACAGAATGTTGGAGTTGAGTCTGAACCATTGAAAATTTTCTTTTAGATTATATATGCCGATGGTTAATTTAGAGATAATACAGATTTAAAATGTCGTATTTTGTAATAGCTTTGTAAATCAATCTGGGATCAATTAAGGGTTGTAAGTTCTGTTTTCCAGATAGTTGCAATGGAAGTCTGCAGCAGAGAGGCAGAGAGATCTCTTTGGAACAGAACGTCCTCAATGGGTGTTGCATATGACATGTGAGAGATAGATGGTGACAGCCCAGACCTAGTTGCAACGGATTAACAAGGAGCTGGACAGCCAAAAGATCAAGAACCCCAATCAAGTGCTCTGATACTTTTTTAAATTAACGACGGGTACTAGACTTTGAATATGAAAGATGAGAGAAATGGTTGTCCATTGCAAAGTCCCAAATGAGAAATTTACAAGAGATACAATAAATGACCTGCCTAAAAAAACAGATTGTAGGGCCGTTAATTGATACATGAATGATTTATAGTCATTAAAAGATATTACATATTTTATGTGTAATCTCTACTGTTGAGATATCCATCTTGTATGAGTTTGGAATGTGGCTCGTACACAATAGTTCCATGAAGATGGACCATCCGATCATTAGACCATGTTAGAATTGGTGGGCCATGGTACCATGCAAGCTGGTGACTCTTCAATTCTTCCAAATATGAGCAATGATTCTTCAACAGTTAAACGGAGTTTGAAATATAAAGAGTCGGATGCTTGAGTTAAATTAAATATATGGCTGTATTTTTTCAGCTTTCCTCCCATCACTTTCTTTTCCTATTCTTTTTTTTTTTTTAATTATTATTTTTAAAGAAGCAAATTTATTTATTTTTTAACAAACTTACAAGCTTTCAGACAGCCCAAAAAAAAAAAAGAGACATGACCCGCCTATTATATACCGCACAATTTACTCAATACAAATAACTCTCAAATCCACCTCTCTAGTTTTCCACACTTACTCCATCTGAAAGCAAATTTCCTCTAATGATGGGAGGAATCTCAAATGGCGAATTAATCAGTCACTTAGTCTACAATTCGCTACCCCATCTTGCCACACCTCCCATCACTTAATGTTGAAGTCACAATATTAAGTTTTCACTTTTGCCTGAATATTCTTAAAATTATTTCAAAATTTCTCGAAATCTAGGGAGCTCGTAGTGGATTGAAATTTCTTTTCACTTTTGCCTGGATATTCCTAAAATTATTTCAAAATTATAATCCAACGCTTTAAGTTTTCCCATTTAAAATAATTTTCAAAGATTATATTTCAATTATCAAACAACACCTAAGAGAAAAGAAGGGAGATGAAAATAAAAAATAAAAAAATCAAAGCCTATATTTTCAATGAACATTAATTTAGGTAATAAAAAATCTGAATGTGCCAAACAATCTAAATTATGCAACTGTTGAAAATAAGTGATAAGTTGACACAGGGAGGGATGTGATCCATCTTCCTCAGGGATAACTACTTCAAATTCATAGAGCTCTCTGGACTCCTCACAGAGCTTTCTCGGATCCACGAGGGATAAAAGTAGAAATAACTTCTAATAAATTCGAAATAAACTGATTGATTATTAAAAATAAATAAATGAAATTACAATATTTTAAATAATGAGCTCAAATTTAGGATGGAGTTTTAAACTCAAACACCCTAAAAATGTAACTTACTATAAATAGTAAACTTATTATTTATAGACAACATCCATTCCTACTAGAAGACTTCATGGTTTTCGGCCAAAAATAGTAAGTATACAATTTAGCCTAAACATGCTATTCTCCTAATTTTTCTAAGCAAAGTCGGGCACGACTTCTACAACTCAAAGGATCAAAAGTTATACTCGAACTATAATTTACTATTTATAGTAAAAATGAAAGTAAATGGGACTTTTGATTGTCAATCTGACGAAATCTTGCAAATCCAGTGTGGCAACCCGGCATTGTGGGTTGGTTGGCTAAAGTAGCTTCTCCTATCCCAAAATCATATATGATATGTTGAAAAATTCGTCCCGGTTTGCGACATATGACTGTTTTAAGGTTTTGACGGTCCGTATCATTTCCACATCGGATCGGGCCTTCTCTAATCCATCTTTGCCATTAAAGTGTCTATGACCTACTCTACATCATAAGTGTTGAAAATAAATTTTAATCAAAGGCACTTCAAATCTGTAAAGGAAACGCACCAATCAAAGAGCCTCTCATTAGTCAAATTCGTCCTTTTACTCCAGGCTATCTGAAAATAAATTATGAACGGAGACTTTATTTGCTACCTGCCCCTGGCTGATTGATGGCCTACCATGTCAAAAGACATCATTCTATATTGTATAATTTCTCTAGAAGGAAGAAAGACAATGGGAGAAGCGATAGCTGAAACATAATAAGGAAGAACTCCAATGAGTATATGTCAAGCCGCATTTTAGAAACACATTTCAAAGCAAATTTTTAGAAATTTTCTTCAAAAATCCTTTTAGAATACCACTTGCCTCTCATTGGGGCGCCTGGGATCGGGTCCTACTCCCACCAAGACGGGGGGCCAGTTTGGGTGGATCTGAGGTCGGCGGATCCCTCTAGAGCCCACTTTCATGTATGTGCCTTTCATTCACACTTTCCATCCATTTTGACAACTCATTTTAAGGCATGATCCAAAAAATGAAGTAGATTTAAATCTTAGGTGGACCATACCAAAAAAATAGTCATGATTGAATCACCACCATTAAAAACTTCATTGGGACCACTGAAATGTTTATTTGCCATCCAAATTATTGATAAGGTCAACAAGACTTGGATGAAAAGACCATAAAATATCAGTTTGATCCAAAACTTTTGTGGCCAACGATAAGTTTTTAATGGGCAATTACCACTGTTTCCTGTATTATGGTCCACCTGTCATTTGGATTTGCTTCAAAATATTATTTTTTTTTTAAAATAATGCCCTAAAATTAGTTTTCAAAATGGATGGATGGCATGGATATAAGGCACATCCATCAAGGTGGAAATCACGGTCAGGGATCCTACCCACCTCGATGGATATGATCCGCCGACGTCGTGCCCCACCAAGATCTACCTAGAAATGGCCATCCAATCCTGTTGAGAGCTCTATGGCCCTACCATGATACATGTGTTTTATACAAGTTGTCCATCCGATCATGTTAGGATATGAGCTAAAAAAGGAGGTAAATCAAAGGCTCAAGTGGACCACACCAAGGGAAGCAATGGTGACAATGAATGTAACGCTCATGAAAAAATTGAATTTGAGAGAGAAATTTTGTATCTCATCTCTATCTCATTATCTTATCTCTATCTTATCCATATCTTATCTCTATATATAATCTTTCTCACTTTTATATATCTCTAACTCCTCCGTATCTTTCGATATCTCAAATGGGCCTTTTTTTTTTTTTAAGAGGGTGTTGTAAGAGGAGTTGTACTCCAACTCAGATATTAACCAAAAAGTACTCAGTGACAACTGAGAAAGGAAGAGATAGAGAGTTTTAGAGAGCTTAGATCCGGTAAGCTTATTGTACTTCTTTCATTAATTTTTTTATGCATTTAATTTAATGTGACTCGATCTATGCAATGAACGGTGTGAATTGGCCGCACATTCATTACATTGATTTATGGGTAGATACGATGTAAAGACGATGGAAAGCTAAGATTCCATGCGAAGTTTTTTTGACGTAGAGATTGACTTGTGTGAATTTGATCAAATCATATTAGATCTGTACGGATCATACAATCCCTAAGGCCAAAATATACAAGGGCCCTAACTTCCAGATTGATCTGTCATCGGATGAACTATACTAGTCAGATCTGAAAGTGTTTAATAAGGAAAGCTCAGATTTCTGTGTAAGTATTTGTATCACTTGGTGTAGAAGGTCGAAATGGGTCATTAGTGTATGTGTGGTTAGATCAACACCATTCATCCAATGTGTGGCCCATTAGATAATCCAATCATCCAGTTGTCCACCTCAGTCAATCATTTGTCATTCACTTTCAAAATCTAGATGTAAATAAGCATATGAATTGTTTAAATTAGTAAATCCATGGGTCTTCTCTGGTGTTTGACCAATGAGTGGGCAATGATGGGTATAGATCTGTCTAAATTGGTTAAATTTCGACCAAATATATGTGTACCTTAAAATATATTTTCTCGAATCGACGGCATCAATCGATAGTTATTTGAATAGAAGTTAAAAAAATTCAAATTTTAATAATTGAATTTAACGAACATATTATTTCAATTATTTGGTCATTCGAGGTTGGCCACCTAGGATGATAATCAAAGGTAGGCTCCACCGTATAATATAACTAGATAAATAACAGTGTTGTGGATATAATTGATAGGATTTATGAATTCAAATCAATCTGATCATCTTGTGATTTCTTCATTAGTAGACCCAAGTGAGTAATCCAATCACGTCTCATGTTCATTGGAATTAAAATAAATTATTTATGGTGATTTGATTGATTGATGTACTGATTGAAGTGTTTTATTACGATGTTGTTGATTTAACCATTATGAATGTATGCTACAGTAAATCACATGTTAATCTGTGCCAAATTGTATGAATTATGATAATTATAAATTCACATATGAATATTCTGATCAAGATAAGTAATTATGACAGTTATGAAAATGATGTATTCATATATCATTTATCATACAAACACATTGCATTATCGATCTTAGAACTATCCTTGAAAGAAATGTCGATCCTAGTAGAGTGTTACCATATGTGGGTTATGCCTAGGCTTACCAAAAGGTGGAAGCCTACCCAACGGGTGAATGCGGTTTGACGATCTCCAATCCAAGTAGAAGAGCGATCATTCTATCTGATGCATTTATACATCATTTGTATTTATATCATTGTGCATACTCTGTTTTTATTATATTATAATTTTAATAAGCATGAGTCATTCTGAATTTTCTCACTAAGCCTAGTTAGCTTACATTTTTATTAAAGAAAAAATCATACAAATGAATAATTATATGATGAGTTGGCGCATGAACAAGAAGTTATGGCTGAATTAGGTGCACAACTCACATGAGACATGGTCGTATCTGTAATGACCCTAAATTTTGGTGCACTAAAAACTAAAATCAATAGTCAAATAATTTATTTTTAATTAAAAAATAAAAATAAGTTAATAGTTGAGTTGGTAAATATATTCTTAGTTGATAAAGAGGTCGAGGAATAAAATCAATTGATGGCAGGCATTTGACTATATTAAGATGGTTCTGAACGTAAGCACCAAAAGATAATGGTGCCTTCAATTTCATATCAATCTTATTAGTAGATGGGTCATTTTATCAGATTTAGCGCTCAAGAATCACCAAGGTAAAAGAGGGATCTTAGGAGACCAAGAACGGAGAATTCTCATGTCAAAGATCTAAGAAAACTAAGTACAAAAGATGAAGAAAAGATTGGCAAAAGCATAAATTAAACAGCAGAAAAATAAGACATTTATGTGCCACCTAAGCTAATTTCGGTGTCACCTAAAGTGCACAAAATAGTCCAGCAAGAAAACGACTTAATTAGGTGCCACCTAAGCCAATTTAGGTGTCACATAAACTAATTTCGTTGCTACCGAAATCGCACAGAGTGTAACATGGTTTCTACACGGATTGTGTAAATAAAGTTTGTTTTTCTAAAGTAACCGAGTTAGGCTATAAATAAAGGTTTCCTACGGATTTTTAAAGCATACTTAAGGTTTTTTTTAAAGCAGATCTAGGGTTTTTGGAGAGCTTTCTAATTTTTTTAAGAACAGTTTCAAGTTTTATAGTTTTTGTTTTTATTATTATTATTATTATTTTTTTTTTTTAAGATCTTTATTTGTTTATGTACTTGCTTTTTATTTTCTTTGTTTTAATTATATCTTTCCCGTTCTCTCTAGCCCAAGCTAGAAGGGAAACAAATGAGTTTAATGATTCATAAGTTAGGATAGATTGATTTATTTTTAATGATGAGATGAATGGTGTATGCATCCTATCAATATCTAGATTTAGGTTTTTGATCCTCATGTGAGATCCATATGTTTCTATCATGTGAGATCCATATTGATGGATAAGCTTAATTACCTGAATCATTAGATTTCCTAAATGAGAGATATTTTCAACCTGTTACATTGTTTGATTCATTATCTCATGGATATCGAATGCTTACAATTACTGGCGCTTGAGAATATATGTTAATGGTGAAAATCCATGATTCTCTAACCTCTCATGTCATTTATCAAAAAGATTTAAACTGTTTTATTTTTCGATTAAGCAGACCATAGTGCTCGGTTCCTAATTGTGTTATCAAAATCGCCATGATTTATGAGTTATTAACCTATGTGTGGAACTCTGAAGCTTGGATGTTATTTTTAATTTAATTTAATTTCATTTAAAAAGAAAACCCTCAAGATCATTGCATCCATTAATTAGAATTCTTATAGGTAAATTTTCCTTACTTAGTTTTGCATTTGATTTTTCATTCTCCTAAACCATCTCCCTGTGAGATCGACCCTATATTCACAGGATACTACTTACGAACTTCTATAATTAGAGGCAAGCAAGTAATCCCCACTATATATGCTAGCTAATTCTAAAACATATATGAATTGTTGTCCGGAGAATATGGGTAGATATGACCGTTTAATGGGCCATAAGAATGAAATGTTAGGATTGTACTTATGATACTTTGAATCAAATTTTGGAAACATAATTGGTGTGGATCTAAGCGATCTATTGACTCATTATCAATATGAAATTTTGTAACCTTAATAGATGGCTTGGATCAATCCTATATGATCAATAGATCATCTCCAAGTAAGTCGTTTGATTATGAAACCTCTAACCTCTATATAAAGGCTTATATTTTTCTTTTAGCATGGGAATTAGGCCTGGCTCATACTAACATGTGAGATCCAATCCACACTGTCTATCTGATTATTAAGGTTGAATTATGTTGGAACCACAAATATTAAGTCGATCTAACCATCAGGTGAACTGTGTCGATTATATGGTGTTTGTTGAAAAGAGAAGTATTAAAAATACCATGTGGGCTACTAAGGTTTCAGATGGACTCAGTTCGACCGACAGCAGGTAAAAAGATACTACTTATACTCTGAATTTAAAGACTCTGATGAATTGAGTCATTTTATTTATGATTAACTATAATTGTTGGGTTATTTGAAATATAAATAAAAATGGTAGAGACTACTTTGATTAATCAAGTAGACCCCGCAAGCAATGGTTGTGATTACAGACCCTGTATTAAGGGCTAGGTCCGAAGAGATCCGAATTTAAGAATATTGTAGACCCTGATCATGTCCTCGATCAATCAAAGGTGGGCCATATCATATGAATTCATATAAATCAGAATAATGATTTTATATACATGTTGTGTTTTAGGAAATTCTAAACCGTTATATTTCGATTATTTAAAAAACAATTCATCCTCGTCAAATAATTAGGTGAGTGATCCCAACATGTTTCTTCTTCATTGTTATTAAAATAATTATCTCATTGTTTTGATGATTGTGATCTTTTGTATTGAATGTTTGTTAAATTTGTTAAGAATTGAAATGACATATGTTGTTGTTATGTGTGTGTATGGACAACTGCTAATACCATGCACCAGTCATCCTCATCATGCATACATGTCATGCATCGCATAATTGCACTGAATATGTAACACGCCGAACTTTTCAATGCCCGAGTATTGAAAGTTCTCGAGTGTTACCATAAAATTTAACTTATTATGTACAAGTGTACGATACCAATCTAGCTATCCTAACCTGACATCTATTCTCCAATACAAATCTAACCGTTGGAAATAATCTTCAATCATAGATCAAGTTATCTGACCGTTGATTTTAAGATAAGATCATTATATACCTAAATATTCTCACTTGTCTATCATAGCCAACCGCTTAGTCAAATATGCATTGCTAAATAGAGACATCTAACCATCCACTTTGATTTTGGACCACCTAATTGTAGTAAACTAGCTACTTAATCTCTACATCCTCTCGTACACATTAAGTTGAGATTCTGATCCGTTCATCTTGTTCATCACCTATGAATATGCTTAACCCACCATCAGAAATACAATCTGAGAAACTTATATATATGAAGAAGACACTTAAATCTAATGATACACATGTTCTACCCCCTAATTACTCTAGAAACCCACATTGTGTTCATCCGTTTACAAAACTAATCGTACATATACCTATATACATTATTAAAATACCAACCATCAACTCTTCATATTTTAACATGTCATCTGACCATCCATTATGTTGGTTGATATATGTACGTTCCCTTAGTTAATTTGGTGAATAATTCTTTATTCATAATGATTTAGATATAAATTCTTCTGTAAGAATTACTTAGAAACATGCTTATAACTATGTAGAACCATTAGATTTTTCAAAACTCTCATATCAACAATAATTACGAAAATGCCATTAACCTACACCCCTAAATTCTAGATCTTATGGTTCTCATAATCTGTTTCATGTGAAATTTTATACCATGCATATACATCATAAATTAACCATACATGTCAAATTTCAGCCGTTAGATCATTGTAAAAGTGGCATAATTGACAAATCAGCCCCTTAATCATTAATTTTAGTGTCTATCGATTAAAGAAAGGTCATGGGCAGTCGTACTAGGATATTTCTCTTCATATGAACGACTTATATTGCCCATAATATATACCAAGTATGAAATATAAAGACCCCACTTTGATAGGTGTTGAAGGTCGAATATTGCATATTAGACCCCAGTTATTACCTGGTTTTACGAACGTGATACTGTTTAACGCTCTATTTTAATCGTATTTGTGTTGTAAGGTGAATTTAAGAGCTTGGACTGAAAAGGGGTACTAAAAGTATGAATTTAACGCTCAAGAGTCACCAATGCAAGGGACGGACCCCAGGGGACCGAGATTGAATAATTTACACGCCAGAGATTCGAGAAAATCAAGCAATTCACACTAAAGAAGCCTGAAAATCATCCAAAATACAAGATCACAGGGTTCCCACCATCCGTTCGGCTCGAAACTTTATATCTGGCCTGAGAACCATAAATTAAACGTACATGTCAAATTTCAGCATGGCTCAACGGATAGATCAGTCCATAAATCATCAATCTGGGGTCCACCTAATATCTAGATATACTTCAACCTTGGTCTCAACCCCTTAAATAAGATGAAAGAAATGGATGGACGGAGTGGAGTGGATTTCTCATATACATCACAGTGGACCCCACTTAAGGGTGTGCATGTGCACAATGTGCACTCTCCACCCGAGCACCAGAATTCACAAAACCGGCTAGCGTGCACTGACCGATGTTTTTTTAAAATTTGAAAAACCCACCAGCGGGTGGACGTTCTTGGGCCAGTTGATCACAGTGAGCCACACCCATCGTCCAAATGGACGATCTGGACCATCCATTGCGTCCAGGGGGTGGCCACAACCCTGGCCATGGTGGCCTTTTGGCCCCATGCACACGTACACACGTGGATCGCCAGAAAACGTAGGATGAACGACGAGTTGATTTGATACAGTAGGCCGCACCAAAACTCAACCAAAATCACTCTTTCCCAACTGGTTTTTTCACCAGGAATCCAATGAACGGGGTGAATTTATCTGAAAACATCAATGTGGGGCCCATCGAATACGTTAGCACAACCTGCATAAGGTTTACGCGCATCTGTGAAAACCAGAAATTCTCTGACTTTGTGGCCCACTACTTTGATCGTTTTGATGATTTGAACCGTCCAGAAGTTCAACAAGGGGGGCCACGATCCCGACCATGAAGTCTGAATCGAAGATGGGATGACCGTTGTTCCAAAAACTCGTTCTAAACGCTGTTACTTCTTGAAAGCACGCAAAGTGTGACTTCTCTCCAACCATCAACCTTCTCCACTCTTATAAAAGGAAAAAGAGAGAGAATGTGGAGGGCATCCTCAGATCCATCAGACAGGCAGCCGTGGAGGCAAGGATGGACGTGAAGAGAAGAGGAGAGGGAGAGAGATAACGCGGAGGTGGCGATCTTCAAAGAGTTTTTCTTCCTTTTCTCATTTAATTTTCTTCCTTAATGCTTTTAAGAGTTTTTAGCATGACTATGTTAGGCTAAACCTCTTAGCTAGGACTAAGAGCTGAAGCTTGTAGTGTGATGGGGTGATTTCTATGGCCTTGATCCATGTTTATTGAACTCTCTTTGATTATAATTTGATTATGAGGAATATTCATAGTTTTTAATGGTTTATTGTGACTCAAATTACAGTAGATCTGCAATAGCTTTGAGTATATTCTTTTCATTATGAGATTGTGAATTTAGGAGACCCAGTTATTCACCATCATCTCTTGGGCATGGTTGGATGATGGAATCTTTCCTAGCGTTCATAATTCTCTCTTATATTGGTTGTGGATTGGTTAAATTCTATTGTTTGCTTTGTCTCATGGGCATGGTTTTGTAATAGAATCAATTCTAATTTTCATACCTCTCATCTCTTGAACACTCTATCAAAGGAAGTTCATAATTGATTTTAATGAATTATCTTCCTACTGGATGAAGATAGGACTCTGATTCCAATTATATTTATGAATCAAGTATAAATCTCCCTGATCTCTACAAGTGGATCCTTGGCACCCTAGTTTCCCACCTTTGAATTTTACAAATTTTAATTAATTAGTTCACCATTATTCTCTTAAATTTCTTTGATTTAGATCACATCTTCTTCTAGTTCTAGTTCTAGTTACTTTCAGAATACGTACAAGGTTCAGTCCCTGTGTATTCGACCTCGATCTTACCGAGATTATTACTACATCGCGACCCTACACTTGGGGTTGTAGGCTTTTCCTTAAGCACAAAGTTATCCTTTTTAGATTTATCAACTCCTTATAAATCTGGATCTTCCAATTTAACCACTTCATTATGTCCATTGCAACTCAAATTTGGATTACACTTTAGTCTCATATGACTACAAGTTTATACAAAATTTAGGTCCCGATATATAATCCTAAACCGTTAAAGTCAGTTCCTTCCTTTTAGTACAAAAGGTGAAATTTTAGATTTAGGATTTTTCCACTATCGATCAACCACAAAAATATGTCCAACCATTTGTCTATCCTAACTATACATTTTTTCCAACATGGGGCCCTGATCGTTAAGTGTGGACCGTTAATTGAGATCAAGTTCATTTTGGTACCCGTTAGGAGAATTTTCAAGATATGCTAATATAAATTTCGGATCACTAAGAAAATCATATACCCCAGCCCTATTTGACAACCTTGACACAATGAACGAATTAGATTTAAAGAAAGATGGTAAGAAAAGAGAAAGTTGAAGAAACCCAATCCAAGTGAGATGGAAAACACGCCCCTCACCTGCCCACTCCCTTTTAAAAAGGGGGCGTGTGTTCTCCTCTCCACTCACACGCCTAAGGAAGAGAGAGAAAGAGAAAGAGAGAGAGAAAGAGAGAAAGAAAAGAAAAAGAAAGAAAGAGAAAAAAAGAAAGAAAGAGAAAGAGAAGGAGAAAAAGAAGAAGAAGCTTAGACGCCGTCTTCCTTTTCTATATGTATAGTGTCTCCCTCTTGCTCAAGTGATGTCGTGATTCATGTGGAAGCTTCCCTACATGGATATGTACCTAGGGTTTAGATCTAAAACTAAAGTGATAGATTCCTTTAACTTATATTAACTTGAGTTGATATGAATTTTCGGTTCTCACATGCTTTGAATCCTTTATACAAATATCTAATTTACCCCCATCAATTATTTATTCTTTGAGAATTATGGTTAATGTGTGATGTAAATTATGCATGATCTTTCTAAATTTATGTGAGGATTTTTCCTTTAAAGCTTACCTTGATTTAAGTTGATATGATTTATCTTACCTTTTATATGCTTTAATGTTACTATGATTCTCTCCCTGCAATTGTTTAATTTACCACCAACAATTATTTACCATTTGGGATTATAGTATGATGTTAATTACGAGTGATCTTCATTATTTTTATGTGGGGCGATGAATACAAGCCTTGCCCTTGCCTTTACCAATTTTGTTGAGTTAACCCTTGCTACTCTTTTCTTATTTGGGTTAGTCATTGCCACTCACTCTTTGTTGAGTTGGCCATTACCACTCTCCTCTTTATTAAGTTAGTCATTGTTACTATCCTCTTTGTTGAGTTAGCCATTGTCACTCTCTTCTTTATTGAGTTAGTCATTGTTACTCTCCTCATTATTTTATTAGCCTTGTGCTATTTACCTTTAAGGCTTGGGCATGCGTATTGAGATTCTAAAACTCTCATGATTCAGTTTTCGCTTCCTTTATTGCAAGTGATGTATTAAAGGTATCATAACTAGTGATTCAAATATTCTATCATGGGCATAATGCGCTCTAGGTAGAGACCCTCTCGGTCAACACGTAATTCCATGGGTTTGGGTAGTGGTATACAAATCGATGTAAGGAATTCGCAATACGTGTTACATCACTTTCGGGATTGGATGTCGCAAATACTCGCTCCATGAATAAATCGTGTCATGCAATTCATCTGACTCATGTGTTGTGCCGTCTCGAGATATTCACGTAAATCTACAGTAGCGTTGGATATGTCGGTGTTTGAGAATGCGGGGCGAACCGGGTTTTTTATGAATTATATTCCACATTGTGATGATCACTACGCATGGTGAGCCGCACATACTTTGTTGGGCATGTATTCATGTAGATTGATTGCGCATGCTGATACCTCTGGTAGTAGTGGAGTACGAAACAATCAGAATCCTTACATTACTTTTATGAATCTCTTGAATTATTATTAATCTTAAAAGATAACCATCATTATGAGTAGGGCAATGACCCTCTCCAACCATATAAATGATGCAGGTGATGTACAAGTTGAAAACCTAGAGGACCATCTCCCTATGGAAGATTATACTAAATGAATAAGAATATAGTTTAATAATTTAGTTTTATATTTACACTGTGAACTTGATAATGTAATAAGCTTCCATTGAGAGGGCATTTGATAATTTGTTAAATTATTTTACTTTAATGAAATAATAAATACAATCGATTTTATTCTCGTGAATGGTTTACCTTCACGAATATAATTGAATATGATTTAAATGAAAAAAAAATGTACAATTTTGAAGCATCCAATTCATTCAATTATTAACACCTGGTTTTCTCGAGCACGAGTATAAACTCTGACCGTAAAAATTCGGGATGTTACAGAATATTTGAAGGCATCCCCTAAATGACCTGTAGGTACTCAAGTACCCGGTGATCTAGGAGACCATCCCTGGATGCTCACAATATGTGAAAGTCTACCGAGATTGTGGAAGCTTACCCAAAAAGGTAAAGATGCAAGTTGATGGAATCCAACTCAAGCAAGTGGACTGATCAACCCATGTGATGCATTCACGCATCCATGTATCTAATGCCATTCATGCATTTCTATTTTAATTATGATGTGCATGAACCATGATGGGTTCATTCACTGGGCCTAGCCAGCTGATATTTTATTGATGGAAAAACTATATAAATTTAGTGGACGATAAAACGACTGCTCAAATTTCAGGGCATGAAGGTGAACCAGTGGACGATTCACAAGGGCTATGGCCCTATCTTGATGAAGACGAGTTGAATATGTTAAATCATTAGCATATCTAGTTGAACTCATGTTCTTATTTTAATTATGTTTTTAAATAAATTTTAAGTTGAATAACTAAAAGTTATGAATAGTTAAAGCTCTTTTAATAAATGGTTTAATAAAGCTCCAAATGGGTGGGCTATGGTACTGTGATTAGCTTTTTTGAATATTATCAGTATGTGGATTGAATGCCCATAAATGATCGTGATGGTGGATATGTGTATGTGATTGAAATAAATAAATGTGAGATGTTTTTCTTAAGGTTTGAGTGTGAAAACTTAGTGTACATTTTAACTAACTCTTTGAAAAATGGTATGAAGGAATGATTTTAGTACACATGGTGTACAAGTCACGTGTCATAACTTGAGTTTGTGGGTGCACACTCTGTATTCGAATTTTGGGGCATGATAGAATGGTATCAGAGGTTGATCCACTAAGGACTAAAGGATAGAAGCACTACTAGAATTAGAAAGCGAATATAAATATGGATTTTCCCATTTGGGCATATTGGAATAACGTAGAAATTGTGGCACTCGATTTGTTTTTTGTCACATGCAATGTGTATGAGCATATCAGAATCGATACAGCGACTCGATTCAAACTAAATAACTTGACCCCAAGCATCAAAATAAGCAGATTCATCAAACTTAATAATATGTGACCGAGATCTGAGGAGATCAGTCACCTACTCAGTTACTCGCAAAATACTTGTAATGATCAGGCGATAGTTGGAGAGTGGGGTTCTTCCTCCAAAGATGGGGTTGCACCTTGGCTTTAACAAAAAAAAAAAAAAAAGTCTTTTAGTATACCGGTGTAATCAAATAAAAGGAAATATTTACAATTGGTCACTACGAACAATTGCAAGAATGTTTCTTCTGAAAGAACTACTTGTATTGGATAAGGATCAAGTCCAACATATGAGTATAAACTTGGATTACAACTAAAGGATTATCGCTATTGAATTATCACTACTCTTAAAATAGATTAAGCTCAAGTAAACTGATAGATTTAATTTAGTTGGTGTGAGATTATGTGTTCTACTGATTTCCTCTGTTGTTTATAAACTTCTTTGTTGCATAAATACCATATATTTGTTTCTCTTCATTACTTCAACTGTTACGATAGCTAAATCATTGCCATATTGGTCTTTTGGATCCTTATATCTCTTCAGATCCTTCTAATTGTTTATTTCTGCTCAACCACCTTATGTCCCTTGGACTTCTCGACCTCACCTTGTTATCTTTCTGCTCAAACGCTCTCCTCATATTTCTACTCAACTACTTTTTGGTCGACCATGTTTCTCTCGACCACGCCGCATGTTATATATCTCCCATGCAATGACATGTATCCTTTCTCTACTGGATCTCCTAGGAATGGCCAAAAATAGGGTACAACATTACCCTCGATGTTGCATTGCCTTTGGTTGAAAAGGTGAGAGCAGCATTAGTTCGTCATTTGTGGAATAAATGTGACTGCTTAACTAGGCAAAAACATTTAATTTGTCCATCTTGGTCGAACTTAGCCATCTTGGTCAAAAAATATCAAAGTCGGCTATTTTGGTCAAACTCGACATCTTAATTTAAAAACATAAAATTTAACTATTTTGGTCGAACTTGACCATCTTAATCTAAAAATGTAAAATTTGGCCATTTTGGTCAAACTCGGCCGTCTTGATCGATAAAAGTCAAATTCAACCATTTTAGTCGAACTTGGCCATCTTGGTCAAAAAATATTAAATTTGATTGTCTTGGTCTAACTCGGCTATTGTGATTTAAAAAAAAAAAAAAAAAAAAAAAAAAAAAAAAAAAAAAAAAAACCAACAAATTCAACCGCAGCAATAAAGATTGTCAGTCAATCCATTCCAGATAAGGCTTATGGTAGACCAAAGTAGTACTGTGGTCGAGAACTTGGCCTACTACTTCTCTGACCAGTTGCATGATTCGGTCATGATCTAGATTGTGTTGTTTTAGACCTACCTAGTTTTGTCTTCCATGATACAGTGGATTCTCAGGGAAGGGTTGCCCCCCAGGTATACCCTGGTTTCTTTCTTAAGAACGACGTTCTTGACCTCCTGTTCCGGTCGCCTAAACTCAACAAGCATCAGAGCATTCTGTATCTCCTGAATTGAAATCGGAGAGTACTAGAGGAACTAATGTCAAGTTTTCTACCGAGCAAACCTTAATATTTGGTTGAGGAATCGTTGGCGTTCTTTCAACGATGACAATCATCAGCTAGTTTAAGTGCCTAGTTAGACTGACCATCCACCTATTGAAGATTTCATCCTGGATTTGTAATTGCTCAGCATGAGATCGTGACTGATCGGCAAGATATTGAATCCCCTTTTCAATATCACGCATTCTTGGCAACATAATCTCAAGAGGGTCAATCTAGGATGTAGATGCTCTGTCCGGATTTGAAGAACTGGGTGCCAGATTTGACAACCACTGTGGTGCTGGTTGTGCATGTAATTCCTCTTCAACCAATGGAGATTCATGGGTGCTGGAAGTATTGTGACCACTTCTTTGACTCATGCTTAGCAACACAGCGAAAATTGATAAGATCTCTGATAACCAAATTGTTTGGTGTATGATCAGTTGTGCCAAAACTTGTTAGCCGATACCAAATGAGTATTTAGTACAGCCGATTAGTTTCGTGTCCTTGGGCCACAGAGGGCGCAGTTCATATTTCTTTTAGATTTTGCTGATCCATCGGAGGGTGCAATTCCACGTCAACTTCGTCCGTTGACCAGATTCCAACAATAATAGAACGCATCAAAAACAGCCTAGCAAGTAATTTCAAAAGTTTAATATTTTCTCAATCAAATCGAACTCCTCTTTAAATGAATTGAAGATATGCAATTTTGTCAAGCAACCAATTTAGAAATTCCAGGGTTTTCTCGATTGAATCAACCCCAATTGATGACCACTCGATCGAATCAAAGGTTGATCGATTGCATAAAAAATCATTGATTTTCTTTACTTTAAAGCACTTGATCTTCGATCTTCCAAGTACTTGTTTCCTTTAATCTAATCTTCCAGCTTTGATTCTTCGTAACTTTAATTGCCCCATCTTCATTTCATTTGGCCTTTAATCGTCTATTAATTATAACTTGCATTTATCTTGGGCACCCAAATTCTTCTACACATCGAAAATTAATCTAATCAAGTTGATTTAGCATTCAAATGCAAGGGAAGAATACAAAACTGATAATAAATATACAATATTTACTTATAACCACATAAGTTAGAGATAGAACTGGCTGTTAGGACATCTCCCATGGCTCATAAGAGACCTACCAGTTGCATGGTTCAGATGTCCGCGACCCATCATCGTGAAGCCAAATAGCTGGACTTTTCCTCATACTACCAGCCACCTTAATTTCCATATGAGCCCTTCCTATCTTACACACAGGTGACTTATTTCGGGGTGCGTGGAATAGTCAGCGTTGTTATTTCTTCACATGCCTATCTATTAATTAAATCAGCACATGCACTTGTTTAAATAATGGATTATTTACTTTGCGAAAGAACCTCGCTTCTTCCAAATAACCATCACTTAATTAAGCCCACACCGTTGTGCCGAATTTAAACCATTTGCCGGTTGATCTTAACCACTCCTTTTTAGGTGTGGTCCACCTGATGATAAAACTCACCTAATTGTATTGTCCATCAAATGTTTAGTGGTCCAGATAATCTGGCCAGTGAAAATTTCAGGCCTTGCTCCACGCAGAATGCAGCCAATGGGTGTTTTGGATTTATATCCGTGGATGAATCACCACAACTTTGAAAACTGTGGTAGACTATCACTGTAATATTGAGTTCTAACCAATACAGAACTTGTCATAGCGACCCTACGACTTTCAACCGAGTTGTATTCTATTCTCAGAACTCCAGCTTGGACGCGAGTTCCCTGCAACACCTATTACCGGGAGTTCCTGCAACACAAAGCTCTATGGAACCTACACTGATGTCCATATAAAATCCACTCCGTACATCAGTTTCTCCGGTTCATCTTAGGATGAGAGACCAAAATGAAGATCCAAGACCCAAGTGGGCCAAACCACAGGAAATAGTGCAGATGGAAATGACTGCCATTGAAATCTTCTTAGAGCTCACGGTGATGTTTGTATGCCATCCATCCTTTTCATAAGGTGATTCCCACAGGTATGAAGCGAAAACACAAATTTCAGCCAGATTAAAATCTTCTTTCGGCCCCAATCTGGTTTCAATGGTGGGCATTCATTCGCCACCTTTTGTTCTGGTGTGGCCCGTTTTAAGCCTTCAATCTGGATCAATTTTTTTTTCTTTTTACAGAATATCATCTGTTGAAACCGATAGACGGGGAGGATTTTACACGGATATAACTGTGGGCTCCACAGGGTTCCGTGTGCAGGAAGTCCCTGTAACAAACAGCTACAGGAAACTCGCATGGACTTTTCCATTTGTCTGTTTGATTTTTCAGGTAATAGGCAATTACCCGGTCAATGGGATTATCGCATTGTTTCTTACACCGACCGACGTTGACGGCTTAACTTTTCTACCGTAAGACCGAGGATGGTTGCCAAATGAATATAGGGCTCACTGTAACGTACGTGATGTATCAACACCATTCATCTTATATGTCTGCCTCATTTAGGTCATGAACCCAAAAACAAGGCTGATTCAAAGCTTCAGTGGACCACACCACAGGAAACAGTGAAAATTGGATGCTTTTCGTATAAAAATTCATGTGGCCCTCAAAAGTTTTGGATGAAGCTGATATTTGTGTTTACCCTCTTATCAATGTTTTTATGACTTCATGAACAGGTTAGATGACAAATAAGCATTAATGTAGTCCTAATAAATAAAAAACTTTCAATGGCAGACGTTTAAGGCTATTGTTTCATGTGGTATGGGCCACTTGAGTGTTGCATCTGTCTTAAGTTTAGACTTAGGCCCTAAAGTCTTCTGATAAAACAGATAAACGGTGCAGATATGTCATGCACATCATAGTGGGGTCCACAAATTGAAGTCAGCTTTTTCATATCAATTTTGAAGACGAAATACATTTGAAATTTCAAACATAGTGAAAGATAATAAAGACCTTTTTAAGGATATTTTCTTGATATACAAAAATAAAACAGACCCCTTCAGGTAAGGTAAATGGGTAATAATTACTTACCAGGTACCCCATCGTTTCTTATGCCGACATTGACGGCCTAACTTGAGAGCGTTAAAATCAAGGATAGCTGCAAAATGAATATAGAGCTCACTGTGATGTACGTGATGTATCAACACCGTTCATCTTATATGTCAACCTCATTTAGGCCATGAGCTCAAAAATGAGGCTGATCCAAAGTTCTAGTGGACCACACCACATAAAACAGTGGAAATTGGATGCTTATCTTATAAAAATTTATGTGGCCTTCAGAAGCTTTGAATGAAACTGATATTTGTTTTTACTCCCTTGTCAATATTTTTATGACTTCCGTGAACAGGTTAGATGACAAATAAATATTAATGTGGGCTCAATAAACAAAATAATTTTCAATGGTGGACGTTTAAGGCTATTATTTCCTGTGGTATGGGTCACTTGAGCATTGCATCTATCTCAATTTTGGACTTAGACCCCAACATCTTCTGATAAAACAGATGAATGGTGTGGATATATCATGCACATCATAGTAGGGTCCATGAATTTAAGTCAACTTTTTGGACCAATTTTCGAGATGAAAATACATTTGAACTTTCAAACATATTAATGACCTTTTTTAGAGGTATTTTCTTGATACAAGGAATTCAAACAGGCACTTTAGGTAATAGGTAATTACCTCATAAATGGGTAATACTTACTTATTGGGTAATTCCCGCATCATTTCTTATGCGGACGTTGACCGCTTAACTTGTTGGCGTTAAAATTGAGGATGGTTGCCAAATGAATATAGGACCCACTGTGACATATGCAATGTATCAACACCGTTCATCCTATATATCCGCCTCATTTAGGCCTTGAACTCAAAAACAAGGCTGATCCAAAGCTCCAGTGGACCACACCGTAGGAAACAATGGAAATTGGATGCTTACCGTATAAAAATTTATATAGCCCTTGGGAGTTTTAGATGAAGCTGATATCTGTGTTTACCCCTTATCAATATATTTATGACTTCATGAACAAGTTAGATGATAAAGAAACATTAATGTGGACCCAATAAACAAAATAATTTTTAATGGCGGACGTTTAAGGCCATTGTTTCCTATAATATAGGCCACTTGAGTGTTGCATTTGTCTCGATTTTGGACTTGAGACTTAAAATCTTCTTGATAAAACAGATGAATGGTGTGGATATGTCATGCACATCACAGTGGGTCCACAAATTTAAGTCCGCTTTTTTTGGACCAATTTTGGAGATACAAATACATTTGAAATTTCAAACTGGGTGAAAAGATAATAATGACCTTTGAATTCAAAGGTATGCTGTTGATATACAAAAATCAAACAGGCCCATCTTCAGCTCTCTCTCTCTCTCTCTCTCTCTCTCTCTCTCTCATTATCCCCTCTTGATTTCATTGCTAGCCCATTAATCCATTTCACTCCGTTTGTCTACCATGAATCTAATGCAATTTCTCATTCCCATTGTAAGTCCCATTGTCCAAATAATTCTCTTCTTTCTCGGTCTACTTCTCGCTCCAGTCGTAGAAATCCGATCTCTCTCTGACCTCAATTACAACATCGAGGCCTTATTAAGAGAGACAGAGAACCTAAAAAGCAAGCGCGATGACGTTCTCGGGACAATCCAACAAGGCAAGAGACAAGGAAAGACCACAACAAACAAAGCTGAGAACTGGCTAGAAGATGTGAACAATGTCCTGGTCAAAGTCGAGTTGATCAAATTGGATTTCGATCAGAAGAAGACCATCTTGAATGGTCATTTCACTAATTACATCGCTCGTTATAAATTGGCTAGATGGGCCGTTCGGAAGCTTGAAGACGTTAAAGAATTGAACAAGAAGTCTCTTGATGATCTGATCACAAGGCCTCCACCATCAAGGGTGGTACACATGCCCACTACAGCAACAAATAGTCAGACCACATCGCAGCGAACTGTAGATGAGATATGGCAATGTTTACAAGACGATGAGAATTGGATCATTTGCGTGTATGGAATGGGTGGAGTAGGAAAAACTACTCTCATGAAATCTGTCAACAACAGGCTCATCGGAACCCAAGACTTCGACGTCGTTATGTGGATAACTGTATCCAAGGAATTCAATATGGAGAGGATCCAAAAAGAAATTGGGAACTCGTTGGGTGTGTACTTTTCTGACGATGAACCAAAGAGAGTGATTCTCTTTTCTGCATTGAAGGACTTGAAGTACATGCTAATCTTAGATGATCTGTGGCATGAGTTTGAGTTGGAGGAAGCTGGGATTCCCAAGCCAAATGGGCAAAACGGATGCAAAATCGTCATAACTACTCGATTTATTCAAGTGGGCAATGCAATTGAGGCTGACAAACATATAAGAGTAAATACGCTTACGAGCGAGGAATCGTGGAATTTGTTCTGCGAGAAAGCTGGGTATGTGGCTCGCTTGCCTCAAATTCGACCATTAGCTGAGCAGGTTGCCACTGAATGTGGTGGTTTGCCACTTGCGATCATTACGGTGGGATGTGCTATGCGTCACAAGGAGAAGAAAGAGCTGTGGCTTGATGCATTGAGATCGTTGAGGGGATCTGCACCTGAGATTCCAGGTATGGAGCCTAAAGTGTTCCTTTCTCTGAAACTTAGTTATGACCACTTAGATGATGATAAGTACAAGCATTGCTTCTTGTATTGCGCCCTATTTCCAGAAGATTATAACATAAAAATACGGAAACTAGTAAAATTGTGGACAGTGGAAGGGCTTATCGACAATTTTGAAAACTTAGAAGATGCATTGAACAAGGGACACACCATCATTGAAAGAATCAATGAGGCATGCCTTCTGGAGGACAATTCGAAAGAACTATGGCAATCCAGTGGTATGTATGTCAAGATGCATGATTTGATTCGTGACTTGGCGATATGGATTACATCTCCGCGGTCCCATGAAGAATCAAAATTTCTTGTGAGAGTTCATGCGGAGCTAAAGGTGCCACCCAGGGTGGAGATGTGGGAGGAGATGCAGAGGATTTCATTGATGTGGAATGAAATAGAGGAGCTTCCGATTCGGCCCAATTGTCCTAAGTTGGTCTCCTTGTGGCTTAAAAACAATCTCAAATTAAAGATAATTCCTAGTAGCTTCTTCGAGCTCATGCCAAAACTTCAGGTTCTTGATCTAAGCTACACCGCCATTCAATCGCTTCCAATGTCCTTGTCTTTGTTAGTGAATTTACGTGCACTGATTTTGAAACATTGTAGAAGTTTAGTTGTGCTACCACCATTTGGAGAGCTAAAAGAACTCGAATTCGTTGATCTCTCTTGCTCTGCCATCAGCAATCTGCCTAAGGGCTTTGGAAATTTAGTGAAACTTAAGAAATTGAATCTATCACGCTTGGATTGGCTCAGAAGAATTCCACACAATGTAATCTCTAGACTGTCGAATCTAGAGGATCTAAAACTGCTTAAAACGTGTGTGAACTGGGCCTCAGATGCTGTTTCACAAGAAGTAACCAGTGCTACGCTAGGCGAGGCAGCAACCTTGAAACGCTTAACTACTTTCAAAATCACAATACCTGACATTGATTGCCTGGAGCATGATGTGTTCCATCGATGCTGGCCAAGCTTGAGAAAATTCACTTTTTACATTGGTTCCGATAATTGGTTCAGTGACAAGTTATGTTGCGAGAAGTCCGTGCAGATATATGGTTGTGACCATTTCCCTCATGGAAGCAAGGTGATGATAGAGCATGCGGAAGCCTTGGGTTTCGAGAAATGCAGTGGTCTAACACGGGTTTCTCAAGTTGCGGGCAACTCGAAGAACTTAAGACAGCTTCATATCCACGATTTCACTGGAATGAATTGTGTTATAGACTGGAGAGACGTGGGAGATGGTGCACTCCAAAGGTTAGAGATGTTGTACCTCGATCAGTTACTGAACTTGAAAACACTATTCGAGGGGGCAGTCCCACAAAGAAGCCTTCGAAACCTAAGATCCATAGAGGTTTCAATCTGTGGCAAGTTGAGGTGTCTATTCTCTTCCAGTGTGATAGAACATCTAGAGTCGTTGGAGGAACTTAAAGTGCGGTCGTGTTATGAAATGGAGGAAATTGTTGAAGGGGACATGTTGCCAGACAATGCATTCCCACGATTACGCGAACTGAGGCTAGAGAGATTATATAAATTAACAAGAATTATCTCTAGTACAGCATCAGCTTTTATGAGCTTGCAAAAGATGGATGTGTATGGATGTTCATTATTGAAGAAGCTGCCCTTCTGCACTAGCATACAGACGATCAAAGGAGAGAGAAAATGGTGGGATTCTATGGAGTGGGAAGATGAGCATAACAGGTCCTTCTTTCACCAGAAATTTCAACAATGGGCCCTTCCCCAAGGCGAAAAATCTAGCGCTGGAGTCCATCAAGATGGTATGTATGAGTGGTATTCTCCGATATTCATATTGTCTAATCTTCCATCTTCCATTGGATTTCTCATTGGCTATCATAGGCAATTTGCATGAGGTGAGGTTGACATGGTGATTCTTGATGCACATGCCAATGTGGAACATCCATGTGGGGCTTGGGCCATTCATTAGGTGAAGCCTAGCAAGATATTCTCTGCCCCAAGAGTGAGGGCTGGTTCTGTCATCATGTAGGCCACAAATATACATTGAAAATAGACTTTCAAATCACACAAACACATATTACTGTCAATTTCTCATAGATGTGCTAGCTTGCCTGATTCTTGCGCCTGGCTATGCGTTCAGTGCGCCCCACCTAATGAATGGACTGGATCTACAGTGTGTTTCCATTGTGTCATGTGCTGTGAGCGGCCTCTTCAGACTCTTCTCCCACTAATGGCGTTGCCATTCACTTTACTGTTTATCTGTCTGAGACCCATTGTTGTTTTCCTTTGATCTCTTCTCTTTTTCTTTGTGTTTTTTAATTCAATAACTGCCTGCTTTCTCTGTATTGTTAATTGATGGCACAGAGTAATTAGAAGAATAATTTCATTTTAGTGATCATGTGAACTACCCAAAGAAATAAATTCAATCAATACTAATATGCAGTATAGACATCATTGGACCATCCTCTCTCCCAGACACATAAACAGTGGAATCACCGGCTGAAACGACTTAAAATTTGAAGGAACCTCAGGCTTGTGTAATCACACATGACTAGAGGTTCATATACAGGGCTGAAAGTGATCATGATACTCTTGTAAGGTACAATATGCATCATAGAGATGCAATAAATGTGGTATGTGTGTACCGCAATCCAAACCGACCAGTTATGAATGCTTCCTGATCCAAAATCAGTCTTCACAAAACTCTGATTGCTTCTATTGAAATTCGACAGTTAATCAATTTTCTAGCCATTCTTTTGGTGAACACTGGTCTTGTTATCTTTAGGTTATTCCCCATTACACTGTGCCCACGATTTGGATGGTTTGGATTAAGGTCGGTCTATACCATGATACATTGGCTGCTTTCATGCATATGATCCATTGTACTGTCTCTTATTTTTTTACCGTGTATAATAGATTATTGAAGGTCAGTTTCTGATTTTAATGGCTGTTTTGAACTGAGTATTATTATTTTTTTTTTTTTGGACATGTTAATGAGATTTTTGTCAATGAATTTGCCAACTTCTGAATAGACCCTAAATCCGTTGCTGGATGTTGCAATTTTTTTTTTTTTAAAGATTTTAAAGTCACCTTAAGTTTCTCATTAATCCATATCAGAATTTCATTTTGAACAAAATATAGCACTCTTTAATTTGAATATTTCGGACCTCCTTAGTGTTCTATGTATCTGTGTGTATACCATGCTCTCTTCGACTTCCCGACTACCTGGTAGCAAACAGAGTTGAGAAAGCAGAGACAATAAGAGTTTATACTGAAAAAAAATATGGAGCACATAGTTGCATGAGTGGCAAAAAACACATCCAAGAAAAAAATGCAAAGACACCATACGGTAGAATGGAAAAAAACACATTGAAGAAAAAATGGATTTCTGTTATTTGATTATAGAAAAAGGTTCTACCATATATCAGTTGACATATTAGAGCACATAAAGATAGGAAGTAACAACCAAAAAAATGTATTTCTCAAATATTAATGAATTTGAGTTAATGTCATCAATCATCATATGAAAATAAACCTTTTAGCTTGTAACTGTATCTTCTTCATTTGCCCAACTTGCAAACTCATTCTTTCACTCCTATTGTAAAGGCTGAAATGAACATGCAGCCTTTTTCTTTTTCCTTTTCAGGAAACTAGTGTCTTCTATTGAAAATTTGTTCGAATGACGTGAATTTTTACACTTAATGCATGGGTGTATCTCTGCCTTTTAATTCACAAAGGGCTGTTGTTGTGTGAAGGAGCTTCCTAGTTGTAGAGTAATGCAAAAGAATGCAATGATGTGTGTTTATCTAAGAAGACATGTCGTTCGCGACACCCAATTGGAAGGTACAATATGAACAGCTCCACATTACTTGATTATAATTAGTCTGGCTCTCTATTTTCTTGTAGATTCTTGGCATCTTATCTCTCTGTTGGCAAATTTTCAGGGGCTTCAATGTTCTCAATTGATTGGAAAAGCATTGGAAGGAAGTGAAGATGCCGAACATGTCCAGTTTACAATTCATTTTGAGATATTATACAATGCTTGGGCTTAAGGTTTGTGCAATACGGTTCGATTATATGAAATGGTATTTATGGGACCCATGGTTCAATGATCCAAACAATCGAAATTTTGGGGTCCCAGTCTGTATGCAGCATACACCAACTAATCCCAAGATTGGAAGAATCCAAACCATTAGTAGGTGACCAACAAATAGATGGGTTAGAAAGAAATGCAATTAATTGCATTCAAGTAAAAAGGCTAAATGTTGTACAGCCAGATCTTCTAATCAGATGAGTTTTTCAGGAATGGAGCAACCATGTGAGGACCATCATATCATCGGTTGTTGGATCACTGAACCACGCGCACCATTTATACAAAGTGAAAAGCGAACTGTATGGTCCATACTTTTAAGCCTGAGTTTGGGATAATATCTCGTTCGTTTCACTAGTAAGCTATTAAATAGCTTTATCAATGGGGCACTTTATGTAATCTTTTAGCTCCTTCAGTTAATGTTTTCAGATGCTTTGTCATGTATTTTCTATTGTCCAAGGATGTTTACATCTAATGTTCATTCATATTCTCCAACACATACATAACTGGCTCTTGATATTGCAAATTTTACAATTGTGATTGGAATGGAAAAGAAATTTTGATCTTGAAATCCTAGTTGCCATCTTGTATTTGATTTTTATCATTAGCTATTAGTTTTATGTGATTATACCTTCTTGCAGGCAGTCAAATTTAGAATTCTTCTGGTTTTTTTTTTTAATAATAGTTTGTAGCATATATCCTAGCTATTTCATTGGCTACCATCTCATTCAGTTCTCAGATGTGGCCGAACGATATGGATAGAATTTCTGTGACTAAAACATGAATTCCCCAAATGAGGGATTCATGAGTACATCAGAACAGAATAGTTTTCTTATTAGGTTCTTTTGATTAAAACAATTTGAGATTTTCCCTCCCAAACAGCATGTTTGGCAGCAACCCCCAACCCACAATTGGTTGAACATGTTAGTGGGGGCAGTTCATTTCAATCTTAGACGGCTTTGTAAAACAAAACTCAAATAAAACAACTCTGTTACTCCAATATTTCAAATGAATGAAATTCTAATTTGGTGGAAAAGCTTTTCACCTGCGCTACATTTATGATGCTTGCTTGCTTAAAAATTTGGTTTGCTAGTCTACTTCAACCAAGGAAAAAATCATGTTTGTTAGAGAATGACACTTTTATACACAAGCACTCAAAAATTTTAGACATTGGATATTTTTCATTTTTAATCATCTAGTTGTTGGTTCAAAGAGGCCAAGAACCGAAAAAATATTTCGTTTTTTGTCAGAGACCTCTTAAGTTAGGTTTGTTGGGGCTCAACCTTGTAAGGAAACTCCTTTTATTATAAAGTTGATTTAAAGCTTTTTCCTATTTGTAAGGAAACGCCACGTGTACAATACCAAATCACATATTTTTTATCAATTAAAACCAACCCAAAACACATTAATTATATAATTCAAGTTTGGCAATTAGAAATTTGCCTATTTCATGTGTGCATCCAAATGGGCCCTGAATTCACTTGGTGTAGCCCACCTGACCTTTGGATCAAGCTGATTTTTATGATGCCTCTTCATCCTGGTGGGGCTCACCTGATGAACGTGTGGGATGGCATATGCAGGGCACCATCCCCACTAATGGTGGCCCAGGAAGCTTTCTAAGGTAGAGCACCATCCCCACTGATCCTTGTGGTGTGGCCTACCTGAAATTTGGATTGCCCTGATTTTTCCACTCAAGTATTAACACAAGGTTCTGTAACTGATTCACAAAGTGGATGTGAGACTTTCATTGGACCCACATGAAAGTTGTCCCGAATTGATGGGCTTTCAGGATCTGACCATCTACATGATATTGGGAGTTTGTAAAAGCTGAAGATGAACGGTGCATATCCAGTGGTCCACCTAACTATTACCAGAGCAAAAATGGCATTATGGCTCCTCTAATTTTATAGTTAAGATAAATTTAGATGGACTCCTTTCTATGTTGAATATATGAACTTGGGAGCTGTTATCCCATTTCCAATCTTCCGTATCTCTTATTTGAAATTGAATTTAAAATCTATAGTTTTACGAAAATAGTTGGACTGAAAATCTGAAAAGCATTTGGTACCTATTCATTAGTAGTTGCTCACAAGTGGGCCACATGGGCTCATATCCAACACCATAGTAGGTGGATGTTGGATGATCTTCCAGCAATGCAAAGTTTTCGTTCCTTGTTAAGAATATATCAGATCATTTTTCTCTATAAAAATATCTGGTGGGAGTTACTTGAAAGGACATGACTAGATGAATGATACCATGATGATCAAGCTTTCATGAGTTATATGAAGTGTTGATTGATCAAGAACTTTCATTTAGTAGGGCATCATGTGATGAGCAGTGGACTTAGATCAGAAATTAGCGGACATGATGCAACACATAAAATTTAAATATGATATGCAAGATTTCAGGCGTAGATCATACTTATAATTCAGAAACAATAACATAAAAATTCCACATCCCATACAAACGTTCAAACATTCAAGCAAGGGGAATTTGTGCGGGTCCAGGTTTACATAAGTTAGGACTGGATCAGTAAAATTATGGACCAAATGATGCTCAAAGGGAAATAGAAATCATCCACACATGCACAGTAACCAGTCTCTAATCCAAGGGATTCACCAATTTCAATTCAAGGAACCCTAGGGTAAAAAAAAAAAAAAAGGGACAAATAAATTAAGGATAATGCAATCTGGGGTTCGGGTTTATAAAATAGGTATAAAATGAGAGAAGATAAGAAGGAAAACCTGAACTGATGAAAGTCCATGCGTGCGGACAGCGGTAGGGTCTGGCGCACGTGCGCACGAACCTAGCCGCATGTGTGAACGAGGCCCGATTCCCCAAATGGCCTCCTTGGCCCTGATCGGCAAGTGGAGGTCTTCAAAACCTTCAAGTTTTATGGTGATTCGACGTACGGTCTACGCGCAGTACTCCGCCAAAGTTTCGGCCCTCCCGCAGGGCCAGATTCTGGAAACTGGCTGTAGGGATAAGAATAGCTACAAAAACTGGTGAATTCAAAGCAAGAATGTTTGTAGAAGGTGAGATATATAGATGGAAGAAGGTACGGACGGATTGGGATAGGCATGGCTTCGCACCACAGTAGTTAGTCCTTCGAAAAGGGAGGGCTTCACACCCACTTGAGTTTTTCCAAAACTTAAAACCTAGAGAGTAGAAAAAAAAACACGCAGAAATTTTTATTAAACTTCAATTAATCAAAAGAATTACAAGATGTATCTATTTATAAGGAAAACCCTATACCCCAAAACTCGTGCCATGTGCGCAACCTATTACTTGACGATGAAGTAAACCAAAACTAAAACCAATCAAAAGAATCTAGCTTTCATGATGTTTTAAATAACATAAATAAATAATAAAACCTAAAATATGAACTTAATCAGACTAATGAGCCCCGATCATGATATCCCATGATGGGCTTTACTTGATTATAAAACCCACTCAAATGAACCAAAACTCCGTCTTCTAACTAGGAGGCCCTCCCTGAATGTCGTCATCGAGCCAGATCGATGGTGGGGCCCTCCCTCTCCTTCCGTACGTACGTAAGGGGCAGCGTGCATGCTCGTGTACGCGTGATGTCCACATCAAGACAATAAATAGATAGTTCACACAGTTAATGATTGGGGCATTGGAGGACCTACTCGAGTATAACAGAGGCAGAGGCGATCACTGACATCAGTGCAACTCTATCTGTGGATGAGAGAGAAGTTCCAGATAGGTCCGTTCGACCACTTTAAAGACCCCACATGCATTGGGCATGCACCAATTTTATAATTAATGGTGTTTTGATTAAAAGAAAATAAAAGACTTGTCTCCCTTGAAAAAAGGCCTTCTTCATCTTCCTTTAAGATTTGTGGGAAAATCCTACTTCCAATCAAATTGTGGAAGAGTTAGAAGATTGCTTGATGGTGGACTCCTCCAATGTTCTCTTCTTCCTCTTTCTCTTCTCTAACAAGGTGCATAACTTCCTTTACTTTTCTTTTCTTCCTTTTTCTACAACTCTAAAACCAAAATCATTTCATCCCACATTCATTTTTTTAAACACAATTTTCCCATCAAACCTATCAAAACTCAGCCATCCATCGACTGTTTGTACGGACAATCCTATCCCCTTTATATATATATATATATATATATATATATATATATATATATATATATATATATATATATATATATATATATATATATCTTCTTTCTCCTGACATCATCCTATCCACCCTTTGCTAACCCTTGCATCAATCTTAAATCTAAGACCGCAATCCCTAATTTCCTAAATCCCTAAATTTCTAAGTCCCTAATTCCTAAAATCTCCAAACCTCGATTCTTGATTCCCAAAACCTCCTTTAAAAAATATGACTTTTAAACCCATTTTCTCCAAATTTGATTTTTATAGTGCCATTGTTTCTTCATGTGAATGTTGCCCTACTTATACTAGATTGGAAGTCCCAACTTTCAAGTGGGGGTCACTCTTGTGATATTTTATACTTTCATGCACCATATATGTGATAGGTTAGGTCCATTGAATGATAAATCTAAATTTTCATTACTTATAATGTGGATGTGCTTGTTTTTACTTGATGGACGATTAAATTAATATGTACTTTGATCTGGTATCATTCATCTTAGACTAGTTTCACTCATCCTACATCAGTTAATTGTGGCAATAAGTCAGATTTTGGTCCAACAAACTCAGCCTAACCTGACCAGTTTATTAAATGGGCTAAGAATTTCAGCCAAATCCTAATTAGTAACCCATTGCCTATGGACCAACCCTACCCATATAGAACTCATCAGCCCCGAGCCCAATTAGACCTAACCCATTTAATTGTAATGGACGGATGGCATGATCACATTCGAGTTTAAGAATGTAATTATGTGCTAAAGGTGTGCGCAATCCTACAGAATTGGTGTATACCTAAAAATATAATTGCATCATGTGTATGTATCCATACTCATTGCCTATTCATTTGCTTTGACTTTTGGAGCCGGTTAGGTTAGGCCATCTGATGCGGCCCATTAAGTTATTACATGGGCAGGCTGCACAAGACATGGTCCAAACCAAACTCGACCCATTTAGTTAAATAAGCCACATTTTCTACCAAAACCCAACCTATTAGCCTTGCTTGTGGCCAACTTGCTCCTTCACTACCCTTAACACTGTTGAATAGAGTGGTTTGGTTGTTTGCCGATTCAATGGGTACATGAGTTGTGTTTAGAAAGTCATGAGACAGTTTGGTACGGGAGAACTACAAGGAGCAAACCCCCCTACTTTAGTCAATAAAGATCGAAGGGGTATGAAGATTTTGTATCTTGGCTTCCATCTAATTATCACCCCTTACATGATAAGCTGTTGGTTATCACTCATATAGACAATAGCATTTCTAAATAGGTTAAGACTAGAGAATTTTTTTTTTTAATACATCTTTCGAAAAAGTCCGTTTTCAAAATCACAAAGACCTTGAAATTGATTATGATTTCCCCCTGCCCTCTTCCTTGGAGGCAAGCCTTTCGAGTGCATACTCTGTTGGTATCTCTTCAACAATGAGTTTTTCATATGCCTGAACCATAATGTCTGGGCCGCAGCCATGATCCCTCGAAATGGCTCTCTCGCCTCTTAGCGGGATGTAGAAGCAAGCTGCCCTATGTGGACACTTGTTTTACATGATTTGCATCATTTTGATCTATTTGATATGATTTCCTTAGTTGATGCCTTAACTAAAGTCCGGTCTTTCAATCAAGTCATGACTTTTTTTTGAATGCTACCAATCTATTAATGCTCCCGTAATAAGAGTCAAGTCCGTAATCACTACTAACGCTAATCCAATCTTGATTTCAAGTAAAAAAGGATAGCCTATTTGAAGTTCTCATTTTTGGAATGTGGACACCGTACAGTGGTCCAAATTAAATGGTCAAAACTTATGGGGTTAGAGGTCAAGATCATTCAATCAAATCTACTGACTATAGTTCATTAGATTAACAGTCCCAATTCCATGTCCCATACAGATTTTGCCAGGTGTGCGTCCGCACTTTTGGAACTTTTATAGAGCGGATTAAAATAGCATTTTTCAGTGACAGAGATCCAAATATTCCGAATTTCCACTAAAACCGATGCCAAGAGGTTTGCACGATAACAACATTCAAGGTATGACAACATGCAGATGCACGTGCCAACACGTGTCGTAATGACAACATGCCCGTTGAGTATGACAACATGCAAGGTATGACAACATGCCAAGAGGTTTGCATAATGACAACATGCAGATGCCAGTGACAACACGCATTAAATCCATCCATAAATGGGCCCCACCATGAGATGAAATGGTCTGAAAATCAAGCCCAACTTATGCTAAAAAAATGGACGATAAAGAAAGATCAACAGCCAATGGCCCATGTTCTAAGTACAGATGGGACCACTTGATAAAATCCCACTTGATTTTTGGGCCACTTTTACTTCATCTACACGTGTAACCTGCCCATTGAGTAGCTTTGATGGAGCACACGTGTTTTACGGTTGGTGTCGGCACGTTTACCTTGTGTAGGCATGCATGTAGATGCAGTGAGGTGAAAGGACCTAGATATCACGGTTGCCAATAATACTTGAAAGTGACGTCATCCAGGGATTTGCACATTACGTATAGGGGCGCGGATTGGGTACTACCCCGCCTGTACCAAGCTCGGAACAGCTGGGGCTCTGAGGGGCCCACTGTGATGTATGGATTTATCTACACCGTCCATCCATTTTTCCATACCATTTTAACATATAAGTCAAAAAAGAAAAGGATATCCAAGACTCAAGTGGGCCATACAGTGGGGATTAAACTCCCACCATTAAAAAATTTCTAGAGTCGCATAAGTTTTGGATCAAGCTGATATTTGTGTTTTTCCTTCATCTGGATCTATGGGACCTTATGAAATGGTTGGACGGGAAATAAACATCACGATGTGCCATGGGGAAGGTTCCAACGGTGGACATCATTACCATAGCTGCTTCCTGTGGTGTGGTTTACTTGAGTCTTGGATCTGCCTCATTTGTAGTTTTATAACCTGAAATGATATGAAAAACTGGATGGACGGTGTGGATAAACTCATACATCAATGTGGGCCCCTCAGAGCCCGAGCCTGTTCCGAGCTTGGTACAGGCAGGGGTAAAGTACCCAATCCACGTTCTACACGTGGGATGAATTCTGGCAAGTGGGACCTATTGTTCTAGAATCCACACCGTTAACATTTTCCATACAACAATGATGGACCATGCTCAAAATATCTCCTTTATAAGACAATGGTAAAATTCCTTTTTGTGACTTCAAAACAAACGGCTAAAAGAGAAATGCAGCGATGGTCCAGATTAAATGGCAAAAGTCCAAAATCAATGGCTATGATTTTCCAATCTGGCTGATTTTTGACTATGTCACTATGTGCAATTGAAACTCCGCGGATAACGTGCAAAGAGTCCGACCGCGTATAATATAATTCCACAAAGCTACTAACTTCCGAATCATCAATCGGGCCCACTGAAGTAATGGGGCTTATAAGTGGTGGGCCCGACCCGTTTTATAATCGGGGCTTTAAGAAAATGGCTGGATACGTCAGAGCCGTGTACTCAACCATTCATGAGAGGAGAAGAGTCGACGACGAAAAGGTCGATTCTCCCCCAAAACTTACCAGAAACCCCTGCAGGAATTCCCCGGCACAAATCGGGCCGGAAGATCTCGATTTCCTGCGACGAATCCGACATGGTTTCTCCGGAAAACCCTAACTGGATCTTCGATTGCGGCCTCATAGACGATATTTCCGTCCCGGGAGGGGATTTCCAGCCGCCGGCTCCGGGGTTTTACTGGCCATCTCAGGGGTTCAGCGCGTCGAATAATGCCAGGTGTGTCTATTTGTTCTGTCTTCGATCTTATCAGAAACTAAGGTTTCTTCTTTCGTTGTTTCGATTCTGTTTGTTTATGTAAATTTTTCTGTTTTATTAGAATTTTTCAGATTTTTCTTTGTTGAAATTGCAGAAAAATGAGTGAAATTGGGGATTTTTTCATGAGGGTTTGTGGGTATTTTGATTTTTTTTTTAAAAATAATTTATGGGTGTTCGTTATTTTCATCTTAAAAAGAATTTCAGAAGTTTTTTTCCCCCTAATTTCAATAGCATTTTTTCTATATTTTGAATCATTATTAGAATGTTAATGTTTAATGTTCCCGTAATTTGCAATCTGGAGAAGGAAAGATACATCTTGCAACACAAATCGCTGCAAAACCCGCTCACCTGCATATACATATAACTTGTTTTTCCTCCCAAAGTGATGATGTGCTATTGGACAATAGACATCTGAATGTATGCGCTCGAGCATACAGCTATACTTCCACCATGTTTGAAATGCAATTTCATCCAAATAAAATGGTTTAACCCCAAAAAAATGCTTCTTTTTCTTTGTTGATTGGATTTGTTTAGACAGGCATCATATGACTGAGGATGAATTCTATGATATAGTTTTTAAAGAAACTTGAATCTCTTTATCATGATTGCTTTCATGTACTGAATAGCATTTGGTAGAAGAGGAAGTTCCTCATGACACAACATTCCTAGAAACTACTCCCTCAGCAAGTCTTGACCTAGAAAAGGAGTTAGGGACCCGCTCTAATCATGCAAGTCCCTTGGGACTTGTTCCAGCTCAGCCAAGTCAGCCTGTGATTCGCCAATATTGAATATAATTAGCAGAATGGGACATGTTAAATGCCCATACCAAGTGAGTCGCACCATTAGACTTATTCAACATGGATTATAACAAAGAGGGATCGTGTATATTAAAGTTATTCATAAAAGGAATCATGTAAATTAAAGTTTCGGATTTAGTTAGTATGACTCATTGGAGTCATGTTGGTTTCATTGATACAACTCAAACTCGTCAGCTACTGAGTCTATAATTGGAACAGGGATTTTAAATCCTGTTTACTTGGACATTATTCTCCAATGCTTCCATTAGATGGTGAAAAGTTTGCATAATTTGTAGTCGTAATGGGGTAGTGCTCTAGAAATCCTAATGGCAAGATTGGATGGTAAGGATATGGAATATATTCCTAAATCTTTTCAAGTTAGCATGTGTCGTTGATGGAGAAGCTTGGTGAGGTCTTTATCAATTGGGAGAAGCAGCCTTTCAAAGAAAGGGGGAAGGTATTATGGTGGTTGCTTCTCTATGTAGCCGTAGGAAATTTGGAAGGAGAGAAGTAGCCATATTTTCAATGATGGGATGATTTCCATGACGAAGGTTAAAAGAAAAGTTAGTAGTCAAGTTTGGGCCCTAAAACCACAAGGCTTTTAAGGATTATACTGCATCAGAAGTTTGGAGGGAGTGGCGATCTGCTGTGTCGAGGGACTTAAGAGTTAGTTCCTTAAGCAGTTAGCTGTTGTAATCCTGGGGGGAAGTTGAATTTGATGGCATTTCTGTTGGGTCATCCAGCCCCTCAGGTATTGCAGGTTCTCAGAGTCAACAAATGCCTAATCTCCATGGCTTTTTGGGCCTAGTTCCCCTAGGTAGTACTCATGTGGCAGTGCCCTGTCTTTGAGATAGGCCCTCTGCATTTTTACCCTTTTATTTACTGGAGGATACTATTGACGGTGATTGTCACAGTACCATGGAGTGGGTAAGAAATGTGGTAACTGAGCCATGGGATTTAGGCTGTGTATTTGATGATATTATAGTTGTCACCTCTAAGCTAGCCATATGTTTACCCAGTAGATAGAGAGGCAAATAGATTAGTTGCTATGGCAGCTAAAGAGGGTGTTTGCTGCTCGGCTACTCCATTATCTACTTTGATTATTTAAGGTGGAGTTGTTATCAAAGACACTTGCATTGTTGAAATTCTAAGTCGAAACAAAATGGAATCACATCAATTGTTTTCCAAGGTTCCTCTTTGAGAAGGTTGTATTAATTTGGTGGGGGACATTGTATTCCCAGTTATGGAATACTACAAACCTGTTAATTGCATCTCTTTAGAGAACTTTTGATTAAAAGTGAAAACCAAGAGAATCCTAGAAAGAAAGGAAATTTTTTATTTTTATTTTAAAGACATTAAGGTGTGATAAAACACTTTTAAGGAAAAACGACTCAAGTATTGAGAAGAACATAGTAATAGACACTTTAGTTGTCACCATGAAAGAAGAAGGAACACGTAAGCCTTACTTGTAAGTGGGGCTGCAACTTGGGTTCAGGTCAATCCAACCAGAATGACCCAACCCGAGTTTAGGTCGAGTTTGGGTGGGTTGTCAAGTTCTTTAGGTTGGGTTCTGGTTGATAAAGGCCAACTTGATTTGAATTTGGGTTAGGTTTGGGTTGATGAAATTCAGGTTGGGAATAATCACATGTATTTGGGTTGGGTCGGGTCGGGTCAGGTCAGGTTGGGTCCTCTTGAAGTCGGTTTGGGCTCAGGTGGACCCCCCAACCCAACCCAACCCGACCCGACCCGCCCAAGTTGCACCCCTACCAGTAAGAATGTTCTATGAGTCTCATCCTCAAAAGGGAAAAGAGAATGAAACAAGCATTCAAATGATTTATCCCATCAAGGTGAAAAGCACAGTAGTGTTCTTTAATGTCATATTTTAATGGAAAGTCTTTACTTTCCACTTTTAGGAGGCAGGAAGAGAACACAATAGTGTTCTCTAGGTCCTTCCTCTAAAATAAGGAGAACACAAGATCCATGTATATTGGAGGAAGATCTAATCATCCACAGAAAACAGGAGGATGTACTGTAGCATTCTTTTCAGAATGCCACCCAGCTACTTCTAGTTAGAAGAACATGGTTTGCATATGAACGGTGTATAATTTCCTTGTGGAAAACAAATTCTCAACACATAATGGAACCAAGGTCTGTGGCTCTGTAGGGACTGAAGCCACATGGCATCAGGTAACATAGCATGCTCTCTATATAAGAGATCTTTTAGGCCTTCAGACACTTAGTACATGGTCATGATATGCCTTGGATTAGAACTGCAGCAAGAAACAAGACTTCCACAGTCTTGTATATTTTTCATACCACAGTAGACTGTTTTTGTAAAACTGCATTGAACTTTTGAAGAATCCAGAACAATTATGGCTTACATCTGTAAGTTGCTGTTGTAAACCAGAACAGGCTTTTCACTGTTTGTACCATGTGGTGCTCAGCCACGTCTGATGCAGATTTTCTAAACTGTGGCTGGGGTGGTTAAGCAGCTGCTATGAAACAAGTCTCTCTTAGCCTGGACTAGTGGGTTGAAGCTCACATAAGCCTAGTGAATCTTCGTACTGAAGTGTCATGGGCTTGAAACTAGTCTCTCTTTGCCATATGAACAGTGTATAATTTCCTTATTGAAAACAAATTCTCAACGCATAATGAAACCTAGGTCTGTGGCTCTGTAGGGATTGAAGCCACATGGCATCAGGTAACACAGCATGCTCTCTATATAAGAGATCTTTTAGGTCTTCAGACACTTAGTACATGGCCATGATATGCCTTGGATTAGAACTGCGGCAAGAAACAAGACTTCCAGTCTTGTATATTTTCCATAGCACAGTAGACTGTGTTTGGAAAACTGCATTGAACTTTTGAAGAATCCAGAACAATTATGGCTTTGGAACTCCTTTTATATATATATATATATATATATATATATATATATATATATATATATATATATATATATATATATATATATATAAAAGTTGCTGTTTTACACCAGAACAGGCTTTTCACTGTTTGTCGTCTGATGCGGGTTTTCTAAAATGTGGCTGTGGTGGTTAGGCAGCTGCTATGAAACTAGTCTCTCTTAGCCTGGACTAGTGGGTTCAGCTCACATAAGCCTAGTGGATCTTCCTACTGAAGTGTTATGGGCTTGATGCTTATGGCCTTCTCTTCCTGTTTTCTACACAGGTTTCTGTAGTTGCATTGCTCTTTCTTTCAATAAGCTAAGAAATAATCCACTCTAGGACCTGAAACATCTAGGAATTTCAAGATAACAAAGTGAGATTAGACCTTAAACAGAATATTCATACAACTATAGCCTAGACTGTACATAGTGAGGGAGATAGGAGAGGACATCCATGCAGTCGTTGTTCCTGACCCAAGCCTCCAAAATGATCTAAAATTAACAGTTTATTATATAAGTCTAGAAAAATGTTTTAATAGTTTACAATTATATGCTTGATGATTCAATTCACCATCGACAGCTCTCTGATAATAACATTCTCTTTCGTGAGGCTGACTCAGCCAGCCCAAATTGACAATTTGAGGAAGATTTTGAGGTGCTTCGAGATGGTGTCAGGGCTGAAAATCAGTGTCCATAAGAGTGAGATGTTTGGTATCCATCTTAGTAGGCAGAAGTGGCATCTTTCACTGGGCATTTGGGTGCAAGCTAGGAGGTCTCCCATTAACCTACTTGGGATTACTCCTGTGTATCGAGTAACTGGCCAAGCATTTATGGGATCTGGTGGTTGAGAGGATGGAAAAGAAGCTTTTAGGATGGAAAAGTTAAATCTGTCTCTGGGGGAAGAATCACTCTAGTCAAATCCATGCTTGCATATACACTTCTCTATTATATGTTATTGCTCCAGTGTCCGTCTAGCATGATCCAGTGGTTGGAAAAGATCCCATGAGATTTCTTCTGGTAAGGGTTTGAAACAACGTAAATTCCACTTGATAAAGTTGGGATGCAACCCAGGAAGAGGGTGGATTAAGTAGCAGGAATCTCAAGCACATGAATGCTGCATTGCTGGTTAAGTGGCTTTGGAGATTCAGGGAAGAGGGAGTTTGTTTGTGACAGGAGGTTATTATTACCAAATACAGAGTGGAGGATGGCGGGTGGTTCCCCTAGTACTCAGTTCTATATAGGGCATCCGGCATGTGGAAGGCGTTGATGAAATTGGCGGATTTGGTCAAGCACGAAATCACCTTCAATCTATGAGAGGGTTTGAGAGTTAGATTCTGGTTGGATAGATTGTGCAGCTATAAGCCTTTCAGCTAGAGTTTCCCTGAATTTATGGGATTGTGATGGATACCGACGCCCCTATTTCTCTTTTCAGGTCGTAGATGGGTGGAAGTATGGTCTGGACCTAGAGATTCTAAAGAAATCTAACAAAGGATGAGATAGAAGAACTTACCTTTTTTATGGGACTGCTTCATGGTCTACCGTTGTTTCTCTTTATCAGGTTAATTTTTGGTGAAATCATTTTACTGCATCAGGGATGGTCAATCTCTGGCGAATTCCCTAGATCCCATCACTTTTGTTTGGAAAGTTAAAGCTCTAGCCAGAGTTAATGCTTTCATCTAGTTGGTAGGAAAAGAGAAGGTGCTTGTGCTTACGATGGACAACCTAAGGAAGAGAGGACTTATTATCACTAATGGATGCACCCTGTGTCTTAAGGATGCAAAATTGGTAAATCACCTATTCTTGCATTGTACTTTGTGCAGTCCTCTAGGAGGAGAGTCCTTGCTATCTTTGGAGAGAATTGTTTTGTGCCATTAGATGTTGGAGTCCATACAAGGGATTGGAATAGTAGTGGGAAGGGTTGTGTAAGCATAGAAAAGTCATCTGGTGCTTCTTATGGGCATTGTTGTGGGTGGTGTGGTGAAAACGAAATAACTGTGTTCCAGACAAAAACTGTGGTGCCAAGATGGTCTTTCTCATAGTTTAGAACCTTGTTCTTAAATGGTCCAAGATGGTTAATGTAAATGGTGATTGGATTGTATTTATTTTAGGGATAGGATCTTTCGTAAGGGTGTTCAGGCTATTTTGTTTGCAGATTATGTCTTGTCATCCTTTTTCTTTGAATAGAATGCAGTGATCCTTCAAATTAAAAATCAAGACCCACAGCTACACAAATCCATAGCCATAGCCAACAAGCTTTATTTGTTTATTATTGCCATCATTGTTGTTATTATTTTGTTTTACTACATAAGATTTCCTCGTAAAACAGTAGAACTACCCTTGACCTCCATATTATATGAATATAGCACATTCCTGTCCTTTCACGTCGCCTTATTCACTCAAATCTATAGCTTTAGTTCAACCCCAAATTATCCTAGGCATCCATAGAATCTTATATATGAGCACAAGCATATAAGAATATTCCCGTTGATGTGTAACTGGTTAACATGAAACTGTCTTCTGATGCTAGTTTGTGATGTACAAGCTCATTGAGCTTTTTGGAAAATCCACCAAATGCAGACTCCTAATCCTCATATTCAATTTGCCCATTTAGGAATTGGGACCCAGATGGATGGGCAAGTGGGAACCTTCCTGCCAGGCCCCAAGCCTTTTATACTACCCGGTCACCTATCAATCTTTCACTGAGCTAGGGAGTTATAAAATGTCACACTGACATACATGAGATATATGAAAGGAGTCACATTACTGCAGCATGGAAGAATAGTCACAGCTGTGAAGTGTGAACTCCAAATTACCAAATCTAAAACTTTCCTGACTAACATTCATGCCTCTTTAGCAGAAGTCTAACAACTTTATGATTTCTTATTTGTGAGTAGCCTCTCACTTGCACCCGTGTTGAGAAGCTGGAGAAATGCTAAGATTAGGTTCCTGCATTAGGATGTGATCTATTGTATTGCAACATTTTCTTGTATTTACCATATTTCCAGGGCTTCTTTCTTCTTTCCTCTACATCTGGCCTCATGAATTGAGATAAATATACTTTTGTTTCCCACTTTGGGAGACACTTGGACCCTATAGTGACAAGTTAGTTGAAAGTGTCATTTCAAGGAATATTCCCACTTCAATGCTTTGCTACAAATGTAATTCCCAAGTTATGCACATTCTATTGTTTTCTTCTTTTATGTCTCAGTAGTGAATATAATGTTCTCCATAAGGCATGCATTATTGGCCCCCCTTTCAGCAAACTTAAAAATACCAACCTATGTAAAGGCTACAAAACATGGACATGGACATGCACAAGTGTGTGACATGAGGTATTAGACATTATCTCCATACAAATTCATAATGGCATTGAAAAAAAGAAATGCATTACGAATAAGTTTTGTTTTGTAAATGCATAAGATATAGGATATTTAACCTACATTACTGATGCAGGACCGATGCATGAACCAATTAACTTGTGAGATCAAGTAGCCGAATTAAGATATTTAACAAAAAAAACAAACATTGCTATAATCATTACAAATATCATGAAAATCAAAAGAGCATCATGCATAATCCTAGCCTAAGCTACTAACATTATAACACAAGATCATTAAATAAAAAGAAACTAGTATCTAATGGATGTAGGGACATCCAATTAGCATAGGGTATAGTCTATTTCAAAATAGGAAACCTGATATAACCTAGGATGAAAATTAGGGTTTGGGCAATTTGGGAAAGTAGGAAAATTAAGAATTTTAAGTTTAGGGTTAGGGTTTCAATGATGTAAGAAAGGGGTTTTGATATAATGATGGTGGGAAACCAAAAATGGTAGGCGGGATTCACACATGTGGCTGTACGTGTGGCGTGGGGTGAATGAGTTTAGGTCAGTTAGCGTTTGGATTGTGGATGAGCATGGGAAAGTTGGGTTTGCGAGAAGACGAATATTTGGAATGGGAGAATTAAAAACCTAAAGAAAATACCTGGATGGGGAAGAAAAGAGAAGATGGTGTGGGGATAGATGGAGAACTCGCACCTCTATTGATGAAGATTGGCCTCGCGCCAAACTTCCTTCCAAATTGCATGAAAGTATCTTCAAATTACATGAAAATGGAAGAAGAAAGTAAGAGCCTCTCTCTCTCTCTCTCTCTCTCTCTCTCTCTCTCTCTAAAAAAAAAAATCACAAAATCCAATGGAAGAGAGGTCACTCACCCTTTTCTCTTTATATATGCAATAAGTTTCGAAAATTACAATTATCCCCGTCTTGTGAATTTTTAAGGAAAATAGCAATAGTTTAAATAAAATCAACTAAAACACTAATAATGTGTTCAAATATAAAATAATCAAAAGCTAAATCTTAAAATATGATAAAGTCTAAAACTAATGTGGATGATCAATGATCAATGGCTCGATCATGTGACCCGTGCGATCCAATGACTTGATCGTTGCATCCCTCCAATCTAACGGTCTGGATTACTCCATAAAGCAACCTATGTGCATCTTCCCAGTGTGGGGTCTTCTAGATGCTCACACATGCACATGAGATCTTCAATACGATCATGGGTACTCGCTTAGACACAGTGAAATCGGTGCGGCCCGCCTCCTCTGATACGTACGCAAGGGTGTACATGATGTGATGCCCTCATCAGTTACTAGGAATGCTTAGAACGGTGTAAATAGAAGATCTTTCAAAAAAAAAAAAAAAACTATGTAAATAGAAGTATGCAACACCTTACTAGAAGCATGGGACAATCCTCAGCCTGGGTGAAAGAAGATCAATTGATCGGCTTCCCTTTGATCAGATGCAAAGTTACATGGACTAACCTTCAATGAAGATTGGCCTTGTCTTGACCATTCTTTACTTCGTCAGGCTGGAAAGAATGCTTCCTGGACATTATTCAAAAGGGATTAGCTCAAGTATTTTTTTTATCACAACCCCATCATTTTGGAGTCATGTGAGGAGTCATGGGAGCCAAAGCCTTTTAGGTTTGAGCTAGACCGTAGTTAGCAAAACAACATATGGCAAAAATGGGATGGGAAACCCAACACATGCTGTGGAGATATTTTCCCTGGACTTGAATACTCAGGTTTGGAATGTTAAAAGCAACGTAATGATGGCTCAGATATAGATGAGAGGCTCAAAAGCACGTGATGCGTTCTCAGGGAGCCACACTGAGGTCCTCCATGAGGCCCGAAACCAAGCCTTGATACAAGGCCGCGAAGATGTGAAAAGTGGAAACCCTCTTAATTGCGAGACAGCTGCCCCTCTATTTCCCTAAACGAATGGTGCTGTAGAGAGCCACGTGGTCTCTAGCCTCGAATACTCTCACATTCTCGAAGAGTCTAAAGCACGTGAAGAGCCACAAAACTCCATGTTTCCAGCTTGGGACATGTTTATAATAGTTAATCCTAGACAGCAATTGGAAGGAACATATGCCTTGTATGAGTCGATTTCTCCATGTGCAAACGAGTCCTCCACTGAGCTGGTAGTAGGCAATCCTGCGTTAAGGGCAGTAGCCTCTTATATTAGAGTTGGCCCAAGGGTTGTGATGCTAAGAGACAAAGTGGGTTCTCCCATATCAAAAATCCTTCCTCTAGAAGATGAACTGGAAGATGCCACGAACAATCAAGCGCATCACGAGGTTGGTGCTCCATCTCGAATTACAACCCAAGATAAGCGGGATATGATGTCTTCAGTAACAAATCATCAATCTCAAGCTATGATTTAACGAATATAGACTCGACGAGTCAACCTTAGTAGAAATTAATATCTAGTTAGAAGGTTTTCATTTCATCGAGAAGGGGGATATTCTTAGAGAATTTGGATGCTACCCCTCTGCAGATTACGATATACAGGTGGGCTACTTGCAATGGGGGCAACTTCCAAGCGTTCGCAGGGAGTGTTCAACGGATGGTAGAAGAGGGTCAAGAGCAGAACCTGGAGCAATACAGACCTCAAGATACAACGCTTAACCAAACAACTACATCAGAGGATGAGATAGACTGGACCAAAAACATCATAGATAGGGTAGGAAGAAAACTTGGCATGCCTTCCTAGGCATCTGATGAAGATGTGTTGCAGGATAATTGAAACTAACCTAGGATGCAAGATGAGAGATCAATTACGCATTAATTTCATCAATCAACATGTAAAATCAAACATATCCACAAAATAGATTCAGAAATTTAGATTTATAACACAAAGGTCCTAGGTTATTACATACGCGGTATACAAAAATATTAAATAATTCTAGAGTGGCACACTTGGAAGTAGGGATTTCTAATCTAGCGTGGGTAGTGCAATAACCACATGAATAGACAATGACGCAAGTAAAATTCTGGTTTGGGAAAGGTTTTACAAAAAAAATCAGATTTCGTTAGGGTTTTAGGTTCACGAATTGAGATTTGAGAATTGGGGTTCTAGGGATTTAAAGGATATAGGGATGAGATAGGGTTGGAAGGAGATCAAGGAGGGCAAAAGATACGAAATGGGGCCCACACATGAAGGTCAGTATAGACGTGTGGATCCACACATGGATGGGTAGGGAGAAAGAAGAGAAGGGATGGGTTGTGATGGGTTTTGATAGGTTGTAAGGGAAGGGAAAGGTAGAAGAAAAGAGAATAATACATTGTTGGAGAAGAGAAAGAGGAAGAAAGCACCTTTAGGAATTCACCACAAAACAAGCCTCTACCTTCCACAATTCAATTGGAATGGAGGGTTTCTCACAAACCCTCAAAATAAAGAGGAAAACACCTTCACAAAAGAAAGCCTTTTTTTTCCTTCTAAAAAATACTCCATCAGGATTGGATGCCCCCTCCTCTCGAAAAAAAAAAATGCTTTTATAATGAAATTTCAAAATAATTGCAACTATGCCACTCACTTAAGTGATATGACCTATCATCCAAAATAAAGAAACCAAATTCATGGTGTCCCCTAAGTGGATTAACAAATTTCCTCTCATTCAACTACAAGGTTTCCTAAAACTGCATCAGACCATAGACCAATCCTTCTTCATTTCAAAAATGATAGTTGAGGCCCAAAGCCTTTTAGATTCGAGCTGTCTTGGCTTGAGGTGGAGGGTTTTCATGACCTTGCGAACAATTGGTGGCAGTCCTTTCAGTCCCCTAGTCAACTTGAGGTTTTGCTCCACTCTAAGTTGAAACTTCTAAGAGGCAAGCTCAATGTTTGGCGTAAGGAAATCTATGGGGAAAGGGAGGCTGAGCTTTCCTCCATCGTTGAAGAAATTAATACCCTAGATATGAATGAGGAAGGTTTGTTACTATCAGAAGAGGACAGGATAAAGCGTAGTGAAACGTCTAAAGGAAGATGAAATCAAGTGGAGACAACACTCCCGGACTGTTTGGCTTAAGGAGGGCAATGGGAACACAACCTTCTTTCACAAAATAGCTTCTGCAAGAGCCAAAAACCACATGAAAACTGCAATTTCAGTCGACGACAAAAGGTTTGAAGAAAAATCCCACGTATGTAAAGCTATAGTCTCCTTTTATGAGAAACTTCTCTCGAGGACCCATGGCTCCGTCCACAGCTGGATTTCCTTCCATTTGGCAGCCTCTCTAAGGAATCAGCCAACTATTCAGAATGTCAGATATCGGAAGAGGAAGTTAAGGAGGTCGTGGATGCGCTGGGTCGTGACAAGGCCCCGTGGGTCGATGGGTTTCCCATGACATTTTTTCAAGTCTTCTAGAATGCAGTGAGAAGAGATGTTCTAGGCTTTGTCAACAACTTCTTCCTCAATAGCAACCTTCCTTCAGCTTATGGTGTGTCCTTTATAGCCATGATTCTAAAAATAGAAGGGGTTGAAAAGATCAAAGACTACCGGCCAATCAGCCTTATTGGAAGCCCATATAAGATCATTGCCAAAATCCTAGCGTCGCACTTTTGTGAAGTTATCGGTGGCATAATTTCAGATAATCAATGAGCTTTTGTTAGTGATCGCCAAATTTTGGATAGTGCCCTCATTGCTCATGAATGCCTCGATTCAAGATACAAAGATAAGAGATCGGGTATTATTTGTGAGTTAGATATTGAGAAAGACTATGACCATGTAGAATGGGAATTCGTTGATTATTTGTTCAATAGAATGGGTTGTGGGGAGAAGTGGAGAAAATGGATTCATATTTGTTTCCGTTTGGTGGCTTGCTTGGTGCTCATAAATGGTGCGCCCAAAGGCTTCTTCAAACCCTCAAGGGGCCTCCACCAAGGAGACCCTCTCTCTCCATTCCTATTCCTATTAGTGGCAAAAGCTTTCAGTCAGATGCTTGAAAGGGGTCAGGAATCCAATCTTATAAGAGGATTTACTGTTCGCAACTTACCGGTGCCTATCTCCCACCTCTAATTTGCAGACGACGCCATTATTTTCTATGATGCGGATCTGCTCATGGTAGATAACTTATACAAAATTATAGTGTGTTTTGAGGTTGTATCTTGGTTAAAGGTTAATTTGAGAAAGAGCAAGATAATGGGCATTCACCTTTCCAAAGACGAGATTTCAAAATTTGCTTCAGTCCTGGGCTGCAAGGCAAGATCCCTTCCCTCTTATTTGGGCCTCCCTCTGTGTTGGGAAGCCTCCGATTCATTTATGGTATAAGGTGTTTGAGAGAATTGAATGGGTCTTATCAAAGTGGAGGACTCACCATCTTTCCATGGGAGGAAAGTTAACCCTTCTCAAATTGGCATTTTCTAACATGCCACTTTACTTCATGTCTCTATTCAAGTGTCCGTCGTCCGTTCAGAAGAGACTAGACAAGCAGGAGGGACTTTTCTTTGGAAAGGCACTGAAGTTGGCAACAAATTCCATCTCTTGAGATGCGAAGAAGTTTGTAAACTGTTGAATGAGGGAGGGGCTGGATTGAGGGACATCAAAAGCATGAACTATGCTCTTCTAGGGAAATGGCTTTAGCATTTCAGCACGGAGGAAGGTCACTTTTGGAGGGAGATGATTGCTTCTAAATATGGGCTCCAAATGGGGGCATGGGAAATCAAGGAATCATGTCTCCTAATTCTGCCTTCAAGAAAGGAATAGCATTCTCTATTGGCGATGGAACTCAAGTAAGATCTTAGGCTAATGTGTGGTTTGTGTTTTGATTTTTTTTTTTTTTTTTTAAACATGGTTTTGGAATATTTGCATTAAAAATAAAAAACGAAAAACTCGGTAGAAGGATATTTGTCGGCACATAACTATATTGATCTCAGTTCTTATTACATTCCTTACATTGCCCTTGATTCTAAAATAAATTGCAATTAGCATTAAGTAATGATTGAAAAGAATAATTTCAACAGCATTTTGTTCCCTGTTGAAGATTTGTTGAAATGATAGGAAAGTTGAGCGGGTTTTAAGCTCTTTCTTTATACTCCCGAACGACATTGTCCTAAACTTAGAAAAATGCTTAAATGTTGTTTTCTGCAAAGCAGTTGTGCGTCCGCACCAAACTGTTAAGTTGTGCCATCGCACAACTTGCCTAAAAGTCTCCCATTGCTTCAACTCTAATTTCATCCATCTCCGGGATACACTGACTATGACTAGTGTATCTCTCCCAAAGAGGAGTTGCTACACGGATGCTCCTCGATACCTTTCTCTTCGCTAGGTAAGATGACAAGAGGAATATTTATAGGCACTCACACGTGTGAAACTCTGATTTCGCACAACTTATAGAAGTTGTGCGAGTGGGTCAATCTTCTTCTAATTTACACAACAGTTGCGCGATCACATAGCATATTCCAGATGTGCGGCCACGTAACATTTTCTTCCATGGATGTCAACAAACTAACTTGTCCGCGCCGGGCTTTTGAATTCTCCCTTTCATGCGCCCGCGCAACTCATTCTAGTTGTGCGGCTGCGTAACTTACATGTTTACTAAATTTTTGTGCCCCAACAGTGTGGTGCTGTGCAGCTTCTCTAGAACAATTCTTTTCGAACTTAGCTCATCTTGCTCCTCGCCCAGACATTTCAGTGGCTGAGTGTTTTGTTAGGAACGATTCAAACATTTGTTTGACCCCTTCTTGCCATAGGGACTTGCTAGATCATGAGGTGGAAGAGCTTCTTTGCCTTTTCGACTTGCTTCACTTGTTTCTCCGTCGGGTGGTAGGGATGAAATGATATAGAATGCTAGCAGTGGTTCTCAGTGAGCTTGTTCTAGAAGATGATCCAACCCCAAGATACGGAAGGAAGCATTGGGCATGCTTTCCACTTTTGGCACTATGCTATTAGGACTCACGGAAGCACACAGAGAGGAATCAGACAAGATGATCACAATCGCACAAACAAATCCAACCAAAGAACAATCCGAGTTTACGTAGATAAACCCTTGTGGGAAAAAACCATGGCACAAAGCAAGAATGCACCATGAAAAATGAAGTTACAAGAGATGAAACCTTACCGATCAAAGCCCCAAGAGGAAATGCCCTAGCCTTTGCCCTTCGGAACCCTCTCATTCCCTTAAGCACGTAAGGAAACAAATCACGTACTTGCGCAGTTTTGCACACCCCTTCGATGGCAACAACAGCCATTGAGTAGCAACCTCCAAAACTGTCCAGCAATCAACAAGGATTTTTCCGGATTTTCTCAATGGGATTGAACATCTGTCGATGGCATCGACAGCTACTTGATCGAATCGAGTGGTTTGTCAATGGCAGTGACAGACTCTATTACAAACAGATTCAAGACATTAGACAACATATGCCATCCCTCCTAAAGTGTCGATGTTCACATGGCTTGTTGGAAGAAAGAAAGTTTTCACGATTGATAATCTCCAAAAGAGGGGGCTGATCATTCCTAATAGATGTTATCTTTGCAAACAAGATGAGGAGACTATTGATCACCTATTCATATCATTCCCCTTTACATTAAAGTTTTGGTTGCATTTTCTCTCTTCCTTCAATCCTTCATGGACCATGGGAAATTATGTTAAAAAGTACTTTTGCATTAGAAATGTAAGAAAAAGATAAATCTCTCTCTCTCTCTCTCTCTCTCTCTCTATATATATCTATATATATATATATATATATATATATATATATATATATATATATATATATATATATATGTACCCAACATCTGGTTTGTACCCATACTTCTGTAAACAGTGGTTATATTTATTAACTTGAGGGATATATGTTCTCTTGTGCTATCGGAAGATTTTTACTACACTTGTCTTTTATATTGATGCACATTTATCTGCTGTATTTGCGATATAGCGGTTGCTTCTTATATTGAGTTTCTTCTGAGAGTGCTATCTTCTCTGTCAGTGTGGAAATCAGTGGCTCCTTCGACGATTCAGATGGCGTTAAAAACTTAAGCTCGCAGAAAAGGTATAACTTTCATTCCTTTGGATGGACCTTTCTTATTGTCACTGGATGCTTAATGGACTTGAATTGCAAATATTCAATTCAACCGAGTGGAATTGGCCTAAACAGGCAGGGCTTGCTGCTCCAGATATTCATAATGACTAGTGATAAATCTCTCTAAAATAGCTATTCTGGCAGTTCCAACTTTCAAGTCGAACCTGAAATGCATGAATTGCATTTACGGGCTGATCTTCGTTATGGGTTAAAGTGGACCCTTCCAATTTGGTCATTTCCTATATATCTTTAGAAGAACTATAGCAATTCAGTCCAAGTGAGCATTGGAGCTATTCCTTGGGTGCTCACATAATAACTCTTTTCCCCACTTTTACTGAACTATTAGTATTTGAACAGAACATGGAAATTTTAGGGTATTTGCATTCATTTGCTTCTGTGCTCCTTTCTATTCTGTCAGTTAAGGGTAGGTTTTGATCTTGGTGGTTCCTAAGTCAGACACTATGCCCGAGTGTTGACATGTAATTGAGATAGGAGAAGGAACTTTCCGTTCTTATGTCATTCACAACTTGGGGCAGAAAAAAATGTGAAAATAGTAACCATGGGAGCAGGAACTTCCAGTACTTATCTCAATCACAACTTGCTGCAGAAGCAATCGGAAAATGCTAGCCCACATAATCAAGGTTGTGTTTTCCACACCACCCTAATGCTGTGAACACTCATCAAAGTAAACTTAGAGGCACTGATACAGCTGTCCTACAAATTCATGGTATGCGTAGATGCTCATAATATGTTTGCAATATCTGTTGCAGGGCAAGGCCTGAATCATGCAATGCGTCTGGCTCCAAAGCATGCAGAGAGAAAAGGCGCAGGGATATGCTGAATGACAGGCACTCACTCACTCCCTCTCCCTCTTCCTTTCTCCGTGATTTTAAGGTTTCTGGAGTTAGCTTCCCACTGACATTGGTATGATTTTAAGGTTTCTGGAGTTAGCTTCCATATTGGAGCCCGGAAAGCCACCCAAAATGGACAAAGCTGCTATCTTGAGTGATGCTGTCCGTGTGGTGACTCAGTTGCGAAGTGAAGCACAGAAGCTGAAAGAATCAAATGAAAGTCTCCATGAGAAAATCAAAGAGCTGAAGGTGAGCCCATGTTTTGACTGCTTTTTCATCTTCGCTTCTGCAATTGGTTATATTATAGCTTGGTTAAAAGACCCAAGGACTATGCATGCGTACGAGAAATGCTAATCCCGCACACATGGAAAAAGGTTGAATGTGTGCTTCGAACTTATAACGGCTGAACCGAAGCATCAGACCATTGAAGCTTTCCGTACTTTGTCCACCGCCAAGCCAATCAAAGTGTGTGTGTGCACTGCTGTCGTATGCATGTATGGGGTTAGCATCCCTCCAGATGATAAAACAATCTATTTCTCCCGAAGTAGGTCCTAGCAGTCTTCCACCTTAGGCATCTGAAGATCACATCTTAACCACCAGTGTTCGGATCTCGGATACAATGTTCTTGTTGAATTCTGTGAAGTCCCCATGTAGGTGTGTATGAGGTGCTGTAAAATAGCAGCTGGGCCTCATTTTTTTCCTTGTCCAAAAAATAGGCCTGTCCAATCATCATGTGGATCCTATGTGGACCTCGAATTGGACCTTTGGCCAAACCTTTTTAACTTTCCACGTTTTGTACAGTCGTAGCCAACCCCAGTTAGTCGGGATAAGGCTTAGAAGATTTTTGTACAGGTGTGGCCCATCCAGTGACTGGATTGGCCTGATTTTTGGGCCATGAATCATGTCTGGTTGGGCTTACCTGATGCATGGCTAGGATATCTGATGCCTGCTGCATGGCATGTGCCGGAAGTGTAATTTTTTACGTTGGAATCTCTGACCACAATCACGTTTATACACATTCCACCTTTTGCAGGTTGAGAAGAATGAGCTTCGTGATGAGAAGCAGAAACTAAAGGCAGAGAAGGATCAGCTGGAGCAGCAAGTCAAGGCCATGACTGTGACACCCAGCTTCCTACCTCACCCTGCTGCACTCCCAGCCACATTTGCTGCCCAAGGCCAAGCAGCGGCAGGCAACAAGCTGATGCCATTCATCGGCTACCCGGGAGTCGCCATGTGGCAATTCATGCCGCCTGCAGCAGTTGACACCTCACAGGACCATGTTCTGCGCCCCCCAGTTGCTTAAAGATGGGAGCTTCTTGGATAGATCTGCATGTTTTTTACGACAGACAGACGCTGGTTTTCATATTTTCTGTGGTATGTCTTTTTTCTTTTTCTTTTTCTTTTTCTTTTTTGAGTCAGAAAGACTGGATTTAGGATGACGGAATGTTGGAGAACTTGGGATTGTTATTTGACACGACTGCTGATCTTCTGTAAATGTGAATAAGCATTTTAGTATTACGTTTTGCTCTCTTATTTGCACCCTACGGCGGCACATGAAATGGTGTGCATCAGACCACAACCATTGCATGCTGTCTGCATATTAATAATATAGCCAGAATAAGCTTTCTATGCATTGGCCCCACGTACCACAACAACAGGTTCCTAAGAAGGCACCGGCAGAACATTTTATCAGAAGCAGTGTGGCTGGGAGCAAACGTATGTATGGTTGTAACTGTTCATCCACACGTCATGCACTGCCCACAGCCTGAAAATCACTCCAGTCAAACTATCCTAACTATGTGTTCGGAGGAATTGCACGCTGAATATCAACTGTTGCTCTATACTTTGACCATTTGTGGGCCACTGATTGGATGGTTAGGATTATTCAATTGGAGCAATTCTTTGATGAAGGCTAACTCGGGATGGTGTCCATTGGGTGAACGGTCTGGATGATATTGGCTTCATGTACAGTGAACCCAATCTTGTGCGTACGATTTGAACTGAACTTGGTCATTTGATACATCTTTATTTAGCCTTTAAACAGCATGACTTTATGTATAAATCATATGATCGGTTGCCTAGGGCTGTAGACAGTATGGCTTTTGTGTAGTTAGAAGTGGGGCCCATTGTTCCATAATCCAGATGGTTGATCTGACGGAGCTAATGGCGGCAATGGGCCAAGTAGCCCAACCGGGTGATGAGCTTGAACAAACTTTCGGCCAGGCTTGGATTGCACATGCATGGCTCAATCAATTTTTGGATCAGGTCATTTTAGCCTGATTGGGCTTTATTGTGTCAGGTCATTTTAGCCCGATCCAACTTTATATGACATGTAATATACTATAAACATGCTATTTTAATCTCTAGTTAGGAAACTATCCTTGATGCCAATTGGGGGTTTCATTCCTCCTTGCTGTTGTTGGTTTTTTTTTTTTTTTTGGTGTGGCCCACTTGATAAAGTGGCGTAGGAGGGACGTGATGAGGTCGATCACCGTCTTCCTCAAGGGATTACTAAGAATCTATGAAGCTCTCTAAACTCCTCACAGAGCTTCCTCGGGATAAAAGCATAAATAATTCATAATAAATGTGAAAAAAAATTGATTATGATAAAAAAATAAAATAAAATGAAATTACAGTTCTTAAAATAATGAACTCAAACGTAGGATGGAGTTTTAGACCTAGACTCCAACTCAAACATCCTAAAAACATGAATTACTATAAATAGTAAACAAACTATTTATAGACGACCTCTATATCTGCCAGACTAGGTGGTTTTCAGCCAAAAAATAGTAAGGGTCCAAATTGGCCCAACCATATTATTTTCCTAACTTTTCTAAGCCATTTTCATATGGGCATGACTTCTACAACTCAAAGGATCAAAAGTTATACTCAAACTAAAACTTACTATTTACAATAAAAATGGAATTAAATTGGACTTTTGACAGTAGATCCAATGGAATCTCACAAATCTGGCATGGCCAACCCAGCATAGTGGGTTAGTTGGCATAAGTAGGTCCTATCCCAAGATCATATATAATATAATGAAAAACTTATCCTGGTTTGTGAGATATGACTGATTTAAGATCCTGATGGTCCTCCGATTGGGCCTTCTATGGTTCATCAAAGTGTCTGCGACCTTCTCTACATCATAAATGGATAGACTAGGAGAATTAAATTGGAAATGGGATTTAATAGAAATTAGGCTGGCCCTGGGGCCCAAGTAAAATTTTCAGGTTGGACATGAACCTGCTTATGATGGATAGGCCCTCTGCCGAGCCTGGCCCAGCCAACCCGCCCATTATGACCCTAAGGTGACAACTGAAAATAACTCCTACATCTCCTAACCCTTCAATGGGTGGTCTACAAATAGATATAATGACGATCCACATAAGATAGAAGGAAAGGCCGAATGCTGGATGGTTCCCATCTTCCAATCTGGAGGATATTTGGGGCTTGATTCATCGATAATGGGCCCCTCCTAGCAATGAAGTGGGAACCCCCACTTACATCTCAGGGCTCAAAAGATACCATAAGTTCAATCACTAAGGTGTGAATCCCACAATTAGTGTACTTTTATTACAAAACACAAAATGATGAAGCTTCCAATCTCCAATTAAAATCGTCACAAGCAAGATAAGGCCTTTTTTCATGAATGAACACGGGCGCCCCACAGAAATAGTCCTAGTCCTTGTGTACAACAAACATTCTCTTCCTTCCAACGTTTAAAGAGCCAAAAGCATCATCACCACCATCCCAAAACTGAATCCGGTGGCGGCCTTCGCTCCCACACCACCTCCATTAGCTGCTGAAGGAGACGGCACCGACACAGAGCTGGCCGGTGGAAGCGAACTAGAAGGAGAACTTCTTGGAGAATGCAATCTCGAAGGTGATTTCAATGGTGCAACCGAAGGAGAATTCAGAGGGGAAGGGAAAGGGGAAGGGGACTTTGAATGAGAGTGTTTAGGATAAAGTGAAGGAGAGTGTTTGGGAGAAGGTATAGGAGATTTAGAATGTGGGACTTTCGGAGATGGAGAAGGAGATTTCGAAGGTGAGATGATTGGTGAAGTCGAAGGTGGAGGTATAATGGGAGAAGCGGACAGTGACGGTGATGGACCGTCAGTGTTTGGAGTTGTTCGAATTGCAGGAGGAGCTGATGCAGCGACCGTATCGATTTCAACCTTCATTCCTTGGCTGCAATGGCCCTCAGTTCCACAGATGAAGTATCGCTTACCGGGCAACGTTAGAGGGATGACCGTGTTCCCATCGGTGTAACTCTGCAGTGGATTTCCGAACTGGCACGAATCATAATTGGCCCTTGTCACCTCCAGCACGTTGTGGACGGGAGCATACTGGAAAACTGCAGAAATGAGCATGTCATGGTTTATTAGTTCGTGGTCTAGTTATTGCAGACTCATGACAACATGTGCTGAGGTTGCACTGGTATGTAAGATTATGCATGCCTGTCCACTCATAAGGTGGGTCCCTTCATCCTTTTTCTTTAGAATGATGGTGTAATTCCATACATGTGGCCCATGTATTTGATCAGATAATCTATATGGTGGGTCCAGCCTAATACAGATTTCTGTGTGCCCCACACAGGAAGGCCAGATTCTTGGTCGAGGACGTGTAAACATTATTAGGGGTGTAGACTGTGTCTGGGCATACATGGGTGTTGGGCTATATCTGAATAGTGATGAAAGGGAGGCTCGCCCCATATGCTGCTGCTCTTCCCTTCTACCTCATCAACTGATGATCCAGGCCGTTCATGTAGTGGAAAAACTTCTGATATATATATATATATATATATATATATTTTCCCATCATCCATATCAAGGTTTGAATCAATGTCAATGTTTCAACACATATCATGGACGTTGAGGATCTCTAATCAGCAGGAGTACTTTGCAATGCTGTCCACCAGTGTTAGAACCTTCTACTGAACAGCCCAGATCTTAAACACGCATGCTACATTGGCACGTGCATAGTTAGAACACATACCAAAAAAGCCATTTAAAAGACAAGGCTCATGGAGTGCAACTGAAAGTATCATAAACTCAAATAACTTACTTAGATTATCACCCACAGAAAATGAATTAGACGATGCCCATTGCTGAAAGTTAGTGCTCAAATCCCACAAACCCTGTGGCCCACCAACCGTATGATTTGCTCCCATTGCCAACTGGGCCATGACCAGAACAACGGCCAAGCTCGCAAACGTTCTCATCATGGCCATTTCCAAGTAGGAAAACGAGAAGAACCAAAGGAGAAGCACAACCAAGAGAAAGTGAATAGGTGAAGGAATATATATATATATATATATATATATATATATATATATATATATAGAGAGAGAGAGAGAGAGAGAGAGAGAGAGAGAGAGAGAGAGAGAGAGAGAGAGAGAGAGAGAGAGAGAGAGAGAGAGAGAGAGAGAGAGAGAGAGGATGGTAAACGAAGATGGTATGCACGACTAGCGTTATATAATATAGCGGAACGGAAGAGTGGAATTAGCGTTGTGACAGATAGATTATTTGGACGCGGATGCGTCCTACCCCTGCCAGGATGGTCTCGGTCCAAACAGGAGCTATATGGGTCCACCGTGACGTATGGGTTTTATCCACGCCGTCCATCCATTTTGCCGTATCATTTTAGGGGGTATTTTTTTGTATTTTTTTTTTCAATTATGCTTGTAAATGCAGGTAAATAACTAATGATTAATTTTTAAGGGTATTGAGCTAAAAAATGAGGCAATCCAAGGCTCAAGGGACCACACAATGGAGATTGAACGCCCATCGTTAAAAAAGTTTTGATCAAGCCGATATTCTTATTTTCCCTTCATCCAGATTTATTTAATGAACGGGTTGGATGGCAAATAAAAATCACGGTGGGCCCTAGGATGGTTTCAACGGTGGGTTTTTTATTTTGTTTATCAACGCTTCTCCCTGTAGTGTGGTCCACATGAGCCTTGTATCTGCCTCAATTTTGGTCTCATCCCCTAAAATGATCTGTATAAATGGATGGACGGCGTAGATAAAACCATTACATCACGGTGGGCCTTATAGAGCTCCTGCCTAGACCGAGTCCGTCCTCGAGGTGGAGGACGCAATCCGCTTACAGAAGGCTTCTGTATTCATCCTAAAGCGATTCGTGGCACACGTGCCGACATGGTATATGTGAGATCGGAGCCATTCATCACTTATCAGGTGGGGTGTTGATGATGGCCCATGAATGCAGTGGCGCCCTAACTTTTGGCAAGGGAATGTTGATGATGGCCCCCACCATATGGATAACCCAGATCCCTCGCACGTATGGGAAGTTGGCAGTGTGCGGTGCGAATCGCCTACACTTGTCTCGTAATGAATATATATATATATAGATATATATATATATATATATATATATATATATATATATATATATATATATATATATATATATATATATGTTTATGTTTGGTTCTATGACTTTGTCTAGGTTCGCCGTCGTTGACCCGATATACGTGTGACCCCATGTGGGTGTCTATTGGGGTTGGTTTCACGAAACTCTATGTATGAACAATCTCGACCGTCTGATCTGTCCCAATGCACATCAATGTGGGTTGTCCCATGACGACTCGGATTCGGTAGTGACCCCTCCAGTACCAAGCTCAGTACTGATCGGTGCTGGAAAAGTTTTTGGGCCCACCCTGATAATGTATGTATTATCCACGCTGTCCATCATACTTTCCAACTCATTTAGGGCAGGAGGCCAAAAATGAGGCAGATACAACTTTCAAGCGGACCACGCTATAGGAAATAATAATGATTGAGCACCCACAGTTAAAAACTTTTAGTGGTGTGCAAAAGTTTTGGATCAAGCTCATATTTATGTTTTTCCTTCATTAGGTCAGGATGACCTAATCAACATGTTAGGTGACATACAAACATTTTAACGCCTAGTATAATATTTATTTGCCATCTAACATGTTGGTCATATAGGCCTAGACAAAGGGAAAGCACAAACACACTTGATCCAAAAGTTCTATGTCCCAATGAAGCTTTTAATGGTGGCTGTTCAATTACCACCATTTCCTATGATGTAGTGCACTTGAAATTTGGATCTGCATCATTTTTAAGCTCACGACCTTAAGTGTTTTGGAAGAATGGAAAGACAACACGGATGAAACACACGCTATTGTGAAATATGTAGAAAATTGAAAAATGGAGAAGTTAAAGAAAAATTATTTCTTTTTAAGCATCAAAATCATATATAAATATTACACACATACATATATAAATCATAAAAATACTTCCTCATTATTTATGATGAAAATTTTCAAATATTTTAATTTTTCAAAACCAAAATTTCAACAACATATGCACCACGGAGTCTGTCCCATGATGGCCAGCGCGGAAACGGTGAAAACCTTGGATACGCTCTCTGAATGTGATGGTTTCTCATTCATGCACTTTAAACATGTCGCATTCATCCTAACTCAAAGTAAACCGTACGAACCATGGGTCACACTCGGAAGGAACTGATGTCTAAAATGGTGGATCGACGGACATCCGATAGGTGGTTAAAATGAACAGTGTTCAGCGGTCCCAATTCAACGAACAAATGTCCATTAATCAAACGTTGAGATGTTACAATTTTATCTTTCTTGGGTGTTATGGGTTATCTAAAGTGGGCCCCATGTTTTCAACGGCTTCATTTGGGGTGATACGTATGTTATGTGTATAAATGGCTGAGTGCATGCGCATGTTTTTCATGTTCTGCAAGCTTATCAAATAACTGTACTACTTAAACAAATGCACCAATTGGATTTTCTTAAATCTTGATTGCTGTCTGACATTGGAACGTTCTGGAAGCAGAGGAATTATGGTCCTGGTGCATATGAACTATCGTGTTCTCAGGCATCTAATCTTGTACAACTGGATCCCATTCGTGGATCCAGACCGTTGATTTCATGGGATCAGGAACAGATGGAAAACACAAATCTTCCAGATTGGAAGAAGTCAGCCGTACAACCTTTATCTCATTTCTGGACTTATCTTTACCGTCTATGATAGGCCACTAATTCGACCGTTGTAAACGATTAATCTAAAGAGATTTGTGTCAAGTCTTCCATCCATAATTCGGCATATTTGAAAATGACATGAATCAATGAGCCATGGACCACATTTGAAAATACTGGTGGGCCCCACTGCAGAAAAGAATGAATAACCATCCAAAGATCTCGAAATTCATGCAGTGACCCACATGATGAACGGATCTAGATTTTTAGGGCGTCTAACTTCCATTACAAGGAGACCTAATTGGACAGATCAGATGCCATATGCATAACCTGGTGGGCCCATGTGTAGCAATTGTAAATTAAACTTATTCTAGGAAGACTTGTACAGGAACCAGCCCGAGGAGGTGCTAAACTGGCATTCTCAAGCACCACACGCGTGCTAGAGGGAAGATGTTCCAGAAGCCAAATGTTCCATGCAGTTCCATAAGATGGGCCACACCATGGATGGGTCGCCTGCATAATAACTCTCCCTGAAGAAGATCCTAACCGTTGGAAGAATGAACTTAGTTAAACGTACGTTTGAGAGTTTTTTTTTTTTTTTTTTTTTTTTTTTTAATGATACTTGATTGAATGACTGCTAATACCACATGCGTGTGCAGAGCCCTGCCCATCCACACGCTGCAGCATGTGTATGAAAAATCTGGCCTTACATTGGTGGGACCAACTCTTAGACGCCCTGATTAAGAATCAAGTCAGCTAGGGTTAGAGGTGGGCACCGGACGACTCAATCGGGCTAACTCGACTTGTTTGACTCGTTTAGATCCGACTCGACCCGAACCAAATGGGTGATTCGGTCTGAATTAAGTAGGCTTCACTCAATCCGAACTCAAACCGAGTCGAGTTCGAGTTACCTAGTAACTCGATCCGGTTAGATCCGACTCAATACGAAACCTGACCCTCTAACCCTACCCACCGCATCCTACCTCGACCCAATTCCAAAATCTCTCTCTCCCTCCCTCCCTTGTCCTCCTCATCTTCTAAGCCCAGCAATCACCCACCACCATCATCCTCCTCCTCCTCCTCATCTCCACTCCCTCCCTCCCTCATTTCTCAATCCAACTCGATGCCAACTCGACCCGACTCGGTACTTCTGACTCGATTGGACTCGATCCGGATCAGTCCAGGCCAAACCAGACTCGGATTGAGTAAGGCATGTTGGACTCAGTATTAAGTCGGATCGAGTTTGAGTTAGGCCAATTTCAAAATCAGATCAAGTCGAGTCGGCTCTAACTCAGTCCGACTCGACTCGATGCCGAGCTAGCTGGGGTCGAGTCCTTAGTTAATCTTTATTATATTTATCTAATTAATTTTTTTAACACAAACATAATTTAATAAAAATTTATTTTGTGTATTTGTTATATGCAGGGTCAACAATAGAAATAATAAAATTATTATTTTATGTAAAAAAATTATTTTTCACTATAAATCCAAATGTAATGAATACATTACTTTTCTATAGGACCAGTTCTTGATGTTAAATATTCCTACAACTCTACAGCTATCTTCATTGTAATGGACTTGTTAGGCATTCTAAAACAATAAATGATAATGCGTCACATGTGGTGCATATGTACATGACAACTTGATACCGATAACATACATGGAGCACTTGATCATGTGCTCATGTGGGGATTTGAAATCCACGGTTTTTAAAAGCAAGGTTGTTTGCCACCCTTAAAAATCCTATATTTCAGTTTCAAGGTAGTTCAAAACCTAACATTTTACTCTTTTTTTAATCCCAAAGGATAGTACCGTTACTGTTAGGAAAAAGTCTTTAATATGTTTTTTTACTGTAGCTACGACTGGTCGAGTGTCAGCTACGACTGGTTGTAGGAGTAGTTCAACTGGTTGTGGCCTGCACGACTCAAAGTCTAGCGACATGGGATTTTGGTGTCCGAGCTGCTCGACTGGTCGAAGGGATGGCTCGACTGGCCGAAGGGGTCCTACGACCAGTCGAAGACTCAGCTCGACTAATCGTAAGTTACGCAGTTTGTTCTGCGATTTTATGCGAAACTACGGATTTGAGTCTTTTTGCAACTGGGATGTAGAAGGGAAGTTTCCTAAACTATAAATAGGTGTTCCTAGGGTTTTTCTAGGGAATGGGAAGGCTTTCTAAAGTAGTTCCAAGGGTTCCTAAAAGGGTTTAGGGTTATCAAAGGGTGTAGCAAGGGTGAGATTCGAGGTTGTTCGAATTGGGTAAGTCCTCTCTCTTTGTAATTGATGCTTTCATAGTGGTGATTTGTCGCTTTGTGTCGTGGTTTTTTCCAGCAAGGGTTTTCCACGTTAAATCTGTGTATTCTCTTGCTTGCTTGGTGCCATTGGATTGCTATCCTAGATCTAGATCTGTGATTCCGCAGGCCAAAAACCCCAACACTTACCATGCAAAGGTCAGGATTTTGCTGTCACAACTACCATATCCCCCTTTTTTTAAGGTACTCACATTCACCTACATTGTTAAATGTTTTCCTTGCATCCAAACAATGATCATAGGCCATAATAAACTTGGAATTACCTTCTTCTTTTTTATTATACTGCACACGTATGTCATGTTGAGAATATCTGATAATGTTTAATTCATAATATTTATTATACTTTAAATATACAACAACAAAAAATTAGTGTGAAAATTTATTTTCCCAAACACAATTTTTGATATCTAAGATTTTAAAATTTTGTGATGTTAGTTGAGATTGAAAAATCCATAATTTCAAATCTAGAATTACAAATCCAATATTTCAATTTAATAATCCTAAACAAGTCCATAGGGAGATTTTGGAACAAAAGTCTACTGGGCTGTTTCAAAATTTATTTTTATTTGGCTTTTTAATCGTTTTCCTTTCTCTCCACTGTATACTAAGGGTCTATTTGGATGGGCGGATTCGCCCATTTTAGGAGGGATTGCACGGGATTGCACTGTCAAATCCAGCAGCGGCCGTATGATAGCCTGTTTGGGCGGCTATACGAGTCTGGTGGATAAGGTATAGCGCCGGATCTGAGGCGATGAGACGAGGGATTCACAAATCCAGCACTGGTTTTCTCTCTGTAGGAGATATTTTCTCGAGCCCATCCCTGGATCGTCCGCGGTCCATCGTACGGACTGCGGATGGGATTGGAGGACATTACTTACTGGCGAGTGTCATGGCAGGAGGAGGGTTTTACCGCGAATTCCATCTATAAGTTCGGAGCCTTCAAGTCGTGATGGCCATATTCATCTACCGGTCGGAGCCATCGCGAGCTAACGGACGGTCTAGACGGCTAAGGTAGGTCTTCTTCTCCGCCCTGGGCATGAAACTCCCTGCTCTTCTTGTCGAGTGGCCCTGCATGTTCTGTATTGTTATATTCTTGTGGTTTCTGTAAGGCCAAGTCGGGGTTTTTCATGCCTGTGATGTACCCCTAATATCACTGGGCCATGGCCCTCCGAGATGCATCTGTGCTGTCTGGGAAGATGCCATGGCTTTCGGTTTTGAATCAGATAGGTCTGCATGTTGGATCTCTGTATCACACATCATATATACTGTCTCTTTTCTTCTCCATATGCTTTAATCTTTCTGTAGGCCAGTGGCTGATTGTGTTTTCTGATATTTCACATTAGAGTTTCGCATATTTGAGGGTCTTCTGAATCTGTTCTTATATTTTATGCCATATCAGAAAATTGGGGGTTTTGCGTGATATCAATAAATTTGTGAATCTTGGCCATTTGAAGTTTCTATGTACCACTATTCATGATTTTTTGTTAACTTCAGGAAGGCCTTATTTTGGAAACATGGGTTTGTTGCTTATGAAAGATGGCAGGTGGCCATTTGAGCTTTCTGTGTACCGTTGTTCATGATTTTTGTTAACTTCAATCAGGCCTTATTTCTCTGATCATCTATTTTCATTCAACATTTGCTCTCATGCCATCTTTCATATATTTTGTCATTCTATTTTGATTCAACGTCTGTTCTACTGCATGTTCTGTATTGATGTGCAAAGATTGCTCACGATTTTCTGCTTGTTGGATGCCCTAGCAATCTCATCTTACCCAATGTTTGGTTTCTCTGACTGTCTTCGATTTTGGCTTCAACTGTTCTTCATGAATATCTGGTTTTCTATATTATCTACTATTTAATCTTACCAAAAGTTTGGTTATTGAATGTGACTGAACCTTTTCTTATATGCGTTCTGATTCAAATCCATTTAAGTTTTCTGTGTACTGTTATTCATAATTTTTGTTAACTTCAATCAGGGCTTAACTTCAATTGCATGTTTGTTAGCCTGTATGATAGTTACTATTTGCAGCTGTCAAGAGGTATAAAAAAATGGTGGATACTAGAGAGGTTGTTTTTATTTTTTCTCTTCTGTCTTTTCCATTTATGCTTCTTTGATGGCCACCTGCTTGGACTTGAAGTACACTGATCTCATCTATTGGAGTTGAGACCGATCTCTGGTATAGTTACTCCCAGTCATTTTGTTGTATTGTTTCGAACAGATGTGGGTAGATGGTTTTTGTATGTTAGATTCTGTGCAATTTCAGGTTCACATTTCAAGTTCGGGTTCTCATGCCATCTTTAAATATATTGTCATACTGTCTTCCTTCATAATGCATCAAGATCGCAGATCCTGATGATCTAGTGGCTTCTCTGAAATTGACGGTACACACATTCCTCATGATTTTCTATTTTTTTATTATCTGCAATCTCATCTTACCCGATGTTTGGGTTCACTGACTATCCTTGAATTTGGCATAGACTAAACTTCATAGATATCTGGTATTTATATTCTGTGCAATTTCATCTTGCCCAAAGTTTGGGCTACTGAATATGAATGAACTTTCTTTTATGGGTTTTGATTCAATATGCATGGCGGTGGCAGCTGTCATACTCTAGTAATTTCTCTGATCATCTGTTTTGATTCAACATCTGCTCTCATGCCTTCTTTCATATACTGTGTCATTCTTGTTTAAGTCAGCGTCTGTTCTACTGCATGTTCTATTTAGATGTGCAAAGATTGCTCACGAGTTTTCTGCTTGTTGGATGCCCTGATAATCTCATCTTACCCAATGTTTGGGTTCTCTGACTGTCTTTGATTTTGGCTTGCATTTAATCTTACTTCCCTATTTGGTTATTGAATGTGAGTGAACCTTTTGTTATATGCGTTCTGATTCAATATGCATGAAGGTGGCAAAGTTATATACTCTAGTATTTTCCCATATTAAGATCTGTTTTGATTCAATATCTTTTATCATGCCATTTGATAACTGTGACAAAATGGTTTATGCTTCATTATGCATATAGGAATTAACTCTTCTACTCTAGTGTTTAATATTGAAATTGATATTCCACACACCATGCCCAACAAACTTCACTGCAGGAGTTACATCCTCCTACACCAAAGGGCAAGTGCAGTGTCCTTAGGCCCTCAGTTGGTACTATATGAGCAGATTGGTGGACCTCACCCTAGGCAGGACATTCCCAAAAAGTCTTCCAAATTAGAAGATCTTGACCATGCAATCTTCGTTATTTTCTCTCTCTAACTTATGTGGAATTTTAGTTTGGTCCCATGAGATTCCTGCTAGAAAATGTGGAAAGGGAGTTATTTGATACTCTGGTAGAGTGCGGTGGTTCATGTGCATATACTCAGGTATTGCATACATGAACTGAAAAGAAAAACAGGTCTAAATTCTCTGACTATCTGTTGTACATAGGTCATGCTACAAAATCATGTCCATTTTAACGTTTTTAACATCTGATTAATGGACCTTCTATGATTGACTTTGGCCATTGATTTTTATTTATTTTTTTAATTTCTTTTTCAACGATCCATCGAATGTCCACCAATCTGCCACCTGTGAAATGAAGATACTATCAAATTTATTTTCCACCATCAAGTTATTGGTCGACAATAAGTTGAGCTATTTAAATCCGGATGTGAATATATAGAAAGCTCACGTAGACATAAGCATTGGGTCGTCGATAACTCTTGCACAGAATTTCTGTTTAACTCCTGCACGGATTTCTGATTTTATGATTCCCTGACAATCTCATTTCACGCAATGTTTGGGTTCTCTGATTGTCTTTGAAATTGGCTTGGATGGTTCTTCATGAATATCGGGTTTTCTATATTATCTAGTATTTCATCTTACGAACAGATTGGTTATTGAATATGAGTGAACTTTTTGTTATATGGGTTCTGATTCAATATGCATGAAGGTGGTAGCTGTTATACTATAGTATTTTCTCTGAACTTGGCTTGGGCTGTTCTTAATGAATATCTGGTTTTTTATACCATGATGCAATTTCTTCTTAACCAAAGTTTGGGTTCTCTGACTATCTATGAAGAGCAGTTTTCTTTTCATATGATTTTTCTTCAATCTGCATATAGAAGGCAAATATTATATTGCAGTTAATGTTTGTATTAGATAGAATTTTCAGTTGGAAACTGAATTTATATTTTACCTTCCTGCATTTTTCCTTTTTTCTTGAATTGGCTCGGATATTATTTTGATAATCGAGTGGCCACCTTTTTTAACACTGCATTAATTGGGACATAATGACAAGTCTGTTGTGGAGTTTGTAGCGGAAAATATTACAGTCTGTTAACATCAGGTATGACCATTCCATTACCATCTAACAGTCCTGCCCATTTTGGAGTGATGCTGCCTTAATGTACTCCTAGCCTGCTGATTTTGGAGTGCTCCTGCCTTAATGTACTCCTAACTTTGAACAACAATGGTAAAAAAATAGGCTGCCCCCCTGCAGAAAATTTAGGCCCAATAGGAAATGATTAATGGGGTGGGGCACATTTGTGCAAATACTCTTCAATGCATCCAATTGCAAATTTAGGCCTTTTCTTTGTTTGTTTTTAAATCGGGGTTTTTTTTTTTTGAATTGGATCTGATATTATTTTCTAAATCGGGTGGTCTGTTGGAACTCATTATTTCCACTGTTACCTGTGGTATGGTCCAATTGAGATATTTTAAAGCTTCATGAATTGGGCTCATCGCATAAATTATGATGGAAAATCAGTTAGAGGGTGTTGATAAATCACGTATACTCGCAATGGGTCAACCTGATGGAACTCATTATTTCCACCGTGAAGTTTGAAGCAGCCTTAAAATTTTTCTTCTCAAAGTTTAAAAAGGCTAGTATTTTGTGATATTCTCTCTTGTACAGAACAGCTTTTATCCAAAGTTGTGTTAAGGCCGTGTGAAGCTAATATTTCTGAAATCTGTTCGGCTGGTCTTTTAACCTAATAGCAGATGTATGGATGTACATACACACACACATTTGATTACATTCTTAGTCACAGAACAGTGATGTATGTGAAATTCGGAATCAGAGAGTGTAGGTCATCAGTTGACGATGGATTCCTCAGATGAGGATGAGATAGAGAGGGTAATTGTCTTTCAAGCAGTGTCAGCGTGTGTACAAGTTGTTGGGGAATATTGTTGCTCATACATATTCAAACAGTCGGCGTGTCATGGGGATGATGAGCGAGCGAGGTTCATCAATTCCATTATTCGGGCTAGCGACAGAGATTGTGTAGATCAACTTAGGATGAATCGAAATTCATTTTTTAAACTATGTACGCTGATACATGAGAAGACACGGCTCCGTGATACTCGTAATATTAGTCTTAAAGAACAAGTAATTATTTTCCTACATACGTTGGGGCACAATGTTTGCAACTGAGTTTTAGGTTACAGATTTATTCGATCAGGAGAAACTGTCAGTCGTCACTTTCACCGTGTTCTACAGGCAATTGTATCACTGTACCCCGACTTAGTTAAACTAGCCGGAACAGAGACGTCATCGGAGATCCAAATAAATCTAAATTGGTCTGCTTACTTTCAGGTAATTTTTCAATATGTCTATTTTCTAAGCCTGTAATTTTCACTTTTGCTCGACTACGGTCCTTTGACGATAAGTGATTCTTTCGGTTTAGGATTGCATTGGTGCAATTGACGGAACACATATTCCCGCACATGTTCTGGTGGTTAACCAGGCGAGTTTTTGCAATCGTAAAGGAGTCATCTCCCAGAATATCCTTGCAGCATGTTCATTCGATATGAAATTTACATATGTGTTGGCCAGTTGGGAGGGTTCTGCTTCGGATGCGAGGGTGCTACACAACGTAATGACCCGATCAGATGATCCCTTGCTTGTCCCAAACGATACTGCTTATCTGTTCAAACAGTGTCAATCCAATTCATAACTATGACTACATCCGGTTATTCACTTAATAAAACTATGATTCGAATGTGTAGGCAAATATTACGTTGTTGACGCTGGATATGTTCATTCACCGGGTTTTTTGGTTCCATATTGGGGCGTTCGATATCATCTACAAGAGTATCGAACTGGGAGAGCACTTGCAAACCTGAATGAGCTATTTAATAATCGACACGCACAATTGCGCAATGCAATTGAGCGTTGTTTTGGTGTTTTGAAAGGCAGATTTCTAATATTGAAGAGCACTATGCAGTATGAATTTCAAACACAAGTCCAGATTGTGATAGCTTGTTGTGTCCTACACAATTATTTACGTATCAAAAATGAGCCTCGACTGGAGCCCGATTTTGTTGGTGTATCTGTTGCCGATGGGGTGTCTATCCCAACGCCTGTAGAGGTATCAACTAATGATGAGCGTCAATGGTCCATTCGAGTAACTCAACTGAAAAAGATGCTTGGAATCGAGTGCGCGATGACATTGCAGTCAAAATGTGGGCAGATGCTCAGCACAATAGTAAGAGTTGATAGTCGATACCTCCTATTTCATTTTCATTATAGTAGTTGGTTATAGTGTATTTCAAGTTTAGCTAACTTCACCCATTTTTGGACTTATAATCACCCAGTTACGTACTGGGTAATTTGTTGGTTGCTGATAATGATCAATGAATTTATACTGTGTTCATATATGTTAGTAGTTGTTGTTTTCACGATGACGATTGACATTGGTAAAATATAATACATACTCCGTATTCAGGTGAAATGGCAGACTCCTTTACTGTTACAGCAACACCGATCCAATCACCTATAAAAACACCGCCTGTGCCCACTTGAAGTTCCCCGTGTGAGAAGACGATGAAATCTCTAACAGAGCCTCTATCCCGAGCCCGAAGATCAAATGGACTACCGCTATGGATTAGATTCTATTTGACACATTTATTGAACAGGTCGCATTAGGGCGTAGAGCTGATAACGGTTTCAAGCGGGAAGCATACCAAATTGCGGCTGAGGTAGTAACGAAACATACTGGAGTAGCCGTCCAGTGGCAAAACATGTCAAATCGGTTGAGATATTATAAAAAAGAGTACAATGCAGTGAAAGACATGCTAGCGGCGAGTGGGTTTGGTTGGGACAATGAGAGGATGGTGGTCACGGCTCCAGATGAAGTCTAGGAGGAGTATCTTAGGGTAATTATTATCTGTTTTTAATATCCCATCATACATTTGTATATAGTTTGTCCTTAATTACAACCGTCTTATTCATCTGACAGTCTTACCCACGTGCTGAACGACTCCGTGGGAAACGCATCGAAAGGATGGATGACTTTGCAGTGATTTACGGATCCGATCAGGCCACGGGACGTTATGTGTAAGGAAGTAGGAGTATGGCGCGCGGCATCAACATCGTCTTCTCATCTTCAACGAGATCTTAATGAAGCATTTAATGAGGTTGATGATATGGATGATACGATTGACCTATCAGAGGATTATGTGACAGACTCCACAGGAACCATTCCATTACCATCGGACAGTCCTGCGATGGGACATCATGACTCCTGCAGCACTCTCACTCGCACTCCTGATTCTGATAGTACCCGAGGAGGGACAGGAACACGAAAACGATCGCGCCCTCCTCGTCCCTATGATGTACTAGGGACCTCTCTGCAGACCGTTGCTGACTCAATGATGAAATTTGGCCTTGGCAAAGAGGTCAATCGCACAGGTAAGGTACTTGATGTGCTAGAAGAGGTGAAAGGCCTGATCTCGAAGTTGGTCGGATCCTGAGTAGTGACAAGTCACTGCTATCGTTCTTTGTCAATCTCAGACCCGACCGCCGAATGGAGTGGTTAAAGACGACACTCCGTGATCAATTTGATGATGGAGGTGTTGGATCTGTCTGACAGTGTGTGGTCACTGGGTTTCTTTTGGTTTCTTCTTATTTGGGCATGTAATAACTTTCTACTGTTGGTGTGTTTGGTTACCAATTTTGTTTTTTGGACGTTGTTGAATTTTTTTTTCCAGCTATTTTGGACTTTGATGTGTTGATTTTCTGGAATTATCATTACCACTATACTTTTATGATTATGACTACATAAGATAATTTGGTACTTGTCTTTTCGTATATCTACCAAAATGCATGCATTACGCATGTTAATCCGGAACGGAGCACACATTTGATTTACTGGAGGATGGTACATAGGACGACCTTATTCTCGTTTAGGGTAAATATTTCGTATTACGATTTCTTATGTTTCATAGCAATCTCTTGCTACCATAATCCGTTCTTTTAACTTATTTGTCATCGCTAACCCTCTGTAGTTGAATGCAGATGGGCAAAGAGAAGTATTATGTTGTCCTAGTTGGTCGTCATCCAGGTATATACGTCACATGGGACGATGCACGAGTCGAAGTGGAGGGATTCAGTGGGGGCAGACACAGGGCCTTTAAGAATTGGAAAGAGGTTGTGACTTGCTGGGACAGTTATTTCGGATTGGCTAGGGAACCGTCCAGACCTGTTACAGATTTTCCTATTCGTCAGGTTGCTGCTGTATCTGCTGAGATGGACATCCATCATGCGATCACCTCCTCAATCTGACAAACGACACAACTAAGAACGGTTGTTGTGGAAAGGGCAACGTCGACTGACGAACTTGGGCTATCGGACAGCGAGAAACTCGTGGCCCTTTTGGTTGGCGTGTTGATTGTTTTCTTTTCATTGCTTATAATTCTTAAATTTTAGAAATTGTTGGTGTTGTACTATTGGGGATCACACATTATGTTTTTTATCGCTTCCACCTTTTGTTTTTTTAATGTTGTTGGCTTACTCAATACACTACCGTATTGAGTTAACTCTGTTTAGACTAATCACCAGATTTTTTGCATGTTAATTATTAAATGGAAAACATCAAATATGCGGGACGATGGGATAATGATCTGCACCGCTGGAATTTTGATCATGTGGACCATAATTTAGTCCACAACATGGAATAATGATCTCCATCGCTGAAACCATTAATCAGGACTATTCTGATATTTATTTTTCGGTCAAATGGTCGTAGAATAAAATTAACATGTATAAAGGAAAAATGAAAAAATAAAAAATCATATCATACTTCGTAATTTACTTCTACGGACCACCTGAAATTTCCAATGGTATCGGTTCATTTCCATTGGAACTTCCTCAAATAAAGTAGATAAAAATTTCGACTCGACCACACCGTAGAAAATAGTGGTCACTGACCGTTAAAAACTTTGTGGCCGACGACGCACAAAGGATCAGGCTGATACATCCAGGTGTATATGAACTTAGCAACAGGTTGGATGACAAATAAAAATTATACCCCTTTACACCTGGTTGGCATTCAACAACTATTTCCTGTGGTGTGGTGCACCAGATATTTGGAGTTGCTTCACTTTTGGACCCATGCTATAAAATGATTTGCCAAAACCGATGGACGACGGTGATATACAATCCATACATGGAGGTTGGCCCCAAGTTAATGGTTTTTTGGCAAATAATTTGTTTGAAAACCCGACTGTAACTGCTACAAAGGATGGATGGAGTGGATACCATGCATGCATCATGGTGGACCCCACAGTGGGGATGCCGTATGAAATCCCCTTAAAAAGTGACGAGGGTCATGAAACAGCTGGATGCTCTTTGCCAATTCCAAATAGCTATTAATGGTGTGTTATCCTGCTTCGAATGGGATTGAAGCCTAATCCCATGCCAGTCCAAACAGGATGGGTTGTTGCCAACCTTGGATTACCCTGGCCATCCAAACACGCACCGGTAATGGGCATGAGATCCAGGAAGTTCATGGGATTAGGGACAATCCACTGCAACTCTTAAAGAGCCCCGGGATGTGTGCAATCCATCCAAGGCCACAGCAATCCCTTCCAATCCACCCGTCCAAACGGGCCCTAAGTAATCGCCCCTGAAGTTTGAGTTAGTTAGCTTGTGCAGGCATACACATCAACATGATACATGTGTGGATTAATGCCCACATGATGTTGAGCATTGCTTGATTCTTGGATATGCTAAATGGGTCCCACTTGTTAAACAACTTAAATCTTACAAAAGCTTTTTATTGTCACAGCTGTTGTACATTTAGTAAGAAATCAAGACCGTCCATGCCAAATGTACTAACTAAATTGGTTTGTTTGTTTTTTTTTTTTTTTTTCAGGGGAGGGGGGACAAACAGACTGCTCCGATGCTCAAAGACATGCCAACTTGGCCCGTGTGGCCGTGTAAAGTTCACAAGCCTCGGCCGCGAGAGAATACCTCAATTTGTGCTCCCGCAGCGCATAGTCTCCTCGTACGATTTTCGTCCTCCATGTGATAGTGCAGAGGTTTTATCAAACCCGATATAGCAGCTGGGAAGCACTACGGCAATGAGAATCTGGGAATTCGTATTCTTTGATATCTCAACGGCCTCATCTCATAGATATCAGTAAAGATTAAAAAAAGATTAAAACGCCTTTGGAAACGGGAGTGGATTAGGTGTTACCCGGGTAACACCCACTAAGGTGTTAAGGTGTTACCCTTATTGTGGGGTCCACCTTAATTAAATAAAAAATAAAAAATAAATAGTATATCTACGCCCTCCATCCGTTTTTCCATCCCATTTTAGGACGTGGTACCAAAAACTAAGCTGATCTAAATCTCAGGTGGACCATACTACACGAAACAGTGGTGAACATTAAAAACTTCCTGAGATCCACCGTAATGTTTATTTTCCATCCAACGAGACCTATTGACTCGATGTAAAACTTTCGTTGCCTACAAAAATATTATGATTTTAATGGTCATTCACCAATTTTTCTAGTGGTATGGTCCATCTGAGATTTGGATCTTCTTAGATTTCGGATCACATTTTAAAATGAGCTGAAAAATCGGGCTCACTGTAATGTTTGTTTTCCATCCAACCTGTGGATAAGGTCACACAGACAATGATTGATTCAAAACTTTTCTGACTCATAAAGCTTTTAACAGTCAATCACCACTGTTTCCTGTGGTGTGGTCCACCAGATATCTGGATCTGCTTATTTTTTGCGTCCATGATTTAAAATGAGCTGGAATAAATGATGGACGGAATGGATACACAACACATACATCAAGCTAGCCCTACTATCAGTGGCTCATACATCAAGCACCTGTTCTAATGATGGACGGAAGAGCGTGATGGTCTGGACACATGGGCCCACCACTGGTGCACCTGTTCTATTGTAACTCAATTTCTACCGTATAAAACATGGTTCCCATGGTAGATAGATCGTAACTCGAAAATCATACCTATTGGACGGTTCTAATTTATGATTAAATGACATTTGTTTGTTGATTCCAGACCGTTGGTTGGTCGACCTATTGCATTAGTATATCAGTTTAGCGTAGTTTTTTTTCCCCTTCCTACGGCTTGAGCAGTTTAATTTTGGTTAAATAAAGGGAATGATTGCATGCAACCTTCAAGCTGTGAGGCCCACCTGTGACATGTATGTCGAAAATCCAAACCGTGTATCTGGTTTGCTCCTTATTGCATTGAACGGACCAAAAACCATTTCTATCACAAAAATTACATGGGCCACTTGATGTATAGCTCAGATTTTCCAGACACTTGTTAGATTTAATGGCATAGAACAAGAGGACGATTAGAAAAGCTGGACAATGTTCCCATCATATTCGCACGTGCTGCATGAAGAGTGAAGAGTGTGTTGCCTGAACGTCTGTCCACTCACTGAACGTGTTGTGGTCCACTCAATTGGTTGGACCATCAAGATGTTGGGTCACCTAATGGACGGCTTGGATCTCACACACGTCTTGCCACATTAGTATTTGGAGATTGTATGGAGCTACAACAGTTGTGCGGCAGGTTTTCATTTTCCAAGCTAGGAAGTACCATGCTTCCATGTAATCACCACTCATGTGGGTCTAATGGACAAGATCAGAACCGTTAGTTCAGTATATCCAATTGTGAGTGGGCTACATACAAAACTAACAGTGTTTAGACGGTTCTGATCATTTAATCTGCAGCTTGCAAATAGATAAAGGAGAAAAATCAGCAATGGCTGTCATAATTAGATGATTATGATAGTTAGATCAAAGAAACTTTTCTGACAGGAAAATATATGACAGATACAGAAGAATGCATGGTCTGGATCATCACATGATGTGCCACTTGTATAGTATATCTGATGAGATGGCATTACAATCTGTGCCCTTCAAGGCACTGAATCTCAGGAGCAGATCCAGTGCCTCCAGATGCACGGCATTTTCGTGCCTCCGAATTGTGTATCCTACACGTGGTACATGTTTATGGTGATCCGTACCAGGCATCCTTCGTTTCCAATACTGGTTGATAAACAAATATCTCTGATTAGGCTATCTTAACCGTGTAAAAAATGAACCTTTCCTCACTTAATAGATTCATTGTTCATCAGTATACCATCAATTAATTAAAGGTATAGTTTTGTCCAGATATTCTAATTTTTGGACCGTGGCCCAATCACTATTGGAAACATCAAATGAATGGATCCGATCTCATTCATATAAGCCGTGCATCCAGGGAAATGGTAGGTCGCACGGTCGCAGAAGATAGTAGTGGTTTTCAATGGAAATATTGAAAAGGTTGATTAAGAGCAGAGAAAATGACCACTGTAGACAAAACCTTTTACCCAGCGGTTTCTATGAGAGACTACAAACTTTAAGTTACCAATCTAGATTAGCACGTGCGGACAGCGACTTTGAGGACGAAAATACCCCTCCTTTTTACCGCCGTGACAGCAACTTTGAGGACGAAGCTACCCCTGCGTTGCTTTTCCTCTCCCTCCCTTCCCTCGTTCCATTTTCGAAAAACAGAAGGACGAAAACCACTGTACTGCATCTGCTGCTTGGATCCCACCACGATCTAGCTGGATCCCACCCTCTCTATTCAGCAGCCTTATCTCGTTTTGCTGAAAATGGTCCCTCCACGGAAAAAAGTATGCACTACAGGTATAATGTAGTACATTTACCTAAACGGTGTAAATTTTTTGTGGGCCATTGAACCGCTAGATGAAGCTCGAATCTTGGTTTTCGGTTCATCCATGCAAAAATCATCCAATGAACATAATGGATTACAAGTAAAACATCATTGTGGGGCATAACAAGGTTTCTACGGTGGAACCACTGTTTCCTGTGCTTTGATTCACTTGATATTTCGATATGCCACTATTTTGGGCTAAAACCCTTACTTTAGATGGAAAAACGGATGAACGTCGTGGATAGTTCACATACATTCAAGGTGGGCAGAACTCAGTTTTTGTAATTTTTATAAAAAAAATTTATTATAATTTTTTTTTTTAAAATTGGGTTAGCTTGTTAGTACACACCCATGTCAGTACACACACTCCATGTTAACCACCCCTGTTGAATTCCTACATTACCTCGCTCAATTTCTATCTTCCCTCGCTCAATTTCTAGCTTCCCTCGCTCAATTCCTACGTTGCCTCGCTCAATTTCTACCTTCCCTCACTTAATTTCTAGGTTATCTCGCTCAACTCATATGTTGCCCTCGCTCAATTCCTACGTTGCCTCGCTCAATTTCCTACGTTGCCTCGCTCAATTTCTAAGTTCCTTCGCTCAATTCCTACCTTCCCTCGCTCAATTCCTACGTTGCCTCGCTCATTTTCGAGCTTCCCTCGCTCAATTCCTACGTTGCCTCGCTCAATTTCTACCTTGCCTCGCTCAATTTCGAGCTTCCCTTGCTCAATTTCTACCTTCCCTCGCTCAATTCCTACCTTCCCTCGCTCAATTCCTACGCTGCCTCGCTCAATTTCTACCTTCCCTTGCTCAATTCCTACGTTGCCTCGCTCAATTTCTACTTTCCCTCGCTCAATTTCTAGCTTCCCTCGCTCAATTTCTAGGTTGCCTCGCTCAATTTCTACCTTCCCTCGCTCAATTTCTAGGTTCTCTCGCTCAATTTCTACCTTCCTCACTCAATTTCTGGGTTGCCTCGCTCGATTTCTAGCTTCCTCGCTTAATTTCTGGGTTGCCTCGCTCAATTTCTACCTTCCTCGTTCAATTTCGAGCTTCCTCGCTCAATTTGACCTTCCTCGCTCAATTTCTAGGTTGCCTCGCTCAATTTCTACCTTCCCTCGCTCAATTTCTAGGTTGCCTCGCTCAATTTCTACCTTCCCTCGCTCAATTTCTAGGTTGCCTCGCTCAATTTCTACCTTCCCTCGCTCAATTTCTAGATTGCCTCGCTCAATTTCTAGATTGCCTCGCTCAATTTCTACCTTCCCTCACTCAATTCTTACATTGCCTAGCTCAATTTCGAGCTTCCCTCGCTCAATTTCTAGGTTGCCTCGCTCAATTTCTAGCTTCCCTCGCTCAATTTCGAGCTTCCCTCCCTCAATTTCTACCTTCCCTCGCTCAATTTCTAGATTGCCTCGCTCAATTTCTACCTTCCCACGCTTAATTCCTACGTTGCCTCGCTCAATTTCGAGGTTCCCTCGCTCAATTTCTAGCTTCCCTCGCTCAATTTCTAGGTTGCCTCGCTCAATTTCTACCTTCCCTCGCACAATTTCGAGCTTCCCTCGCTCAATTTCTACCTTCCCTCGCTCAATTTTTACCTTCCCTCACTCAAATTCTACCTTCCCTCGCTCAATTTCTAGGTTGCCTCGCTCAATTTCTACCTTCCCTCGCTCAATTTCTAAGTTGCCTCGCTCAATTTCTACCTTCCCTCGCTCAATTTCTAGGTTCTCTCGCTCAACTCCGAGATTGCTCTTGCTCAATTTCTAGCATCCCTCGCTCAATTTCTACCTTCCCTCGCTCAATTCCTACGTTGCCTCGCTCAATTTCTACCTTCCCTCGCTTAATTTCTAGGTTCTCTCGCTCAACTCCTAGGTTGCCCTCGCTCAATTTCTACCTTCCCTCGCTCAATTTCTAGGTTGCCTCGCTCAACTCCTAGGTTGCCTCGTTCAACTCCTAGGTTGCCTCGCTCAATTTCTAGCTTCCCTCGCTCAATTTCTACCTTCCCTCGCTCAATTCCTATGTTGCCTCGCTCAATTTCTAGCTTCCTCGCTCAATTTCAGGTTGCCTCGCTCAATTTTTACCTTCCTCGCTCTCAGACCTTCCCTCGCTCAATTTCTAGGTTGCCTCAGCTTAATTTCTACCTTCCCTCGCTCAATTTCTAGGTTGCCTCGCTCAATTTCTACCTTCCCTCGCTCAATTTCTAGGTTCCCTCGCTCAATTTCTACCTTCCCTCGCTCAATTTCGAGCTTCCCTCGCTCAATTTCTACCTTTTCTCGCTCAATTTCGAGCTTCCCTCGCTCAATTTCTAGGTTGCCTCGCTCAATTTCTACCTTCCCTCGCTCAATTTTGAGCTTCCCTCGCTCAATTTGTACCTTCCCTCGCTCATTTTCTACCTTCCCTCGCTCATTTTCTACCTTCCCTTGCTCAATTTCTAGGTTGCCTCGCTCAATTTCTACCTTCCCTCGCTCAATTTCTAGGTTGCCTCGCTCAATTTCGAGCTTCCCTTGCTCAATTTCTACCTTCCCTCGCTCAATTTCTAGGTTGCCTCGCTCAATTTCTAGCTTCCCTCGCTTAATTTCGAGCTTCCCTCGCTCAATTTCTAGGTTCCCTCGATCAATTTCTACATTCCCTCGCTCAATTTCTAGGTTCTCTCGCTCAATTTCTACCTTCCCTCACTCAATTTCTAGGTTGCCTCGTTCAATTTCTACCTTCCCTCTCTCAATTTCTAGGTTGCCTCGCTCAATTTGTACCTTCCCTCGCTCAATTTCTACCTTCCCTCGCTCAATTTCTAGGTTGCCTCGCTCAATTTCTACCTTCCCTCGCTCAATTTTTAGGTTGCCTCGCTCAATTTCTAGCTTCCCTCGCTCAATTTCTACCTTCCCTCGCTCAATTTCTAGATTGCCTCGCTCAATTCCTACCTTCCCTCGCTCAATTTCTACCTTCCCTCGCTCAATTTCTAGGTTGCCTCGCTCATTTTCTACCTTCCCTCGCTCAATTTCTAGGTTCTCTCGCTCAATTTCTACCTTCCCTCGCTCAATTTCTAGGTTGCCTCGCTCAATTTCTACCTTCCCTCGCTCAATTTCTAGGCTGCCTCGCTCAATTTCTACCTTCCGCGCTCAATTTCGAGCTTCCCTCGCTCAATTTCTAGGTTGCCTCGCTCAATTCCTACGTTGCCTCGCTCAATTTCGAGCTTCCCTCGCTCAATTTCTACCTTCCCTCGCTCAATTTCTAGGTTGCCTCGCTCAATTTCTACCTTCCCTCGCTCATTTTCTACCTACCCTCGCTCAAATGCCACGTTGCCTCGCTCAAATGCTACGTTGCCTTGCTCAATTTCTAGGATCCTTCTACCTTCCCTTGCTCAATTCCTAGGTTACCTCGCTGAATTCCTACGTTGCCTCGCTCAACTTCTAGGGTTCCCTTGCTCATTGTCTCAGTTTCGTCGCTGAATTTCTTGGTTGGCTCACTTAATTTATAGGTTTTCCGCTCAATTTTTTAGGTTGCCTAGCCTGGTATGTACGTTGCCTTACTAAATTTAATGTTTGCCTTCACGAAGCACTCATTTTGTAATTTGTCTCCCTCAATTTTTAGTTTGCTTCGCTCGATTTCAATTATGTTTAATTTTTTGCGTTATGATTCTTTAAGTAGTGAAATTTACTTTTAATATATTTTCAATTACATGTTTGTAGGTGGCGATTCTTGTTCCCAATTCCCAAACCCATCCTCTAAGTGCTCATTGAGATGGTGGTTCGACACGGTGAAGGGTGGATTAGAGAAGCATGATACTCGGCTAAGCCTATTCAAGCAATCCCCATTTTCGTTCTTATTGCACCTCTCATCCTTTCAATTTATAGGGGCTTTATTTCACCTTCTTCTTATAAGATATAAAGGTGATCTTATATTTGAGATACGGGGGACACGGTTGCAATTCACCGAGATAGACTTCGCCCTCATAACAAGGTTTAAGACTGGGGAGCTTACAATACCAGAAAAGCGTCCCATCAGTAGTACATTAATGGACAAATACTTCAGAGAATATCCAGTTTATAAGAAGCATTTATTAGATGTGTTTAATAAATTAGTTGATACCAATAAGCACGAGGATGTCGTGAAGGTTGCTCTACTTATGTGTGTAGAGTATTTTGTTAGGGGAACCGAATCGAAAACTATGTGTAACATAGATTATATGTACCTAGCAGACTACATAGAGGATTTTTATAGCTATCCTTGGGGTAGTTTGGCCTACAATACAATGTTGCAAGGGGTCGCAGCTGCTGTGATGGCATCAGGTGCGGTTCGCTACAATGTATATGGTTGCGTCTTTCCTCTGCAGGTGACGATACTTTATTTATTTTACATGATTATATTCAATTGTGGATTTTTATCCTCATGCAATTTCTTTAAAATAGATATGGGCTGTAGAGAGATTACCGGCCCTGCGAGAGTGTGTTATTTCATTTGTTCCCTCGCAAATTCCACGCTTCATTCAATATCGAGGCTGGAAGGGTTGGAGGTACAACAAAATAAATGCAATTTTTGAGAGTGAAGCTGTAAGTATATGTATTTCTCCGCCGTTCACTTTGCTTGATTTGACACTTACACTTCGTATATTAACATCAATCTGGGTTCTTTTGCAGACTATCTTAATAAAGAACTTGGAACCCACCTTACGAGAATGGGAAACGGACGTCGTACGCTTGCTCCGTGATAGTTTTCAGGTAAGATATCATGAGCGTTTAGTTAAAATGAAATGTTGTTTAATTCACCGTTAAAAGTTTTCCGACTCTTATATGTGCATTGATACATTTTGTAGGTCATCGAAACCCAGGAATTGAGCGATGAGGATAACGAGAATGATGATGAGGGTGAGGGAGATCGGCGGAAAGTGATGAAAAGGCGTACTGAGGAGAGAGATCGGGCGGAATATCGTGAAACCTTTCTTTTGATGGATGAATTTAGGGTTGGGATAGATGAGATGAAGAAGGAGAGAGAGGAATTGAAAAAGGAGAGGGACGACTGAGGAAAGAGAAGGAAGAGTTGAGAAAGAGAGAAGAGAGGCTCGATGAGAGGGAGGCTACATTGAAAGAGAAAGAATTGTTGAAGATGGAGAGAGTAGATCTGAACGAGAGAGCGCAATTGAAGAAAGAGAAGGAATTGTTTTTCACCATGAACGAGGAGTTGAATAGGCGGATGTGTGAGTTGTTGAGAGAAACTGAAAACTTAGCGAAAGAGAGGGAGGCCTTGAAGAAGGAGAAGGAATATTTCTATATACGAGAGAGGACACGGTCTATGAGAGATGAGGACGGGGAGTTGAAGAAGAAAGTGGAAGTTGAGCATATGGAAGAAAAAGAACAAGGAAATGTAGATATGGAGGTGCAATCGTATGGTATGGCGGAGCGTAATCTATTTGATGAAGCACCCGTTTCTCCAGCTGTTTATGTAAGGAGAACTAAAAGGGTACTTAAGCCATCCTATTATTTGGTTTCTCCATTCTTGTCCCTGTCTTCGATCAATACAACCCGAACGTAGTGAGGCGACCTGAGAAGCCTAGTAAACTTTCCTACATCTCCGATACCATTTCATTTACAGATGGATCCATTCAGGATGCTATCGACGGATGAACTCAATGAGGTAGAAAACTACTATGAAGTAAATACGGATACAGGAGAGGCTTCATGGTTCAAGTCTATATGGGTAGATGACGCGTGGGTTGATAGCATAGTAAGCATTCGTATGAGAGTGTCTGTATACATTGACTTTGATATAGTTATATTTTTTAATCAATTATTGCTGAATCATATTATCTTGTGGAGTAGGCTATTGACAAATATGTTGACTTCCTAGAGGAAAGGCAGGCTGATTGTGCAATTGCATATCCCCAAGATTGCAAGTTCTGTCCCACCTATTTTATGGTAAATATTTTCTTGGGAGTATCGCTAACCAGTTTTTTTTAATTAATTTGTGTTTTTCTACTTGTATTGATCTTTGATTACGTTTGTTACAGCAATGCCTTAAAACTAGTATGCCGACTCTAAGGGCGTATCGGGACTCGAAGTCTGCTTCGGAACGTGCAAAGTTGGTAGGCATGATGAACAATGTCATCGCAATTTAAGCAATGGGTAAATCACATGCCAAGGAGATTTGGAATAGTAAACGGGTAATTTATTCATCACATAACATCAAAAAATGTCGTAATGTGTTCTTTGAACATGTTTTTTAACTGATAGCCTACTTCTTAAACATGGACAGGATTATGTACCGTCAACCATGATAGTTGTCATTGGTTCTTGATGGTCCTATATCCAAGACAACGGGAGATCATTATTATCGATAGCTTAGTGTCAAATGCTCTCCTAAAGTATAAGCAGACGATCAATTTGATGACGGAGGCACTCCCGATTCTTTTCTATGCCACCGGAGACGTCCGCGCTTGAAGGGAAGACTTGGAATGACTAAATCCATGAAATGCGTGCCGAAGCAATGCAATGGTTTTGGTGTGGCATATTTGTAATGAAATTCATCGATATCTTTGTGCGTTGGTCGCACCTTGAGAGGGAAACGGACATGCAAAAATTTACTATACATTGGAGGAAGTCGATAGTGTATGATTGTTTGTCTCAGTAACTTGTAAATGATACTTGTTGTAGGCATGAGATGAAAAGGATAATTTTGTGGAATGTTGTATTATATATAGTGTTGTATGTTCCCCGCACAATTTGTACTTCCGAAATTTTATTATGAATTAAATTTCAAAACGTGTAAATGTTTCCGTCACTCAATTTTTAGGTTGCCTCACTGAATTTCTAGCTTCCTCGCTCGTTTCCCAAATACAAAGAGCATTGCATCCATGTAAGTCAATGATTAATAAGAAGTTGTTGTTGTATAGGGAAGGAAAGAGGGAATGAGGAAAGAAAAGAAGATTAGAAAGGGAAGGAAGGGAACCATTACTTGTTGAGAAAGCTTCGAAGAATAAAAGCTATTTTTGAAGAATATTAAAAGCCCATTGCTTTTGGAATGTCTGAGTGACTTAGATTACAGGAATACATATTTCTGTTGTGGCACTCCATCGTTATAGTCCACCATCCCAAATAAACTTCAAAATATTCGACAAATTTTAGATTTACGAATGATCAAAGGCTGCTTGATATTCAAACTGATGTGAATTTCTATATCCATTGTGCGGGCAAGATTAGCCACTCACTCCGGAAATGATAGAAGCTGCTTGTGATTTGTCAGAAATTGCAAGTTGGAGAATTAAAACCGAACAAACCACCTTAATAATTACTGTAAATTTTTCATTGTATTGTGGATTGAATAGGATATTAATTAACAAGCTTTTTGTTGGATTCTCTAAATGACTTTTCTCCATGTAAAAAAATAATACGGAATAATACAAATAACAAAAAAGTTATTAGACTACGGATCTAGCTATGGTTATAATCCGTAGTCAAAGGAAGACATATAGAACTGATTTCAATATATCGACTAATTGTCGATATATCGAAACTGGTCTGAAACTGTCCAGTGGCGAAAATCGCTTTCAATGCAATTATTAATATATCGACTAATTATCGATATATCGAAGAAGAGTACGTGTCGATATATCGACAAGTTGTCGATATATCTAAAATGGGCTGAATCTGTCCAGTGGCGAATTCCAACTTTAATAGAAATTATCGATATATCGACAATTAGTCGATATATCGAAGGGTTACAACATCGATGTTATCGAATATTAATCGATGACAGAGGGGTCAAGTTGCCGATAGGATCGAATACTACTCGATGTTATCGAAATAAGTCAAGATACGAACACTTCGATATATCGACTAATTAACGATATATCGAAAATGGTCGGAATCTGTCCAGTGACGAATCCTATGTTAAAAGGAATTATCGATAATCGACTATTTGACGATGTATCGAAGGAGTAAAGTTGTCGATATATCGACTAATTGGAGATATATCGAAACAACTCTGAAACTCTCCAGTGACAAACTCCTCTTTCAAAATCACTTCACGATATATCAACGTAACTTCGATATATCGAATTTAGAAGATGTCGATATATCGAGTAGGTGACGATATATCGAAAATGCTCCGAAACTATCCAGTGACGAGGTCTCTTTTTAACTGAATTATCGATATATTGACACTTTGTCGATATATCAAAGCAGATAATGTGTAGATATATCGACTAATTGTAGATATATCGAAATTGGTCTGAAATTGTCCAGAGATGCAGTCCTCTTTTAAATGCAATTATCGATATATCGACAAGTTGTCGATATATCGAAGGAGAATAGATGATTTGAAAAGAGAAGTTCCCTGTGTCCGACCGTTGGCTGTATTCGATATATCGATTAACAGTCGATATATCGAAATGTTGGATGTATTTAAGCTGCGGCGCGACGATTCCGTTTCATTCCTTCACTTTTCTTCTTCCTCTGCACGGCAGCCTCTCCAAGAAGTCGGTAGCGGTGAAGGACGACCATTTTCCAGAGCTTATTAAGGTTGGTACTTCACATCATTCAAAACCCTAGAATTTCCGCCCCTTTTCCTTATGTTGTTCATCCATATTTGCCATCCACTTCTTCAATCTCCTTGATTTCCCATTCTTTTATCAGGATATCCTCTTCAAGTTTTCATCTACATGGGAAAAGAGCGGAGTAAATCAATTCATCAGGGAGAATCATCCAACCCTAGGCCAAAACGTGTTAAAAAAGTTGCCCATAGGAAAAATGCTCAGCCGGCAACCCAAAATGTCTCTCCACCACCTACAAACATTCCGCCACCCGAACTTCTAATCCCTAATGTGCCACCGCCTCCTGAGGATCAATATCAAAAGTTTAGGGGAAGGAAGATGGACTATGAAAGACAAGTTGATAAGTCTTGTCTAGCTCCATATGGGATTGTACCAATGCTCGAGGCCATTGACTGGTCTCATATGCTTGACTTTGGTGGAGTGACACGGAATGAACAAGTATACAGGTTTTTAGCTATCTTGTCATTCCCCATGTCCGACCCCCGGCCATAGATGTCACCATTGGCCAAACCACAACTCACATCACTCCTCCCATTATCGGTCGATTAATTGGAATTCCATGTAAATCTCAAGGCTTTGCGAGACTACGACCTCAAACGAACTTGAAGTTCGTGAAAAATTACAAGACATTTATGCAATGGCGAAGACATTCCTTGAGTACGGGGGTAACTCTCGCAAGCAAAGCACATGTCGCACAATTCCGCATACTTCATGCAATTTTTGCACAAACGTCTATCCCAGGAGCACCAACAGTCCGATCTTACCCCATTCATGTTGGGGATTCTCTATGCCGTCACCAAAAAGTGAAAGCGTGTCCGCCTACTCTCATGTTGCATCGGTGGCGTGGCAATCCAAGCCTCTAGAGATGTGTGCCTTCCATTCCCTCATCTTATCGTCTATTGTCTCGACATGTGGGATTGCTTCCCACCACCGACCATCCTCGACGGTACGAGCAAATTTACGATAATAAACATAAAAAATGAAATTGGTTGACACACCAGGTTCCTTGTCGCTCTAGTTGATAATATGGCCGAAAGCGAGGTGAAGGAGCCGAGACCGATGCGATGGATACCGAGGCAAAGCAGCCCCGGAGATGAGCGGCCCCAATACTGATGACCCGACGTTCTCACCAGTCCCACATACTCATCGTCATGCTGGCCACCCAGACCGTCGCACATCGATTATATACCGTCTTCGCCAGCAAGATGAACAACTTCGCCAGCACGATCAACGATTGTCACAGATCGAGAAGATCATAGTTGCGACAAAAGAAAGTTGTCGAGCGAGTGGAGAAGACGCATTACATGACCTGACGTCGATGATCACATGCAGACGAGATGACACCGTGCCACATGGGGCCGGTCCTGGGGCTTAGCCTGATGTTTTTTTTGGTACTTGTAAATTTTGGTACTTGTAAATTTTTGGATGTTGTATGCCCGTAAAGGGCTTCTTGTTCTTTTCTTTTGGATGATGATTATACTACTCAAACTTGGGTAGTAATTTTGATTTCCCATGGTGAATCAATGAATGAATGGTGAAAATTTTGGTTTTCAAGCTGTTTGATAATTTTGTGATAATTCTAAGATTGTGGATAGGAGGATGGAGAAATGTTGGGGACTTGGCAAAACAAATGGTTTTACAAAGTTGGTCATTAGAAATTGCCCTTAGAAATGACATCATTTATAGTGTTGATATAAATGATTTTGACGTCTCAGGTCATTATGTTATTGAAGATAGAAAGAAGAAGATTGGGACATATTACCTTTCTTTGCTTCACTTGAGATCAACTTACAATGAACTTGTAGAGTTGTAAGTGGAAAGCTACCGAAAACTATTAAATTGCCCATCGTGACTCGTATTCTAAAATGTTTCACACTTAGAGATGTTGTTGTCGTTATGATGGCACAGTGAGAAACCTCATGACCATTCTACAATTCAATTTGAGTATGGACAGGTGGGTGTAGAGGTTGCTACTGCAGTATCAAAACCGGCATATAAAGCAGTTCTTGACTCTTTTTAGAGCAACAACTCTTCATGGGAATCGATGAAGGAAATACTTTTGTGCAAAGTTAACTTCAAGAATGATATTATTGATCGTAGAGTTATTCTATGTTTGAATGAGTGCTTCTGCGAGAAAATGCATTGCAAGGAGAATGCAGTATATTTATTTTAGAATCCTTTGGAAAATCACTTTAAATCCTGTTGCTTTCGACTTCCCCATTGAATACCAAAGGCATCGACAAATACGTGAAAGATCAGAAGCAGCTTGTTGAGGGTCAAATATTGCATATCAGACCCCATCTTTTACCTGGATTTACGAGCACAATATTGTTTAACGCCCGGTTTTAACTGTGTTTGTGATACAGGGTGTATTTACAAGTGCTGACCGAAACAGGGTGCTAAAAACCGGGATTTAATGCTCAGAATTCATCAAAGTAGGAGACGGACCCCAGGGGACCAAGATCAATGGAATTACACGCCCAGAGACCCGAGAAAATCACGAAACTGAAGTTCAAGTGGCCTAAAAGTCAGCCAAAATGCAAGATCACGGGGTTCCGCCATCACGTTGGTTCAAAACTTCATACAGGGCCTGAGGAATGTAAATTAACCGTACAAATCTAATTTCAACCGTTCAGTCCTTGCAGAAGTGACTGAATGGACAGATCAGCCCATAAAACAGCAATTCGGGGCCCACCTGAGATCTGGATATGATTCAATTTTGGTTTCAACCGTTAAACTGAGGTGACACGGTATTGAGCGGATCGGATTTCACACAAACATTACAGTGGATCACACGTGTACACGAGCGTGCACACGGCCCGAAAAATCGCCGGCCGTGCACCAAATAGAAAGTCGGTCGGCGATTGCGGCGTGACCGACGATTCTTCGAAATCAAAAGACGCCACAGCGTCTTCACGGCCGACTTCCGGTCGTGATTGTGGGCCCCACTCACCATTTATTTGGAGGATCAGAACCGTCCAACAGACTCGCAAGGTGGCCAAGGCCCTCGCCTAGGTGACGAAATCTCTGAAGAGAATGGAGATCGGTTTTCATTTGATCAAACACAGAACGGACGGTGAAACTGAAACTCAAGTGGGCCGCGACGATTTTTCCTCCAAAGACACCATTTCCGACCAGTTTTTCTTGAGGATTCCAATGGTCGGAATGGATTTCCTTACCAGCGTGTATCCTGGGTCCCACCAATCACCAGCGGAGGACGGTGCGAGCTCTGTTCGCAAACAGAGTTTCCGGACGGATCGTGTGGGCCACCATCACGCTCTGAAATTCCGATCTGGACCGTCCAAACTCTTCCAGGATGGGATATTACCCTCGTGTAGGTGATCTTTTGCTGGGACATATCGGACAGTGGATGTGAACTCTCAGATTTCCGTTTTGACGTCGTCTGATCAAATAAGGTGGGACGCATCAACAGGCGATTAAAATTAGCCATTTCCGGTCGAAATCTCGAGGCTAATCCCATGAACGGATTGGATTTCATCTTCAGCTGAAGGATGTGGACCCCACTGATGCCAGCGCAAGTCATAATGCGTTACATGCTTACGCCAGATGCTGAGTCCGTGAAGGAGTCTTGACAGACCTCCCTACAGGAAGCTTATATAAGAGAGGGAGAGGGTGGCCTGGAAATGGGGAACCATCGGCTGGAAGCCGTGGAGGCTTGGGCTGGAGACGTGGAGCACAGAGGAGAGAAAGAGTAGAGTTGTTTTATTTATTTATTTATTTATTTTTTTCTTTTATTTATTTTATTTTTAAAAGATTAGCCTCATCATATTCATGAGTGGCTAAACCTCTTAGCTAGGGCTAAGAGGTGAAGCTTGTAGCGTGATGGGAGGCCTCTTTGCTTGTGCCTTTGTTTAAACTGATCTGATTTTGATTTAATTTTACTAAGGGAATGTTTTCAGTCTTTAATGGTGTCACAGACCGAAATTACAATGGGTCATGCGATGGCTTTGAGCATGTTCTTTTCCTCTTCATGTTTATGACGTCAGGAAGCCCTGTTGTTCACCATCGTCTCCTGGGCATGGTTGGATGTCGGTACCCTTCCTAACCTTCATACATTGATTGGTTGGTAATTAGTTTAATTCTGTTGTTTGCTTTGTCTCCTGGGCATGGTTTGGTGATGGAATCCATTCTAATTCATATACCTTTCATCTTCTCAAAATTACATTAAAGGCAGTTCAGTCAATTCTCCTAAATTGTAATACAGGCATAAGATCTCCCTGATCTCTACAAGTGGATCCTCTGAATCCCTAGTTTTCCTTTTCCTGAATTTTTCCTAAGTTTTAGATTAAATATTTCATCATTATTCTTCAATTTACAATCGATTTAAATTTCATCTCATTCTAGTTCTAGATCTGGTTATTTTTAGAAAGCGTACGGTGTTTCAGTCCCTGTGGATTCGACCTCGGTCTTACCGAGTTTATTACTACATCGAACCCTATACTTGGGGAGTGAACAAGTTTTTGGGCGCCGTTGCCGGGGATTGCCGGCTACGATTTTCTGAAGTTAATTAGTTTTAGAGTTAGTTTAAGATTAGGATTTTACTAATTTTAATTTTAGATTTTGTTTTCTATTTTTCATAGAACTAACATATTTCTATTTTGTAGATTGTTAAGATAGAACTTCTAATTTGGTAAACTCTTTCTGATTTTCTAGATTCTCTAACTCTTTAGATTTGATTTACTTTAGAAATTTCTTCTATTTAGAAACTAACTTATTTTGTTTTGTTTTGCAGGTTTTTAGCTTAGGGACTTCAAGTTGGTAATCTCCTTCCAGCTTTTTCTTTCCTTCTAGATTTTCATTTTCTTTCTTAGGATTAGGTTTAGAATTTAACTGAGGGCTGCGAGTGTTTCATGCCCAAGTGGGCCCGTGACGACACTCGACGTCTCTTGACTGAAGGAGGATTAGTTGAGGGGTTGACTGTCCATCGCAGGACTAGACACCACTCGAATTCCCCTGAGTTAATTGAGGTTATGGCTGCAAATCAACCTCAAGCATTACCTCAACATGTGAATGAGGAAGTACATGAGGCTACGACTGCAAATCAACCTCAAGCACTACCTCAACATATGGATGAGAATGAGGTGCATCAAGCACCCCCGCCTCGTACTTTACGGGATTATTTACAACCGGCGGGGTGAGTACACCCTCATGCATGATTTTTCCTGAAAACACAGGACATATGGACATCAAGCCAGAGTTATCCAACTCCTTCCTAAATTCCATGGGCTTGAATCAGAAAGTCCATACTTACATTTGAAAGAGTTCGATGAGATCATAGCCACCTTATACTTTCCCAATGTATCCGAGGATACAATCAGGCTGAAACTCTTTCCTTTTTCCTTAAAAGAAAAGGCTAAGACGTGGTTACATTCACTGCGTCCTAGATCCATTGGCACATGGAATGATTTGCAGAGGAATTCATAAAGAAATTTTTCCCACACCATAAAACGATTACCCTCGAAAAGCAATCATGAACTTCTCCCAAAAGGAAGATGAAACATTCTACCAATGTTGGGAAAGGTTCAAGGATCTTGTCGGTTCATGCCCACAACACGGTTTTGAAATGTGGCGCATTACAAATTTCTTCTATGATGGGTGACATCTTCCATGCGCCTAACCGGTCGAGACAATGTGTAATGGTGAATTCATGAATAAAGAGGTCGATGAGGTATGGGATTACCTCGATAGACTTGCCGAGAATGCACAATCATGGGACCATTACCCAAAATCAAACACCACGCCTAAGCCAACTCAATCTAAGGAGAAAGGTGGAGTATATCTCTCCGAAAGAAGAGGACGATGTAAATTTTAAAGTGACTAATCTCACTCGAAGAGTCGAGGCCATGGAAGGAAAGAAGGAGAAGGTTAATGAAATTGTTTGTGGCATATGTGATTGCAACATTCACACAACTGAAAATTGTCCTACCATATACGCCTTTCGAGGAGTGTTGAATGAGCAAGCTAATGCCGTAAATAACTATCAAAGACCTTTCAATGGATCTACCTCCAATACATACAATCTGGTTGGAGAAATCATCCAAATCTTAGTTGGAGGAATGGACAAGCTGCTACCCCTCAAAATTTCTTTAATCAAAACCAAAATCGGGGAAACCTCAAGAAGAACCGGTTCCAAATCCCATACAAGAGTGACTCGGGCAATGCGTGACTTTATGCGAGAAAAATAGATTCACGTATGACGGTTATAGAAAAGGGGATGCTTCTGCACAACCGCTCCCCAATCCTAAACCGCAATACGAGATAAATGATCCCACTCTTCAAATCAAATGGGACACGCTAAATCCATCACCACTCTTAGGAGTGGGAAGATCATTAATAAAACCCTTTAGGTTTAGGCCTGAAAAATCTCAAGAACCGAGAAGAGGACAATAATGATGGATCTCGTGATGTCCCACAAAATTTAGAACAGGAACTTCTAGAGAAGCCAGAAAGTTGCTCCATTCCCCAACGGTTGGTTACACCAAAACGTCTTTCTAACTCTCGGGATATTCGGAGGTGTTGAAACAAGTGAAAGTCAACATTCCTCTACTTGATGTCGTAAAACAGATTCCTTCATATGCCAAATTTCCGAAAGACCTATGTACGACCAAAAAGACAGAAAGCATTCAAAAGAAGATCTTCTTGGTCGAGAAAGTGAGTGCCATCCTCGAAGCAAGATGTGCCGCAGAAATTCAAGGATCCAGTAGCCCAACCATATCATGTGTAATCGGGAACCATCGAATTGATCACGCACTTCTTGACTTGGGAGCGGCGTCAATCTAATCCCCTACTCGGTATACAAACAAGTTAGGATTAGGTGAGTTAAAACCTACCCCGACCACACTACAACTTGCCGATCGAGCGTTCGTGTACCAAGAGGGATTATTGAGGATGTGTTAGTCCAAGTCGATAGATTTTACTACCCTGTAGATTTTATCATCTTGGACACCGAACCCATCAACAACATGAGCACTCAGATTCCCGTCATTCTTGGTCGCCCATTCCTTGCCACATCTAATGCAATCATCAATTGCAGGAATGGTGTCATGACTATGTCTTTTGGAAATTTGACATTGGAGTCGAACATCTTTTTCAATAACGGCAGCAATGCAGAGGATGATGACGATGTCCACGACATTAACATGATCGATACTTTCGTGGAAGATAGGACACCCCTTACCTTATCCTCTGATCCTCTAGAGACGTGCTTGGCCCACTCCCATGAGTTTGATGATGATATGATTGGGGAGATGTGTGCCTTACTTGATCTTGCTGCCGTACTTGAAGTTAACCGGTGGAGGCCACAATTTGAAGAATTGCCTGGCGATGTAGTGCCTCTACCGTCTAACCTCAAGGCACCGAAGCTTGACCTAAAACCTTTGCCCTCGATTTGAAATATGCCTATTTAGGTCAAGATGAGACATACCCGGTGGTGATCTCTGCCCACCTGGAGAAAGAACAGGAGAGTATGCTCATCTCTACTCTCATTGAGCATAAAAGAGCCCTAGGATGGACGATAGCGGACCTCAAAGGAATCGATCCCTCGATTTGTACTCACCACATATATCTTGAGGAAAATGCAAAGACTGCTCGACAACCACAACGTAGACTAAATCCAAACATGAAGGAAGTGGTTAAGGCCGAGGTCCTCAAATTATTGGATGTGGGTATCATATACCCTATATCTGATAGTCAATGGGTGAGTCCAACTCAGGTGGTTCCTAAGAAGTCCGGAATCACCATCGTAGCCAATGCTAATAATGAACTCGTGCCAACCAGAGTCACTACTGGTTGGAGAATGTGCATTGACTACAGAAAGTTGAATACCGTCACTAGGAAGGATCACTTTCCTCTGCCCTTCATCGATCAAATCTTGGAAAGGCTAGCTGGTCATTCCTATTACTGTTTCCTTGACGGGTATTCGGGTTACAATCAGATTGAAATCGCCCCTGAGGACCAGGAAAAGACCACATTTACATGTCCCTACGGCACTTTTGCTTACCGAAGGATGCCATTTGGACTATGTAATGCCCCTGCCACCTTTCAGCGATGTATGTTGAGTATCTTTTCTGATATGGTGGGGCAATATCTAGAGGTCTTCATGGACGATTTCTCTGTCTATGGCTCATCTTTCAGCAAGTGCTTGGAAAGTCTTAAATGTGTGCTTTGAAAAGATGTGAAGAAAAGAATCTGGTACTTAATTGGGAGAAGTGCCATTTCATGGTTCATAAGGGGATTGTCCTTGGACATATCATCTCGTCCAAGGGAATTGAGGTAGATAAGGCAAAAATCGATCTTATCTCTAACCTACCTCCACCCAAGAACATCGAGACGTGCGATCCTTCTTAGGACACGCGAGGGTTTCTGAGCGATTCATAAAGGACTTTAGTCTCCTCTCTCGTCCTTTATGTAATCTTCTTCAAAAGGATGTTCCATACGAGTGGTCCGAGCAATGCCAAGAAGCTTTCACCAAGCTTAAAGGCATGTTAACCATCGCACCCATCATGCGACCACCCGTGGAGCCTTCCTTTTGAGCTTATGTGCGACGCTCCGATTATGCTCTTGGAGCGGTTCTAGGCCGAGAGAAAGATAAGAGGCCTGCGTCATCCATTACGCGAGTAGGACTTTAAATCCTGCCCAAGTGAACTACTCGACTACGGAAAAGAACTCTTAGTCGTAGTGTTCGCCTTGGACAAATTTAGGTCTTACTTGATCGGATCCAAGATCATTATCTATACTGAGATCATGCGGACATGAAGTATCTTCTTCTAAGAATGATTCTAAGCCCCGCTTGATACGATGGATCCTTCTACTCCAAGAATTTGATTTAGAAATTAAAGATAAAAGGAGTAGAGAACGTAGTGGCCGATCACCTTTCTCGCCTTAATACCTCGATTCCCTTGAGGCGACCCATATCAATGACATGTTCCCGATGAACAACTGCATTCGAGTCTCCCATTCACCTTGGTTCATTGATATTGCTAATTATCTTGCTACGGGTTCCATGCACCGACACATTGGACAACAAGAAGATAAGAAGAAATTTTTCACCGAGGTGCGCAAATTCTTCCGGGATGATCCATACTTGTTTAAATATTGCCGGACCAAATTTTGAGGAGATGTGTGCCGACGACGAGCATCGAGTGTCATCTCTTTTGTCACTCACAGCTGTGGTGGTCACTTTTCTCAAAAAGACCACGGCCAAGATTCTCAGAAAGTGTGGCTTCTATTGGCCCACTATGTTCGAGGACACTCATGAGTTTTGCAAAGCTTGTGAGCGTTGTCGAAATTGGGAGCATTGTCCGTCGAAATATGATGCCCTTGAATCCCATTCTTATCATAGAGGCATTTGATTCTTTGGGGCATCGATTTCATGGGACCATTCCCCAATCTTTTGGAAATTTATATATTTTGCTTCTTTGTAGACTATGTCACTAAATGGGTCGAAGCGATTAGTGTCGGAATAATGACCATCGCACGGTCATTAAATTCCTAAAAGAAAACATCCTTTCCCGATTTGGAACGCCTCGAGCCATTATTAGTGATGGGGGCTCACACTTTTGTAATAGGCCATTCGAGAGTTTAATGAAGAAATATGGTATCTCTCATAAGGTGACCACCCCATACCACCCACAGACAAGTGGGCAAGCTGAGATTTCTAATAGGGAGATCAAACACATTTTGGAGAAAACGGTTAACCCTGACCGTAAGGATTGGTCAATTCGATTGACCGATGCCTTATGGGCGTACCGTACTGCTTTTAAAACCCCTATTGGAATGTCTCCCTTTAGACTCGTCTATGGGAAGGCTTGCCACTTACCTGTGGAGTTGGAACATAGAGCCTCCGGGATCAAAAATTTAAATTTCAATCTGAACAACGCCGGCTCGCTACGCAAACTTCAATTAAATGAACTTGAAGAAATCCGGAATGACGCATACGAGAATTCGAGAATTTACAAGGACAGGATGAAGGCGTTTCATGACCAACATATTCTACGAAAATCATTCGCGCCAGGCCAGAAAGTCCTTTTGTATAATTCTCGATTACATCTCTTTCCGGGCAAGCTTCGATCTCGTTGGACCGGCCCTTACATTGTTGTTACTGCATATCCTCATGGGGCCGTCGAGATAAGAGATCCCGACAACGGCAAGGAGTTTAAAGTAAATGGACATCGCCTAAAGCCATTTGTCGAGAAATTTGATTCAGAGGACATGTCCATGCCTCTGACTGATCCTGTTTACCAGGACTGATCTCCTAGTCTGATGGAGGTATAGGTAGGTTTATCGCTTCCTTAGGACTAGATTAGTTACTTGGGTCTGGCTGAAGACGTTAAACTTAGCGCTCCTGGGAGGCAACCCAGCTTTTTTTTTTTTCCATTTATTTCATTTTCCTAGATAGTTCAATGTTTGTGGGTAACATTACTGCAAACCCTCACGAGACTACAACTCGTCCACTAGGGGCAACCTAGGGTTTAAAGGCTTGTTGCATGCGCTAAATGCAATCGAGAGCACTGTGAAAGTGGTATAGGTAGGATTTTATTTTATTTTTGTTATTTTTATTCGCTTTCTCTCTCGTGTTGACCGGATTCCATGCTGCGATCTCTTGAATAGTCTCTCATGATTCATCATTCAGGTACTATCTTCCCATCACTTCTCTTTTACTTTTGTTGTCCCATGTGCATTCCATGCTCATATCTTTTACATTGAGGACAATGTAGATTTTAGGTTGGGGGTGGGAGATTAGGTAACCTAATCAGTGTTTTAGGTAACCTAATCAGTGTTTTCTTGGTCTTGAGCAAAAATGTTTTCTTGGTCTTGAGCAAAAATTGTGAAAATTTTTAAATTTTTTCTGGAAATCCTTGTGAATTTGAGGTGATTTTGACGACTATCCTGGATTTAGAATTTCAAGATGCGTGATGTTGAAAATTTACTACTCTTGGATTCAGTTGCTCGTTAGATTTCACAATTAAGTTTGAATTCTTAATCCATGCTTAGAAGTTGTAAACATTGATTGAGTCATGATTTCACATACCACATCTCACTTACACATTGAGATTTCAGTTTGTTATGGAATGATTAATTTGGTAATCACTGAGCATGAAAGAACCAGCCTAAAAGATTTGGCCATCAGGGTATAAAAAGAGAATTACACCATGGGTTTGCTCCCTATAGGTGTGGATTCGATTTTCCATGATTAACAGTTAGACAGAGCTGGGCGACTAGTTTCACCATAGGTTTGCTCCCTATAAGTGAAAATTTGATTCCCATCTTGTTGTTAAAAAAAAAAAAAAAAAAAAAAAAAAAAAAGAATGATCTGTGAAACAAAGTACTGGTGATGGAGTTATGAATTTTCGATTGATTACTAATGATATCATGAAATCGACAATTTGATCTCTTAATGATGTTAGGCTGAGATTTCACTATACACCCATGGAACTCAATGTTTACAATTATTCTAGTTTATAGATTAATATTTGAACTTGATTATGAAATTCACCGTGCATGAGAGGCCAGGAGAAATTAATAATCAACATTCATGAATCTTAAGATTTCTCATATTTGGATTGTTTTTCAAAATATCACTCGGCTTCACAAGAATTATCTCGTAATTCTCAACTTAATTTTCGCATTTTTTACTCGGGACTAGCAAAATGCTGGTTGGGGGTTGTGTTGAGGGTCAAATATTGCATATCAGACCCCATCTTTTACCTGGATTTACGAGCACAATATTGTTTAACGCCCGGTTTTAACTGTGTTTGTGATACAGGGTGTATTTACAAGTGCTGACCGAAACAGGGTGCTAAAAACCGGGATTTAATGCTCAGAATTCATCAAAGTAGGAGACGGACCCCAGGGGACCAAGATCAATGGAATTACACGCCAGAGACCCGAGAAAATCACGAAACTGAAGTTCAAGTGGCCTAAAAGTCAGCCAAAATGCAAGATCACAGGGTTCCCGCCATCTGTTCAGTTCAAAACTTCATACAGGGCCTGAGGAATGTAAATTAACCGTACAAATCTAATTTCAACCGTTCAGTCCCAGTAGTGGATCGAATGGACAGATCGCCCATAAAACAAAGAATTCGGGGCCCACGAGATCTGGATATGATTCAATTTTGGTTTCAACCGTTAAACCGAGGTGACACAATTGTTGAGCGGATCGGATTTCACACAAACATTACAGTGGATCACACGTGTACACAGGCGTGCACACAGCGAAAAATCGCTGGCCGTGCACCAAATAGAGAAAGTCGGTCAGCGATTGCGCTGACCGACGATTCCTTTCGAAATCAAAAGACGCCACAGCGTCTTCACGGCCGACTTCCGGTCGTGATTGTGGGCCCCACTCACCATTTATTTGGAGGATCAGAACCGTCCAACAGACTCGCAAGGTGGCCAAGGCCCTCGCCTAGGTGACGAAATCTCTGAAGAGAATGGAGATCGGTTTTCATTTGATCAAACACAGAACGGACGGTGAAACTGAAACTCAAGTGGGCCGCGACGATTTTTCCTCCAAAGACACCATTTCCGACCGGTTTTTCTTGAGGATTCCAATGGTCGGAATGGATTTCCTTACCAGCGTGTATCCTGGGTCCCACCAATCACCAGCGGAGGACGGTGCGAGCTCTTTTCGTAAACAGAGTTTCCGGACGGATCGTGTGGGCCACCATCACGCTCTGAAATTCCGATCTGGACCGTCCAAACTCTTCCAGGATGGGATATTACCCTCGTGTAGGTGATCTTTTGCTGGGACATATCGGACAGTGGATGTGAACTCTCAGATTTCCGTTTTGACGTCGTCTGATCAAATAAGGTGGGACGCATCAACAGGCGATTAAAATTAGCCATTTCCGGTCGAAATCTCGAGGCTAATCCCATGAACGGATTGGATTTCATCTTCAGCTGAAGGATGTGGACCCCACTGATGCCAGCGCAAGTCATAATGCGTTACATGCTTACGCCAGATGCTGAGTCCGTGAAGGAGTCTTGACAGACCTCCCTACAGGAAGCTTATATAAGAGAGGGAGAGGGTGGCCTGGAAATGGGGAACCATCGGCTGGAAGCCGTGGAGGCTTGGGCTGGAGACGTGGAGCACAGAGGAGAGAAAGAGTAGAGTTGTTTTATTTATTTATTTATTTATTTTTTTCTTTTATTTATTTTATTTTTAAAAGATTAGCCTCATCATATTCATGAGTGGCTAAACCTCTTAGCTAGGGCTAAGAGGTGAAGCTTGTAGCGTGATGGGAGGCCTCTTTGCTTGTGCCTTTGTTTAAACCGATCCGATTTTGATTTAATTTTACTAAGGGAATGTTTTCGGTCTTTAATAATGGTCTCCAGACCGAAATTACAATGGGTCCGCGATGGCTTTGAGCATGTTCTTTTCTCTTCATGTTTATGACGTCGGGAAGCCCCGTTGTTCACCATCGTCTCCGGGCATGGTTGGATGTCGGTACATTCTTCCTAACCTTCATACATTGATTGGTTGGTAATTAGTTTAATTCGTTGTTTGCTTTGTCTCCGGGCATGGTTTGGTGATGGAATCCATTCTAATTCATATACCTTTCATCTTCTCAAAATTACATTAAAGGCAGTTCAGTCAATTCTCCTAAATTGTAATACAGGCATAAGATCTCCTTGATCTCTACAAGTGGATCCTCTGAATCCCTAGTTTTCCTTTTCCTGAATTTTTCCTAAGTTTTAGATTAAATATTTCATCATTATTCTTCAATTTACAATCGATTTAAATTTCATCTCATTCTAGTTCTAGATCTGGTTATTTTTAGAAAGCGTACAGGTTTCAGTCCCTGTGGATTCGACCTCGGTCTTACCGAGTTTATTACTACATCAGAACCCTATACTTGGGGAGTGAACACAGCTACAGGCCTTGTCGGCCACATTCAGCTTGATAAGATGCGCCTGAAAGGACTCGACCAGAGCATGGATGAGATCCTGCACTCTTGTCACGCTCTTTCACCTTTTTTTAAGAAGTTTTATTTGTCTTACTGCGAATGTTGCACACTTCAGCAAGTATCATTTCCCTTCATTTCACGGTCATTTCGCGGTGATTTCCCTTTAATGCCGAGTTTGAGCTCAAGCTTTCAAGCCGAGCATTTTCTGTTTACTTTTCAGACACACACACACACACACATACACACACACATAACTTTCGCTGAGCCGAACCACATCAAGTTTAGGCTGAGCTTTGAGCGATTCTTGAAAACTAAACTCCCTAGTCTCTATTTATGCTAACCTTAAGGGTGCTATATACTTCCATACCATTTGAACACAGAGTCCATTTACCTGGTTAAACTCGCTAAAGATCTTCACTGACTTGTGTGTGGATATATTGGCCGCGTCACTGATTTCCTTTTTGTGTGATTCTTCCAAAGATAATTGTTGTTGTGAGCAATCTTTTTCCCATCCAGTTTATGTAAATAATCTGTGTATTACTGGTCTTCTCCTCTTATGTCATTTGTGTCCTCTTGGCTATGGACTATGATAAGAACAGCATTATTGCATCAATTGATGGTCCGTTTTGCACCAAGATATTCTGACCCCCGAGACATGTTATATATGATTTTGGGGTAGCAGAAGTGGAAGACGTGGGACCGCGAAATCCATCGAAATCACCGTGAATCAACACAGAATAGGCGGGAATCGTCATGCTATGTATGGAAATGGGGGTTCCATGAAGCGATTGGACCGCGAAATGTGCGGAACTGACCGTGAAGTGAAGACGTGGGACCGCTAAATGCATAACACAGAATATCACGCATATCGCAGTCCCGCGTCTTCACTCCACGGTCACTTCTGCACATTTGGAAACTGCCTCGTAATGGCACACTACTCGACACACATTTGGAGCCTTGCCCATGATGGTAGCTTCCAGAATATAAGCTTTCTTTTTCTTTCCTAAAATACAGAGATGGTTCAGCCACTTATGCAATTAGGGAAGGTTCAAAAGGTCATACATATTTGAAAGTTGGTCAAATCATAAATAGGCGTATTTTGATGGGGATCGTGTTCATATACTTTATCGGGTCTCTTGCAGCGTGGTCAGAAGTTTTGGAGCTGTTTAGTGTTGAAAAGCAAATCCGTAGTTCTCATAGTGGTAGTTTGAATTTACAACTGGTGCATGATTCTTTATTGTCACTAAATCTTATGTTTAGGACTTTTTTATTGAACAAAGCGACCGCAGCCACAATTAGCTATGTGGGTTTCACCAGTTTTACTAGAACCATGCACCATGCACTAGTTAAGGCTCACCATATAGGTGCTCTGTGTACTGTTTTGGGGAGAGGCATTTGATCAGTAAATGTGAAATGAATCGGATTGATTAATATAGAGATTGTTGCTTCTGTTCTTGACAAGAAGGGAACAGAAGAGGGTGTTAGGTTCTTTAACATGTTACAGCCGTGCTGATGCAGATTCCCTTTCTAGAAGGATAAAATGTTGGCTTGAATGATTTTGCCATTCCCAAGGCTATTACTGAAGATTTAAAGAAGAAAATTCAAGACAAATCATCTTTGCTGCTTCACTTGAGATCAAATTATAATGTACTTGTAGAGTTGCAAGTGGAAAGCTACCTGAAAACTGTAAAACTGCCTATCGTGACTCGTATTCTAAAGTTATTTACTTTGGAAAGGCGTCCGTACAGCTGGGGCGTATTCTCACAAGGAAAAATGAGGTGGGCTTATTCTCTCAAATGGGCCATAAATGGGTCGTATACTCGCAAATTTCTCTATTTGAAATGCATATGTGAAAGACAACCAAGGCTGTTGAGATCTCTATTGTTTTACCAATTGTATGGAGCGCTGAAGAGATTCAATGGGCTGAGACTGGCACCACATTATGTTGTGGTGTGAACTAAGAGTGTTATTGAGGAGCCTGGGAGGCTGAGGAACATGTATAGGGAAAAGGTGAGATGTTTGGTTTTGATTTTTTGAGAAGATTCTTATTCCATCTTTTGTCGAGTCCAGACGATATCAGATTCCATGTTTTGTTATGCAAAGTTTCATATGAAGTTTCGTTGTCCACATGTACAAACAGGGTAAGAGGCTATTTTAGAGAATGTAGATACCATTATAGCTCATCTTATTGGATTGGTTTCCTACCCACACATGATGATAATATTAAAAGCTGTTTTATATTGAGAAAAGCTAGCAAAACTTGTATTTTTCTTTGATTTTATATCCAAGTTTCTAAATCATCTTTTTTTCTTCTTTTGTATTTGTATGGTACAATTCACTATTCTTTTTTGCTGGCAAGACATCTTGTTTTTCTATACTTGTTGGTGGAATGCATTCATTATGCATTCACACTTCTCACCGATTTACTTTATTTTATTTTTTTTATGTTGATTTTGTCTATTTTCCGAATAGTTGTTGAATAGCCTTAGAATTCTTTTGTTGATGCCTTACGAAATAATACATTTGGTTCTCTTTTTGTTGATGCCTTATTTAAACCCCCGGATTTGAAATCCTCTTATTGTGTTTGGCACCCGGATTCAATCCCTTGTAATCCAAAAGTAGCTATGCATAGTATATTTACTGTGGGTTTGAATTTAATTACTAAATCAACTTTAATATCTCTAATTGGTGTACGTAAGTAATGTTTGACACAATGGTTGTAATAAGCCTCATTGAAATATATACTTTGCCCAAAAATGATGAAATTCCAAGTCTCGTATGGGCCACAAACACAAGATCACATCCGAGTCACTAATTGACGTTTTTTAACCGTTGACTTACATGGACAATGTTTGACGACGCAAATCATCGTATTAAACTAATTATAGTGATGCAATTGATAATATGATTGTTTTGGGATATCATCAATGGGCCATGTGCCCAATAGATTAATAGCCTAGTGATACATGCAAGTGCAACTCTCAGTGGATTTTAGATGTAATCCAAGCTTTCAAACCCCCTCTTTGAGAGGATTTGAAACCCCAACTACTTTATGGTGCCTAACATACTAGGGGATTTGAAATCCCCTGTGATTTGAAAACCCCGATTACTTTATGGTGCCTAACATACTAGGGGATTTGAACCCCCCCCCCCCCCCGAAAAACAAAAAAAAAAAAAACAAAATCCATGGTGCAAATGACCCCTTAGTTACGTAGGTATGGGAGGGATGTCATGTAAAGAGTCATTCATGTCTAGGTAGTTTTGTAGGTGTGGGTCACATATCATGTAACTAAGTTGTTGTGTGGTTGAGTTATTTATTTATGATTGAGCAGTGAAGAAAAACAACTGAATCCCTTTGATCCCTTCTATGAAATTATTGGAGGCCGATTCTCCTTCGATTAAACCAACTTGTGTTTTTTTCTTTATTTTTCACAATTCCACCTAAAAAGGAAGAAAGGTCATACTAAAGTGGTATTAGAGCCACCTTCGGCAATGGCTGACCCTTGAGTTGATGAGCATAAGGCTGAGATTGGGCCTCTATAGGAATCATCAACCAAACAGGAGTTATTGCTAGTTGACATTCTACGGAAGTTGACGGCCATAGATATCAACTACTACCATCTTGTAACTTCTCTCCAGAAAGATGGGAGTAAGAGGCCTGAAGGGCGTTCCTATCAATGTTGTCAAAAGTGATCGCATAATCACATATTGGCATCCATATGGCATATGCGATGATTGCATATGCCATATGGATGGTATGCGATCGATCGCATATCACATATGCGATGATACGATCACGTAATGGCATATGCGATCGCATACTTTCCAATTTTCTTGATTTTTTAAATTTCATTTTAATTTTTTTTTTTTTTTAAAAATGTGCGATCTGCCACCCGATTGCACAGGATCGCTTATGCCATTTAACAACATTGGTTCTTATGTTCAGATTTCATGAGACAAAGTTGGAGGGGATTGCTCACAATCTCGTTCAACTAGGATCATTTAAACAATGTTGCTAAAATTGAATTTTCCTCGCTATAGTGGGGAAGACTCGTTTAGTTGGATTTACAGGGCATTGCATCCTTCCACATGGAAGGGGAAGTGCTCCAGTAGTTTTGATGGTTGGAGAAGGCCCAAGGCCCCATGTCTTGGGATGAATTTGTTAAGGCGTTGAATGCAAGGTTTAAACCCACCAAGTTCAAGGATTATGTCAGAGCTCTAACCAAGCTGCAACTGACCAAATCATTGTGGGATTATCAAGCTTAGTTCGAAAGGTTGGTTGACCACACTTAAGGCTTGAGTGAGTCCTTCCTAGTGAGTTGCTTTGTTTGTGAACTTAAGGATGAAGTCAAGTTGGACATTTAGATGTTCAATCCTAAGTCACTTATAGTAGCAATTGGGTTGATTGGACTTCAAGAGGAAAAAAATTGATTGTAAAAAGGAAGCTTGATGCAGGACAATTAACCACTTGCTCTAAATGCTCGAACTGTTATAGTATGACGAATTAATCCCTTTATCTCATAGCCCAGGCCCCACATCTCATGGGTTAGGACCTTGGTTGACTCCCCTTCGTGGGCCCCAAATCACATGGGCCGCCCACCCCGAGTGTGTCTCCGCATCCCACGGGCTACCCCACTCGAGCCCAGTGTGAAACGCGTATTAATCACCCCTGGTAAGAAGTCTCGAACATGAGACCTCCCCCGTGGGCCCCAAATCGCATTGGTCACCCACCCTGAGTGTGCCCCTGCATCCAACAGGCGACCCCACTCGAGCCCAGTGTGAAAATGCCCATGCATTAAAGCTAATGCAGCCTAAGGGGATCAAGGCCTCCACTACATCCATTTCAAAGGCATCTAAGGGAACCATACCACCAATCAAATGGTTGACACCAGTCGAGATCAAAGAAAGAAGGGATTGAGGTCTCTGTTACAACTCTGGTGATAAATTCCATTCGGGCCATCGTTGTAAGACACAAAACTCTTCCTATGGAAGGCAACTGGCAAGATGAGGAGAAAGAGATTAGTCAAGAGCTCGATGAAGATGAAGCGGTGACGGAAGAGCCTTAAGAACCCTCTCCAGAGATCACATTACATGCTATTGTGGGGGTACTAGCACTCGAGACCATGAGGGTTGAAGGTCACATCAGTAGTTGTTGACCATCTTCTTTGACTCGGGCAAGACACAACTTTATGGACCCAATCGTGATCAAAAGGGCATGTATCAAGGTGCGACATAGCAAACGATTCGAAGTGATGATGGCCAATGGTGAAAGGCTTACTAGTGAGGGAAAATGCAAGTGACATGACATCACCGTCTAAGGATTACCTATTCACATTGATGTCTACTTACCCTTGGGTGGGTGTGACGCCATCCTAAGAGCTCATTGGCTACGCACATTAGATCCTATTCTTTGGGATTTTTCAAAGATGCTTATGCAATTTTCCATAAAATGAAGGGAGCACGAGCTCAAGGGATACTTGCCAAGTGGGACCGAGGTGGTTGTGTGTAAAAGCATCGTGAAGTTGATTTGGAAGTGGTGAGGGGGCAATGTTGCACATCAACAAATTGACCGACCAACCAGAATCACCTGCCTCAAACGATCAACTGAAGTCTGTGCTCGATAACTTAAAGGATGTGTTCGTGGAACCATGTGGGCTGTTGCCACCACGCCCATAGGACCATCGGATTCCCTTACCTAAGGGAAGCCAACATGTTAGTGTGAGACTGTATCGGTACCCACACTACCACAAAAATGAAATTGAGAAGATAGTTCATGAAATGCTTGATTCGAGGATCATCTGACCGAGCTCCAACCCTTACTCATTCCCTATCCAGCAATTGGTGTCTTTGTGTGGATTACTACGATCTCAACAAGGAAACCATCAAAGATAAGTTTTCGATTTCGTTATTGATGAGCTATATGGGGCTAAATACTTTACCAAGTTGGACCTTTGGTTATGATACCACCAGATCCGAGTTCATTTCCAAAACTCCCTTTTAAACCCATGAGGGGCATTATGAGTTCCTTGTTATGCCCTTCGGGCTTACAAATGCCCCATCTACATTTCAAAGTCTAATGAACGAGTCTTTAGACCATATCTCCACAAGTTTATTTGGTCTTTTTTTTTTTCTTCTAATGATATATTAATATACAACTGAACTTGGGAGATCATTTAGCCTATCTTCGGACTGATTTGGAGATCCTACGTAATCACCAACTTTATGCCAAGATAACGAAATGCAGGTTTGGGAAGGAGGAAGTCGAATATTTGGGCCGCATAATATCACAAAAAGGAATAGTTGTTGACCATGATAAAGTTGCTTGCATGCTTCATTTGCCTTGCCCCACTACTCCAAAGGCCCTGTGAGGCTTTTTGGGCCTCACCAAATACTATAGAAAGTTCATAAAAGACTTTGGCAAGATTGCATCACAGCTCATCTCTCTTCTTAAAAAGAATTCTTTCGAATGGATGGAGGCGGTTGAACGAGCCTTTCAATTGCACGGAGAGGCAAATGCTTATGTGTGTCGTGTGTTTCCGTCAATGCCAACATGTGCGTTGTGCATCCAAGCCAGCCTAATTAATAGAGCTTATGTGTGTCGTGTGTTTCGCTCATCAGGAGAATTATGGGATTTGAAGGTGTTATTATTGTGTATCTGAAAGGGAGATATTTTGTGGGGAGCACATCAAATTACAAAAGATTTGGTAGACTGTAGTTGTATTTCAGCTTCATTGATGATTTCGTGAAGTGACGGAAAAAAAGGGGACTGGTATATTGAAAACTAAAATGGTTTGTTGATGTTGTTTGTTCCGCTAATGCTTGTTTGACTGCATTTGGATAATGGATGCCATGTTTCTTGTAATTGCGGAAGTTTCTCCAAGAAGAAAACTAGGAGCTTTGATGAATTAGCCTAATTCCGGTGGTTCTAGAGAAAAGAGAAGATGTTTTCCATCCATAGTCCATCCATGATGTGATGAAATACCTGGTTGCAATTGCAAGAATCTAGTTTGAATAATAAAATCTGGCTTTTCTCTAACAATTACTTATCAGCAGTAAAAAGCCATGGCATGTAGCCCATCAAGTCCTTTTTAAAAATAAAAGTAAAAATTTATGATAAATGGAGTATATCTTGAATGTATTTTTATCTTCCAATTATTCAATGGTAATTATTCAAATTTCCTCTGTTTATGTGAATGCATTGCCACTGCTACATATCTTAACGAATTTGGATATAAACAGGAAAAGCCTTACATAGTATTCTACTAGTTTTGATGCTATATCTTATCTTGCAGAATGGTATATGCAAGATTATGCAAGTAGCTAGAACTGTTAGCCACTGAAAATATTCACCTTATGTTCATTCCATTTTAGTTTTAATTTTTGTAAATAAATTTGACAAAAGAAGGTCAATCTTAGGCAGGTAGTTGGTCATAGAAATTTGACAAAATATGAATGTCATTTGTTAATTCTCCAACCTGAGTTTTATGCTCAGGTGCTGCTGGAACTTGGTTTTACACACTTCATTGTGAACATGCTCCTTATGCTTGTGTCGACGACTCAGACCATCATATCAGTGCCAATATTGTTGGATGCAGTACTACATGTAGTTGTTGAGGAACATGTTGATCGAGGGAACCTAGAAATAGAGAGAGGCAACCTAGAAATCGAGCGAGTGAACCTAGTAATTGAGCGAGGGAACCGATGAATTGAGCAAAGGAACCTAGAAATTCAGCGAGGGAACCTGGGAATTGAGTGAGGGAACCGAAGAATTGAGCAAGGCAACCTATAAATTGAGCGAGGGAACCAATAAATTAAGCGAGGGAACCTAGAAAATGAGGGAGGAAACTTAGGAATTATGTGAGGGAACGTAAAAAATTCAGCGAGGAAACCTAGGAATAGAGCGAGGCAACCTATAAATTGAGCGAGGGAACCGAGGAATTGAGTGAGGCAAAGTAGAAATTACGTGAGGTAGCATAAGAAATTCAGTACAACAAACTGAAAATTTGAGAGACAACTTGAGAATTGAGCAAGACAACCAAAAGATTATTGCATGAGAGGAAATATATTACAACATATATCATACAAAACACTAAATAAATTACTAAGTATGCTATACATCAGGTATAGGAAACTTACACGTCCGGCGATTATGCCCAGTTTGTTTGCACCGACCGCACTTTAATGTTTTCGATTCTTCTCCACGCGAGGGAATTCTTAACTTCTTTGGTCTTCCGGATGGCCTCTTTCGTCCCGGGGTTTAATTTTTGCACAATACTCCTTGAAGCCTTTCAGTAATCTCCCATTCGCTCATGTCACGATCGGGTACACTGATTCGTTATATGTGCTCAAGTAATTTTGCATGTGTAGAATGGGGAGCAATACGAGTAATGAGGAAGATTGTAGTTTATACAAGCGGACAGACATGCATACAAGGGTAACCCTTCATGTCAAACTCACGACATGTACATGAAAGCGAGTTGAGCTTGATCAGTATCATTATAATCTCCCACGACATAGTACTCATCTCGAGAAATCGGATGACAAAGAACATCTCGCGCGCTCTTCTGTATAAGATCTTTCAACTGTTGCTCCGCCCATGGTGTCAACGGACCTACAAATGAGGCTGCAGATTCTCTTCTCTTGTAAAACAATTCTTGTATCTTACATCTTACGGCCTCTATCAATTTAGTAACAGGATATTCCCGTGCTTCCTTGAAGAGGGCGTTAACACACTCAGATATGTTCGTGGTGACCAAGTTGAATCTTTTACCTGGAAAGTGCGAAGATGCCCACCTTTCATAGCCGATTTCTGTCAGCCATGCATGTACTGGGGGGTTGGCCATTTCAATATCATGTATTAATTTTTCAAATTCAGCCCTCCTGCAAGTCTTAACTGCCCGCCAATAGTATATCTCCAGCGACTTGTCTTTAAAGGTGTCCACCAAGTTTCTATAAATATGGTACGCACAGTACCCATGAATTGCATGTGGGAATACTTGGGGAACCTCTTTCAGTAAACCTTTATGTCGATCGAAAACAATCACAAGACCCTCTAGATACCCTAACGCATCGTTAAGGTAGGTAAGGAACCAATTCCAACTCATGCTGTTCTCCGATTCTCCAATACCAAAAGCAATTGGAAATATATGATTGTCCCCATCTAAGGCCGTGGCGATGAATAGAACACCCTTGTATTTACCCTTTAAGTGTGTCCCATCAATGGCTAATACCCTCCTCATAGAATTCTGAAAACTTCGAACGCATTGTCCGAGCGCTACAAAACACCTCTCAAACCTCAAAGTCTCTTGGTTAACAAGCACAAGCTATCCACCGTCCCTGGATTGACCATCCTCAACTCATGCAAATACATGGGGAGTTGATTGTAAGAGTCTTCGTAAGACCCATCACCTGATTAATTGCAAGCTCCCTCGCTTTCCATGCCTTCCTATAGCTGATAACAATATTATATTTCTCTTGCATAGCGAAGATAACATCACGTGGCCTCAAACCTAGCCGATTTGCTCAATGCGCTAACAACCAAATCACATGCTAACTTACGCTTGCTTGTCGGTGATCACTCTTCATCCACGACATGCCGCATGTGTGTTCCGACGTATACCTCCGTATCTTGAATATCCCTAAGATCATTCACCCGAGTTGCGCAAACCCTCCAAATGCATTTATCTTCTAAGCACACCACGCTAAATCTGCTAGAACTTGAGTACAAGACCTATATCGAAATTTATTATAATTGCAAATTGGCTTAGAACATATCGACATCGACTCTTGTCCTTAAATGTTTGATCAACAACTATATCGATCGGTTTAAGCAACTAATCAGATATTCCAAAGTTGCCGCATTGGTGAATGCAAAGCATCATCAAATGGCACGGGAACTTGACGAGTGATGAAGTTTCCACTTTCAAAGAAGGTCCTGGAAGCGGAATGTTGCTTACACGCATGTACTTGGGTGGTGGATGATGATGGCAGATCTGCTCTTATTGCTAAAGGCGGTGGCATGTACTCATAAGTGAGGTTAAGGTCACGTGCCCGGTGACTTGGCTACTCACAAAGTTTGATGTTTGAGGCGGCTCGGGCATTGATCGTTGCTCACTACTACTTGTAATGGAGATGCCTTGTATTCAAATTCCACACCATGCTCCTCAGAAAACTGTCTATGTGTCTTTGTCCTATTAATGTGTTGCATTGTCTCGATGACTAAGGGAATGAATTTATCCGAATGCTCCAACTCGTGTAGCCAGAACTCTCGCACGTCATCGTCGTCTGCGATTACGGTTGGAGGGATTGATTCATTTGTGCAAGGATACATTACTTTCATCCTAATATCACAATCTATTGGTTGTCTCTTAATAATCCTGTAAATTCTAGACAGAAGCTTCTCATACGTAGTCTCGACACGTAGCGAAAAAGTTTTCGTTTCCCCACCAGTGTACGAGTATCGCTTGTTTTCATATTCAATCTCCTCGCCATAACAGCAGATGATTCTCGTAGACATTATCTGAAAACCAATACAATGACATTATATTAGTGAATCATTAAGCAATGGAAGCTTGCCATAAGACAAAACTCGATTAAATAATAGAGGACCGAGTTCTCACGTTCCATAATAGATGAGGATGGTACAGAGCTTAAGGAAATAAAGATTAAGCAATGCGTTAAATTTTTAAATAAATAATAAGAGCTTACATGGATTACAGATTCAGAGATACAAATGATTTCATGTGGTGCTTGTTAAATTCAGCGACACTATCTATCATGGAATATCCATATAATCTTCTATTTTAACAAGACAATTCTATGATAGCCTAGTACACTTTAAAAAAATATATACGAACCTAACGTTTCTACATGAGGATTTGAGTTTAAAATATGTTAAACTTACATCAATTTTCAAAGCTAGTCTCAACAAGCAGAGTTAGGGTTGAAATTTCACCTAAAATTTCACTATTGAATATTTCTAATTGTTGGAACATACAAGAGATGTTGTTTCTGATCAACGAGATGTATTTGGCGATTCAAATTACAAAATCCTAGTCTCAATATGCTCCATTTAGAGCTAAAATTTATTTCTCAAACCTTTATAAATTCGCTTCTACTTAGTGCTAATTGCCAAAAGTTATGCGAAATATCATCTCTAACTAATGAGATTTCTTAGTGAATTTTCATTTTTAATTCCTAGTGCGGGTTTTAAGTTTAGGGGTGCTTAAATTTGATCTAATGTACAATATAATGGGTAAGGAATCAAGCTTACATAATGCAAAAACTCGTTTCACTCATCGCTTCATCGAGTGTCTTCACAATGTCATTTCAACTAAGGAAAATTATGGGATAATTCAAATCCTCATTGCTAAAAAGTTCATTGGAGGTCAAGCTCAAAGAACATTCTAGTTTAATCTAATACACATCATACCAGTTTATTTGTTCTCCCATAATTCCAAAGTTCATTGGAGGTCAAGCAATCACAAATGTACCATAAGGGGATACAAGGCTAACTTCTCTACACATGGTTAATCCATATAGAATTAGACTAATAGGAATTTAAGCATTATATCATACATTAATACTAAATATCAAGTACTTGATAATTTGAGCGAAGCTTCGGATAAAATGGAATAAACCTCAAGTAAAATTAACCGCAAAGAAACATGAAAATGATTAAGGCAAACATCTAATTCAATAAGGCGGAGTAGAAATTGAGCAAGGGAAACATGAAATCGAGTAGGAAGTTCAATTTGAACAAAGGAAAACAAATAATCAAGCGAGGAAGCATGAAAATTCAACGACGCAACCTATAAATTGAACGAGGCAAATTAGTAAGTCAAGAACGCAACCTAGAAATTGAATGAGATAAACTAGAAATTCAATGAGGGAAAAGCCAAAGTTTAGCGAGACAAGCTAGAAATTGGCACAGGCAAACTAGAAATTGAACGAGGGAAAAATGAAATCGATCGAGGAACTTCAAACTGAAAGCGGCACATAAGAAATAATTGAGCGAGGAAGAGTGGAAATTTACCAACGCAACCTATAAATTGAACGAGGCAAACTAGAAATTCAAAGAAGGAAGAGGAAAATTCGAGCGAGGTAAAGTATATATTGAAAGCGAGACAAACCGACAATTGAGCGAGGAAAGTTGAAATTGAGCATAGTAAACCGAAAATTGAGCATGGCAAACTAGAAATTAAGCAACGCAAACATGAAATTGAGTGAGACAATAATGAAATTCATCAAGGCAAACATGAAATTTATTAATGCAAACATTAAATTGAGTGAGTGAGATTGAGCTGGGCAAACATTAAATTGAGCAATCCTACCATGAAATTGAGTTGCGTGAACATTAAATTGAGCGATCCTAGCATGAAATTGACTTGGGAAAACATTGAATTGAGCGAGCTTGGCATGAAATCGAGCTCGGCAAACATTAAATTAAGCGAGCCTAGTGAAATGAAATTGAGTAGCCAAACATTGAATTGAGAGACCCTAGCTTGAAACTAAGTTGGGCAAACATTGAATTGAAGCTTGAGCCACAGATGACATCGACTAGGCAAACATTGAATTGAGCGAGCCTAGCATGACATTGACTAGGGCAAACATTGAATTGAGCAAGCCTAGCATGAAATTGAGTGAGCCTTAAAATGAAATTGAGTGAGCTTCAAATGGAATTAAATGATTTTCACATTAATTTGAACGATCAACGCATAAAATTGACTAAGCCTAACAAATGAACTTGTAAGAGCCTGACATGAAATTCACAGAACTTCGTATAAAATTTGACGAGTAGTTGATCAATTGTCGTCGACTTCCGCTCGTCTCAATTTCCATGAGTTCTTCTTCAAATTCAAGTGTGCAGTGGCTAAGTTTAACCAAGCACCTTTGCTGAATTACAAGATAAATTTCCACAGGTACTTAGTTAAATGTTGTCCAATACTACAAACGAATATATCTATAAACCACACTATGGTTTTTTGTTTTAAAAAAAATATCTGTACCTCCAGGAACCGTACCCTCGCTCAATGCAAGTTGAGGATGGGTGCTTTCAAGTGAGGGATTAATTTAAACCTTTTCGAAGATTGGAGGTGCAACCACTTTGGAGGATTCCACGTCACCCTCGCCAAGATGGAAAATGCCAAGTGTAGAATGATAATATGAAGATGATAAAGTTTGAAATTTAGGAAGAAAAATGATAAGAAAAATGGCCCTGCGTCGGTTTTTCGTTCACAGGTAATGGAACGCAGGATGTGTCCTAAAAAAGCATATCTGTTTTCTGTCAAAGGGAGAGGAAAAGGAAAACCGACACATTGGCTACTCCCACCTACCAATGGTCGATGTTCGGTGGTCTGTGGGACCCACCATGATGTATGTGTTTCATCCATGCCGTCCATCTATTTTTATAGATCATTTTATGATAATACCCAAAAAATGCGTATATAACAATCTCAAGTGGACCACATTACAGGAAAGAGTGTTGAATGAATGTCGACTATTAAAAAATTTTGGGGCCATAAAAGTATTGGATCAAGTTGATCTTTTTTTCACTTCATCCTGGGTCTTTATGGCCTAATCAACAGATTGGATGTCATATAAACAGTACGTTGGGCCTTAGGAGGATTTAAATGATGGATATCCAATCACTATTGTTTTCTTGTGGTGTGGTCAACCTAAGATTTAAATCCCTTTTATTTCTATGTTGAACCCCTAAAATGATCTTTAAAAATGGATGAACGGAATGGATGAAACACATACATCATGGTGGGGCCGATAGACCACCGAACACCAGCCACGGGACCGTTGTCAGGGGGAGGAGCCAATCCGTTCCGCAACAGCAGTAAAAAGGAGGGGCAGTTTCGTCCTAAGAGTCGCTGTCCGCACGTGCTCGCCTAGATTGGTAACTAAAGTTGGTATTCTTTCATAGAAACCGCTGGGTAAAAGGCTTTGTCTACGTACAGTGGTCATTTTCTCATTAAGAGCATCACTTATATGGAAGTCACTTTCAACAGCGATCAATCCATTCACACTTTTTCCATCCTTGTGGCTTAGATGAGTTTTGAATATGCTTGATTTTTGAACTCTTTTTCTATTGTATGGTTGAGAAACTAATGGGTGAAGCAGCTTTTTCACAGGTTATCTCTGGGTCGATGTACTTTCCGTGCATAGGGATTCTAAATTCGTACTACACTCATTCATGTCAAAGAAATTTGTCTACAAATTTCAAGGGCATATCATTTCACCCTTTCACTTTAAAAGTCTATGCCTTCAATCATAGGTGGCCATTTTTTCATTCCTGTTTTGCACCAATATATTTTATATGCAATAATCCTTCCCATCACATACTCCAACTATAAGAACAATATAAGAAAAAGTTGATTAAAAGTATATAGCTTATGTTGATGGAAGACAATGTAAGAATTTTTGGAAATGTAAATCTGCAACTATGAAAATTCTGAGTTAAAATTAATGGTAAAAAGTAATTAAAACACCCAAACAATCAAATTCACATGCTTCTAAAGGAGGTCTAAGTCTTATGTAAAATTTTCTTCTTGCCTATTTGATGTGGGGGCATCCACACCATTATAAGACAAAATACCTTTGTTATTTTTAAAAAAATTTGAAGAAAAAAATTCAAATAATTTAAAATTATTTATTTACTTTGAAACACCAATAATACAATAGACAATTGCAGTCAGCACACACCAACATTAGTAGGTAGAGGGATAATCATTGCCACACCCACAAGCACATGCAAAAGTGATTGGGGTTAGGGGGAGTTTTAGACAGATGATATTTATAACTACAGTTTATTTTAGTTTTAATAACATTCTCAACGGTTTAGATGGCATCTGCTAATTAACTTGAGGAAGAATTCAACTGTGAATGTTTTCATTCTTACTTTTTCCGTCCAGTAGCTCACATGAGTTTTGTATCTACTTCAGTTTTGAATTTCTATATTTTACTTATACTGTAAGGTTGAGACACTAACAGACGAAGCGAATTTCTCACGGGCATCTCTGGGACCAAGTATCTTCTGTGCACAGGCAATCTGTATTCAAACTACATTGGATAAAACCGAAGTAATTTGTCTTTAAACTCCTGGCATATGACTCCTCCGACACACTTTTTGACTTCCAAAGTTTATGTATTCACGTATGGCTGGCTTCTTTTTTTTTTTTCACCAAGCGAAACATTAATTTATTTCATATGCAATGATCCTTCCTATCACATACTCCAATTACAAGAACAATATTGACAAAAACCTGATTAAAAGTATCGCATGGATGGAAGACATGTGCAACATAGCACACGCTAACAGGTATGAGGATACTCGTTGGTAAGCCCACAAGAACATGCCAAAGTAGAATGCTAGCCACATTCGACCTTCTCCATCAGGTGGGTCACGATGTGTGGTAGATCTTCTCATTTTTAGGCCTGAAGATCTAGTCAATGTGGCCCTCCTGATGGAAAGCGCGGACCTCATACCACTACACCAAAATCGTTAAACGGGTACGGTTGGGATTTTGGTTCAGAAACGGCTTTAAGCCGTTTTTGATTTGAAACGGTAACAAACCGTACTAGAATCATTACTATTATACATTGTTATTTCCACTATTTTGTTGGTGTGTCCCAATTGAGCGTTGGATCTTCTTATTTATTATTATTATATTTTTTTTGTTTTATTTTGAAACTGATGGACGGAATGGATTCGATTAGTAGCCACTGTGTGGACCCCACAAGGCCCAAGAGGCACACTGCATCTATCTGCCGCAGACTACTGATTATTTTTAACCTTTTCTTACGCCAAAAGCCCTAAAATCCCTCATTTCGCATCCATCGCCGCCTCCATCTCCCTCTCTCAATCTCCTTCTCCCTCTCTTTCGATCTCCCGATCATCTTCAAGGACTACGTTACCGGATTTCCGAAGGAAGATGACATGGTCTTAACGTGCACTACTTCAAAAATCAAGGTTTCCGATCTTCTTCCTCTTTTACTTCGATTTTCGTCCCAGTTTCTGCCTGATTTGCCTCTTTAATCGATCCATTTCCGATCCTTTCATTGGGAGAATGCGGAATCATTCGGAACTCGCTGCGTCGGCATCTTTCTCAATGAGGAAGCTTAATCCCGAGGGATCGTCTTCCATGAAGAAGCCGAATTTTGAGATGCGCAGATGTCACAGTGCGGGGAGATCGGCGGAAGTCTTGTGGAGAGGAAGAAGTTTCCGATCGTGGCGGAGGAATATATCTTCTTTGGAGGAGGTGGGCCTGTGGCATCGGGCATCGGCTGCGTCTGTTTACTGTGCACTTTGCGTCCCATTCGATGAGGTTGTTGCGATCAAGATCCTCGATTTCGAGTGGAATAACAGCGATCTGGTAAATTCATGGGCCTTCATCTTTCATTGCTGCTGCCAATCTGTTTTGTTTTGATATTTTCAGCTTCCAAGCATATATACATTTAATTTAAATTAGGGTTTCTTGAAATTACTTTAATTGGAGGGTTTTTTGGGACCAATTGGAATTTTACTGGATAAAAACGGGTGGTGAAATCTTCAGTTGAAATTGAAAATTGTGGACTTTTTTTGTTTTTTTTTTTTTTTCCAATTTTGATTGATTATTTTAGGATAATGTTGGGGTGTCCCTAAGGATATTGATTCAAAGCCAGATAACAAAGGTAGAAAAATTGCATCCAGGGAATGCGATTCTGGTTCTCTCAGCTGCCCAAAAGGTTTAGTTGAATGGATGACTGCCCATTCTGCTAGAATATTCGATTTTCCGAGATTCGGGGCATCCCCAAACTCACCCTCAGGCCCTGTTTTGTTTCCACTAACAAATGGTTTAGTATCATTTTAGTTAACATTAATTGTGTATTAGAGATCATAGTTTATATTAATTATGGTTTATCAATATTATTTTTAATCATTTCCAAGATCTCTAATACATAATCAACGTAAAAATAAAAAAAAAACAAAAAAAACAAAAGTAGAAGAGATGAACTCATTTTAAGTGGGAACCAAACAGTGCATAGGCAATTATTTATTTATTTTATTGACATTCCCAGATTGGCATTGAATTTGGTCTCTGTGGTGATTCCAAATAGATTTAGATAAACATAAAGCAACAAGCGTGTTTGTGTTGGGGTTTTCTTTAAAGCTCATCTGGTAACGTGCAATTTCTGCCCCTAATTCAACATTCATGTTACTATGGAGTCGGAATGTAGTCGGCCTGAAAGTTATGAAACTCCCAAATGCACCCTTAATATCTCCACAATATTGGGTAAGGAATGGATTGGAGTGGACTTAGGTTGGTTGAGTGTTTGGGTGGTGGGCCCAACCTGTCCATGACTCCTAGCTCATGGGCTGGGCTGGGCTCAGGCATGCCTCAACCTTTCCTGTCCTGCCTCTATTTGCTAAGAAGCTACTGGTCAGTGCTATGTGGGACCCACTATGATGTATGTGTTTGATTCCACACTGTCCATCAATTTTGCCAGCTCATTTTAGGCCACCGGCCCAAAACTGAGGCAGATCCAAATCTCTCAGGTGGACCACACCACAAGAAATGATGATGATTGAACGCCCACAGTTAAAAAACTTCTTGGGAGCCCGAGAAAGATCTAAATCTCGGTGGACCTTACCATAATATGATGATCATATTTTTATAATAATAATTTATTCTTTAGCGATTTTCTCAATAACATGATGAAAATACCCTCTTTCATGGTCCTAAGAGGTGGCTATTTGTCATTTGCAATGTCTCCATTCTCTTCCTATTGCGAGTTCATCCAATCGCCTGTTGAGTTTGCTACACCGCATGCATGAATGATCTGGTCTTACGGCGATTGTGGGAGTGCTTGCCTATATCCATGACAAAGATCTCTTTTTGAGTTTTGCAGGTATGCTTCTTGGATTTTCAGGCTTTTGTAGTAGTATGGACCTCATGCTGACCTATATGCTTGTTCGCTTTTTCAAATTCATTTTAGATATTTTCAAGTGATGCATAAATTTCAAATTATTCTAGATATTGTCAATTATGCAAATTCAAGAGCAGGAGAGCTAGCTTGTATCAAGCCTCATTTCCAATTACTAGATATCTTAGAACATATTTCAAAAGCTGTGTCCTCTTCATTCCCTAAACGATTGTGAGCTCGATATGTACAAAAATAACAAAAGCATGGCTCTGTTTTAATTTTTAACTTAACAGGCTGCATGCAATTGAATGTTCATCCTCAGGAACTTCAATATATGGCTTGCAGAATTTATTTCAGTTGATAGATGTTTTTATTTATTTTTATTTTTTATTTAAGGTTTCTGGATGCAAGTTTCGTATTCTAATTTCTAAGGTTAGTTGTACCTTGTCGCATAGTCAAGATAGTTTCCATTTCGCAAAGAACCATCTAGCATTTCCCTTGGTGTTTCTTTCTCTTGCGAAAGTCTTTGTGCTTTTGTTGAGTCAACCAACAAATGTGTATTTTGAGACAAGCAAGCATTTCCCTTTGTGAGTGAAACTCACTCGTGGATGTTTCTTGTGTGTGTGTGCCCACACATGCATGGGGTGGGGAAAGAGAGCATGTGTACATGTCTATCTATGCATGTATATATGTATGTATTTACATATTAAGGAATACCAATTGATAAAGGGAAAAACCTCTAAATTCACATGGTAGGAACTGCTTTCCGCATCTGTCCCTACTGTGTGGTCCACTTGAGATTTGGATCTGCTTCATTTTTCGGACCATGTCCTAAAATGAGCTGAACAGCTTATGATTGATGGAACAGCTCTTACTAGGGCGATGAATATCAATTTTAGGGAAAGTGAACTGTGAATTTCCATGTTTATCGACTGACATCCTGTGTTTGTGTTGGTTGTCAGTTTCTACTAAAAAAAAATATTTCTGGCTAATCCAAGCTCTTGTTATTTTTCAGGTTGTCTATATGCAGTGAACCTATCCCATACAAGCCACCACCTTCAGGTATATACCCTGCCTCCTCCTCCAAACATGTGGAAGTGTAACCATTGAAGTAACTTGTAATGCCATTGTGGCAATGATAACCAAAGAGAGAATTTGTGGTGCATCCATCCATGACTTCAACTAGAGGGCTACTTATTATGGATACCATCTTACACTTTTGTCATTTAGAACTGGTTATTGTAATTCAAGATTCAATAATGCATCTGATGAAGGCCTTAGTTATTATTTCACTACGGATTTAAGAAAAAGGTAATGGGAGGATCCAAGAACCTCTAACAAACTTAGTTCCATACCTGTAATGGAAAGGAACCTCTAACATCTATTTCATGATTGGCATTCTTCTCAGTTGGGGAAGTTCATACAGCTTATGTTAATAAGAAGTAGAAAGAAAGAAAAAGAAAATAAGAAGTAGAAAGAAAGAAATAAAAGTAGGTTTTTCTGATTTCAACCTAATCAGCTTTACATTGGATCATTTTTATTTTTATTTTTTGTTATTTATGCAAGTTCAGCTAGGAATAATTCTTTGATGAATTAAAAGATGATCATTGCATGTTCTTGATTTGGATTTCTACCAACCATTCCCTTAGTCAGCAGCCAATTACCTTCTTTCGAGAGGTAACTTGTAACTCTTCAATTGAAATGCTAGCATGCACAATTATCTTTGAGTTATCTTGATTTTCTCATTCCCTTTCTCTCAGGTTTTGCATTATGTGACCATCCTTCCATCTTGGACAGAGAAGAAACGCAGGGCTTGTTCAGGTACTAGAATTATGTCCATGTTGTCCATATTCTTTTCTATCTTTCCATATTCATACTAAAGGCATATAGTAGATTCAATTTCTCTTTGAAAAAGCAGCTTCCCATGTTTTACCACTTAAATATGGTTGTGCAAGGTGCTTGTTTGATAAGATGGTTGAGAGGGAAGTGGTAGCATGGACGGCCATGATCTTAGGCTATGCTAAGAATGGGGAATCTGGTGAGGCAATTAAGCTTTTTGTTTTTGTTCCACAGGCTTTAATTGAGCCATTTGACCTATGGCAACATGCAAACTGATTGAAATTACACAAATAGAAGCATGAATAAGAAAATCCTTTTATCCTTCTAGGATGCCATGAAGGCAATTTTTTTTTTTTTTAATGCTCCAACAAGTAAACTTGTCGTAGAAATTTTAGGGGTCATTTGGGTGTGGGTGAAATCTCACTTGTAAACTCTTTACACAGTAAAGAGCTTAATAGGTAAAGACTTTCATTCTATCATGTTTGGGTACTAGTGAAGTCTTTACCAGGTAAAAAGAGTTTCTTGTATTTGGTGAAGTTTTTAAGTATTTTTTTTCTTCTTTTATTTCCTCATTACAGGTAAACACTTTATCATGTAAAGTGTTACTCATCCCTTGGAGAGGATTCAAAAGCAACATTCTTTGTGTAATTTATGGCTTTACAAGTTTTTCACCCATCCAAACATTGCATGCAATCTGTTTCGAGGTGAACTGTTTAAATAAGTGGAATTTTACCTACATCCAAACGATCCCTTTGCTTCTTCTTGTTTCTCTTGCTTTACTTCAACTGTGCTCTCTTGATGGTTATGATATTACTCGACTTGGAGTCAATGTTTGCACGAACATGGCAAACTTCTAAACAGGGGCAACTAACTCATGTCTTACTGCTACAATAACGACCATTGAAGTTTGAACTCTGAAATTACTTGAAACTGCCACACATTTGTTTCATGTAGATTTTTTCTCTCCAAATGAAGTGCTCTTTTAGATGTGTGCACCTGTTCTGTTTCTTATCTTTTTGCTACTGCTGCAGGGATGTCATGCATATTGTTCTTGTCCACTATCGTGAAGTGAAGGTAGAGATCCATTCTGCTTGGCTTCATCAATGCTTTTGTGGCTATTTCTTAGTTTTTAATTGGATAAATTTTCTTTCATACATTTAAGGGATTCATGGAAGTCATATTCCAGAACAATGACACCACAGTCCAGAGTTACCACATGGATGGATATGCGTTTTTTGTTGTTGGGTATGGATTTGATATCATATTTAGTACTCTGTGTGCCCTGTGCTGCTTGTGCATCTTTTGTTGTGTTTGTAATGGTAGAGTTTGACTAATTGCAGGATGGATTTTGGGGAGTGGAAAGAGAATATATAGCAGGGGCACATACAATAAGTGGGATGGAGTTGCTCGCTGCACAACGCAGGTACTTCCACTGAATTCTTCTCGTAATCTTTACGAGGTCTATCCAGAGTTCCTAGCTGGTCCATGATATCACTTCCATCTTTATATTGTTTTATTGAATGTGCTAGCCACTCTTTTTTCTTTTTCTTTTTCTTTTATATATGAGCACATCTCACTTTACATATGCACGCAGCTCATTCGATGAGTGGATTGGCTTCAGTCAGGGCACTTACACAATGCAGCCAGCCTATACCCAGATCTCACACCAATGTTTCTACACTCACACATATATAGTTTGCTGCATAGGGATGAAAATGTAGTGAACGTTCAACCTTCAAATGATTCTGGTTTTAATTTCTACATGCCAATTTCACTTACCTTAGATGGTTCAGAAAAAAACAGCAGCCCTTTTTGGAATGATGCTGTAACTAGTTGATTACTTGATATTTAATGAGTAGTCATGCCTCTTGTCATTTTATACACAATTTTGTTTTCATCATCTACTGAAAAACAAGTCAAACATATAAAATGTTTATATAGTCCACCCAATGTTTATTTCCCATCCAACTTGTTCATAGGAAAATACAAATATCAGCTTATCCAACACTTCTATGGCCCTCGAGAAGTTTTCAAAAGCGAGCCTTCAATCCCCACTGTGTTTGCTATGGTGTCATCCACTTGAGATTTGGATCTGCCTCATTTTTATGTTGATGCTCTTTGTTTCATTTTTCTGTTGTTTTCTATCAACAGATGCCATTAATGCAATAAATGGAACAATCATTACTTATGGACAGGTAAGCTGCAATTTGATAGAAATTACTTGAAATGATGCTTGCTCTGGTTGTCAACATTTTCTTTTTATGTTTCTGTCATTAACTGAATTTTTCCTCCTTAGGGACAAAAAGCCATTAAACAAGATGGCTGTCAACGTCATATTGGGAGTGGTGCCGGTTATACAAAAGTAAATAATGATTATTTATTTACAGTGATTTACTAGGGATATTAAAAATTCAAACACACCCTTTGTGCCGATGTCAGTTTACCTCAAGCATGTCACTTTTCTTGATTTGCACTATATATAATAAAAGATATATGGTTGGCAGATAGATATAGATGTTTGGTTTCTAAGAAATGCCACAGGCCATGGAAAAAACACATTAAAATGGGCCCCTTTTCCAATCCCATCCGAGCTGCTAGCTTTGCTTTGGAGTTGCAAACAGGTCCTATCCAGTTCATCAGGAGCTCATTGGCCCTCCAATCCTTCTCAAAAGAAATAAAAACACTTCTTCTCCCAGCATTTGATTTTCCACATGCAATATTATTATTATTGACATAAACATACATAAGACCACATGTCCATACACTTCCTTTTTTTCCCAAAGAAAGAAGAAGAGTGCAGACGCAAGGAAGAAAAGCTTCTGTGACTTTCACTACTCTCAACACCCCTCTCAATAAACAGGTATATCGACACCTAAACCCCCCCTCTGATCAGCTTCTACTGAGCAGCACTCCTTTCCCAGCTTCTCAGCTCCTATTTTTTGCCCCGTGTGGCAACGAAGCCACAGGCATGAAAGCCTCGCCAGAGCTGCCTGCCCTGCAAACTGGACCCTGTAGACCAAGCTCAGCTCTGCCCATATGTCATTGCCGACAATTCCCGATTCATGGCTTCCATTGTACCCATCAAGGTCAGTCTTTGCCACCATTACAACAGACCCATCATCGAAAACCATGGTACCTTGATCGGTCATTAGAGCTGGAGATTTCATGATCGGATTGTCCATGAAACTGGCCATCCTGGTCTTTGTTACCTTGACCTCGTAGTACTCTTGAACAGCCTGCAATTTGTGAGGCTTGATGGCCTGTATTTCACTTCCATGTCTATATTACACCTATAATATGTACTTGTCCTTACTTTACTGGTGTATATATGCTTTTTCCTAGTGAACAAGGCAATCCTCATGCTTGGGCCAGCCTATTTGAGGGGTTGGATGTCACAGGCTCTTGTTCACTGTAGCTCTGCATTTTGGGGATTGACCACAAAAGAACGATTTCACCACCTAACGATTTCCTGATTTCCACCACCTAATATCACAATTTCATGGGCTTTTATTTATTTATTTATGGGTGTAAAACCCGGCTTTTCAACAACAATTTGCATAAATCTTTTCAATGATCATGTTTGAATGATTCACTAAAATAATTGTCCTTCCAGGCAGTACTTCGTTAACGTGGATGATACTGTTGCTCAAAAGGTGGGCACTTCATGGTTCTTTTTTTCTCTCTATGATTGTAGATCCATTTACATTTTTGTCTTTTTCAGTCTTGATGCACATGGTGTTTCAAAAGGTTGTGCTGTTAACAATTACAATCAATTTACTTATTTTCATTTCCTTGTTTCATAGATTGTTGTTCACAAGAGTAAGGACAAGTACAATGGTATAGGAAAAGGTAGGTTTTGTTTGGTGATCTTTTCTTTCTTCTTCCGCTTTATCTGATGACTGTATGTATTTCAATGTAGATTTTAGCAGATGCAATGGGGCTTGGAAAGACTGTAATGACTATTGCATTAATACTCGGAAAACCAGTTAGGGAGAGTCCAGATGATCAGTGATAATCAGAAGGTTAACATTGTCTGGACAAAAAGAATTCTGGCTATATTCCAGCCAGCATGATCAGTGAATTTTATCTGAGTATGGATTGATTTTTCTTTGTTTACTAAGGTGGGGTTTTGCTTTTTGGGGTTTTATAGAGAATAACTGGGTGACTTTCTCTTGCAAAATGCTTTTGTTTGGGAATGAAGCTTTCGGTAGGGAAGAGGAGTATAAGAGGAGAAAATAGAACAGTTGGGTGTCTTTTTAACTCGTTGTTTGCTTTTGTTTCTTTGTTTGTGGCATATGTCGGATGCTCTTTTACGGGTTTTCTTTTTGTGCAGTGGTGGGGGCGCTGTTATTAGACCATGGTTTTTCTTTTTCTCCTTATTCCCATGCATCATTGTATCAATCTCTGCATTGAATTCCTTTCCATCTCATGCAAGTTCATCTGGATTTTCTTTCTTTTCAACAATTTCATCTTCTTTTCTGTGGGTTTTTCTTTGTTGGGTGTTTTCTTCCTCTCATCGTTGTTTATTATCCTCTCCAGGGCCTATTAAAGAATTGAGAGAGACGATTCGTTGAGTTCTATTAAAGAATTGTAAGAAAATTAATCTCATTGATTTTTTGGACTGTTTGGGAATCTGATGTTGGTTTTTTTTTTTTTTTGTTGGGTTGGTGCAGTCAGAAGCTACTGTTGAACTTGCTAGACAACCACTGCAATCACTGCAACGAGCAGATTGCTGAGGGGGAGGAAGAAGACAAGCCTTAGTCTGCCTACGACTTTGTGTATGTACCCATCGATTTCACGTAAGTAAAATTCAAAGAAAGAAGAGAAAAATACATGGATTTTGAAATACATGGTTGTATGGGGTTTGAGGAAAAACTACATGTCTGTTATAGGAACAAGTGCAATGTGGGGTATGGGTTCGTGAATGTAACGTCTCCCGAGGCAACATGGAGACTCCACAAATCTTTCCACTTGCAGGCATGGGAGGTCTTCAACTCCAGGAAGATCTGCCAAGTCACCTACGCTCGGTTGCAGGTATCTCTCTCTCTCTCTCTCTATTTGTTTAAGGGTTTTTTCTGAGGGTTTTTCGATGTATTTAGGGTTTGGAAGCGCTGAAAGAGCATTTCAAGAACTCCAAGTTTGCATGCGACACGGACGAGTATTTGCCTGTTGTATTCTATCCACCTCAAGATGGGAAGCAGCTGACGGAGCCGATTGCTATCGGTGGGCACGCTACCAAGGTGAAGAAGACCGCAAATGGTCCTGGAAGGAGGAAGACCGCGAGTGCTTTACCACAAGGCATGAGTAAGGACCCATACCTTTGATTCGACCCGTACCTTTGATTCATAAACTGATGCTATCCTAATTAGTTTATTTTTCATTGACATTTCTCTTAGGTGATCTCATATGAATGGATTGAATCTCTTAACCATGTGCTATGAAATGGGTGATTTTGGCAGGTATGCTATTGATACAATGCGCTCTAGGTTGACAAGGAACTTATTATTTTAGAGCATATGCAGTAGTGAAACAATGTAGAGCAGTTGCGAGTGTGAAACAATGGCAGTGGCTGGAGATGGTGGTTTGTGCAGTCGACTAGCATATTTGGGCTACTGAGGCTTCTATTTCTTATGGAGAAAAATTTCAAACTCTGGCGATGTGCTGGATGATACACAGGTACTTAGAAATTGCAGGTCGACATGTGTTTGATGGAATGCCTATGAAGATTTTTATCTTGTGGAATTGCAGGTCGTGATTCTCTTTAATTCATTATTCTTTTTTTTTTTTTCCAGATAGTTTTGATACAAAGTTTAGACACTCATGTTGTACTTTATTATTCCTCAATAAAATTTATTACTTTCCTGGCAAAATAAAAAACTGCATGATCAATACACATTGCACCCATCTTAATTTGAGATCATTAATATCATTTTTATGTATTGACATTTTCTAATTATTTTTATGTTTCTCGGTTATCATCAAACACAAGCTGCCGCTGCTGTTTCTCCTGCAGTTCCAACCAGCTTCTTTCTAGCTCCTCAAATGGAAACACAAGGTGGGGCCTTTTACTCCCAGTTGTCTGTAATGCCACTAAAATCTGATAGCTCCCTTTGTATCATGGAAGCTCTTACAAGATCACGACAAGGTGAAGGTATACTTCTCTTCTTTCATCTCTTCCTTTCAGTTTCTTTTAAATAGCTTCTAAAAATAAAGTCATGTCCATCTCTTTGTTGATGGAAGGAGTGATGCCAGAGTTGAAGAGCCTAGAGTTATCAGAGAGCAGCCTTTATAGGTAAAGCACACAAATCTAATTTCCCTATGGTTAGATATATGTCCATATGTGCTTTTGACATATTTAGTTTCCTTCAACACGTTTATAGGTACAGCAGCGAGGTGATGGCTTCACGAGACGGTCCATCTTCGACTGTATGATCGCCGCTTCGATCCCGGTTTTCTTCTGGAGGCGTACGGCCTACCTACAGTATAAGTGGCATTTACCGGAAGACCCGGAATTGTACTCGGTTTTCATTGATAGAAGGGCTGTGAACAACGGAACCTCAATTCGAGCCGTTTTGGGAGGGCTGGGAGAGGAAAGAGTGAAGAGGATGAAAGATAAGATAGTCGAGTATATACCGAAGTTTGTGTACACCACCCCCAAAGAGGGGTTGGCCGGTATGAAGGATGCGTTTGATGTCTCCCTTGAAGGGGTACTGAGAAGATTCCAGGAGCAGAGAAGGACATAAATGGAATTAAAAAATTGGGAATGGAAGATCTTGTATGTTGTATTTTGTACTTATCTTGGGTGGGGTATATTGATGGAGGGACAGGATGTTGAAGTAGATCGGTGGACGGTTGGATGGATGTGGTTGGTGGATTTTATATTGATTGGTTAGCTACAGAGATAGTTATTAGTTGCTACCAGAGTATGTGGTTAAAATATTATTGTGTGTGAATCATTCTATTGTCCTTTTCTTCTATTTGTGTAATTATTTGACATATAATACAAGTAGATTATATACCCCACTCTTTATCTCATACAATGAACAAAGGGGTTTAAAATGAACAAAGGGGTTTAAAATTGTAATTAAAATTCAGTCAAAAAATCTGACCGTTGGCAACATTAATAAGCATTCAAAACCGTTTCTAAAATTGTGCCTAAAATGTGACCATTGGCACCAGAACGGTTTAAAACCGTTCCTAAAACTGTACCCAAAACGGTTCTGAACCATTCCTGATTTTCTGCGACGCCTCATTTAGAAACGGTATTAAACCGTTCTTGAAGTATTTAGGAACGGTTTTAAACCGTTCCTAAATGACAATTTTGGTGTAGTGATACATGTGTCCCTCGTTAGCATATGTGGTGGTTCCACACACATGAGCATCACATATTTGAATGTTTCATAAGTCAGTTGAAAGGAACGAAATTTGCACGGACAACATGGACACACACCAAAGGCATGTACCCTAAGGAGTCTCAATCCTGGGCCTTCAGTCATATCAACAGTTGCACTCTCTCAGCCTATCCCAACCGTCCAATTGAAGCATTGGATCATGGAAGTGAGCATTGTTTATTAGAGGTGGGCAAAATGGACCTGATCCGCCCCGATTCGAATAGAACTGATGGCCTGGATCGGTCAGGTTCAGGTAAGATCGGTCAGACCTGAACGCTAATCGGATTAGATTCGTGTACGTAGCAAATTCGACCGAACCGAACCGAAATCCGATCCATTTGGATCCGATCCGATTTGATCCGGACCGCACCGGTTTAGTAACTAGTAAAAAAAAAAACTCACCCAACCCATCTCTCTCTCTCTCTCTCTCTCACACACACACACACACATAGAGAGAGAGAGATTCATCGGCAATGGCGTCTGTAAGTAGCATCACACCCCAACGATTCCTCGACATCTCAAGACCCACGTCAGGTACAAAACCCAACTTCAAATTCTCATCAAAGGCACGAATTCCTATAAAAGCTCTCTTGGGATCCTCTCTCCCAAGCTACTGTAAACACCACAACGCTTCAAAATCTCATCTTTTTAGCTCTAAGAAGAGAACTTGGAAGATGGATAGATAGGTATCGGCAACACCCATGTCCATAACTCAAATGGCAGACTGAGTAGAGATACCTCATTTTAACACTTGAGGTCTTGGTATCTATCCCTAGTGGGGGTGGCTAACATAAGTGTGTGCACTGACATGGGTGCGTACTCACAAGCTAACTTAAAAAAAGAAAAGAAAAAAGGAGAAGACAGGTACTGCCGTACTGGCAGAAGGATTGGCTACTCCCTCGTGGTTGATGGTTGGTGCTCTATGGACCCCACCATGATGTATGTGTTTCATCCATTTCGTTCGTCCATTTTATAGATCATTTTAGGGCTTTATGTAAAAAAATGATAGGAATATAAATCTCAGGTGGACCACACCATAGAAAAATAATAATGATTGGGTATCCACCATTATATTCCTCCTAAGGCCCACTGTACTGTTTATTTGACATCTAATCTGTTGATTAGGTCATAAGGACCCAGATGAAGGGAAACAATAAATATCAGCTTGATCAAAAACTTTTATAGCCTCCAAAACGTTTTTAATGGTTAACGTTCATTCAACATTGTTTCCTATAATGTGGTCCACTTGAGATTTTGATTTAACTCATTTTTTTTTCTAATAACATAAAATGATCTATAAAAATAGATGAAGGGCATGGATGAAACACATACATCATGGCGGGGTCCACAGAGCACTGACGACGGGTAGCAAGGGAGTAGCGTTTTCAATATGGCATTACAGCTGTACTAGTGCGTTAGGCGCTCCTCGAGCTTCGAGTTGTACGTGCGGTTCAAAGGAGATCAAAGTTATATGGGCCCCATAGTCATGTATTTATTATATCTACACCATTCATATATATTTTTAAAATCATTATAGAGCACTATTCCAAAAATGAATAATTTCCAAAGATCATCTGAACCACCCCACAAATAGCAGCAAATAATGATTTTCACTGTTAAACCATTAGTGTGGTCCACTTGATAGTTAGATCTATCTTATTTTTCGTCTCAAGCCTTAAGAAGAGCTTGACAAATGGATGAACGGTTTGGATATAACACCTACCCCATGATCAAATCCACATAAGTGGCTAACGTGGATACACAATTTGAATTCACCTGCGCAGGACGTGATTGCGTGAAAAGCAAGTAACTAGTTTCATGAATTGAAAGTAACTTTAAAAGTTAAATAAAATCGTGTACATGTAGACTGGAAATTCTTTCAAAGCCATGTGGCCCACCTTGATGTATATATTTTATCTAAGCCGTTTATCTATTTTGAAATATTATTTTAAGCATTGAGCACAAAAAAGAGGTATACTAAAGGTTAACTTAGACCACACCATATGAAACAATTTGATTAAATTTATACGGTTCGAATCATATCCAATCTGATCTCACTCGGTTTTTCAGACTGAGTCGGACTTGGTTCGGGTAAGGGCAAATAGGCGTCGGATCTGTCTGGATCAGGTGGTCTAGATCCATTCTTGGATCGGATCGAGTTCAGATCTAACTAGTGGCATTTCGGATCGGATCGGGTTATACCTAATCCGATCCGATTCGGACCGATGCCTAGCTCTATTGTTTATACAACATGTAATACTAGAGAATTGCCTGACTAGCTCCTCTGTCCTCTCCCAAACGGCAAGAAATGGAAATGCTGCCTCCTAACGTTCGCGTGCATGGTGACTCCGGTCGCTCTCATCGGACAGCATGAATCGTTTGTTACTGAATTCAAGTGGCCCACACATTGATGAACACTTGGGTACTAGCTGGGACATAGTACCCTTCGATTTCGCCAAGGTCGATTACGTTGTGATTGCAATCGTATTAGTTCCCACTGCTAAGATATCAAGGATAAAGGCTTTGATGTTGTCGCATGTTAGTTTCACCTTGGCGCTCTCATCTTTCAATATCTGGAACAAAAGGATACGGTCCATCCAAAAGGGTTAGTTAACGTGGAAAGAGAATAATTGATTTGTGCTATAATTTATAGATTAGATTGAAGAAGAATGTTGTATATCAACCCTAGGGGTGTACATTGAGTCGAGTTGGCCTCAACTCGACTCAGCTCGAACACTGGTTGACCTCAGCTTGAACTTAGCTCAGCTAGGTCCTCGAGCCTGACTGGCCAGCTCAGCTCGGTTCGGTCAGTAGCTCGGGCCGAGTTTGAGCCAAGATGGAGCCGAGTTCGCCATTGAGGCATTTCCACAAACACCTGAATTGCAACTTAAAAAATCCATAGTTTTACAAACAGAGGCAATGTTTTTATAGGTGTTTTATCAAACACCTAAGTAACATAAAAACCAAAAAAAAAAAAAAAAACAGAGAAAAAAGTTATTTGTTTAATGTATATACTTTGCTTGCCACCGGCCAAACCTTCCTTGCCACCAACCAAACCTTCCTTGCCACCAGCCACATTTCCTTGAGTCATTTTATCAAACAATTGGTGAGCAACATCAATGGCAAGGTAACCAAGTCACCAAACTGGTTCGATCCGAGTTCGAATTGAGCTAGATTCAAGCTGGCTTCGATCTGAGTCGAGTCAAGCTGGGGCTTGCTCAAACTCGGCTCGAACTCATTTTCGAGCTAAAAAAATCAACTCGACTTGGCTTAAATTCATCTTCGAACCGAGTCGAATTGAGCTTTTTCGAGTCGAGTCAAGCGAACTAACCGAGTTAGCTCGGTTCGTGTACACCCCTAATCAACCCATTAGTCACCAGATTCATATGAGCTACTAGGGAGTTAGCAATGATCTTCTTAAGATCGATTTGTCTTAAAGTGGTCCAGGGAGTATATATATTATAACAATCGCGCTTGGAGTATAAAGGAAAGGAGTGACACGAAGTGCCGCTTGGGGAAACATGGGTATTGAAAATCTAAAAAATCATGTGTTCCCATTTTTGAGGGAATTCTTGTCAAGAAATACCAGCCAATCTACTTCGTTTCCAAACAAGGATTTTTTTTATTTTCCTGCATTGTGATTGGTCCATGTTATCCGTTGTCAGGTCTGCTGCATTAAATGCAGTCTCTAATGATGTGGCCCAATTACATTGGAATAAACAAGAAATTCATATTGTGTCAAGTAGAGGATCCGCACTATGCCAAAAGTGGGAATTTACGACGTATTTTTGCGACGGACTTCGTCTGTCGCTAAAATCTCTTGGTTTAACAACGCTAATAGAACAAGTCCGTCGCTCGAAAATCCATACTGAACGTCACTAAATTTAGCGACGGAACAAAATCTATCACTAAAATCTGATTTACGACAAATTTTAGTCCGTCGTTAGTAGGCGACCGACTTAATCCGTTGCAAAATTTGACTTTGTGACGGTCAATTCCCACCCATAACATCAAATGGCGCGCTTTTCAGTTGCTTTTGCAATGGATCATAGTCCGTCGTAAAAGGACTTTTGCGACGGATCATGTCTGTCGTAAAAGGACTTTTGCCTCGCGTTAATTTTTTTCATTTTTATAGGAATATGGTGAAAAATTAATTTTTTTGTAGTAATAATTATTTTTTTAATAGAATTTCAATGGTTTAATTGTACATATTTGTATCTACGTTTATTTTTTAACAATTGATTGTGTGCAACAAGAAATTTTATTGTTTTTATATCAAATGTGTGAAATTTTTATTTTTATTTTAAATTTAAATTTAATATTTAAATGATTTGTAATATCACATGAAAAAGAATATTGAGAAGTTTAAAAATTTTAACAATATTTGAGAAAAAAATTAGATTTTGAAAAAATAAAAATAGTGATTTAATAAAAATCTATTTTGTGGGAAAAAAGAACTTTGAATAAAGTTGATAAATTTGAAAAAAAATAGCATTCGATTTTGAGAAAAAAATAATATCCTGAAAAAGAAAAAAGAAATTTTAAATGTGAAAGTTTTCACAATGTGGGCCCCACGATAGTATTTTATAAAAACAATGAGATTTTGAAAAAAAAAAAATATCATTTTAAAAAAGAAAATTGAATAGTTGAAAACAAAATGATGCTTTTAAAGAAAAAAATTGGCATTTTGGAATTTTTGGGAAAAAAAAATAAAATGTAGGAAATTTTTTGAGATTTTGAAAATAAAAATTCAGAATTTATATTTTATTTTTTGAAATATTTTATAATAAAAATGTTATTTTGTTAAAAGTTTTTAAAGAAAAATTGAGAGTAAAAAAATATACATTTTGAAAAAAATTGTTATTTTTAAATAGAAATTGAAATTTTTCTGTGAAATAAAAAATATTTGTTAATAAATTATTAGGTACATCCACTAATTGAACTTTTAAACGTTAAAATCAAATTTCACTCAAATTGTTGATCAATCTTATATACGCAATATCTTTCTCATATGTAGCCTGATTGAGACGAGTAACTAGTTAAATTGAGAGTATTGATCAATAAAATATAGTGAATGGACCAAACATGTAAAATGTGCCAAATATTCTGGTCAAAATTATGACCCAACTTACCTCATGAGAACCTAAGAATTGATGTAAGTTTTGTGAGCCCCATCATAATGTGTATCGAACATCAACACCGTGGATTTGATGTGTCCCCTTTAGGTTATGAGATATCTCAAAAATCATCTGTATACAAAACTCAAGTGGGCCATACCATCTAAAACTATGCGAAGACATCTTAAAAAATATAAAAGCACTTGGTGGGGTCCACATGAATTTTGGATGCAGTTGAAACTTGGTCTGACCCCTCATCCAAGTGGGACACACATAATGAGTTGGTTGGATATGTGAATCACATTTAGGTAGGCCCAATATATGATTATGAATGTTTTAAGGAAACCCTTCTCCACTACATTTAGGTGAGTTACTCGTTACCCTTACCAGAGTAAACTCTGTGGGGTCCACTGTTATTTATTTATTTTATCCACTCCATTCATCCATGTTAACAGATAATTTGAGATCTAAAGAATAAAAAGGAAGCATATCCAAAGCTCAAGTGGACCACACCACAGGAAATAGCGTGATTGAACGTCTACCATTTAAAATTTCTTGGAACCCATATAAGTTTTGGATCAAGCTAATGTTTGTGTTTTCTATTCATTCATATATTTTTGATATTATGAACAACCTTTAACTGTTTTTGGATAATTTGATAAGTCCAGATTGAAGAGTAAATAACTTCAGATGTTTAAATCAAAATTCACTTAAATTGTTGATCAATCTTGTTTGCCTAATATCTTTCTCATATGTAGCATGATCAGGGCGAGTGACTAGTCAAATTGAGGGTAATGATCAGTAAAATAGAGTGAATTGACCAGACATGTAAAATGGGTCAAATATTCTCATCAAAATTGTGACCCAACTTATTGACACCCTGAGAACCTAAGAATTAATGTTAGTAAGTTTTGGCTAGTATCCGTATACGAAACTCAGGTGGGCCATACCATCTAAACGTAAATCTCTGAAGCAGATTGGCTAGTCTAACGCACACTAGCAATATGGCTGGTATTAATGTCACCAAGTTCCCTTGGTCCCATCATAAGGTATGTGTTATATCTCAACTGTCCTTTCCTTTGGCGAGCTCATCCTAAGTCTTTAATTGAAAAATAAGATAGAGTCAAAGATCAAGTGGACCACACTATAAAAAGTTGTGGGGGATTGATTGTTTACCATTGAAATCCTTTTGGGGTCACAAAAGTTTTGGATCGATGTGATATTTAGTTTTCCTCTTCATCCATGTCTATGTGACCTTATAGATAGATTAGATGGAAAATAAATGCTAGTGGGCCCTACGAATGTTTTAATGGTGAGAATCATTGTCCCTGCAGCTATTTCTGGTGTGATCCATTAGGCTTCAGATATGAGTCATTTTTGGTACCATGCTCTAAAATGCTCTCAGAACGGCTGTTATGTATAAGCCATGGATGGATGGTTATAATTGGCTAACAAATGTGATTCTTTACAATTATAAGCAAACCATGATAATCCTAACAAATGAATGAATCAAAATGTTGATTGGACTTATTTTTGTGTAAATGATCTTGACCGTCCATTTTTAATTCCATTTACCGAATGGTCAAATTTACTAAATCAGTGTGATATTTTCATGGTAGCTCTTAAAATATGGATTAGACTTGATGAACCGTATTGATTAATGGTTTGGACCGTCTAGGTTCTGAAAAAAAATGGGAGCATTGTAACTAATTGTGTTCGTAGGCACTGGAGCATTTCTAAATAAATGAATAAAAGAGTCCTTGTGGAGCAATATCATTCATGGGAGATGTGTTGGTGTTCCCTCACATAAATTTCTTTTTTAAAGGACAAAAATTAGGGCTTGATACCAAAAATGAGGGGGATATAAATCTCAGGTGGACCACACCACATGAAAACAATAGTGATTGGATATCCACCATTAAAAGCCTCCTAAGGCCCACTATACTTTTTATTTGACATCAAATCTATTGATTAGGTCATACAGGCCCAGATGAAGGGAAAAAAAATATCAGATTGATCCAAAACTGTATATGGCCCCCAAAAGGTTTTTAATGGTCGACGCTCATTCAACACTGTTTCCTATAATGTGGTCCAGTTGAGATTGGGATATACCTCATTTTTGTCTTATACCATAAAATGATATCGAAAAATAGATGGACGGTAAGGATGAAACACATACATCATGGTGGGGCCCACACAGCACCGACCACCAGCCACGGGAGCTGGTGTTAGCACGAGTAGAGAGAGAGAGAGAGAGAGAGAGCCAGTCTCTCAATCTTTCAATCTCTCAGTCTCTCACTCTCTCAACCTCTCTTAGTCTCTCACTCTCGCACACCCTCTCTCTCTCTCTCTCTCTCTCTCTCTCTCTCTCTCTCTCGGTCCCTCTCTCAACCGCACTCTCTCTCTCTCTCTCGCGCATCCTCTCTCTCTCTCTCTCTTTCTCTCTCTCTCTCTCTCTGTCTCTCTCGGTGGACCGTGATCGGGGCTCCAACTCAAACATATCTCTCTCTCTCTCTCAATCTTTGTCAATCTCAATATCGATTGAAATGATTTCGGGATTTACAGATTTAGGGATTTTGGGATTTGGAGATTTGGAGATTTAAGGATTTGGGAATTTGGGGATTTATCTCTCTCTCTCTCTCTCTCTCTCTCTCTCTCTCTCCCAATCTCTGTCAATCTCAATACCGATTGAAATGATTTGGGGATTTACAGATTTGGAGATTTGGCGATTTGGCGATTTAGGGTTTTGGGGATTTAGGGATTTGGGGATTTCACATGTTCTATTGATTCTATAGCAAAAAGTAACGGACTTTGTTGCTTGGACCCCGAGAACTTCAAGGGTTTCAAACTTGTCGAATGCGTGCAACTCAGCCATAATGTTGTTAAGTTCCGGTTTGCTCTTCCTACACCCACGTCAGTGTTGGGTCTTCCAATTGGGCAACATATAAGTTGCAGGTGAAATTCTTCTTCTTGAGGGTGATCTTTGTGCTTGGTGTTCAGGGTTGTATTCTGAATGCTTTGGTATTGATGTTTTCAATCCTGAAATCTCTATTTTTGGCTTGGATAGGGGAAAGGATAGTGTTGGCGACGAGGTTATTAAACCTTATACACTAACTTCATTAGATTCAGATGTCGGATACTTTGAACTAGTAATAAAGGTTTGCCTCATATGCTTTCATTTAGTCATGCAAGCACTCACACTTTTATGTGTATGTGTGTTCAACTCATTAAGGATTGAGTCATGTTATTTTAGATGTGTCTAATTAAGCCTCCACACACACACACTCCATATGCACCTCTATACAAAGTGTGTGAGACCACCAAGCCATGCATCAAGTTGGCGACCCTGCAGATGATCTGGCCTTAAAATGATGCCGACTCACTCATCATGCTGGCAACACATGCACAATAAATGTGGAAAATTGGGTTTTTCTTTCTTTCTCTCTTTCCTTTTTTCAAAACTAGCCACTCAATGAGTTGACTTGCTTGATTTTGGGTTAGATCACCTATATGGTGGTCCCCCATGTTTCATGGCTCCAATGTCCACCTGCAGTCTTGTCTCGTTTAGCCAAGTGTAGTTGTCCACGTGGGCTTACCCCCACTCTGTTTCTCAGACTTATTCGCATGTTCCTTGTTCCATCTAACTTCTCTGTGTGCTCCAACTTTTGGGGAAATACAGATGTATCCACAAGGAAGAATGTCCTACCATTTCCGTGAGATGCGTGTCGGTGATTACATGTTTGTAAGGGGGCTAAAGGTATCTTTTCATGCTTTCTAGGATCATCGGTTTTGTGCCTTCATAGATGTCCATGTTTGTGACACCTCGTACCTATGTCCAATTTATAACAGTGGTCAGGATGCATTCATTGCAACGTGAAAGTGCACCCACTTATGTTGCTGCCGTTGATTTCCTAAATCTTTTATTTCTTTTGTGTGTTTCTAGGGGTGTTTCAAATATCAACCTAGCCAAGTTAGAGCATTTGGGATGCTTGTCGGGATGCTCTCTTTCTTTTTTGCAATTCACTTTTTACTATATTTGCTTGAAATTAGTGGAGTAGCCCCGGATGTGCGTCGGAGCTATCCGAATGAGTGGGGGTCCCTAGAAGGTGGGAACCGCTTTTATGACCATGATGAAGCCGTCCATTTCTTATGGACAACATTGGAGGGGTTTGACCATTTGGACAGGCCGTGTTTATGTATTTGTTCGAAATTAATGGAGCAGACCCGGATATGCGTCGGAGCTATCCGGATGAGAGGGGGTCCCTAGAAGGTGAGAACCGCTGTTATGACCATGATGAAGCTGTGTATTTCTTATGTACAGCATTGGAGGGGTCTGACCATTTGGACGGGCCGTATTTATGTATTTGCTCGAAATTAATGGAGTAGACCCGGATGTGCATTGGAGCTATCCGGATGAGCGGGGGTCCCTGGAAGGTGGGAACCGCTGTTATGACCATGATGAAGTTATCCATTTTCTATGGACAGTATTGGAGGGGCCTGGCCATTTGGACAAGCTGTGTTTATATCTGTATTTGCAGGGACCACACCTTTAACCTAAACCACACCCTAAACCTATTCTCAATTACCTAAAGCTATAACCTATAACTTATAACCTATTCTCAATTCCCTAAAGCTATAACCTATAACCTATACTTATAACCTTAACCTAAACTTACAACCTTAACCTAAATCTCTTCTCAAATCCCAAAACCTCTACTTATAAACTAAACCTATAACTTATAACCTAAAACCTAAACCCAAACCTAAATCCGATCTCGAACCCGAACTCGATTTCCTAGACCTAAACCTATACTTATAACCTAAACCTATTCTCAAATCCCAAAACCTATAACTATAACCTAAACCTTAACCAAAAACATATAACCTGTAACCTAAACCTATAACCTAAACTCAATTCCCTAAACCTTAACCTAAGCCCTAACCTAAACCTATACTTATAACCTAAATCTATTCTCAAATCCCAAAACCTATAATCGAAACCTAAACCTTAACCTAAACCTATAACCTATAACCTATAACCTAAACTCAATTCCCTAAACTTTAACCTATAACCTAACCTAAACCTATACTTATAACCTAAACCTATTATCAAATCCTAAAACCTATAACTATAACCTAAACCTCAACCAAAAACGAACCTATAACCTAAACTCAATTCCCTAAACCTTAACCTATACCCTAACCTAAACCTATACTTGTAACCTAAACCTATTCTCAAATCCCAAAACCTATAAACCTAAACCTTAACCTTAACCTAAACCTATAACCTAATCTTATAACCTATAACCTAAACCTAAAACCTAAACCTAAATCTACACTTATAACCTATAACCTAAACCTAAACCTATAACCTAAACCTAAAACCTAAACCTAAATCTACACTTATAACCTATAACCTAAACCTAAACCTATAACCTAAACCTAAAACCTAAACCTAAATCTACACTTATAACCTATAACCTAAACCTAAACCTAAAACCCAAACGTAAACCCGATCTCGAACCCGAACCCGATTTCCTAAACCTAAACCTTAATGTATTCTCAAATCCCTGAACCTAAACCTATAACTTAAACTCAATTCCCTAAACCTTAACCTATAACCTAACCTAAACCTAAACCTATAATCTACACTTATAAGCTAAACCTAAACCTATAACCTTAACCTAAATATAAAACCTAAACCTAAACCTAAACCTATACTTATAACCTAAACCTATTCTTATAACCTAAACCTATTCTCAAATCCCAAAACCTATAACCTAAACCTATAACCCAAAACCTAAACCTAAAACCTAAACCTAAACCTACACTGATAACCTATAGCCTAAACCTAAACCTAAAACCTAAACATAAACCCGATCTCGAACCTTAACCCGATTTCCTAAACCTAAACCTTAATGTATTCTAAAATCCTTAAACCTAAACCTACACCTAATTCTAATCTCAACTCCCTAACCTAAATCTAAACCTAAACTTGAAAACCCAAACCTAAACCCGATCCAGAACCCGAACACGATTTCCTAAACCTAAACTTATAACCTTAACCTAAACCTATTCTTAAATCTTAAAACCTATAACCTAAACTTAAACCTAAAACTTAACCTATAACCTTAACTTATAACATAAACCTATAACCTAAACTCACTTTCCTAAACCTTAACCTATAACCTAACCTAAACCTAAACCTATAACCCGAACCCGATTTCCTAAGCCTAAACCTTAATGTATTCTCAAATCCCTAAACCTAAACCTACACCTAATCCTAATCTCAACTCCCTAACCTAAACCTAAACCTAAACTTGAAAACCCAAACCTAAACCCGATCCGAACCCAAACTCGATTTCCTAAACCTAAACTTATAACCTTAACCTAATCCTATTCTAAAATCCCAATACCTATAAGCTAAACCTAAACCTAAACCTTAACCTATAACCTAAACTCAATTTCTTAAACCTTAACCTATAACCTAACCTAAACTTAAACCTATAACCCGAACCCGATTTCCTAAACCTAAACCTTAACGTATTCTCAAATGGCCTAAACCTAAACCTACACCTAATCCTAATCTCAACTCCCTAACCTAAACCTAAACCTAAACTTGAAAACCCAAACCTAAACCCGATCCCGAACCTGAACCCGAACCCGATTTCCTAAACCTAAACTTACAACCTTAACCTAAACCTATTCTCAAATCCCAAAACCTATAACCTTAAACTATAATCCTAACTTATAACCTAAACCTATAACCTAAACTCAATTTCCTAAACCTTAACCTATAACCTAACCAAACCTAAACCTATAACCCGAACTCGATTTCCTAAACCTAAACCTTAACGTATTCTCAAATCCCTAAACCTAAACCTACACCTAATCCTAATCTCAACTCCCTAACCTAAACCTAAACTTGAAAACCCAAACCTAAACCCGATCCAGAACCCAAACCCGATTTCCTAAACCTAAACTTAAACCTATTCTTAAATCCCAAAACCAAGAACCTAAAGCTAAACCTATATAACCTTAACCTAAACCTAAAACTTAACCTATAACCTAAACCTAAAACTTAACCTATAACCTAAACCTTAACCTATAACCTTAACTTATAACCTAAACCTATAACCTAAACTCAATTTCCTAAACCTTAACCTATAACCTAACCTAAACCTAAACCTAACCCGAACCCGATTTCCTAAACCTAAACCTTAACGTATTCTCAAATCCCTAAACCTAAACCTACACCTAATCCTAATCTCAACTCCCTAACCTAAACCTAAACTTGAAAACCCAAACCTAAACCCGATCCCGAACCTGAACCCGATTTCCTAAACCTAAACTTATAACCTTAAACCTAAACCTATTCTCAAATCTCAAAACCTATAACCTAAACTTGAAAACCCAAACCTAAACCCAATTCTGAACCCAAACCCGATTTCCTAAACCTAAACTTATAGGTTATAGTTTAGGTTTAGGTTTAGGTTAGGTTTAGGTTTAGGTTATAGGTTTTAGGTTTTAGGTTTAGGTTAAGGTTTAGGTTTAGGGTATTTTTGTTTATGATGTTAAAATTATATGTATTTATGCGTGAATGAATGTGATGTGGATAAGATTGTTTGTGTTTGGATGAACGTAGTTTATGTTTGGATGGATTTACTAGTTTGGGTTTAGATGGATGTGAATGTGAATATGATGATATTATATAATAGTTGTATATCAGGATGAATGTGATGAAATATTCATTTTTCTTGACTATGTGGCTATGAATATGTTACATTTTTCAGCTCTATATTACAGAACCTGACAACCATGTACTAAATTGATACAGCCTAAAACATCTGCAACTCCTAGTGCCCAGACTTCTAGATCAAAAACCTTATTTGTTGGCAACCTATCCTATTCAGTCGAAAGAGCTGATGTGTAAGTATCATTTAATTCCAGAGAACTACTCTTATGACGAGATTTTAATCTTTCAATGTGTATGGGAAATGAGATGGCTACGTCTGATAAAATGAGGTAATCTACTTCCTTTATTCACCTGCAGAGAGGAATTCTTCAAAGGTGCTGATCAAGGTCGAATATTGCATATCAGACCCCAGCAATTGCCTAATTTTACATACATGATAGTGTTTAATGTCAGATTTTTCTCGTGTTTTTATTACAGGATGAAATTAGGAGTGTAAATTGGAAATTGATGTTAAAGACATGGTTTTGGCGCTCTAAAATTACCAGAGCACGGGATGGACTCTAGAAAACCAATAATGAAGATTTTACACGCCTGGGATCTGAGGAAAGCACGCCAAAGGGGCCCGAAAAGGGTCCAAAATGCAAGATCACACATTTTCCGCCATCCGATCAATTCAAAACTTCACACATATGATGAGGACCATAATTTAACCGTACATATTAAATTTCAACCCTTGCAGATCTTGGGAAGTGGTCCAACGGATAGATCAGCCCGTTAATTTACAATTTGGGACCCACCTGATATCTGGAACTGTCTCAAATTGGATTTCTGCGGTTGAAATAATATGGGAAAAAGGATGGACGGTACAGATTTCTCAAAAACATCACAGTGGACCCCATACATGATGCATGTACACCATGCATGCGTGGCTACCGCCGTGCACCGTACCGGCTAACGCGGTCAGCGGGACGCTGACCGCGCCTTCTTCGTCAAAAACCCGAAAATGGGTGTCCGCGTTCCAGCGGCTGCGGAACCGACCCGCAGTCGTCGGTTGTGGGGCCCACCTCGTGTCCAAATGAGCAATCCGGACCGTCCATCCGCTCCCTGGGGCGGCAATCACCTTCGCCTAGGTGACGAAATTGCGAGAGGAAGCGACGATCAGAATCCATCCATTCAAACGCAGGTTGGACGGTGAGTCTAGAACTCTGGTGGGGCACACCGAAAACAGTTGAAACCGGACATCCCTGGACGGTTTTTTGTTGGGAGTCAAATGAACGGAGTGGATTCCGCTGTGGATTCCGATCACGGACCCCACCATAACGTCAGCGAATCCACGTCCCTGTTTCCGCGTCAGCGAAGGAACGGCCGCTGGTCCGTTTTGCGGCGGTTTGTGGGCCCCGTTCGTCGACCTTTTGGAAGATCTGATCCGTCCATCACGTAGAGGGCCACGAGAACTACAAAACCATGCTAAGATTCCACTCCCATGTGTACACACGTGTGCGGTACAGAGGCCACAAAAGGGCTATCCGGCGACATTCAAATTTGATCCTTTTGAGATTTCTTCTGTGGGCCGCGCCAATGGACCTTCAAAACCACCCATTCTTGACTGAAATTTCGTCCTGAATCCAATGGACGGGGTGGATTTTCCAGAAAACACCTCTGTGGGGCCCACCGATCACGGTTCTGAAAATCGCACTGCGCCGAGTCGTCTACGACTCACACCGATTCCAGCCATCCAGCAGCTATAAAAGGGAAGTTTTGGACGTGAGAGAGGGGGGAGATCTAGGGAATTCGAGATCCAGATCCAGAGAATTGGAGATCCAGAGCCAGGGAGAGAAGAAAGAGAAGGAGAAAGAGAGAGAGAGATTATTCGGTTTGGAGTTTTAATTTATGAATTTTATTTAATATTTTTTATGGATTTTATGGGTAACTAATCTCTCAGCTAGGGCTGAGATGAAGCCCCTAATTTGATCAGCTCTTGTATTGGTTGATTTACTTTGAATTTTAATTAATTTGTTTTTTTCTCTCTAAGTGGGCTTTATGGGTTTAAATTCCATACTTCTCCATCTATGAACTTGATCAAAGTATATAGATGGATGTTGTTTGGATGCTTATTACAGTGCTTGTGTCTGATCAAAACAGGTTTCCTATAGAGGAAGAAACAGGATGCTTTAATGAATGTACATTCCATGTGCCCGACCAAGGACATGGAATTTGTTATTCATGGCATTGCTTAAAGGAATTAGACAGTCTGTATGCCCGATTTAGGACATAGATTGTGCTTTCTCTATTTAAGTGGTATCAATCTAGATCAAGGTGAATCAACAGACAAAACAAGGGTTAGGATAGTTAGGGGTGGATTCGAAAGTCCTAGTGCTTTCTCTCTGATTGAATTTTCTTCCCTATTCTTAATTGTTTTTCCTAAAATTGTACTTAATAGTTTAGTTCATTATTCATTGGATTAGTTAAGAAGAATCATAGATTTGAATTGTGACAACCAGTCCTCGTGGGATTCGACCTCGATCTTACCGAGTTTATTACTACATCACAACCCTATACTTGGGGAGTGAACAAGTTTTAGCGCTAGTTCTTGAAGGGTCATTTCGTTCCAAATTGAATTTAGGATTCTCTCTTATCATAATTCATAGTCTTAGGATTTTACTAACTTTAGGTTAAAGTTTTTAGTTTATTTTTAGAAACTAACCTATTTCTTGTTTTGTAGGATTCTGAGATAGAAACTTCTAATTTGGTAATATCTTCCTAATTTCTTTATTTTTTTTATTTTTAGAATTAGGGTTTTATTTTTTTCTAACCTTAGACTTACTATTCTAGATACTAACTTGTTTTGTTTTGTTTTGCAGGTTTTTAACATAGGAACTTCTACTCTGGTAACATCTTTCTAACTTCTCCATTACTTTCGATATTGCTGTAGGATTTTGCTTTCTTCTAGGATTAGACTCAGAGTAAGGTTCTACCATGGAATCGTGGGTAGATGCATATGCTGAATTGGATAGGTTTTATTGGGAAATGCCTGAAGGTTGTGGAATCCAACGTATACCTCAAGATTTTTCTCCATCGAGAACAGACATTGAGAACCGACTAGAACGTTATGTTCCATCGGTTAATAGGGCCGTATACGATCATAATTATGGGAATGAGGACTATTATCAACCATCATATTCTCCCATGTATGATCAGTATGACTATAACCAGTGGAACCATCAAAACTGGGGAGATGAACCAACAAAAAATTGCAATAATCATTCTCTTAGATCCAAGAGGATTCATGTTTTGATCCAGAACTATTCAAACAACATGTTGCGAAATTGATGAAATCATTAGAAGCACTCAATTCGCGCATTGAAAGGATAGAGGAAGCTCGCTCATCCCAACTACAATCCAATCCAGAAATACAATGCGAGGAAAGTGATTCTCACTCGCTTCTAACGAAATCTGGAATTTGGAATGAGGAGTTGGATTCCATTAATGAGCATACGGTTCAGTTCCCCGATGAGTCGATCTCAATGACTGTTCAAAAGAATGGGGAAGAAACATGGTTGTCTTTCAAATATAATGATGATGACACACTTGAGTTCAATAAAGAGGAAGAGGTTAGTTTATATGAACCTCAACCCTATCTGGAAATAGAATGTGAGGAAAGCGATCTCATCCCAAGTGTGCACTGCATGGAAGTAGACAATGATGCATATTGGGAAGATGATTATGAATGTGCAACCCAAATTCCCTTTGAATCAATCTCAAATTTGGTCCAAGTCAATGATCAAGACGTACACGAAGTGATCGGTCATAATGAGCCACTCCCCTCACCTAACATGTCTGATTTCAAGATAGAGGATGAGCCCCTTACAACTGACCCTTCTAACTCTTGTGAAACGTATTTGGACCACTCCTCTGAATTACATGATAATATGATTCGGGAGATGGACAAGCTACTCGATATGACTCTCGAATTTGATACCACCCAGTTGAGGCCACTATCTGAACTATTGAATAATGACGATCCATCGCCTCTTCTGAGTAGTATCAATGAAAAGAGTCCACACATCAATGCTACATATACTGATCCTCAATCTGTCTGTGCAGGGCAGGAGCAGGAGAGCACACCTCCGTTTACCTTCAAAAATGATGGATTCCTTGGGCAGATCATCACGAGCTCTAATGTGGACAATGAGTCACTCTCAGCTGAATGTCCCAACTCTTTGGATGATTGCTTGGCACACTTTGCAGATTCAGACGATCCCATATTAAGAGACATAGTGAATGCCTTGCAAAACAGCATCTCGGTAGTCATCACTGACCGAGAGAACCCTTACTCTGAAGCCCCTCCCTCCCCAGATCCTCACTATTTACCACTAAGGGAGGAGGAGCTAAAAATTGAACAGAAGTCTGCTAATTCGGAATGTGTTGAGACTACGTCACTTTCTGAGAATTTTTCTGACTTTCATTTATGTGTAGTCTGTGATTCACCATGGGATACTAACATCGAAACTTCTTCTGTCGCAGGTGAATCGTATATACTCTGGATACCTCAGGCGAATCAACGACAAATTTTTAATGAGGTACGTAAGTTTATCTGGAATGTCAAGCTCCAGGGCGTCCAAGCCTATTGCAAAAATGGCTTTTGGATGATCCTGTTGAGAAATCTACTGAGAAACTTCTCAAGATACTGGCCGGAAGAGGAACCTTGCGGCATAACTGAGTAGTTTTCCCTGCTTTCTTAGGACTAGGGTAGTTTCCTTTCTGCTATTTTAGGATAGACAGTTAACTTAGCGCTCCTGGGAGGCAACCCAGTCTTTTGTTTTATGCTTTTTCTTAGTTAGTTAGTTCAATGTTTGTGGGTAACATTACTGCAAACCCTCACGAGACTACAACTCGTCCACTAGGGGTAACCTAGGGGTTTAAAGGCTTATTGCATATGCTAAATGCAATCGAGAGCACCTGCGAAAGTGGTATAGGTAGGATCTTCTTTTGTTTTCTTTTTGTTATTTTTGCTTATGTTGATTTCTCTCTTGTGCTAACCTCTTTTACGTTGAAATGTTTTTGAGAAAGCTTCTTGATTCTCCATCCAGGTACTATCTTTCCATCACTCCTCTTTTATTCTTGTTGTCCCATGTGCATTGCATGCATATTTCTTTTACATTGAGGACAATGTAGATTTTAGGTTGGGGGTGGGAGATTAGGTTACCTAATCAGTATTTTCTTTACCTAATCAGTATTTTCTTGGTCTTGAGCAAAATTTGTGAAAATTTTAAATTTTTTCTGGAATTTCTATTAAATTCTAAGTGATTTTGAAGGATAATTGTGATTCTAACATTATAAGATACGTGATTGGTAACTTATGACTTTTGGATTCGGCCATCTGCTTGATTTCACAGCCAATTTTGAATTGTTAATCCATGATTAGAAGTGGTAAACATTGATTGAGCCATGATTTCACATATCACATCTCGCTTACACATTAAGTTTTCAGTTCGATATTAAATGATTAACTTGGTAAAAAGAAGAATTGAAAGAGTAAGTCACATAATCTTCACCATAGGTTTGCTCCCTATAGGTGTGGATTTGATTCTCCATAGTTGACATATGAAAAAAAAAAAAAAAGTTAGGCGACAAGTTTTCGCCATAGGTTTGCTCCCTATAGGTGAGAATTTGATTCCCCTCATTTGCGTTACTGCTCATAAAGAAAATCAAAAGATGGTAACATGAAAAGTTAATCTGTGAGATAAGTGTTGGTTTCAAGTTTTGATTGTCACAAATTATCATGAAATTGACAAATTGGATCTCTTATTGATTGTAAGTCGAGATTATACTTTACACTCGTGGAACTCAATGTTTAGGAATGCTCTAATTGATGGACTAATATTTTGAACTTGATTATGAAATCTGCTGTAAGCTTGATTCCAAGAGAAAAATTCCACACACCAATCATGAATCTTAGAATTTTCACATCTCAGCTATCTGTTCACAAGTCACTTGAGTTTACAGGAATTGTCTTTATTTCTGAAATTATTTTTCGCATGTTTTGCTCGGGACTAGCAAAATGCTGGTTGGGGGTTGTGATCAAGGTCGAATATTGCATATCAGACCCCAGCAATTGCCTAATTTTACATACATGATAGTGTTTAATGTCAGATTTTTCTCGTGTTTTTATTACAGGATGAAATTAGGAGTGTAAATTGGAAATTGATGTTAAAGACATGGTTTTGGCGCTCTAAAATTACCAGAGCACGGGATGGACTCCAGAAAACCAATAATGAAGATTTTACACGCCTGGGATCTGAGGAAAGCACGCCAAAGGGGCCCGAAAAGGGTCCAAAATGCAAGATCACACGTTTTCCGCCATCCGATCAACTCAAAACTTCACACATATGATGGGGACCATAATTTAACCGTACATATTAAATTTCAACCCTTGCAGATCTTGGGAAGTGGTCCAATGGACAGATCAGCCCGTTAATTTACAATTTGGGACCCACCTGATATCTGGAACTGTCTCAAATTGGATTTCTGCGGTTGAAATAATATGGGAAAAAGGATGGACGGTGCAGATTTCTCAAAAACATCACAGTGGACCCCATACATGATGCATGTACACCATGCATGCGGCGGCTACCGCCGTGCACCGTACCGGCTAACGCGGCGGCGGGGCACGGACGCCGACCGCGCTTTCTTCGTCAAAAACCCGAAACGGGCGTCGCGTTCCGGTGGCTGCGGAACCGACCCGCGGTCGTCGGTTGTGGGGCCCACCTCGTGTCCAAATGAGCAATCCGGACCGTCCATCCGCTCCCTGGGGCGGCAATCACCTTCGCCAGGTGACGAAATTGTGAGAGGAAGCGACGATCAGAATCCATCCATTCAAACGCAGTTGGACGGTGAGTCTAGAACTCTGGTGGGGCACACCGAAAACAGTTGAAATAGGACATCCCGGACGGTTTTTTGTTGGGAGTCAAATGAACGGAGTGGATTCCGCTGTGGATTCCGATCACGGACCCCACCATAACGTCAGCGAATCCACGTCCCTGTTTCCGCGTCAGCGAAGGAACGGCCGCTGGTCCGTTTTGCGGCGGTTTGTGGGCCCCGTTCGTCGACCTTTTAGAAGATCTGATCCGTCCATCACGTAGAGGGCCACGAGAACTACAAAACCATGCTGAGATTCCACTCCCATGCATACACACGTGTGCGGTACAGAGGCCACAAAAGGGCTATCCGGCGACGTTCAAATCGATCTTTTTGAGATTTCTTACGTGGGCCGCGCCAATGGACCTTCAAAACCACTCATTCTTGGTGAAATTTCGTCCGAATCCAATGGACGGGGTGGATTTTCCAGAAAACACCTCTGTGGGGCCCACCGATCACGGTTGCGAAAATCTGCACTTCGAGTCCGTCTACGACTCTGCCACCGATTCCAGCCATCCAGCAGCTATAAAAGGGAAGTTTTGGATGTGGGAGAGGGGGGAGATCTAGGGAATTCGAGATCCAGATCCAGAGAATTGGAGATCCAGAGCCAGGGAGAGAAGAAAGAGAAGGAGAAAGAGAGAGAGATTGTTCGGTTTGGAGTTTTAATTTATGAATTTTATTTAATATTTTTTATGGATTTTATGGGTAACTAATCTCTCAGCTAGGGCTGAGATGAAGCCCCTAATTTGATCAGCTCTTGTATTAGTTGATTTACTTTGAATTTTAATTAATTTGTTTTTTTTCTCTCTAAGTGGGCTTTATGGGTTTAAATTCCATACTTCTCCATCTATGAACTTGATCAAAGTATATAGATGGATGTTGTTGGATGCTTATTACAGTGCTTGTGTCGATCAAGAACGGGTTTCCTATAGAGGAAGAAACAGGATGCTTTAATGAATGTACATTCCATGTGCCCGACCAAGGACATGGAATTTGTTATTCATGACATTGCTTAAAGGAATTAGACACCAGTATGCCCGATTTAGGACACAGATTGTGCTTTCTCTATTTAAGTGGTATCAATCTAGATCAAGGTGAATCAACAGACAAAACAAGGGTTAGGATAGTTAGGGGTGGATTCGAAAGTCCTAGTGCTTTCTCTCTGATTGAATTTTCTTCCCTATTCTTAATTGTTTTTCCTAAAATTGTGCTTAATAGTTTAGTTCATTATTCATTGGATTAGTTAAGAAGAATCATAGATTTGAATTGTGACAACCAGTCCTCGTGGGATTCGACCTCGATCTTACCGAGTTTATTACTACATCACAACCCTATACTTGGGGAGTGAACAGGTGCTGGTGAAGTTGTTGACACCCGATTTGCATCAAATGAAGAGGGTGTCTTCAAGGGATTCGGCCATGTTGAGTTTGCCACTGAGGCAGCAGCTCTCAAGGTAAGGGCCATGTGTGCTGAAATTGATATGGTTTTCTTGGTGCATGTATATGCAGACGCCTGGTTTTTTTTTTTTTTTCCTTCACATGGGTAAGGTTCCTTCGACTTGATAGTTTCTTTCATGTATCATATAGCTTAGGCCAGATGTGTGAACCTTCCAATCAATCCATCCATACAATCTTTGGTATGAATCTAATCACCTTGGCTTCCCTTTCACAGATTCATTTTGCCGAACATATCAATGTATTCGAGAGTTCGTCAAGCTTTCAGATACAAAATAGGTGAACAATCGATGTCTATAGTCATGGTTCATGGGAAACTTGAACCCTTTATTTTCTTTTCTTTAATAACTTTCATGTTCTTTACATATTGTTTGTAAATTGCAATGATATTGTAAATGTTGTTCATTGGTGGATCAGAGCATTGAGAATGCTTGGAAGGTGAGGAAAAATTCATATTTGAATTTAAATTTCCAGTAGCAACAACAAGATAAAGAAAGAAATATGTACGACTAGATTTTAGAATATTGTGTTATCATTTTTTTTTTTTGGCATATATTGTAGATATCCATAATCACAAGTGGCTGGGACCTGGAATAATAACTTCTATAGTTGGTGCAGCAGTATTTGTAGTAAGCTGCGTAGCAGCCCTTGTTTCAATCCACATCCATATCTCACATAAATGTAAGCTTAAGAGATTGGAGATTATCCACCGCACTTCACATCGTCTTTCGATCAGTACACCAATTATAGGTAGCATTTTCCCCTCATAACTCTTAGCTTCTAAATAAGAAACTAATTTCTCATTGGATAGGCTTTACTCTATAGATTTTGCTTTCCTTCATCCATGAAAGGAATCATGATGCGAAGGGTGTTGGACTCATTGCAGAAGATCAAGCGTACATCTAATTCATCATGTTTCAGTACATGGTTGTCAGGAAAAATGTCTAAAAGTTTTGAAACAATTCTTGGAGCATCAGTATATAGAAGAGGAATGGTTCAATCAACAAGTATTGAACAATTCTTATTCCCCTTCTATGCAAAATAAATGAATGGCATGGATATGGGCACTTTCAATGCACTTTCGATGGCAAGGGTGGCTGATCCTGATGGTAAATTCTTCAACTATGCTTTTATGAGATGGTGATGTACATGCAAATAACCGAAAAATTGGGCACAATAATTTTCTTTTGCAGCTGTTGGAGTGGGTTTGCCCACGTGATTCTAAAATTTCTTATATATACTACTTTTCTTGACAGTTTCTTGAACGATTGGTGTAATCACAAAGGTCAAACACCTCTCTGCTGCAGTTCTTAGTTTATTCCAACACTTCGGTAATGTTTGCATGTTGTCATCTACAGTTATCTTGGGGCATGGAAATGATATCTTGTTTTGTGTTTATTTGGATGTCATGGATAGAGGTATTGATGCCCACAATTTTTTGCTTGGAAAAGTGATCCCTCTTCAATTTGGTTATGTTGGTGTTGTGAATCATAGTCGGGAGGTAATCCCTTTACGAAACACTGGATGTTGAAATTAGCAGGTGTGTAGACTTGAATATGATGTTAGAATCGTAAAAAACAACACCGTTGTAGTCAGTTGTAATGGTAATGTGTCAATGTTAACATCTTTTTCTTCTTTCTCTAGCATATATGCATTTTTCATTTCACCGTAGATAACTAAGAAGTTGAGAGCTGCATAGAATTGATTTCAACATCTAAAGATCTTTTCAAACTGTATTGTGCTCTCCCAGTGAATACTATGAAGTTAAGAAATGCTCTTACCTGAACCTCTAATGGGTAGGATGAATTCTAATCTTTTATTTTGTTAATTGGTTTTAGTTGATTAAACTATTCACTTTCCATGGATTTAAGGTGGTTATTTGAAATATATGAAGGGTTGACTAAACTAGTCTTTTCTTGGATTGAATCTAGTTTTGTAATATATGTAGGAAGGGCTTAAAAGAAGGTTGAACAAGAATAGAAACTAAGTAGCCAATACAAGGCAAGGCATAGTCAACAGTTGAAGTTTCGGGTAATTTCTTTTGTATACTTTCTAGTTTAGGAGGGGGAACTGTTTAGTTAGGAGGGTTAAAGTGAATTTTTGTTGGAGTGGGTCACTTGGGTCATTTCCTCTTTTATTGAATTGAGTTGTTACCAAATTTGTGAATAGGATTCTTATCAAACAATAGTGTGAATTATTTTTTGAATGATTATCAGGTGCAAGATTAAAAAATAATAATAATAATTTATTAATATATTTTTTTATTTACAGATATTTTAGCGACGGACCAAATCCGTCGCTAATTTCTGAACTAAAAATAAACGATGGATTTGAGGTCCGTTGCTTACTCATATTAGCGATAGACATTATCCATCACTAATTTCTGACCGAAATCAATGACGGATATGAGGTCCGTCGCTTACTCATATTAGCGACGGACCTTATCCGTCGCTAATGTTTTTAGCAACAACTAAAATTTTGAATATTACTGGGATTTTCTTTCGAAAAAAAAAGATCAGTAAACAGTGACGGACCCAGCGACGGACGAAGTCCGTCGTTTATTTGGTTTTACGACGGATTTGGTCCGTTGGAAATCAGCGATTTTGGAATAGTGGCCGGCCTCTATGGTTTGTTGGTAGTATGTTTCTCCGTTCATCAATTCACCTAAGGCTCATCTCTAGCCTCGAACGAGCTTGTAGTTCTATGGGCAGGCCCATTGTGATGTATCTATTTATCTACGCCATTCATCCCTTCTCTCAAATCATTCTTATGTGCATAAAAATGAGGCAGATCCAATGCTTAAGTGGACTACACCAAAGATGACTGTTGCATTTAATGTGTGTAACTTGCATTTAATGCAACCGAAGTTTATTATCTGGCGTGGTCTACTTGAGTCCTGATTCTTCCTATTTTTGTGCACGCCTTAAAATGATATGAGAGAGGGGATGAACTATGTGGATGAATAGATACATCATGGTGGGCTTGCACATAAAATTGCCCGTTTGTGGCTAGAGACGAGTGGGGTAGGACGCAATCCGCAGCCTGAAGGTCGTATCGAGTTGACTGAATTTTCAAGTCAACTTATCAAGTTGCAGTGAGTCCCCAAAGACTTGCTCGAAAATTGTAGAGTTGAGGCCAAGTTTCGAATTGACCCAACGAGTTTTACTACTATAGTTTAATGTGGGTCATTAGCATTGTGGTCGTGTCTCAGCTATTTGAATTATGCTTGGAAAATGTTCAACATATCACGTTAGCACCTGAGTTGAGAAGAGACAGGCATAGCGAGTAAGGGCATATTTGTTAACACTGATGATAATAACGTAGTTAAGTCACATAGGACACTTACTATAAAAGTAAATTTACTACTTATAGTAAGTTACGAATTTCTAGGAGTTTTAGTTATAGTTTGCTTCTGATTTCTCTCTCATTGCTTGGTACCCCTATTTAAAGGCTTGTGAACTCATTTATTTAATGAATCAATTAAATTTCGAATTTATTAGAATTTATTTCTATTTTCTTTCTTTCTTTCCTCGTGGATTCGAGAAGTCTTTGTGAGGAGTCCAGAGAAGCTTCGTGGATTTGGAGTAGTTATCCTTGAGGAAGACGCGTGATGACTAACCTCATCACGTTCATCCTTGCATCAATTGGTAACCAAAAGAAGGTGGATTGTAAATTGATCGTAACTTTTGATCCGGGTATCATTATAGCACACCAGGCTAAATATCATGAACTGAAGCAGCACGAGAACTCGAGGATGAATTCTTTTGAAGTGGAGGGGACTAATGTAGAGTGGGTCGCGGACACTTTCATGTCCAAGATAGATTAGAGAAGGCCCCATCAAAGGCACAAGTCATCAAGATTGTTAGAACTTTAAAACAGGCATATCTCGCAAATCGGAATGAGTTACTCGACGTATCATGTATGATTTTGTGGTAGGACGAGCTACTTTAGCCAACCAACCCAGCTATGCCGGGTTGCCCACGCCAAATTTGCGAGATTCCATCATATCGATGGTTGAATTCCATGTTAAGTTCCACTTTTAATATAAATGTAAGTTTTAGTTTGATTATAACTCTTCATCCGTTGGGCTTTAGGAATTCTGTCCAACATGAAAAATGCTTAGAATAATTAGGAGAATAACGTGGTTAATACACATGACACTTACTATAAAAGTAAATTTACTATTTATAGTAAGTTATGAATTTCTAGGAGTTTCAGTTATAGTTTGCTTCTGATTTCTCTCTCATTGCTTGGTACCCCTATTTAAAGGGTTGTGAACTCATTTTTTTAAATTATTAATCAAATAAAATTTGAATTTATTAGAATTTATTTCTATTTTCTTGCTTTCTTTCCTCTTGGATTCGAGAAGTCTCTATGAGGAGTCCAGAGAAGCTTTGTGGATTCAAAGTAATTATCCTTGAGGAAGATGGTGCTCGATCTCGTCATGTTCATCCCTGCGTCAGGAAAGCTTTTGATGTTTAGTGGTGTTTGTTAATGTCAAACGAGAAAAGCTCTCTGTCATTTTATGCCAAAATTTTCCAGCGACCGAGGTCTAACTTAATGATGAATACAGAATGTGCTACGCGAACTTTTTTTAAAAATCCAAAATTGTGCCGTGTAACAAATTTTTTCTCCTTTATGTAATACACAACCCAACTTTTAACCTGTGTTACCTCTCTGAGCCCACCATGATTTATGTGTTAGATCCACATCGTCCATTAGCTTTTCTATATCACTTTAAAGCACGATTCGAAAAAAATAGGCACATCCAAAGCTCAAGTCGACCACACCATAGAAAGTAGTGATAATGAAACGACTACCGTTAAAACCTTCCTGAGGTCCCCCGTGAAGCTTATTTGCCATCTAACCTCTTCATTACGTCACATAGACCTGGGTGAAGGGAGAACACAAAAATTAGCTTGATTGGAGCCTCCTGTAGCCCCAAGAAGTTTTCAATGATAGGCACCCAATTCCCACTGTTTCTTGTTGTGTGGCCCACTTAAGCCTTAAATTTTTCTTGTTTTTTTGTCTTAATTTCTAAAATGATATGGAAAAATGGATGGTAGTATGGGTAAAACACACATCATGGTAGGCCACACAAAGCTCTTGGCTGTCCATCTCTAGCTAGATGTCTCTAGCTAGCTAGATCCTGATGGTCATGAAGTTACTATACTGGAAACCTCGATAGGACTAACCACGATGTTTGTGATAAATCTAACCTGCCCGTCCATGTTTTGAGCTCATTTTAATTAGGACTTGAGACAAAAAATGAGCAAGATATAAGACTCAAGTAGGCCACACTAAAGGAAAAGGTGGATAGGGAAATTCCTACCGTTCACTACAAGAAAAGGGGGCTTTAGCCTCAATTCAAAACTGTGGCTAAAAAGGTTTTAAAATGAGGCTAAAGCCTTTTGCCTCATTTTTGCCTCAGTTATCCAAACCGGGGTTGAAACCCCCGTGGCTAAAGGCTTTAGCCTCAGTTTTAGCAACCGAGGCTAAAATGACTTTTCGCCTCAGTTCTTCAAGTGAAGCTAAAAGAACCTTTTTAGCTTCAGTTTTCTTGAAATGAGGCTAAATCAAAATTTTAGCCTCCATTGTTTCTAACTGAGACTAAATCCAAATTTTAGCCCCAATTGCCTCCAATTGAAGCTAAATCTATTTTTAACCTCGGCTCTCAACAACCGAGGCTAAAGCCTTTAGCCACGGGAGTTGTAGTGTCAATTTAGGTAACTGAGGCAAAATTGAGACTAAAAATGGATTTAGCCTGCCTAACTTACATCTTTAATCATTAGCTCCCATGATTTGATTAATTAAAAAACCAAGCACTACAATTGTCATTAACAATGCTCAATTCTCCAAAAAATGAAAGTAGTCGATAGCAATCGAGTAAAAATCATCAAACAAAGATCCAAAATTGAGTTTCATAAAACGTTCGGTACATTGACTTAATATCACAAAAAAAATAAAAAAAAATCTATTGCAATGTATTATATCTTGTCATTAAAGGAATTGTCGCAGGCTAGAAAAGAGACATCTACTGGTGATTACGAAATGGGCCATATTTAGAACATCACCACCAGCACAAAACGCACTTCCTTTCCCCTGCAACCATTTGAAACACAACAATTAAAAACATGTCAGACAATTTTAGCAAAGAAAAAAAAAAGGATTTCTAGTCATTTTCCTGACTTAACATTATGATATTAATGGTATGTGATGAAGAAATTAACTATCAAAAATGAAAAAACAATCAAAACTATTCATCAACATGCCCCAATAACAACAAGAACAACAACAACTATAAAAAATATTAACAATTGTTTTGTTGAATTGATGGTTCTTTGCCATCCAAATAACAGAAAAGCTCACATCATGATTCATGACCAATCATAGGTTTGAGTAACTCTGTTTTTGGTTGGCAAGTATTTCAAGCATGGAAACATGAAATCCTCCATACATGTGTTATACCCTAATGACTTGAGCAATATTAAACACAACTTCCAAGTATAAAGAACAATGGAAAATGAAATCCACACTCTTCTTCTTCACTCTATCAAAGATAAAACTCAACAAGCGGGAATTCATTACAAATTACAGTTCATGTACTTAAACTATGACATGACAAAAACTAAGAAAGGGACATACCTTAATATGTTGCTATTTTGAACTCCATTTGAGGGGATTCTGATAATCAAACCAATTAAAAAGATCAGGCTGATGACTTCAACTAAAATAAAAATAAAAAATCTTTCGTAAAAACAAAGATTCTAAGTTCATATGAACTGCCTAGCTTTTTAAGAAAGGATTTGTAACCAAGTCTTTAGCAGAAGAAGCAATATTTCTACCCCAAATTCTCACCTAGGAATTCATAAAAAAGGTCATGAAGGTTGACATTGCTCTCCGTTACAACTTTATAAAGATAGCTTCCGACATCTTCCAAGTTCAAAATTGCACCATTTTTTTTACAAGGAGAGTTGCAACTTTATCATGCCTGGCCTTGACAACCTCCAACAAAGGAGGATTCCCAAACTTGTCTGCATTTTAAAACAATAAACTGCTTATTTATGAAGCATGTGTTGCAATTAAAGACAATTTAAATACATTGCAATTAGAGACAAAAAAAAAAAAAAAAAACTATATTCATGAACCATTGGAAAAAAAACACGAGTGATATGTTGTTAGTAGTATCTTGATGCATTTTAGACTAGATTGTATAGTATTCCATCAGCCTATTTGCTATAAGCTATTTCAGAGCTCAGATTGTATAGTAGTAGTCTTTTGCAAGGTTCTGAATTTACATGGTTTCTGTTTCTTCAAACGTAGATTTAAGTAAATGAGTTTTGTTAAGCACACAAATATTTAATTGGTATAAATAAGCAGTGGAGCCAACATATCTGAATATGGGGTCCAATGTCCTACCTATTTAAATCCATCGACATGTGGCTACTTATCGGCCACGTGCTTAATTATGGATACTAGAAGTAAGAAAACAAGGAAGGACAGACGAACATACTACTAGATCTGCAATCTTCGAATTGAGGAACTCAACGTCGATGATGAATTTCCCTGCAAGTGGAGTCTCGATTGCCCAGACGAAATCGTCGTTGTTCTTGAGGGGCTTGTCTATTACTCTTGCAAATATAAGAGATGTGGAACTAGTTCAAAAGGAAAATTTAGAGAGAATTGGCTGTCACTGGAAGATAGATTTTGAAAATTAAGAAAACAACGAGAAAATTATGATTAAGATCAGAAAACTACAAGTATAGGGCATATGCTACAAATATTTCATTGCCATTTTTTCATGATGATCAGATGATCGGGTGTGGCTGCCATCTACTAGAGAAGCTGTGGATGATTCTGCCAGGATGGCCCTAACATCTGATTAGGCCATGCTGATGAGCTTATGCGGGAGGATCATGTCCCACAAGGATCCATTAGCAAGAATACCAAAATCCAATCTTCGATAGGTGAGCATCAACTTAGAATGTTCCATAATGGAAATGATGGCATAAGAAGCACTAATAGCGACAAAGCTTTGTTGTAGGTGAATCTTACTGCCATAAGGACAAAAATCTAAGAGTGATGAGAAATGGGTCCCATTTGATCCCCAGATGTTTTTAAGAAGTAGAAACAAATGGGACACACCCTCACCAACCAATCAAAAGAAAAAAAATGGAGAATATTCACTTACAACAAGTATTTGCTATGGGTGTTCTCACACAAATCATTCCCTACTAAAACATGTACTAGGAATTCAGAAAAATGCAAAAAATCAATAGAAAAAGAAAAAAAAAAAAAAAAAAAGGTTTTGTGTGCAAAGCACAAACATCTGGAAATTTGAATAGAATTCTCATTAAATTATAGTGGTTGTTACCATTACCGTTCCATGCATGTATGATCATATCTCTTAAGGGAGGGAAAAAAGATGTTTCAAGATGGATCTTTGGCCTTAATTTTTGTTTAAAGAAAGAAAGAAAAAGAAAAAGAAAAAAAAAAACACATACACATACACATGGACAGAAGAGGAAGGGATATATCTGTTTTTGGTTGGCGGACTTTACTTTTTTTTGGGTTTCTACTAGTTTGGGGCAGCAGAGTCTTTCTTCTGTACTAGTTGGCTGGGTGATGTTGGTATTAGGAGTTGCGGTCCTCAATTTCATCACATAGAGATAAGAAGAGAGGAAGACCGTCAGATGAGATGAGATGAACGACTTACCTTTGTGATTTTTGTAACTATAGCATGTCCCTAGTGATGCTGTTTCTATCATATGCTTTTAATGAAAGTTTGAAATTTTTATTATGTAAGTTCACAATGCAATTCTTAAGATTCCAGAAAAGGCCATCTTAGAAGAAGCAATACACCATTTCCATTTCTTGCAATTCTCCCTCCATATGCCCCACAAAGTTGCCAACAAAGCAATAAACCATTTCCATTTCTATATCAGTTCATGTTTAGTAGTTACACATAATACAAGGATTTGGGTTTTATAACCTGGTTGACCATTAGAATAGTAGTTCTCCTTTTTTCCTAGTTCATGTTTAGTAGGTACCACATATAATACAAGGCTGGGCATATCTAGATTCTTTCACTGGAAAAGCATTCAAGTGAACAAAATACCAGCAATAATTAAGTGTTTCAAAGTGATGGAAATGATCTTTCAAAAGTTGGGCCATAAGAACTAGTTACCATATGTTCACCCTTTTCCCCAAACAAATGAATTCAAAAGTTAACAATACATTTTAGCACGCTGAAGACAACATATATTCCATATAAATAATTCCAATTAACATTTAAATGGTTTCAATCACCTTTCCTGTAAACATTCAGTAGACACCTTTGAGATGTTATGTTTTGCTTCAGCACGTCTCCACAAAAGTGGCTCCAAAAATATCTGCAACTGCATGCATTAATGACAAGATGCATGTTACACAGGGGAATATATTAAGAAACTCTAGCACTACCAAAATCTTACTGAAACTTTGAGGGCATATTTGGATGCACCATCGAATTGCATTTTAACCAGGTGAAGCAGAAAACATTCAATATGATTAGAGTTGTAGGCATGCATATTGAGGGAATGGACTCCAAATACGCTCAAGTTGGATTCTAATGGCACGAAACTACATTTTAAGGACTACTTTCTCATTATGAATACTAGCAAACATCAATGATTTTTGTTCTTTTCTTTTGATTAGATTGGATGTTTGCAGTTCAAAATTGTGTAGAGTCACAATAGCTTCGACTCTGTCTTTGGGCAGCGCACCCAAGCCTGGTTGACAATACAAATTCAGGCCAAAGCCTATGACAGCCTAAATAGAAAAGCTCAAGCCCAACCCATGTTGATATGAACAGGTCCACTCCAAAAACATATCCAGAGTTAGTTCTTGCTTGAGAAATGATGTGGGTCTACGGCTTGGTGATCCAAACCACTGACCTAATAGGACATGGTATGGATAAGGAATCATTAGAAAATCTTCTAGATTGAAGACCATAACCTTCCCATCAATGGAGTTCTACAAATAGACTTTTTAAAGATACTCCAACAATTAATCTTCTAGATTGAAGACCATAACCTTCCCATCAATGAATCAGGTCTGGTCTAATAGCTAAGAAAAGAATTGGTTAAGACCCACCTGATGGACAGCTTCGATATTGTACCTGTTTGCCACACTGGAATATGTGGTAGCATGTAGATGGTATGCTTAGAAATCACAGAAAACTGAAACAAATTATCTTTTTTTTAGGATTCTTTTCCACTATTTCCTCATCCACATTTTCCTTAGATGTTGTGTTTTCCTTTCCAAATATACTTCTTGGATTTATCCAATAATTGAACAAGTTCCCCATCTGCACCCATTTCTTATGGTTATACGAGAGATTGTAATCGAAGCTATTTGGGAAATGATCAAATATACAAACATTTGGGTCCCCAAGATATCAAACAAGCTCTCTTCGTTGGCCCTCATTCAAGCTTTTTACGGGTCTTGATACACCTTCGAAAGTAAAGGACAAACAGTGCCACAATCATATAAAAAGGACAAACAAATACAGACCACATTCATGTGGACCACAATCATATAAAAAGGACAAACAAATAAAGACCACATTCATGTGGACCACAATCATATAAAAAGGACAAACAAATAAAGACCATCGAAAGTAAAACTAAAAATTTTCTCCATAGGTTGGAGGTTTCCTAGCCCCACACTTACCTTGCAAGTAGAACATGAGCTGTACATGAGTCGAGTTAGCTCGGTTAGGTCACTCGACTCGCCTCGGCTTGAAACTAAATTCCGACAAAGTTGAGTTAGTTTTTGGAGCGCTTTGCTAGTCAGTCATGAGCTCCTCTATTCTCCTCTGTCTTGGACCTATAGATGGGGCATGCAAAGCAGTCTTTGCTCTTTTAGTTGTTTAATCAAGCCGAGGAAATACGTCTGATTGATAGGGCATCGAATGGTTAGCTCTTTTCTAGTCGGTCATCCTGTTTGTTTTTGTTTGTTTTTTTTTTTTGTTTGTTTTTTTGTTTTTTGTTTTGTTTTTTAACTAAGGTGAGGCATTGCCTGCATGGCGAGTATGATGCCTTGTCCCTAATGCTGGTTCAGTGGAGTTTTGGATGCTTGTGATATTCCTACATTTTTTATTTTATTTTTTTATTAACTTTTTTATAAGATCTTGTCTATAATAAAGTCAAAAACATGAAATTGCAGGTAAGGGTAACATACCAACAAATGATCCATGATCTGAGATTTTACACTCCCATCGCCAAATTCAGAATCCCGTATCAACAGATTGTAAGAACAACTCTTCTTTTCTGCTATATAGGATTTTCCCATTAATTTTGCGGCTGCTGCAGTTAAACATTCATCCCACGCTATCCAGCTTTAAAAGTCCTCAAAACCCCTCGGTATTCCAAACCACAAGGGAACCCTTTTTTTTTTTTTTACTGCTGCGTCATCTCATTTCGGCCTCCGTCTCAAATGCAACGCACGTGCCATCCCTAGAAACTCGTCATGTAGGAGGCGGCATGCCAGGAAATCCCGTCCCAGTTCGGGCATCTCGAACCATGAACTGACACCAAAACGATCCACATGAAAACATAGTAATCTGATCCATACCTTTGCTTGGAGAAGCCCGTAAAACCTGTCCTGCTCTTTTGGCAGTCGATCCAACGGCTCGATTGCGCTCTTGATCAGGCAATCCAGAGGCTTCTTCGATTGGAGATCAACATTGGGAGAATTCATGACCTGGAAACGAGCGGCGAGCGGTAAATCGACTGCCAACTGATTCCCGTCTTGAAAACCTCTGTGAAAACCTCTGATCCGCCAGATCCTTAATTCCCATCAGTAATTGATGATGTAGGGAAGGATTCTAACGCATCGATAGGGTTAGACACGTCTGACGAAGATGAAAACGAGGGTTTTGGACCGCTCTGCAGATGAGACATATGAACGTGAGAGACTGCATGGATTTTAACACAGATTTCGGAGAATTGGGATTTGAAACATACTTTCGAGAGGGATTTTGCAGAGATGGGATCTGAGATGAAAGCGTATCGAGCAGATCGGCTTCAGATGCAGCTAAGAAAGCTGGATTTAGGGATTTTGCGATGATCTTCGAAAGGGAAAGGGAAATGAGAGAGAGAGAGAGAGAGAGAGAGAGAGAGAGAGAGAGATTTCAAACGCACCTTGTGGGATTTCTCCTTCGATCGACGAATGACAGCTTTTTGAGGGGTTTGGACAGTTGAAGACTTCATCTTTTAGGCGTGAAAGTTTGAGACTGTGAGAAAATCTCTCTCGCTCGCTCTCAGCGAGTGAGAAAAGGAGTTGGGGAAAAAGCGATGCGCCTAGTGAATATATGTGTCTAGACTTTTAGCCTCAGTTCCTATGCAACCAAGGTTAAAACGTCCGATTTAATATATATATTTTTTCAGAATTTTTAATTATTTTAAAATTTTCAATTAAAAAAATTTTTCAATTTTTTTCAAGGTTCTCGGATTCAAAATTCTTATTTTTTTTCAAAAATTTCAAAAATTTTCAAAATTCTTAATTTTTTTAAAATTCTCAATTTTAAAAAAAATCATACTTTTTCATAATTATCATTTTTTTATTCTTAATTTTAAAAAAATTCTTAATTTTTTAAAAGTTCTCAAAATTTTAAAAAATTCTTATTTCTTAAAAAATTCAAAATTCAAATCTTTTTCAGAACTCTCAATTTTTTTTCAAAATTCTCAATTTTTTCCCAATTGTCGCCATTTTTTTCCAAAATTCTTAATTTTTTCACAATTGTCAAAAATTTTAAAAATTATTAATTTTTTCAATGTTCTCAAATTTTTTTTTAATATTCTTAAATGTAGACTTTTGGCATCAGTTCTTATGCAACAGAGGCTAAAAAGTAGACTTTTAGCCTCGGTTATCATGTAACTGAGGCTAAAAAGTAGACTTTTAGTCTCAGTTTTTAATAACTGAGGCAAAATGACAGACTTTTGGCCTCAGTTTTTAATAACTAAGGTAAAATGGCAAACTTTTAGCCTCAGTTGCTCACCAACCGAGGTAAAAGGACAGACTTTCGGCCTCAGTTCTCAACAACCGAGACAAAATGGCAAACTTTTAGCCTCAGTTGTTCACCAACTGAGGCAAAAGGGTAGACTTTTGACCTCAGTTCTCAACAATCGAGGCAAAAGGGTGGACTTTTGGCCTCAGTTGCTCACCAACCGAGGCAAAAAATGCAGACTTTTAACCTCAGTTCTCAACAACCAAGGCAAAAGGGCAGACTTTTAGCCTCAGTTTCTCAACAACTGAGGCAAAAATGAAGACTTTTAGCCTCAGTTACTCACCAACCGAGGCAAAAGGGTAGACTTTTAGCTTCAGTTTCTCACCAACTGAGGCAAAAGGGCAGACTTTTGGTCTCAATTTCTCATCAACCGAGGAAAAAGGGCAGACTTTTGGCCTCAGTTATCAGTAACCGAGGCAAAATGGCAGACTTTTAGCCTTAGTTGCTCACCAACCAAGGCAAAAGGACAGACTTTTGGCCTCAGTTGCTCACCAACCGAGGCAAAAGGGCAGACTTTTGGCCTCAGTTGCTCACCAACCGAGGTAAAAGGGCAGAATTTTGACCTCAGTTTTTCACCAATCGAGGCAATAGGGCAGAGTTTTGGCTTCAGTTTCTCATCAACCGAGGCAAAAAGTGAACTTTTAACCTCAGTTCCTTTACAACCGAAGCTAAAAACCATATTTAGCTTCCTTTTTTTGAACCGAGGCTAAAAATTGAGGCTAAAGGCCTACTTTCTTGTAGTGGTTGAAACCTCACGGGGGTTGACAATGATGTTTACATGACATTAATACAGTTCATAACGTCATTCCCACTGAGATCAACTGAAATCACAAATATTTGCCTAATTCAAAACTTTTGTGGCCCCATGAATATTTCAATTATGGATGTTCAATCCTCACGTTTTCGGCCCATTTGAGTATTTGATCTGACTCATTTTTGGCCTCATGTCCTAAAATGATCTCACAAAATGGATGGACATGGTGGATTTCTCACAAACATCACGGTGGGCCTCACCTAGGTTTCTAGTGTAGGAACTTCCTGCGAAAGGCTTTCACGGAAATCCGCATCCCGGACATGGGGGAGTGGATTAGGTGCGACCCTGGATCCACTGAGGTGGGTGGGACCCCTGAATGTGAGGTCCATTGTGATGTATGTGACTATCCACACCATCCATCTGTATTGAAAGCTCATTTTAGGGCATGATCCATAAAATAAAGGAGCTCCAAATCCTAGATGGACCATAGTATAAGTAACAGTGGTGATTAACCATTTAAAAGTTTTTGTGGGCCACAAAAGCTTTGGATCAGATGATATTTGTATCGTCTCTTCATCTAGTTGTTTGTGACCTTATCAACAGGTTGGACAGCAAATAAACTTTCAATAAAATCCATGAAGTTTTTAATGATAGGGATTCAATGATATTGTTCCATATGGATAAATATGTCAAATTAACATATTTCAAACATTCCACACGTTAGTTAAAAAACCGGTTGTTCTAAATTCACTACTAGTTTTCCAACTTGAGATTCAAACTTCAGATTCAGATCATTTCAGATTCAGACTTCAGATCTCAGATTTAACAAACTAGCCCTAGGATGGATTCCGATACTACGTGCTGAATAAAGGTGAGAAAAGATATATGATTCTTGCGCAGAGAATGTGAATCATTCAAAATTGGACCTTGAATTCAAGCGGAGCCAATGGTTTAGTAGTCCAGACCATTGATCTGATGGGTCCAGCTATGGGTGCGTGGTCCTTGCTCTGATAATCTTATATCCCAGCCATATAAAAACTTTGGCCTTTGCACGTATACCTCCATTCACTACATGTTTTCCTATTGATGGGCTGATTGCAGCATATGGGGATTTTGTGTCATGCTCGTCTGCGATGGGGCCATCAGATCACCATAGCTGAGCATGAACCTCACACGTATAGATTCAATGCATGAGGATCACATAAATGCTTTGAAGATGAACTGCAGTTAGACATGATACTGCTGAGAATTTTCAACAGGGCAACCTGAATCCCATATATTGCCCACTTTCATACTGCCTCCAAACATCAAACACTCCAAAGCTAGTAATCAGAACTGTGCTCACTGCCATTACTGTGCCGACAGAGAACACAATCAGAGAGGCCCGTCGGTATTTCACGATTGCCCTTTGTACTATGGCCAACCCAAGCAGTGAAGCGATGAAACATCCGAAGGCAAAAATCAGCGCATGGTCTACGTGCTTCATGCCCAACATCAAGTACTGGACTGACGACATTGAGGAAGAGAACAACACCATGAAAGAGGAAGTGGCTGCTGTGATCTGCACATCAAGAAAGGGCCAACACAGATCTAATTAAGAAGAAAAAAATAAAATAGAAGGCATTACATTCAGATATAGTGTGGGCTGTTAAACTCCTATGAGGTAGTGGGCCTGATCATACACTTTATGGAATACCTTTTGAAAATCATATTGATTGTATGATCTGATCCATCCATAAGTTGGACTTCTTTCTTGCAGCAATCCGTTTCCCAAGCCTTGGGTGGGATGGCTTGGATTTTCTTATAGAAGTGATTCTTCAGAATTCATTAGAATCGTCTGCTCGTGAATTAAACGCTGGCACATGAAATCTCTGCTGTGGATCTAATGTGCAAGCCCAGGTCGGCTAACTGGACTATAAACAGGACAGGGCATGGGATTGACCCATTTCTGGTTAGGAAACTATAAAACTTGGGTCAGGCCAGTTGGGCACAAAAATAGGGCCAAGCCCAACAGAAATGCATCCATGCATTATTGCATTATCCAACAAAACAACCCATCTCATTGTAATAAAAGAAAATGTTACATGGTAAGGCAGAAAATGGGAAGAAGATTCACCTGTGGTGGTATACCCATCTGAAGAAGAATTGGGTTTATAAGCATTCCTCCTCCAATGCCAAAAAGCCCACCTAGAATCCCTGATAGGAGTGCCATTAGCGGGAAAATAAGCTTCGACTGTAGTTCAATACTAGCTGGTGCAGCCACCATAGCCTACATGAAGTACATGATGTTTTCGAGTAAGGACTCATCATTTTCACCTTCTTTTAAGCTTTATCCCAATTAACTGGCATCAGCTACATGAATCTTATTTTGCGACAGACTTCGTAATAAAAGTTGTTGCAATTGTTTCATGCTAGCTGCCAAATTGATGCAATCCATCATTTATCAAGCTTAGGACTGGCAATGAGAGAGAGAGAGAGAGAGAGAGAGAGGGTTGCAGATAATTTCATGGCCAAGTTGGACCAGAAGAGGCCCGATCGGAGACAGAGTTGATCCGGACTGTCAGAACTTAAAACGGACATAACTCGCAAGCTGGAATGAGTTATCTGACATGCCTTATATGATTTTGGGGTAGGACGAGCTACTTTAGCCACCGACCCACTACGTTGGGTTGTGCACGCCGAATTTGCGAGATTCCATGTTTTATTTTCGTTTTTACTATTTATACTAAGTTTTAGTTTGATTATAATTCTTCATCCATTGGGCTTTAAGAGTTGCGTCCAAGATGAAAAGTGCTTAGAATAATTAGGATAATAGGACGCTTACTATTTTTGGCGAAATCATGACTGTATATAAATAGTAAGTTTACTATTCATAGGAAGTCGTGATTTCTAAGAGTTTTACTTATAGTATGATTCGAAACTTATCATTATCAATAATGTTATTTTGAATTTTCTAGAATTAATTTTTCCTCATGGTTTCGAGAGAGAGAGAGAGTTGTGTCTACATGGTAGGTGTGGCAACGTGAGATCGGACGGTTACAGTCTCATACTGACATTGTTGTGAAAATGACACACGTGATCGTTCCTCCAGATATAATTTATGAAGAATGAGCGAAAGCCCAATCTGAGGAACTATATGATTCTTGACCTCATGGTATATTGATAGTATCCTTCAGCCATGGATGGAGCATGTCCAGAAAATCTATCTGACCGGAAGATTGTAACCATCTAACTCTCCCTTCTCCATAAAGTTTAAACTATTGGCCTTCACTGATCGAAGGTTCGTATTTTCCTGATTGTACAGAATTTCAAGGGATAGTTCATCTACAGTAGGATTCATCAGATCTACAGTCTGGATCGCAAAAATGAGATCTCATGCTTAGAAAATTGGGACTCGAGTGTAGTTTATAAAGCTCAAAATACAATTCTGTAACTTGAAATGTACCTGTTGATTGGAAGTTTGATACTGTGAGCCATCTTTCTGATACAGAACAAAAGCTGTAAAAGCAATGGCCAGAGGAATCTGAAGTGAAGAGATGATCCAGTATCCAGCTCCACATGGCTTTATTTTTATTTCACCCTGTAAATGTCCACAAACTCTTTCAACTACCTCCTTATGTTAATTAGAATATGCTATAATCAAAAGGAATTGTATGGTGGGAAATGATCACATATGTTCAAGTCATGTGGGGCCCACCATTAACATCCACCCAGCATGTTAGGCCTAGATATAGGCTGATCCACGATTCAGGTTGGCCACGGGAACAAAGGCGGACATTCTAGAAACTTCTACATGGAATGTGGGATCTACCGTGCTGTACCCAGTCATCAGGTGTGCCCCACTAGGAAGGAAGGATCTTCTTGGGATGTACGTTGAACATGATCGGAGCACCAGATGCACGGTTGTGATTCTTCGTACATATCGCGGTTGGGCTCCACGCAACTCAAACGTATGGAACTTACCACACGTAAAGTTGATAAGGTACATGCCGATTACGTGCACACGCACGCAGTTCACAGCCACTAGATAACGTGTTCATAGTGAACAGAAGGTGGGTCCCACCACTTGCTAAGTACCTACTTCATTGCTGGGCCAACATAATGGGATCGAACAATCTGTGATACCCTTCCATCATCAATACAGACCGTAAAAATATGTAGGCCACATTGTGAATGTTACATACATTGAAAATCACACAGATCGGATGATCTTAACCATCTAATTTCACTCATTTAATTTGGACTGTTGATCTCATCTTTTTAACGATCTGATTTCACCCATGTTATGGTGAACTGTGAATAGTTGAATTATCCAATCAGTACGATTTTCAGGTTTTTGTCTATCCAGATCGGGCCCCACATTTGAACGTCTGGATTGGAGTGCATGTATGCTAACATACAATGTGAATGAGTTACTTCAACCTAGTACTCCACGAATGACAGACATTGTAATCTACGCCGTGTACAAGATGTGCCAGTATGGCAGATTGCTGCGAGATCCATGTACGCGCGTGTACAAGACATCTCATGTACACGCTGCAGATGTGCAAGCATGGTAGATTTCTACGAGATCCAATCCATCCATCAGAAGGGTATCGCCATGTAAATGCATGGGACGAATAATCAGGTTAGTCAACTATTCAGATGTGTCACAGTTTATAAGAAAAATGGACGGCTGTGGAAAACTAGGGTGAAGTTTTCCAACATTTTCCTGTTTCCAGTATCGCCACTGCTGAGTGAACCATATATATTTTTAGTCAAAAGCATCTACAAGGTCCACCGTCGAAGAACTGTGCCCTGAACATGACTTGGATAGGAAGATCCTAACCGTTCGATTGGTTTCCCGCGAAGAGGCATTAAGCAAAGAAGGACAACAGTCGATAATCAAAATGAAAAATGCCAAGTAATGGATGGCTTGGATCTTCCAATTTGAGATACATATGTTGGAACCAATGAATCAACGACTAGGATCACTGAACCGACGGTCCCACTTGAACTAACCAAAACCCAGGGATAATACTGGCAGCTGGACAGCTTCGTAAGGGTCTGTCTGGGCAGTGGGATTAGAAGTGATTAGGTGGGATGGGATTCAAAAAACATAATTATTACCCATGGCAGGATTGTCACCCATTGCCATGGGATAAAATTAATGTCATGCTTTGTTAGTAATATGGTGGTAGATTGAATGGATATACCCATGATCATTTGAAATTATTGGAAATAACACACATGTGCTATATCTAAACCGTTTTGTTTTGTAACCTCATTTTATGCATGGGCCTAAAAATGAGGTAGATCCAAAACTCATGTGGCCTCAAAGAAGTTTTCAACTGTAAGTATTCAATCCCCATTACTTTCTATAGTGGGGTCCACTTGAGCTTTAGATTTAATTGAATTTTTGACCCATGCTCTAAAATAATCTCGATAAATGGGTGGACAATGTGGATATAGCCCACACATCATGGTAAGACCTACACAACTTGTTAAACATTGAGTGAAATTGGACCAATGCAATTCCAATTAATGTAATTCCAAGCTTTTCCTTCTTCCCAAACATGGAATGGAAGTGGCACAGTACTAGATGAATCCCATCCCACCTAATCCCTTCTAATCCCACTGCCCAAACAGACCCTAAGAAGAAGTGAACAGAACCGTAATGGTCTGCAGCACCTGTTTTAGGTAGTTTCTTAGAGAGCACCCAAACTTTGTGTGCCCATCATATTTTATATTTAAATCCACTTGGATCATCGGATGAGAACCATTATTTTAACTGCACATGGAAAAGATCGGCCTGACAAATACTCTTGTGGGCCACATCAATGGGAACAATGTGAAATTATCCCTAAAACGTCTAATTCACATGGTGTTGCCCGCCTGATACTTGAATCAGGTTGATTTTTAAATTTTACTTCATCCTTCTCGTGAGTTACACCTGGTTAACAGGTTTGATGAAAGATACAACCATGGTAGCCCCACACGAACCCTATGGTTGGCATCCCATCTCGATTGTTCAATGAGTTGTAGTCCACATGAGTTGTAAATCACGCCGAATTTTATCCTCAATTACTATATTTGAGGACAGAATCTGATGAACGGAGTGGATTTTACATATACATCATGATGGGCCCACAAGCTTGAGTGTTTAACGTGCTGAGTAAAACAAGTGGTGCAGAGGATTACATTCTAAGCGGAAAGTAGAAAAAAGTACAAGAAGACAAAAGGCTCCATACCTGTCCATCTCTATCTCCTCGAACAACATGCAAAGCAAAGAAACACACCCAAACCATTACCAAAAGACCCAATTTCTTCCACGGAATTTCCAAACACCTTTCCCTCCCCCCACCCAAAAGAGGCTCGTTCACACCATCACCACCGTCCAAACCATCATCCCTCAAAACCCTATTTCCCATCTTACAAAACCCATCTCCCTTCACCTGAACTGACTCAGATCTCCAATACGCAACCCCACATCTCCATGTCTTGAATGTAGAGTATGCAAGAAAAACAACAAAGAGCATTGTAATCAACCAGTCAGGAAAAACTGTGTTGCAAATCACACCAACACTCACTCCCAGCAACATGCATGGTTCTGATAAAAGTGCTATATCATAGTCTATCAAGGGTTTGCTACCGCCTAACATGGGAGTTTTGTGACATAACAAGTGGCATATGACATTAGCTACTGACCCTCCTGTGACCATGAAGGCTGTGAAAGTTGTAGATGTTCTGAGGTCTAGGCCTGCTACTATATTTAGTATGGGTAGGAAAATCCCACCTCCACCAAGCCCACCTGCACTGGAAATAGAGGCAGCAACAAAACACAAGAGTCCTGCTAAGATAGTATGGAGGTTTATTTGGAGCTGTCCTTGTTGGGATTGGATTTGATGTCTCCTCCATTGGGAAAGCTGGATGATAAAAGGCTTTAGGAGATGGGAATGTGAGATGGGCTGGACTACTTCTTTTGATCCATGGGAATGATGGAAGATGGTGAGTATTGTCAGAAGGAAACATACCCATTTGCTGAACACCTGGCCTTTCATTGCTTTGATGAGTTTTTGTGTTAAGAGTACTGTCATGTGTTATTGTGCTATCTTAAAGGGATTTATAAGAGGAGGCCGGTTCCTTTACAAGTCCTCGTAGAATATGCAAATTCTAAAGTTATTCACATTCGGGTAAAACGTTATTCACTTGGTTTTGCATATGTGGGGCCACCTTGTTGCTGTGGTCCATGGATTAAGTGGCGATGAGATTCCCCAAATTAAAATAGGTCTATCAAATCATTAGGTGGGCCACACCATAAAAACCGGACCACCTTAAGACCTCCAATTATAGTCTTGCATAATGAGTGGATGGAAGATTGATGACTGGACCTAATTCCATGTTTGGACACACAATGCTAACCATTTGATGAATTTGGCACAGGGATTATGAAATATTCATCAATTTCTTCAAGTTTATTCTTGTATACTGCATTTATATTGATCCATATCATGATAATCATGGGCCCCACAGCCCAAAGTTATGCTGACAGGACTATAAAAACATTTGATTTCTACTGTTGAATTTGACCCGTAGTTTCAAAATTTGAAAAGCTCGACTCAATTTACACTGACCAGATTTCACCAAAACCCGGGAAAATTTCAATCTGGTCATGACTCAATCAAAACTAAAGAAAATCCCGACTCAACTAAATGAAACTAGGCAAAACTCGACAAACCAAAAAAAAAAATGAAAACTAAAGCTTAATGTGATTTGGCACAATTCAACATTATTTACACTTTTAAATATTTAATAACTCAGAAAAAAACTCAGAAGAACTTGCACGAGTTACTGAGAAACTAGCCTGAGTTTCTGAGCCGACTCGGCTCAATTAGGTTTTGAGATGAGTTGAGCTTTGGTGTTTCTAAACTTGATTTTGAACAGTGGGCCATATCTTTTGATCATTTATTTCATTTCCACGGTCCAGATGCTTTGCAGCTTTTGAACCATGTGATTTTGGTTTACCTCTATTCACATCGCGTCCATGATTTGAGCTGTCTGGATTTACTTGGACATGTGGCGTTTTGGATGAGTTGCCCACTGTTTTAAGTAACCAGTGGCGTTAATGGTATGCATGCGTTTTGGATGAATTTGAAAAAATTATATAATATCTTAGGGAGTATACTGGTTCATACTCATGCAAACATGCCTTACACATGCCACACGCATTGGACAATCCATCCATCATCCAAATCGCTGGCCCCACCTTCAGTGGCAAGATCATAACTCAATTGACCCATTTTGCAAACCGAATTTCAGTGGTTGGATAATGTTTTTTTAAACCATGCATCTATTTTTCATCCATTTATTTATCTATGGGTAGGATAATCTGATCACTGGAATTTTAAGACGTGCCTCATTCAACTGGGGCCCACATTTCGATCTGGACTGAAAACATATTCGCCGCGTGACCTGCAAGCTATGTGAATATGGTCCACTATACTGGGGTAGAATACCCTGTAATGATTTTTAAAGACGGTTGGAGTTCATGTTCCATACAGAATGTAACGGACACGATTGATATATTTTTTCTTTTCTTTTCTTTTTCTGTTATCAAAGCTTGATTCTTACCTAACAATGCTTGCGTCGCTTTTATATGGGCACGCGACCGCACACTGTTGTGGATAACGACTTTACTCATCCGCACTGTTGTCTCCATTAGGGCCGAAAAATCAAGCTGATTTATTATTTAGGGCCATTTGGATTTGGATGTCTAAAATATTTAAATTATAAAGGATTCCGGGTAACAGGATTGCAAAGGATGCTTGTATTTGCCTAAAAGCTGTAAACACGTAACAGCTTTTAGTTGTAATATCCTCTTTATAGCAAAAAATATATCAAACGTAGTAGAACACAATGGTTGATATACACTCGTGATGTGTTGGGCCGATTGTAATGTGTAGATACATCTAATTTGTCCATTGTGTACTTCCCTCAATGCACTTTTATTGCCCATTGTGTTGGAGGGCTTGCCCCGTGCTCGACCGGTCGAGGGCTGGTACGACCGGTCGTGGGAGGTGCTCGACCGGTCGTAGGTTCGAGCCCTGGCACGACTCGAAGTCCAGCGAGTTCGTGCTGTTTTTTACTGTAGCTAGGACTGGTCGTGGAGAGCTACGACCAGTCGTAGGTGGTCTACGACCAGTCGTAGGAGAGCCAGGACTAGTCGTAGGTTACGCAGATTGTTCCGCGATTTTGCGCGAAACTGCGGATTTGAGTCCTTTCGCAACTGGGATGCGGAAAGGAGTTTCCCAAAACTATAAAAGGGGTTGCCTAGGGTTTTTCTAGGTATCACAAAATAGCAAGAGGGTTTCTAAAGCTTTGCAAGGATTTGCTAAAGGGTTTAGGGCTATCAAAGGTGAGAGAGAGGGAGAAAGAGAGAGAGGAAGCTTATAGAAGGGAGGTTCGCTCGTGGAGGTTCTCTACTTTGCAATCTACATCTCGGCCGCTTCTATGTCCTCGTAATCGGTTAGATCTCTCCGTTTTCTATTTCTCTTATTGTTTATCCACTCCCGCGTGAGTGAAGAAGGTTGTAAACGTTCTACTTTATAGTGGATTGTTGATCTGGACGAGGTCCCGTGGTTTTTACCTCTTTGAGGGTTTTCCACGTAAAAATCTCTTGTGTGGTGTGTGATTGATGCTTTGATTTATTTCATTGCTTTATCCATAATTCTGGTTTGTTCTGGAGGGCTAGATCCTAAGGTTTTTGTGCAAGGCCCCCAACAAAGTGGTATCAAAGCTAAGTTCATTGAACGGGTAGGATCGGTTTGAATTATGGAAGGTGGCTCAAGGATGATCAGCCTCAATGGTTCTAACTGGACCATATGGAAGGCTAAGATGGAGGACTTGCTTTATTCAAGGACTATATTCTCCAATCTCGTGCATATGCAGAAAATCCAAGGATATGACCGATGATGATTGGAAGAAGATGGACCGAAAGGCGGTGGGGTTTATTAGACAATGGTTGGATGATTCCGTGTTTCACCATGTGTCTACGAAACCTCAGAAAAGCCTATGGCTAAAATTACAAGGGTCAGTATGAGAGGAAGACAATGCAGTAATAAGATATTTTTCGATAAGGCGACTTGTAAATCTCAAGTTCAAGGATGGTGGTTCTGGCCGAGCATATGAATGAGGTCAAGCAATATAGTGAACCAACTCACCTCTATGAAGATGGTCCCTGGATGATGAATTGCAGCTTTACTATTGCTTAGTTCATTCTTCGACGGTTGGGAGACATTGGTGGTGTCTCTAAGTAACTCCGCGCTGACGGAAAGATATCCATGGAACAGTAACCGCTTGTCTCTTCAATGAGGAGACAAGGAGGAAGTCTCGGGGGTCTACTCAAGAAGAGGCTCTTGTGACACAGAACGGGGAGAGGAAAGAACACGGGAAGGGCGGGAAGGCCCGAGATAAATCAAGAGGCAAGTCGAGTAACATAAAAGAGGTTGAATCTCGGAACTGTGGCAAGAAGGGCCACTACAAGCATGAATGTCGTGGTAAGAAAAACGACAAGAAAGGAAAAAGGAAGGAAGAAGAATCTGATTCCACTGCGGTCGCTTCAGATGGCGACATGGTAGTTATTCTTTCTACAGATCACGATGTATGTCTCACGGCTACGAGTCAGGGCACCGACTGGGTGATAGACTCGGGAGCTTCTTTTCATGCGACTCCACACAGGGACTCCTTCACAAGCTACAAGTCAGGTGACTATGGGACTGTGAAGATGGGAAATTCTGGCGTATCAAAGATCGTGGGAGTCGGTGATATTTGTGTGAAGACTGATGTGGGCTGCACATTGGTTCTCAGGGATGTGAGGCATATCCCAGACCTTTGCCTCAACTTGATGTCGACGAGAAGGCTAGATGATGATGGCTATGAAAGCCGGTTTGCTGGTGGGCGATGGAAGCTCATCAAGGGTTCGTTGATCGTGGCAAGAGGAAAGAAGTGTTGCACCCTGTACAAGGCAAGTGTCAGTATGTGCAAGGGTGGGTTGAACGCAGCGGAAGATTCAGCTATTGACATGTGGCACAGGCGTCTAGGCCACATGAGTGAAAAAGGGCTTCAGCTACTAGCGAGGAAGCAGCTCCTTCCAGACGTGACAGGTATGCCTCTCAAAACCTGTCTTGATTGTTTATCAGGGAAACAACATAGAGTTTCATTCATTAAAACTGCTTCTCATGTTAATAAAGTGCATGCATTAGATTTGGTTTATTCTGATGTTTGTGGTCCTATGAGGACAAAAACCTTGGGTGGGGCATTGTATTTTGTTACTTTTATAGATGATGCATCTAGGAGGGTTTGGGTTTATGCTTTGAAATCCAAGGACGAGGTCTTTGGTGTGTTTAAGCTGTTTCATGCTATGGTCGAGAGAGAGACAGGTAGATCATTGAAGTGCATCTGCACTGACAATGGTGGTGAATACATTGGCGACTTTCATGAGTACCGCAAGTCCTGTGGTATACGGCATGAACAGCGGTTCCCAAGACCCTCCAAAGATAATGGTGTAGCCGAGCGAATGAATCGCACCATTGTTGAGAGAATCGATGCATGTTATCCCATGCGAAGTTGCCCAAGACGTTACGGAGAGAAGCAATGCGCACGGCGGTGTATTTGATAAACAGGTCTCCATCGCCCCGTTGAATGGAGAAGTACCGAGAAGGTGTGGACGGACAGATCCATCGTACGTCATCTCGGGGTGTTTGGATGCGGGACATCCGTTCACGTACCAAAGGACGAGAGGTCCAAGCTCGATATGAAGATCAAAGTGTGTGTTCTTAGGGTACGGTGATGAAAAATTCGGTTACTGTGTTATGGGATCCGACCGAGAAGAAGCTCATCAGGAGCAGAGATGTGGTTTTCTTTGAAGATCAATGTATCGAAGACATTGGTAAGCCAGAGAAGAACCAGCCTAGTTCAGGTGAGCTAGAGGACATGGATCCGATTACTCCTCCCGTGGTGCCTGATGACGGGGAGCAGAAGAAGGTGCAGAGGACGAGGGAGTTCCTTCAGAAGATGGACCGGGGAGCAAGCCCACTTGATCCACCTGTTGAGCCACAGGTGAGGAGGTCATCTAGGGACAGACAACCATTCAAGAGGTACTCACCGCACGAGTACATTATGCTAACCGATGGGGGAGAGCCAGAAGATTATTCTGAGGCCCTAGCTGACGAGCATAAGGGAGAATGGTTGAAAGCTATGCAAGAGGAGATAGAATCCTTGCATAAGAACCACACCTATGATATGGTGAAACCGCCTAAGGGCAAGAAAGCTCGAGCAACAAGTGGGTGTTCGTAAAGAAGATTGAGCGAAGAATTCACTGAGATGAGGTTCAAGGCCGACTTGTGGTGAAAGGGTTTGGTCGAGGAAAGGCATAGACTTCGAGGAGATATTCTCACCCGTGGTGAAGATGACATCCATACGGTGTTGCTTGGGTTGGCGGCTAGCATGGATCCTGGAGATAGAAAGCTTAGATGTTAAATCGCCTTTCTCCATGGTGACTGGAAGAAGAGATCTACATGCACCAACCGGAGGGGTTCAAGTCAAGGGCAAAGAGCATATGGTGTGTAGGCCGAGGAAGAGCTTGTATGGGTCGAAACAAGCTCCACGGCAATGGTACAAGAAGTTCGATTCATTCATGTTACAAAGATGGGTATGACAGGCGAGTCGGACCACCGTGTGTTCACGCGTAAGTTCTCGATGGTGATTTCTTAGTTCGCTATTATATGTTGATGACATGCTCATCATGGGAAAAGACATCAAGAAGATTGATGTTTGAAACGGGAGTTGGGCAAGTCTTTTGCGATGAAAGATTTGGGCCCAGGCTAGACAGATCCTAGGAATGGAGATAACCCGTGATGAAAACAGAAACTTTGGTGTCACAAGAGCGGTATATTGAGAAAGTCCTAGAGCGGTTCAATATGAATGCAAATGGCCGGTCGGACTCCACTAGATGGTCACTTCACATTGAGCGATGTGCGGTGTCCCAAGACGAAGGCAGAGGTGGAAGAGATGCAGAAGATACCCTACGCGTCAGCTGTAGGAAGTTTGATGTATGCTATGGTGTGTACACGCCCAGACATAGCATATGCGGTTGGTGTTGTCAGCCGGTACCTTGCCAATCCTGGCAAAGAACATTGGGCAGCGGTAAAATGGATACTACGGTATCTAAGAGGCTCATCCAGGTTGAGCCTATGCTATGGTGACGGAAAACCTGTGTTAGAGGGCTACACAGATGCAGATATGGCAGGTGACATAGATTCCAGGAAGTCTACATCGGGGTTCATGTTCACGTTTGCAGGGGGAGCGGTTTCTTGGCAGAGCAAGCTACAGAAGGTCGTAGCATTGTCGACGACAGAGGCCGAATACATTGCAGTCACAGAAGCATGTAAAGAGATGCTTTGGATGAAAAGGTTCCTACAGGAACTTAGCCTGAAGCAGGAGGAGCACGTGGTCTATTGCGATAGTCAGAGTGCTATACACTTGAGCAAGAATCCAAGTCAGCATTCCAAGTCGAAGCACATAGAGATTCGGTATCACCGGATCGAGGATACTTTGGAACAAAAAGTGTTACATACTTGAGAAAGTCCACACGGACGATAATGGGTCAGACATGATGACCAAGGCTTCGCTCAAGGGCAAGTTTAAGGTTTGTAGAAACCTGGCTGGCTTGAAGAAGGTGGATCCCTCCCGGGTCAAAAAGGGGGAGATTTGATGGGGGTTTTGCCCCGTGCTCGACCGGTCGAGGGCTGGTACGACCGGTCGTGGGAGGTGCTCGACCGGTCGTAGGTTCGAGCCCTGGCACGACTCGAAGTCCAGCGAGTTCGTCTTTTTTTTTACTGTAGCTAGGACTGGTCGTGGAGAGCTACGACCGGTCGTAGGTGGTCTACGACCGGCCGTAGGAGAGCCAGACTAGTCGTAGGTTACGTGCATTATTCCGCGATTTTGCGCGAAACTGCGGATTTGAGTCCTTTCGCAACTGGGATGCGGAAAGGAGTTTCCCAAAACTATAAAAGGGGTTGCCTAGGGTTTTTTCTAGGGATCACAAAATAGCAAGAGGGTTTCCTAAAGCTTTGCAAGGGATTTGCTAAAGGGTTTAGGGCTATCAAAGGTGAGAGAGAGGGAGAAAAGAGAGAGGAAGCTTATAGAAGGGAGGTTCGCTCGTGGAGGTTCTCTACTTTGCAATCTACATCTCGGCCGCTTCTATGTCCTCGTAATCGGTTAGATCTCTCCGTTTTTCTATTTCTCTTATTGTTTATCCACTCCTGCGTGAGTGAAGAAGGTTGTAAACGTTCTACTTTATAGTGGATTGTTGATCTGGACGAGGTCCGTGGTTTTTACCTCTTTGAGGGTTTTCCACGTAAAAATCTCTTGTGTGGTGTGTGATTGATGCTTTGATTTATTTCATTGCTTTATCCATAATTCTGGTTTGTTCTGGAGGGCTAGATCCTAAGGTTTTTGTGCAAGGCCCCCAACACATTGGTAGATTTTAGTAATTAATTCTTTTATCCCAAATTAATTTATTTAAGTAGGATAATTGACCTTTTTTTTTTCAAAAGAGCTTTCCATATATGAGGGGCCAATTACATTAGGGAGCCCCTAGGAGAAAAATAACCCAAGGGACTCCTATCATAATATCATGAAAAGGAAACAGACTCTATACATACGGAAGGAGGAAACAAAACTTATCTACTGCTTCTCACAACACGAGTATCTTCCCTGATGTAGCCCAGCCTAACCTTGTCTAGGAAAAGCATACCACGCACCATGTCCAGGAGGTTTCGTTAGGATAATTGACCTTACCTTTTCTACGTGCAATGCAAAAAATTTTAGAAGATAAACATATTGAAATTATTCAATAGATTGTCATATTCATCAGGAAAGGATTCAATCGAGGCTTATTTGTCCTGCGCATATTCAAATGGTCTAACAACCTGGTACTTTTACTTTTATTTATTTTTAAATTTTTAAGAAGAATAGATTGTATTCATAATATTAGAAGGATTACAGCTCTGAAGGCACTTAATTCGGGAGAGCCTATTATGAAATGGGGGCAGACCCTCCTATCAGAAAAAAGAAAAGTCGCCGAGAAGCCTACTGTGGTACTTTTACTTAGTTCATTAGCAATTTTCAATTCTATCATCTCTTTTATAAGTTGGATGTTCTTAATATTCGCACACTAATTGAGGAGTATTGGGATAAACCAACAACTTGATTGATTTCAACATTAATCAAATCGATCACTAATTGATTTATTCCAACTGGCAAATAGATCTTATCTTGTTTATACAATGTACCAAAACATGTATATATACAGCACATTGATGCAAACTGCATACACGAAATTTCAATATAAAATATTATTTCAATTTATTTGTATTAGAAAAATGTGATTATTAGATATGGACCACACGAGAGGTAAGGATAGAGCATCCACAATTAAAAACTTCTAGATCATATTTGGGGCTTTGATGTAGAGCGGGTCGTAGACACTTTCATGTCCAAGATGGATAAGAGAAGCCCGATTAGAGGCAGAAGTCATCAAGACCCTCAGAACCTTAAAACAGACATATCTCGCAATGAGTCACTAGCTCAACATACCATATATGATTTTGGGGTAGGACGAGCTACTTTAGCTAAACAACCCATATATACGGGGTTACCCACCTCGAATTTGCAAGATTCAATCATATGGACGGTCAAATTCTATGTTTATTTCCATTTTTACTATTTTTAGTAAGTTTAAGTTTGATTATAACTATTTATCTGTTGGGTTTTAGGAGTTGTGTCCGACATGAAAAGTGTTTATAAAAATTAGGATAATAACGTGGTTAAGCCACATAGGACACTTATTATAAATAGTAAATTTACTATTTATAATAAGTTACAAATTTTAGAGAGTTTTTTTTTTTTTTTTTTTTTTTTTTTTTTTTAAAGAAAAGTGGGTTCCTAGACCGATTCATTAACCACAAAAATTTTAGGGAGTTTTAGTTATAGTTTAATTCTTAAACTTATTCCAAGTCTTGGTATCCCTATTTAAAGGGGTTGTAGACTCATTTATTTCATCTATCAATCAATCAACAAGTTTCTTTCATATATTTTAAAATTATTTCTATTTTTTTCCTCGTGGATTCGAGAAGTCTTTGTGAGGAGTCCAGAGAAGCTCCATGGATTCAGGGTAGTTATCCTTGAGGAAGACGGTGATTGGCTTCATCATGTTCATCACCATGTCAATTGGTATCAAAGCAAAAACTCCCCTCGGGCCAATGGCAAACAACGAAATTATGAACAAAAATCCTGTGGATGGTGATCCAGTAATTCGTTATTTTTTAGAAAGAATGGAAGCTTTCCACCGGGAGAGTCAGTTGACCATGCAAGGGTTGCAGGTAACCTTCAACCGTATTGCAGATGCACTAATTCCCCCCGAGCTCAATGTGATGCTTAACTGCCCATGATCGCTCTACGACATAACCCGATTTCTATAAATCAACATCAGATGATGGTAAATCGCAGGCCACCACTTTGATTGTGAGGAATTTGTTATACAGGTCAAAGGTAAAAATGAAATTACAGCGAGAAAACATCTTTCGAACAAGGTGCACTGCAAGCCAAAAAGTCTGTAATGTGATCATCGATGTCAAGAGCTGTGAGAATCTCGTGTCGAAAATAATGGTGGAATAGCTGTAACTGAAAACAGAAAAGTATCCATCTCTGTACACGATTGGATGGATCAAGGAGGTCAACAAAACAGAAGTAACCAAACAATGTACTGTCTCATTTTCAATCGGTAAAAATTATAAGGATTAAGTACTTTGTGATGTAGTCGATATGAAAGTTTATCATATGTTACTTGGAAGACCATGGAAAAATAATATTGATACTATTACTATGCATAGAGGTCAGGATAACACATTTATATTTACTAAAAACGGTAGAAAGATTGGCCTCGTCTCTATGGGAACGGAGAACCAACACAAGACTTCTAAAGTTGAGGAACAGTTTCTCATAACTAAATAGGTTTTTGTTAAACAATATGAGGAAACAAGATATATATATATATATATATATATATATATATATATATATATATATATATATATGCATTAATTAAAAAGAACAAATATATGGAGCCTATGAACATCCTGGAGGATTTAGAACCAATGTTGCAGGAGTTCAAGGTGGTTGTGCTTGATGAACTCCTTAATAAATTGCCTCCCATATAAGATATAAAAAAATCAAATTGATCATGTCTCAGGGGCAAGTTTGTATAATTACCTACATTATCAGAAAGAATATGAGATATTGAAGGCAGAAGTGAAGGAACTGATCGATACTAGTCAAGTCAAGGAAAGTATGAGAATATGTATTGTGTTAGCTCAAGAACTTAATATCAAGTACAAGAAAAGATCTAATAAACATCAGCGTCTGAAGTTATCTCAGAATCACGAGCCAAGTTCCATGAGTAACTTGAGGATGAGATTTTTTCAAGTTGAGGGGTTTAATGTAGAACGTGTCACAGATACATTCCTAGCAAGGTTGGATCAAAAGAAGGTGGACCGTAAATTGATCATAACTTTTGATTCAGGTATCGTTACAGCACACTATACCGAGTATCAATCCAAAGCAGTACGAGAACTCAAGAACGAGTTCTTTTAAAGTGGAGGAGACTAATGTAGAGCTGGTCATGGACACTTTCTTGTCCAAGATGGATCAGAGAATGCTAGATTAGAGGCAGAAGTCATGAAGGCTATCACGCCCCGAAATTCGGAACCTGAGTTAGCCAGGCCCGAGCCTGAATTTCAGAACTATGAGTTGACTTTAAATAAAATATACGACATAACTTACATTATTTCCATGCATTTTCAAGGCAATCAGACCAACTAAAAGGATACTAATCATTATTATTAAATATTATCCACTAATCAATCCTTAAATCTTTAATTACATTAACATTTAAAAATAAATAATAACAACATACATTAAATTTTAAAAAATTTTCAAATAAATAAAAAGAAAAGTCTTCAATCTTGTCCAATTGGCTCTTCATACATAGACCCTACAAAACAATTTATAAGGGTGTGAGCGCGACGGCTCGTAGGATCGTATCATTCCCAAAATTGAAAATTCTACTTTAACACTAATACGACTCAATAAAATAAATAGGATTAATTACGAGTATTAAATCAACATTTTACATGACAACAATAACAAGTCATCTAAAATCTTTTTTGGTTTAATCCAGGGCAGAGCACCCATGTGTGTTGATCCTTTTAGAGAATGACCCTCGGCAGAGCACCGGTGTTGATCCTTTTAGTGAATGAGCCTCGGCAGAGCACCTAGTGAATAAACTTTTATGATAAATACCCAGGGCAGATTACTTGTATGTGTTGATTGTTTTAGGGAATCGCCCAGGGCAGAGCACCCATGGCGATCTTTTCAGGTATGACCTTGGGCAGAGACCCGTATCAAAATAATATAATGGTCCTTTCAGGGTAGAGTACCCATAATATAATTAAAAGCATTTAACAATAATCAAATGAATTTATTCCACATATTAGAAATAAAATAAATGCATTCTACATCACGTAAAACCAAAATCAAATAACTTAAATCAGTAATACGAAATAAATAATTAATGAAATGAAAGTATATAATAATGTAGTCTTTTCAATTAGAAAAATCACCTACCTGATCTAGTGTATTAGAATTTGATGTATGATTGGTCTTAACGTATAGACGATCCGACTCTGCTTTAGTTCGACTCAGTTGAACGCATTATATACTACGTGGCTTAGCATGACTCTTTATAATTTTTATGTAAATTGATGAAGTCATCTGTCATGAAATTACAATTATTATTTTTTTTTTTTGAAGACACAGTGTGTCCCCACCTCTTTTTTGAAGTAAGACTAATCCCTACGGATACACGTAATCACCCACAACCACGTGTATCGGGTAAAGCCAAGGAGGAGAATCGAACCCTCACCTATAGGGAGTAAACCTATGGTGAAGACCATTACAATTGTTGGTCATACATAAATTAAACTAACGTTTCTATTTTTCAGCCAAAATCTAAGTACTCAACCTAATGACTCACTGAGTTAACTCAGTGAGTTGACTCAATGAATCAATAACATTAACCCTAACTAGAGTATTATTTTGAATCAGATGAGTTAGAGGATAGTCTACCTGTTAGGGATTGCATACAAGGTTTGGATTAAACTTGGAATTTGTTTGAATGTGAAGAGTCGACTCGATGAGTCGATTCAGCGGTGATTCTCTCCTATCTTTTTCCTTGTTTCTTCTCTTCTTCTCCTGATCTCTTCTTATTCTTCTATTCTTGCCTATTGTGTCTTTCCTTCTGAGTTACTTCCTCTATATCACGTCCTACAACTGGTCATGAAAACCTGTAACTCAATGACTCTTGAGGTTTCTCATGATCTCTCTCTCTCTCTCTCTCTCTCTCTCTCTCTCTCTCTCTCTCTCTCTCTCACCATTGATGCCCCTGACTTTTGACACTGGAGAAAGCTCTTAAAGCATTTAGAGAGTTGGAAGTTGCAACTAAAGCAAGCGGTTTGAAGAAATAAAAGAAGAAGACTGTAAAACGGATCTCTGGGTGAATTTGATTAGTTATTTGAAATATGAGGCGTTGAAAGATTTAGAACCATTAGATAGAGACGTAGGAGTGGCTAAGATGATTAGGTTATAAAGGTTTCACGTGGATCATGGGGGAGAGTTTTCAACGAATGAAATTACTTCAAAGTCCGAACATAATAGATGGTTTGGATTATGCTGTGGGTCCCAGCATGAAGAATGGTTGATGGTTATAGCTCGGGTCGTACGAGCGCTGGCCGAAGAAGAAGGGAGAGAGGAGTGGGAGATGGGGTTGGTTATGGTGAGAGGAGTGGCACATGTCACTTTAGTTTTTCTTCTTTCTCTTTTTTTTTTTTCGACAAGGCAGATCCACTCTGTCAATCAGGTTTGGCCGAGCATGTTAGGACGTGGGCCCAAAAATGAGATTGATCTAAAGCTCAAGTGGGCCACACCGTAAGAAACAACGGGGTTTAGGATGCCTACCGTTGAAAAGAAAATGGGATGTTACAAAGGTCGTCAGAACCTTAAAACAGGCATATCTTGCAAATCGGAATGAGTTACTCGATGTACCATATGTGATTTTGGGGTAGGATGAGCTATTTAGCTAGGATGCTCATGCTGAATTTGTGAGATTCCATCATATCGACGGTCAAATTTCCTGTTTATTTCCATTTTTACTATTTATAGTAAGTTTTAGTTTAATTATAACTCTTCATCTGTTGGACTTTAAGAGTTGTGTCCAACATAAAAAGTGTTTATAAAAATTAGGAGAATAACATGGTTAAGCCACATTGGACACTTACTATTTATAATAAGTTACGAATTTTAGGGAGTTTTAGTTATAATTTAATTCTTAAACTTATTCCAAGTCCTTGGAGTTTTAACACCGGGGTGAAGGGTTCGAGTACCCATGGTGGTGAAATCCCACGGCATGCGTGTGGGGTGTGTGTGCGTGTGTCATGAGTGTGTGGGGTGTGTAAAATAAAATAAAATAAAATAAAATAAACCTATTCTAAGTCCTGGTATCCCTATTTAAAGGGTTTGTAGACTCATTTATTTCATCTATTAATCAATCAATAAGTTTCTTTCATATATTTTAAAATTATTTCTATTTCTTTTCCTCGTGGATTCAGGAAGTCCTTGTGAGGAGTCCAGAGAAGCTCCGTGGATTCGGAGTAGTTATCCTTGAGGAAGACGGTGATCGACCTCATCACGTTCATCCATGCATCAGGCTCACTATGATGAGTGGAGGACATCTAATTCATCCAGTGCATGCATGATTTGATGCTCTCCTAGAGATTCCTATAAATTGAATCTTTTTTATGTAATTGTATATTTTGGTGGGATTTATTACCCCCATCTCTACGTGGTGTGAGTACATACTAATTTATACATTTATAAGTTAGCCAAAAACATAATTTATTTACTTGTAAAAAAATTACCACTTAAAAGCAAAACAAAATAGTATGTAAAACGGTTACACCTGAAACTCTTTTCATGTGTAAAGTGAGACATGAAGTCATATGATTAAAATAGTCTTATGTGTCATTACATTTAATCTGTCTATCATGTATTTCCCACGATGCACTTTTTTTTTGAAAATTCCCTTGATGCACTTTTATTGCCCTGAAAAAATATTACAAATTTCTCAGCTAATTGATCAATTTCAACAATTAAATTTAATTGATTTAAGTAGGTTAATTGACCTTGCCTTGTCTACATATCATGAAAAAAAAAAAAGAGAAAAAGATGAACATATTTATTTAAGTAGGCTAATTGACCTTGCCTCGCTGTTTAGATTTTCCTTTCCTTTTCTTTTGGATCTGATAACTGGTTTGATTGATTTTTGGGCTAGGCCACTACTCTTTAAGTACCCTGACTACGGCCTGCATCTTAGCTGCACGGCTGAATAAGACAATGGAGTTAATTGGTTCGGCGATTGTTGAATTGTCCGCACTTTCAGCCATCCCCACGTTTGATATAATGGGTCTGATCATGGACAGAGAATGCACCAAAAATACCAAAGGTTTGAGTTTCTTCCCCTTTTTCTGGCCACTGATCAAATGGCTACTATAGCACAGTCACCTCATGTTTAAGTGTATCTTCTATTATGTTTTGGTCCATGAAAGTAATAACCCTAATGGCCATATACAGCTATCAGTGGTACGATGGACACGTGTTGATGCGCACTTCCTGGAATCTGATGGAATGAAAGGGATAGCCATTTCTTGAGAAAGAGGGTCACACAGTTTTCTAATTTGATGGGAATCCCTACAACAGCCGTAGCAGGTAATACTTCCCAGCGCTATAGGACCCACAATATTGGTGCGTTTGACATCTGCTTGGTCCATCAGGCACGCTTTCTCATGTTCATCCTATGACCCAAAAATCAGCCCAATCACAACTCGAGCTAGTCACACCACAGGGAACAATATCAAATCACAACTAAAACTTTTAAGTCACATCGTGTGGCCCACCTGGGTTTTTTATGAGTCTGATTTTTAAAGTGTCTTTTCATCCTGGTGCTGAACACCAGATGAATGGATTGGATCGAATACGTACCCAATGATGGCCCACAATTAAACGTATGGTTGGCATCTTCTACCCATGGTTACATCACACATGTAACCCACTTCAGTTGTTTGTTAGACTGATTTTTGGCACCAATGACCAGGACCTAACATCGAGTAGCACTTGATGGACGGATTGGATATCACAGGCACAACATACTTGCCCCATGGAGCCTGGGTGTTTCACCTGCTGCCTACAATCGAGGATTCGAGTCCAAGAATTGCCGAGATAAGAATGGATTGGCATCGCTACTTGAATTTTGTAAAGGCTGTGGGTGATGGAACGACCTCTTTCTTTCTTTTGCAAGTAACTTTATCGAAGAGAAATATTCCATGCGGACGTCACAAGTTTTTTGGAAGTAACTTTATCAAAAAGAAATGTTGTTTCTCTTATCTCTTTATATTCTTCTTTGTGTCTGTGACCATGGGCACGTAGAGATACCACTGACAGGGGCTATGTGGGTTCCACATAGTTGTCCATGACAAATCCACTACGTCCATCTGTTTTGAATGACCATAATATAATATGATTTTAAAAATCAGGCAGATCCAAAACTCATGTGGGCTACACCAAACGAAAAAGTGGGAACCGAAACATCCACCGTTGAAACATTCCTTAAGCTGACTATGATGTTTATATGCCATCCAAACCGTTCATACGGTTATGACCACTCAGATAAACTGTAAACAGAAATATCATCCTAATACAAAACTTCTGTCAACCCAAGGTGTTCAATCCCCAATGTTTCCTGCGGTTTCGTCCACATGAGTTTTGGATCTGCCTGATTTTTAGATTCCTGTCCTATGTTGGTCTTGCAAAGCAGATTGACAGAGTGGATTTGTCACAGACATCTATGTGGGCCCCACACAGTCCTGATCAAAAGAATATCTCTGCCTGGGTCACAGGCAATCAGCTTGGAAGTTTATCATATCCATATCCATCTACAAAAAAGAGAAACAAAAATTTCCCCTCATCAAAGACATGATCAAACATTAGCCTCTTTAATCACACCCAAATCAACCTTATCTAAAATATACAGACCTCTAATACAGCGAGGCAAATCATTAACATACCTAAATAAATGATTCCCTTGAATCCCCGCCCCATCCCTAGCCAGCCCGTCTGCTGGCCCGTTTTACCTGTTGCCTACTTAGCTTTAGGCCAAAACCTACCTCAAAAGCTGTTTGGGCCAATTGACCTATAAGCAACTGGCACAAAGAAGAACATAAAGAGATAAAGGGAAAGATTATCGACTTTCTCAAGTGATAAAAACCTTGAATCCACGAGAATATCTTATTGAATCCATAAAAATAAAGAGATAAAACTTAATGTAATTTTTTATTCAAACAATGTATAATTGTCTTTGATTATTCCATTACATCACTAATAAATAAGAAAGAATAAACTCTAATCCATAATTACCAAAAATAAATAAATAATCCTAACCGTAATTAAGAGTCCTAATTCAACTAAAATAAATTTTATCCAAAATAATAAATTTGGACAAAATAGAAAATCTAGATAAATCTTACTAAATGAATCCTAGCATGATTATGAACAATTTATTAAAAATAAATAAATAAATAAAAATCCTTAAACTCTAAAAACAAGTAAGCATGACAAAAATCAAAATTACTAAAAACAATATATATATATATATATATATATATATATATATATATATATATATATATATATATATATATCCATTTTTGAATCACCTTTTTCTGGTGGAGCCATGCTAAGAATGCACCTGTGCCAGGTCCTACGTCACTAACCCAACCTATTCCCTCCCCTAGCAGGTAGAGCCACCTCTCTACGTTGCTGGTTATCCAGCAATCTAAAGCGTACGTCCAACCAGGGAACGTCACTAAAGATGGATGAACTTCCAAAAGTCACACTCATCGGAAGAACATATAGCCATTAGTTATCTTTACTTTCAAGCACTTAATGTTGAACAGTTTTGGTTTCTCTCCCACTGTCTATTGAAGGGCACTGTTTAGACGGTTATGATCGTTTGATCTACGAATATTTGAATCAATTTCCATACATAGTGGGTCTAATCAGATGGACAATTTGTTTGAAAGATCACCCTGCCGCGCGCATCTAATTTAGAAAGATGGATCTACTATCATGTCGACTGTATCATCTCCCTTTTGTTAAGTGGGGTCCATGGTTTAGTGGGTTCTAGGGCCCACCATTGATTGATTTGTTGGGGTTTTTGGCCTGTGGAATCACATAGATCTAGATCTAGGATAGCAATCCAATGGCACCAAGCACACACACAAGAAAAGAGAACACACAGATTTAACGTGGAAAACCCTTGTGGGAAAAAACCACGGCATAAAGTGACAGATCACCACCATGAAAGCATCAATTACAAAGAGAAAAGACTTACCCGATTCGAACAACCTCGAATCTCACCCCTTGCTACACCCTTTGATAACCCTAGAACCCTTTAGAATACCTTTAAGAAGTCTTGGAATTAATCTTAGAATAGCCCTAGGGACCCCAATTTATAGTTTTGGCAACTTCCCTTTCGTATCCCAGTTGCGAAAGGACTTGCATCACAAAATCCACGAAACTCCTTTCACATCCCAGTTGCGAAAGGACTTGCAACATAAAATCCGCGAAACTCCTTTCGCATCCCAGTTGCGAAAGGACTTGCAACACGAAATCCGCGAAACTCCTTTCCGCATCCTAGTTGCGAAAGGACTCAGATTTAAGATATCTCGCAACAATCTCCACCATGTCTTCAATCTTCAACCGTGTAGCTTCTTGACCTCTTCTCTTATTTCTGCATCACATCATAACTCAAGATCACATTGGCCAACCAGCGCCAATCATGGATCTGATAGATACCTGCTATACCGTCGGCGTGAATATTTCTGAGAAGCCGATCTCTTCTCTCTGAGAATAACCCCTCTCTACCAACCTCGCCCTATATCTATACTGTATCCTCCTGAAGGTCCACCTGCATCCAACCGCTCACCGGCCCCTTTGGAAGCTCCACCCGCTCCCATATTTGGTGTACAATGAATCCATCACATCGCCCATAGTCACCTTGAAGCACCAGGCTCACCTAGAGCCATCAGAATAGAAGATGAGTCCTCTGTGATATTAGAGTCGTCCATGTACCACGCCGATATCCTGCGATCATGCCGTATGATTCTTCACATAGGTGGCTGCTCCACCTGCTCTGTATCCCTGTCCGCACGTCTTAGCCTTCCTGCCCTGCCCGCTCATGTGGCCATGCCCATCATGCCACACACGTGCAGAGGTGGAATCCGCTACATCCACTGTAGCTCTACCTTTTGAAGTGCTCCCGATCAACCTGTAAACATGATCGAGTCGTTGCGCTTTCATGATTACCCGTGCCCCCTTAAATACTTTAAGAGCATCGTCAATACATGTATACTTGCATCCTTTTACCTCAAGTACACCAAGAGAAATTAGATTCTACTTTAAATCAGGAACGTGCCTCACATCTGTCAAGGTACGCTCCACCTCATCAAACATCCTGATGTGCACCGTACCAATAGCCACAACATTACAGGCAAAGCCATTGCCCATAAACACCTGTCCATCATCGCACTCCCTGTAGCTGGTGAACCAACTTCGATGAGGAGTCATATGAAAAGATGCTCCTGTGTCTAGCATCCACTCATCCTTACGATCATCGTATGACCGTCTGAGCGAAGACACAGACAAAACATCACCATCACATCCACTCGATTCATCTGACGTGGCAGTGTTAGCCTCCCTGCATGAAGTCTCAGAATCTTCCCTCTTAGATTTAGGATTTTCACAATCCCTCTTCACATGTCCTTCCTTCCCACAATTCCAGCACTTTACCTTTCTTTTGCCCTTGCCCTTGGATTTGGATATAGAACCTGAAGAACCTGTACCTTGTTAATTCCTACCACCGTAAACAAGTGCATCGAAGATGTCCCCATGTTCTTTTCTAGTGTCTCATAGCCTTCCTTGAAGGGTGAGATAACAAGTGTTGACACTCGGGGTTTTATTCATGCCGCACATAGTGTCCTTGAATGACTCATGAGGGCCGGAGAGAATTCAAGAACATACATGCTTGTTCTTCATCTTTCATCACTTCCTCCACATCCAAAGAATTTGCAAACCAATTTATTAAAGTTGCTGATGTGAGCCTCCAGATCTCCACCCTCTGCCATCTTGAAGTTATACCACTGTCACTTCAAGTGTAGGCGATTTTCAGAGGATTTCTTCGCATAGACATCCTCTAACTTCGCCCATAACTTAGCCGCAGTTTTCTCCCTCATGACGTTGTAGAGAACTTCATCCGTGAGACATAAACAGATCGATGATAAAGCCTTCTTATCAAGAGTATTCCAATCACCATCAGTCATAGTAGACTTCCGCTCCTCAAGAGCACCATCTTCGCCTTGTTTGATTAAGGAACTCATCATCTTGATCTTCCATAACTCAAAATTATTTTTTCCTGAGTACTTCTCAATCTCATACTTGACGCTCGCCATTATTACTAATCCCTCAGATTCAGATCTGTGTCCCAACAGATTGCTCTGATACCACTTGTTGGGGTTTTTGGCCTGCGGAATCACACAGATCTATATCTAGGATAGCAATCCAATGGCACCAAGCACACACACAAGAAAAGAGAACACACAGATTTAACATGGAAAACTCTTGCGGAAAAAAACCACGGTACAAAGCGACAGATCACCACTATGAAAGCATCAATTACAAAGAGAAAAGACTTACCCGATTCGAACAACCTCGAATCTCACCCTTGCTACACCCTTTGATAACCCTAGAACCCTTTAGAATACCTTTAAGAAGTCTTAGAATAGCCCTAGGGACCCCAATTTATAGTTTTGGCAACTTCCCTTTCGTATCCCAGTTGCGAAAGGACTTGCGTCACAAAATTCGCAAAACTCCTTTCGCATCCCAGTTGCGAAAGGACTTCCAACATAAAATCCGCGAAACTCCTTTCACATCCCAGTTGCGAAAGGACTTGCAACATGAAATCCGCGAAACTCCTTTCCGCATCCCAGTTGCGAAAGGACTCAGATTTAAGACATCTCGCAACATGATTGTGGCTAAAGAAACTCCCTGATGAAACATCACTAACCCTTCTATCACCTACATAAGGGTCTTCATTTCCAAAGGGAAAAGCCAAGATTGGACAACTCAGGTCATATGATGTTTCATTAATTAGTGGAATGCGACGGAGTTCTATGGTAATATTTCATAATGCCGTTTTCATTAATCCGAACATAGCATTCCAATGTTCAAGCACTACCAGCGTTGCGAGATTTCTAAGCTATCATGATGAATTTACGGTACTTTTTGAACCTTTAATTCTTTAAATAACATATCACTATTTATTTCTTGATTTAGACATATATTGCTAACATAGAGCGGGTCACAAACACTTTCATAGCAAAGATAGACCAAAGAAAACCTGATCGAAGGTGAAATGATCCGGACTGTCAAAACCTTAAATCAGTCGTATCTCGCTAATCAAGGTTAGTTTTGACATATTATATATAATTTTGGGTAGAAGAACCTACTTAAGCCAACCAACCTCGCCGTGCTGGGCTGTGCATGCTGGATTTGCGAGATTCCATTAAATTGATGGTTAAAAGTCGTGTTTAATTTTGTTTATACTATAAATAGTAAGTTTTAGTTCGAGAATAACTTTTGATCCTTCGAGTTGTAGAAGTCGTGCCCAACATGAAAAGGGCTTAGAAAAGTTAGGAGAATAATTGGGTCAAATTGGACACTTACTATTTTTTACCAAAAATCATAAAGTCTAATAGGAATAGAGGCCATCTATAAATAGTAAGATTACTATTTATAGTAAGTCACATTTTTAGGGTGTTTGAGTTGGAGTCTAAGTCTAAAACTCCATCCTAGGTTTGAGTTCCTTATTTAAAGAGTTGTAACATCATTTTTTAATATCATCAATTAAATTATTTCAAATTTATATTAGGAATTAGTCCTGCTTTTATCCCTTGTGGATTCGAGGAAGCTCTGTGAGGAGTCCAGAAAGCCTTGTAGATTCAGAGTAGTTATCCCTTGAGGAAGATAGTGATCGACCTCATCAAGTCCTTCCCTGTGTTAAGTGGTATTAGAGCGAGGACTTCCCTTGGACCGATGACAACTAACGATGGAATGGACCACAATCATGTATATGGTGATTGGGTCCTTACTCTTGCTCGGGTGGTAGACTCTCCGGAGTTTCAACTTTCGGTCAAGGGTTCAAGTACCCATGGGTGGTGAAATTCCACCAATGTGAGTGTGTGGGGTGTGTGTGCGTGTGTTAAAAAAATGTATATGGTGATTCGGGAACTCATTATCTATTGGAAAGAATAGAAGCCTTCCATCTGGAGAGTCAATTGACCATGTAAGGGATTCAGGAAACCCTTAATTGTATTGCGGATGCGCTAATTCGATCCCAAGCCCAAAGCGATGTTTAGTTGCTCATGATCGCTATACTACACAACCCCATTTTTCATAGAGAGCTTCCAGAGGCAAATTGTAGGGCTATCTCAAATGAGTCAAGCTCCAATGACGAATACATCAGTGACGTCGTTGTCCGATGGTCGGTTTATGATGGTGATCGACTAGGTAGTGCTAAAAGAGACTATCGAGGTAAGGTCGAGCTTTCTAATTTTAATAGCTTATTGTGAATAGAAGACTTTCTCGTTTAGTTAGTCGAAATAGAGTGATTGGACATACCGGAAGAAAAGAAAGTGAAGTTGATTGCGTACAAATTGAAATTTAGTGCTTTTGCAGGGTTGGAGCAATTACAGCTCTCACATGCCTGACAAAATAAGGCGCCCATCCAATCACGACCGTGGATGAGACGCCTTCTTCAATCATGATTCCTCCCAAGTGATTAGGAGCAGGTGTTGTTCTAACAATACCAAAATTACCAATAGGGGAATCAGACCATCACAGATAACACCGATGAATTCCAGTGATTAGTAACGTAGAATGATTTCTTAGAGATTGAATCGCAGAAGGTAGTGCGGTTCATAGGGAGTTTACGCACGATAATTTAGGATCGAGTTCATATGCACTTGGTCGTAACAGTTGATGAAGTGGTTTAGTTGGCAGGTAGGGCGGAAACGTAACTTGTAAGAGTTCCTACTTGGCCTTATCCTTCGAGTCGGGTGCCTATGAAGAGTCGCACATAGGATTCACGTTGGGCGTCCTCAAACTCATACAACCATAAACCATGTCATGGAGAGCGATCCATGTAGGTCTTGACATGCAATGCCCACAACTGAGGGTCCAAGAATGATTCCAAATCCTTATGGTTGGCCAAGGCCGGACCATTGTTTTCACTGTGGCCAACTAGACTACTATTCGAATGCCCTCAATGCCCCACAATCCACTTGGCTATTAAAGGGGGTACTTAAGGCAAGACAATGGAAGAAGACCTTGAATTTGATGAGAATGAACAATTCGCTAAAGGAGCTGGTGACGAAGAATGGTTAGCCAAGGATCATGGTGAATCCTTGGTCGTGAGGCAATTATTGTACACTCCAAGGAAGGAAGTGCACCCACAATGGCATAATATATTTTGCACGTGGTGTACCGTAAACAACAATGTCTGTGATGTAATCACATACAATGACAGTAGCGAGAACATTGTCTCAAAGGTAATGGTGGACACGTTATGGCTACCTACAATAAAGCATCATTCTCCTTACTCGATTAGTTGGATAAAAAATGTGAATGACATCAAGGTAATTGAATAATAATTGGGGTTTCAGTCCTTACCCAAGTGGTAGACTCCGAGGAGTTTTAACACGAGGTCTTAGGTTCGAAACCCATAGGTGGTGAAATCCCATTATAGCGTACATCAGTGTGTGTGTAAAAAAAAAAAAGGTAATTGAATAATACTCTATCTCATTTTCAATTGGTAGGAATTATAACGACTAAGTACTTTGTGACTTGGTTAAGATGAAAGCATGTTAGATATTGCTCAATCGACTATGGCAATCGGACCGTGATACGACTCACCGAGGATGAGACAATGCCTATGTCTTCATCAAGGGCGATCGTAAAACGATACTTGCCCCTATGGCACCAGAAAACCACCTCGAAGTTTCTAAAGTGGAGGGAAACTCCCTCCTGACCATTCAGAATTTTGCGGAGGAATCCAATGAAACCTTCAATGTGTACGCCATGGTGGTAAAGGGCAAGGAATCAAAGCCCTTAAACATTCCTCCAAGTTTAAGGATATTTCTAAACGAATTCAAAGAAATCTTGCTTGAAGAGTTACTTGATTGATTGCCCCTCATGCAGGACATCCAATATCACATAGACCCCATCCCTGGTGTTGGCTTACCCAATCGCTCGTACTATCGGATGAGTCTGAAAGAGTGTGAGATACTTCAGGGGCATGTGAATGAATTGATCCGTAAGGGTCTTCTAAGAGAGAACATGAGCTCATAAGCGATACCAACTTTATTAATACTAAAGAAATATTAGAGCTGACGCATATGTACTGACAGCCGGGCAATTAATAAGATCACCATTAAGTATTGGTTCCCGATACCTTGGTTGGACGATATACTTGATATGATAGAAGGTTTTAAGGTGTTTTCTAAACTAAATTTGAAGAGCGAGTACCATCAAATTCGTATCTGGCTCAGTGATAAGTGAAAACTGACATTTAAGACCAAAAAATGGTTGTATAAGTGGCTGGTTATGTCATTCGGTTTATCGAGCACACTGAGTACTTTTATGCGTCTAATGAATTAAGTGTTGAAGCCATTTATTTGCCGGTTTGTGGTAGTATATTTTGATGATGTCCTTAAATATAGTCAGGATGAGACAAAGCATATATAATATTTCAAGCAAGTGCTAAAGATCGTGGCAGTTAACAAGTTATACCTCAACTTGAAGAAGTCATGCCCAACATAAAAATGATTTAGAAAAATTAGGAGAATAATGTGGTTAGGTCAAATTGGTCATTTACTATTTTTCGCTGAAAATCATAAAGTCTAATAGGAATAGAGGCCTTCTATAAATAGTAAGATTACTATTTATAGTAAGTCACGTTTTAAAGGTATTTGAGTTGGAGTCCAAGTCCCTCGAGAATTTGAGGAAGCTCTGTGAGGAGACGAGAGAGTCCTATGGATTTGGAGTAGTTAACCAACCTCATTACGTCCCTCCCTGCGTCAATTTCACATGTAACTAGTTGTAGTTGTAGGATGAGAAAATCGTAACTAGTTGTAGATGAGAAAATCGTACAACTAATTGGGTGTGGGGTCACCATCATGTGTGTATGGCATACAACCGGTTGAGCATGGTCACGCCACCTGGAAAATGACAATTCAGAAATTGAGCCAATCTAACCATCAGGTGGGCCCGCAAATTTATTTGGAGATGAATTGGGTGGTTGTCCGTTGTTTTACATGGTGTGGCTGACATTATTGTTGGATCTCGCATGTAGTTTTCATGGAGGGTGAACGTAATTGGCGAGTTAGATGTCATACACAGCTTTATTTTTTTTAGAAAGAGAATTTCATTGAAAAAAGGGGAGAGTATACAACGGTACTCACAATTAGGGCAGGCCTAGGACAAAAAACCCAAGCAACCCACCTTTTTTTATGAACAAGTTTATTTTATTTTATTTTTTTCGGCCACAGGCAGCAGGCTGATCACTATACAAGCACAAATGCCCCACTAGTACTACAAATGGTTGCTTTGTGAAAAGTTCGTCTTTTTTAAATATGTGCTCTTGAGAATCTTCGACAATGGACATTTGTCTTTTTTAAATGTGTTCTTGAGAATCTTGGACAATGGACATTCCACCTAAGGAAGATTGGGATCTGCTAGTGTATGATGAAAAAGATGATAAAAAACTACACTATTGGTGACAGGAGCACATCACCTACCTTTGGAGGTACACATTTTTATATATTTTGATTGTCTGCCGCATGTTGTTCGGATATATTACATTAGATTCTAAATTAAATTAGTTTAGATCTTACATTATCTAAACAAATTTTAGGATAATGTAGGATCTAAACTAGTCTGATACAGGATCTAATGTAATCTATCCTATCACCATATACATGGAGTATTTGTAGGATGATCCAAATGAGGCATTGTGTTCTTAGCTTAATAAAATTTGGCTTTGATTGTGATGGTGTAATGTTACGTGGCAGAGATCCCCTGACGTTATGTGTTTGAGTGCATGTCTTCTGTCTTTGATGCTTCTATTGGATATCATTCCTTTTTGTGATGTTAGGGTTGTTTCTGAGTAGGCCTGTCAACAGGCCAGGCCTGAGGTTGGCTTTGGCCCAGATTTTGAGCACTTTGAACTGATCGACGGCCACCCCTATTCAAAATTTTGATTTTGCCAGGCCCGAGCCAGGTCCATCGACAGCCTTATTTCTTAAGAAAATAGGGTTGGAAAGAGCTTTAGCTCTCTAATCCACGTTTTTATCCCGAAACATCTAATAAATGGGCTTTTCCTCCCTAAGTGTGGTTGCTTAATTTTATCTATCGGTGTTTATTTGTATGCCGACAATGGTTAAATTCAAACATTATGATTTTGGCTCATGGAGCATTTACCATTGAAGATTTTTTTTAAAAAAAGTTTCCACATGGTTCATGTGTGGCTCATGTTCAAAATGACGTGAAGGCACCTTGCATCCAATTGCATGAATCTACTCCGGTTGATGACTTCATAATATATTCATTGTGTGTAATTAATAATATTGTATAGATATGTACGTACTGTATACAAACTATATCGCATGCGAATGGATGAAGTGTTTATAAATTTTCTCTAGTTTTAATTGGGCACACGGCCAAACTTCAAGCATCGTTCACTGTAGACACTGAATAATATGATTAAAATTTTACAAAAATAAAAATAAAAATAAGTGTTAAAAGGTCAACGATGACTATGTTTGCATACAAAATATTTTTATTTGAAAAGTTTGGGACACACACACATACTTGAGAAGGGAAAAATATATATGGCAAGTCATATACGTTAAAGGTAAGTATTTTTCTAACTCCATTTTATTACACCTAAATAAGTTTAAAAATCATATTACATGTATTTTATACATTTGGCATCATAAATACACAAATTAAACCACAACATTTTGAAACATATACTAAAATAATGTTTTTTTTTTTTTTTTCAAAAATTAAAAAAAAAAAAAAAAAAGAAGATGAATACATGTATAATATGCATATATGGTCACAGAACTTTTTGGAATTGTTAGTTGACATGATATTCTCTAATGTGTTATATATTGTCCTCAGTGTCAATCTAGCGAGTAACAAAGAAAACTGTGTTATACTTGAATTTTGTTGAGTTTTGCTTGTTTATTAGTTCCATCGTCATTTAAATCAATGGCTTGATTATTCACAATTTATTTTTCATCATAATTTCTATATCCGGTAATCAATATCTATATGATTCTTGCATTTTGTAGTAAATTTAACTTTTAGAACTACATTACAAGAAATTTTGAAGAACGTCTACATTCTAGTTTTATGATTTATATTATTTATAGCTAGGAATCGGTTAATTTGGGACTGTTGATTTTGTGGATCCCAAATCATTTGATTTCCATGAGTTGTTTGACGAATTTTAATTGTGGGTCAGTTTCAAGTTACTGTCGCATTTTTAGGCCAGTGCTTGAATGGCCGCCTAAGTTCGATGGTTGACATAGGATTTCCTGCAAAGCAGAAAAGTGGAATATGTTTTTCTTCCTTTTATCTTCTCGATTGCCTATATTTCGGGTCAAACTTCAAATGCTACAATATTGATTTACGCCAAAAACTATATTTGGTCACCACTAATTTTTAAGCCTATAGAATTTCATTTTGCTTCAATTACTAAGCATCTCTAAAACACTCTTATTTACTGTATGAGAAGACTACAACCTTGACAATAATTGTATAAAGAAACAACGTATGTTTCAGTGTTTTTCTTACTATTTTGTTCTATAATTTGCATTGAACCAATGACAGAAGCATTATAATCTTCAACTTCTTCAAGCCAGCTAGAGCATGTGGTTTGATCCCATCAGTATGGTCACCTGGGTTCCATGTTCGAGATGGTTACTTGGTTGACAGAACCTGGTGTGGCATCCACTGATGGTTCATTTGGATTAGCAACAACTTTCCTTATGAAATATCCTGGCTGCGTGGGTTGGGAAAGTGTCATCGAGTCACTTCCAAGCATGAGAACTACAGATGACATGGTGGGCCTATCCGCCGCATCTTCTTGAACGCACAATAGCCCGATATGAATGCATCTGAGAGCTTCGCTGGCAAGACATGTTTCTATGATCAATGGATCCATTAATTCCAAGCATTTTCCTTCACACCACAGTTTCCATGCCTGCAATTTTACATTTTATGGAATCCTAATTAAAATGATTTAATGCTAAAATCCCTTTATCGGAAGAGATTAGAGAATTTTGGACTGGCAATGGGCCCAGCCTGAATTAAGGACCGACTAACAAGCATCTTGTGCATGTCCCCAGGTTTGGAAACCTTTAGCACGGTGTCCTGGCAACTGATGGTTTTTTTTTTTGGCAACTGATGGTTACTTGGCCGGCCGGTGCAACCTTATTATAAGCGAGTAAGTTGGGCCTGAGAGCATGGGTTTGCTTTGATGTACTATTACTAAATGGGCCTTCTATGGCCTGGACCACCCACATTCTAACTTGGTCCATTGCCACCTTTGATTAGAATATAAGAAAAGGGTAACTCACATATGTAAGGATGGTCTGGGCATTTCCAGGAAAATCTGCACTGGTGTTCCTTTTCCCACTTACAATCTCTAGCAGTAGAACGCCAAAGCTATACACATCAGACTTTACTGAAAATAATCCTGCCATTGCATACTCAGGTGCCATATATCCACTGCATACCATTGAAGTAGCGTAGCATGTGTTAGAAGTGCTAACACACTGAGAGAGAGAGAGAGAGAGAGAGAGAGAGAGAGAGAGAGAGAGAGAGAGAGAGAGAGAGAGAGAGAGAGAGAGAGAGAGAGAGATGCATGCCACTATTAATGATCCATGCATGCGACTGGATTCAATTCAGATCTATGTACCATATAAAATGCTGCTAGAAAAATATTGCACATGACTTCATTCTAACAACCTAGCAACAAATGCTTAAAAACACTAAAAGAATTTCTGCTTACGTGTAACAAGAAAGAAAAGAAAAGAAAAAATAAATAAATAAAATGTTTTAGACTTACTAAGTTCCGACGACTCTTTTAGTACTTTCTTCGCTTTGGTTTCCTCCAAAGATCCTGGCCATGCCAAAATCTGAAATTTTGGGATTCATTTCATGATCCAACAGAACATTGCTAGCTTTTAAGTCTCTGTGTATGATTCTGAGACGAGAATCCTCGTGAAGATAGAGAAGGCCCTGTGCAATTCCACCAATGATGTGAAGCCGTTTTCCCCAGTCGAGTTGAGCACACTTGTTCCGATCTGGTGGTAAGAAGACAAAATCAGAACGTATTTGCACATGCTTAAGGCCTCTTTGGTGCATTGCTTTCATTTTAAGTGTCCTACAAAGATTACCCTAAAGAAATTTCTCCGTGATCGTAAAAATTCATTGACAAAAGCTTATGAGTTTACAAATACATGAAAGCAACCTAAGAAGCCGCATAAAAGTTTCATGTCGAAGGAAAGCTTCCTTGACACAGAAGAAACCGCAAGTGCTGACCCTCTTCCCTTGTGATAATATATACATACCTACAAATGCATCCTATTTATCGTGTTTCATTTCCTCCATGCACAAGCACTTTCATGGTGTTGGCCATATCAATGTAAACTTGCATATGAATGATTTGGTGGCCACTAGTTGCACCCCAGCCTTTCTTTGTACATTTGGTAATAAAAATGGCATAACTTTATACCATTGCTATTGCCAAAATTAAAAAGAAATAATATATTTATCATGATAGCAATGAGAGAGAGAGAGAGAGAGAGAGAGAGAGAGAGAGAGAGAGAGAGAGAGAGAGAGAGAGAGAGAGAGGAAACTAAACCAAAGAGAAAGACATCAAGGCTGATGTTGGACATGTATTCATAGACGAGCAGTTTCTCCTCTCCTTCGATGCAGCAATACAAGAGTCTCACGAGATTCCTATGTTGAAGTTTTGCAATCAATACAAATTCATTCTTGAACTCCTCTAGACCTTGTCCTGAACTTCTTGAAAGCCTTTTCACCGCTATTTCCTTCCCATCCAGTAACATGCCCTAGTATAATTTATATACAAAATGGCTTCATTAGAAAACTTAGATATTGGTCTGCTGTTTAGGGGATACACCTTCAAAGTTTGGTTAAAAAATGTTATTACCTTGTAAACAGGGCCAAATCCACCTTGTCCAATCTTTTTGGCCTCTGAAAAGTTATCAGTGGCTAATTGTAAGGATGACAAATCGATCCAAGGCAATTCATAATTATCTACATCAGTTCTTCCACTTGAGGGGCTCAAATCACTCAATACAGCTCCTTGGCTATTTCCCTTTATCTTCTTCACTGGAATGAGTAGTGAACCATCAATTAATGCACGGTCGCATTTGAAAATATTAATCAATTTTCTTTTACAAGAACTATGGAACGTTTGTCTCTTCGTACTGGTATTTCTAGAATTAATAGAACCATCCAATCATGGTCTCACTTAATAGAATAAAAAGATCTAATCTGCAATCTAGACTATCCATCTTGTGGGGCTCCCTTTAATTATCGACTCGTAAGAAACAAACAATTGAAAGCTATTATACCAAAAAATAAAAATAAAAAGAAGTCCAATTAGTGATCTAAACTGCTCATCATTTGTAGGGTTGTTGATGTGTTGGGTTGGTTGGGTCCCTGAGATGCCAAATCTGGACTGACTGGGTTCGGATCTTGCTGGGTTTGGGTCCTTTCAGTCATGAGTCTTCTTTTTTAGGATGCAAATCCGGTTGTGTTCAAGTACCCATCAGGACTGATACCCAGAACGATTGTGTTCAAATACATGTTAACTCTTTTTGGACATTGGTAGGTACTCATCAATTAATGGCCTGCATGGTCAGGGCCTATATGAATGGATGAATAAGATCATACACGTGCCACTTTGATACTTTCACGTTGCAAATAGGAAATCTTACATGCATGTGGCTTAACAGCCATTATTCCATCGCTACGATCAATAAGAATGTGTACAGGGAGAGAGAGGGAGTGTGCGGTGTTCTCCTGCGAACTAGACAGATGGAGACCTTAATTGTGGTCTGAAGTTGTGCACATCTCAAGTTTGGCCCACGACAATACTTATGTGGTATCCACCCCGCGACCTTCATGTGTGTCACTCCGTATTAGGCTTAGGTATCAAATATCAGCCCTATCTTCTAGGCAGATATATGGGCCATACCAAGGGAAATAATTTGGAAGGTATCACTTATACATTGTTTCCAATCATGTGATCAACCTGAAACATGGATGAACATAATTTTTGGCATTAAGCTTAACCTTGGGTCAATCATTTGGATGGTTAGGATCTTAGGGTGAATTTTGGATGTATGATGCTGTGTGGCCCACTTGAGTTTTGGATTTGTCTGAATTTTAGATTCCTGTCCAATTGTGATCTTGTAAAATTGATGGACGGTGGATTTGTCGTAAGAATCTCTGTGGGCCCACACAGCTTCGAATGCAGGAACTTCTTATGCCCCAGCATCCCCTTTTCATTGGCGCTGGACGCATCTGGTCCAACGCCCTCCTGTTCGATGCCTAGTTCGCACGTGAAATGGCAAACGTGTAAGAGATCTGGGCGATTCATTAGGTAGTGGGCACTGTGAACATGCCACCTACCAAAATCAAGGCAGTACATTCATCAAGTAGGTCTCACATGTACCTTGGATTTGGACGGTTGGACTTTCTTTCCTAACCGTCCATTTTTGTCAAACAAGTTTCATCCGCTGATCGGCGAACCAGCGTTTTAGCTTGTTTAGAGTTTACCTACGTGATGAATGGCCAAGATCAGCAACGTAAGGGTTGATCCAACGGTAATTTCCATCACATGATGACCCCTCAGTGAATCACGACCGTTACAAAATCACTAGATTTCTAACTAACGGTTTCAACCGTGGCAAAGGTTGAAGAAATCAAGGGCAGTCGTTTTGGAGTGTCTGTTGACACTTTCTGCTTAATTGTGGTAATACCATGTTTGGCACACATGGTAGAAATGAAATCCAATCCAGACTGTCCAAATCATGGGAAAAGTTGGGTATGGATTGCAGGCCCAAAATCAAACTCACCCTATGATCCTAACCATCCAAATGGTTGCACAATCAAATGGTTGGAGTGGATTTGGAAATTATATGATGGTGGGCCCAACCCTACTGGACAACTTTTTTATGCAGAAGCTTTTGCATTCATGCAAGTTATGGAGTGAGGAAGCCACGCACTTAATTGTGGTGTGAAGACTCTGTGGAGCCCACCAGACTGTATGTGTTTTATCAATGCTGTACATCCATTTCTCTAGATCATATTAGGGCATAAGACTTGAAGCATATCCCAAGCTCAAACGAACCACACCACAGAAATTAGGGCGGCGAATTTGGGTGGGCCAAGGTGTTATACGCAAGGATGATGGCCAAAAATTAGGGCCACAACATTTGGGCTAGTCCGGAATTTTAACTCATCACACCCTGGGCCTATTTAAAACATAGTTAAAACCTACTGAGTCAACTCAAAACTTGGCCGGATCTCTTGGAAACTCGGTATTGGGTTTGACTCGGAAAGACTCATTGAGTTGACTCGATAGTTTGGTTGACTCAACATGAATCACCATGATTCGAATTGAGTCACCTGCCTACATTGTGGGATTATATATATATATATATATATATATATATATATATGAGAAATGCTCACACACAACTAGTTGGACGATTGAAATTGGTTCAACTAGCTGTGTCATTCAATAAGCAGTTAATGTTAATAATTTTTTTCATATAAGGGATGAAAAGAAGTTATTTGTTTGGGTGGGCCTCATTGGAGCATTAATTTGAAATCCATCCAATCATTAGGTGAGTTACTGCATGTTATACCCAATGCAAAAAAGACCAGACCCAACCCTTTTTCATGTGAACCACACAGTTGAAAAAAGTGTAGATAAAAAGCTTACCCTCTAAACTCTTTCTCTTGGTGTGGCCCACTTGAATTACGTATGGGCCTGCATTTTGGGTACAAGGCCTACCATTTAGTGGGCAGCTAATGGTTAGAGTAGATTTTACATTCTCTTCAGGGTGGGCTTTGTAGAAATCAAGACTGGACATCTCTCCCAACTTTTTCAATTGGTATGTCATTATCACCACTGCTTACACTAGTTTGATCCACTTGAGCCTTACATTTGCTTGTTTTTTGAAAATTTATCCTAAAATAATATTAAAAAAAACAGATGGACGGTGTGGATGAAACTCATAGATCACAGTGGCCCCTCAGAGCTCATGCCTGTTCCTAGCAAGAGATAGGCAGGATTAGTACCTAATCCACTTTCCTGGACAACGATGGAGGCGTTCGTCGTTTCCAATGGACCTGGCCGAAGCCGTGACCAGAAACTTCCTTGGATGGGAAGCTAGGTGGGGTACATTGCGATGTTTGTGATAAATCTATCTTATCCATCTGCTTTTAAATATAGTCCTAGAACATGGGCCCAAAAATGAGACAGATACAAAACTCATGGGGACTGCACGACTTGAAAAAGTGGGTAGGGGAATTCCTGCCGTTGAAACCTCAATGAGTCCACCGTGATGTATAATTGCCATCCATATCATTCGTGAGGTCATTCCTACTAGGATGGATTGAAATTTTATATATATATATATATATATATATATATATATATATATATATATATATATATATATATATATATATATATATAACTTTCGTGGCCGTATGAATGTTTCAACGGTGGAAATTCAATCCTTACCTTTCTTGTCGTGTGGCTCACTCGAGTTTTGGATCTATATAAATGTTGGGTCCATATCTTAACATGATCTAGAAAAATTGATGAGCGGTATAGATTTATAACAAACATTGGGTGGACCCCACCTAGCTTCCTGTAGCAGCCGGATACACTGGGCTTCCGTTTCCAATAACTAAGAAGAGAGGGATTAAATGAAGAGAGAGAGAGAGAGGAGGATGAGAAAGCTTGTATTAAAAGAAAATGGAATATTTAGATAAGTTATACACTTATGATTTACTAGGGCAATCTATCATATGTGTAACAAATCTCATCCGTTAGATGGTTATTATGGTCCCTTATAAATATATAAGCATGTGAAAGAGTAAGATATTCTTCTACGAGAAAATTAGGTGGTGAAAAATTCATTCTAACAATTCATATTCAACTTGCATATGTGTGGCTGAAGTGATTAGTATCATTTACTAATATTTTGTGAATAAAATTGAATTAGTATGTCTTATTTGATAAAGGAACTGGATATGTACATGTGTTCCTGTTGAACCAGTATAAAACTTGATGCCATGCACCCTCTCATGCATGAGGAGGTGTTTTTTAAATCTAATGCACCGCTAGTTGGACCAAATTGAATCGTCCAACTAGTTGTGTGTGAGCATCTCTCTCTCTCTCTATATATATATATATGGCACTATGACGTCGACCTAATAGGAACTTCCCATGATATTGAGCTGTGTGGACCCCACTGTGATGTACATCAAACATCTACCCCATCAATTAGATGCACCATTCCACGGTGGGCCACAGGCTTAAAAATCAATTCAATCCATGACTAAGTTTTGTTAATTTTGCTATTGTTTAGTTATGGTTTATGTTATTTATACGGATCTCCTGTTCTTCTTCTTCTTTTGGTGATATCTATTAACATTACTATTATTATTAATTTATAATAATAAAATATCAAATCAAGTCAGGTTGAGTTTTCAAGTCAACATAACCCGGTTGAACATCGAGTTGAGTCAAATTTTTGGGGTTTTGAACTATGATTTAAAATTTTGAAATTTCATCAGTGTCAGCCTCAGCATAGCCAATAGTCAGCCTTGAGGATATTACCAGCCAATGAGTTCTTTCTCTTCTTCATTAGCAAACAAGCACTGATGGTAAGGAGAAGCATCACAGCAACAATTGGAACGACAACATCAACCACAGTACGAGATGAGTTTCGCTTGCTTCCTGCACAAACAAGAAATACTCTTCATCCATGGTAAAGTTTTTCATTAGAACTAACATATATATATATATATATATATATATATATATATATATATATATATATATATATATATGGGAAAAGGTACAATGAGCTCAAGCGCACACGTCCGTTCCATGAGGTCGAGCTGTGTGGGCCCCACCGTGATGTGTTTCGAAAATCTACCCCATCAGTCAGATGCGTCATTCCCTCGTGGGCCTAGTTTCAAAAATCAAGTCAATCCGTGACTTTTATGGGCCACACCACATAGAGAACTGGAGAGGGGGCCGTGCACCATTAAAACATTCATAACCATTTTTGAGGCCCACAAAAGATGTGGTTTACAAATCCAGCCCATCCATTATGTGTGTCCCACTTGTATGAGGGGTCATACCAAGTTTCAGCAGCATTCAAAACTCAAGTGGGCCCCACCACATGCTTTTATATGTTTTAACGGTGTTTCACATGATTTTAGATGGTATGGCCCACCTGAGTTCTATATACAGCTGATTTTTGGGATATCCCATAATTTAAACGGTACACATCTGACTGATGGTGTTGATTGTCGAAACACATCACGGTGGGGCCCACACAGCTTGACCTCATGGGACGGACGTGTGCGCTCGAGCTCATTGTACCTTTTCCATATATATATATATATATATATATATATATATATATAGGGAAAAGGTACTATGCGCTCGAGTGTAAAGCGGTCGTCCGTGAGGTCGAGCTGATGTGGGCCCCACCGTGATGCCGTTCAAAAATCTACCCCCTCAGTCGGATACACCATTCCAGAGGGGGCCCACACGGCTGAAAATCAAGTCAATCCGTGACTTTTGTGGGCCACACCACGTACAGAAGTTGAGAGGGGCCGTGCACCATTGAAACATTCAAAACCATTTGTCGGGACCTTTCGAGACGTGTTTTGATGATCAACAACGTCCATCATGTGTGTCCCACTTGGATGTAATTTTAGACCAAGTTTCAGGTGGTATCCACAACTCAAGTGGGGCCCACCAAGTGCTTTTACATGTTTTTACGTGTATACTTATGTTTTACGATGGTATAGCCCACTTGAGTTACGTGGACAGCTGATTTTGGGCCGTGTGGGCCCAACCTGGGCTCGTGCATCTGGTGGACGGTGTGGATCTTCGAACGACATCACGGTGGGGCCCACACAGCTCGACCTCACGGACGACCGCTTTATACTGGAGCGCATAGTACCTTTTCCCACACACACACACATATATATGGAAAAGGTACTATGCACTCGACCTCACGAGTCTGTCCCATGAGGTTGAGCTATGTGGGCCCCACACCGTGATGCGTTTCGAACATCTACCACATCAGTCAGATGCACCATTCCATTGTGGGCCTAGGTCTCAAAAATCAAGTCAATCCGTGACTTGTGTGGGCCACACCACATACAGAAGTGGAGAGGGGCCGTGCACCATTAAAACATTCATAACGATTTTTGAGGGCTTACCAAGATGTGGTTTGCAAATCCAGCCCATCCATTATGTATGTCCCACTTAAATGAGGGTTCAAACCAAGTTTCAGGCGCATGCAAAACTCAGGTGGGCCCTACCAAGTGCTTTTATATGTTTTAAAAGTGCCTTCACATAATTTTAGATGGTATGGCCCACCTGAGTTCGGTATACAGTTGATTTTTGGGATATCCCATAATTTAGGATATCCCATAATCTAAACTAGACCTAAGGTAACCCCTCTTCACATAATCCCATCAGTCAGATGCACCATTCCATGGTGGACCTAAGTAAAAATGATGGGTACTCTTTAAATCATGAGATATCCCAAAAATCAGCCATACAGGGAACTCAAGTGGGCCATACCATCTAAAATTATGTGAAGACACCTTTAAAACATATAAAAGCACTTGGTGGGGCCCACCTGAGTTTTGCATGCGCCTGAAACTTGGTCTGAACCCTCATTCAAGTGGGACACATATAATGGATGGGCTGGATTTGCAAACTACATCTCGATGGGCCCTCAAAAATGGTTATGAATGTTTTAATGGTGCACGGCCCCTCCCCACTTCTGTATGTGGTGTGGCCCACAAAAGTCACGGATTGACTTGATTTTTGAGACCTAGGCTCACGATGGAATGGTGCATCTGACTGATGGGGTAGATTTTTGAAACGCATCACGGTGGGGCCCACACAGCTCAACCTCATGGAGCGTTAAAATCAGCTGGAGGGCATTGTACCTTTTCCCTATATATATATATATATATATATATATATATATATATATATATATATATATATATATATATATATATATATCCTATTTTTCATCCGTCTCCATAACTGATGCACAATTTAATCCAATATTTTGCAATTTAGTCTTAAAGTATATAGTACTGTATATTGTTTATTGTATGAATTTACTACAATCACTCTTTTTGCTTTATTTATTTATTTTTTTGGTTGTCACTTACTACAAGCACTCCTTCACAGACTATTTAAAAAATTTACTAAATTAGAAGATCGCAGCAACCAATCTTTGACCTTTCCCTGTGCTTCTATTCTAAAACGTCTATTTACATATATAGCATAAATCGAAAGGGTCAGACCCGATTGTGGAGGTGATTTGTCGGCTCTAGCCCATCTACTCTGGGGACAAAAGGACCAACGGTCTTGATCACTAAGGCCATGTTTGTTTTACGCTTTCTTGCCTGGGTTACAAGGATAACCGTGAAGGGAAAAAAAATAAAATAAAATAAAGAAGATAACCGTGATGATTACTACCAGCATCTCGTTTGGCTTAAGGGATAAAAATGACCGTCTAAATACCGCGTTTTCCACCATCAGACGACAGGATAAGGATTGGGTTATTTCCAACAAAATTTTGGAGAGAGACAGATGAGGCCTGTGATGGTTCGTCGTTATGGTAGTCCAGAACACAGACACTTGAAAAAAAAAAAAATAATAATCTTTAATTTCGTAAAACAAACGGGGCCTTAAAAATGGGTCCCACTTGTACAAGCCTAAATCTGAGGGGACGAGGATCATATAATTACTCCAATATAAGAAACACAAAAAATTAAATGAGCGGCTGTGATTAACCAGAACGACTAAGAAAAATCAAGGGGAGAAGACCCGAAAACTTACCCATGGTAGTTGTGTTAGTTAAGTTGTCGTAGAACTTGTACATCTCAAACCTCAAATTGCAACTTGGTCCAAGAACTCTCCCACCTTGTTTTCCATCACAGCATTCCCGAATACTAGAGATTGCACCTTGTAAGCACGCATAGCAATCTCTCCTTGACAAATCGCTTGTGCATTGCACAAGCCCATATATCTTTTCGAAGTCAATGAAATTCGTTTCGTTGGTAGCATACATCCGTATGGATTGGTCTAAAGCCGCCTTCAAAGCAAGACCATGCATCATCTGGCCCAAAATCAGATTAAACCGATCTGGGTGGAATACATTTTGCGGATTCGAAAATTGATACAGTGGTTTATTATCAGACAACGACGAGATTCCTTTGTTGGAGTAGCGCAAGAGACACGTATCATACCATATGATTGCAGTCCTAGTGGAGCACATTGAGATGATTTCTTGGTGTGCGGTGTTAAGGCAATCAAAGCATTTGTCGGGTTTAATGTCGCCTCTACATTGTGCAAGGCCGTAAATTCGGTTTGGGTTTTCGCCGATCGTGCCATTGGTGAAGCCGGTGAGTGAAGCATTGGAGGATAGAGAAGAGAGGAGGAGATTGAGGTTAGTCCTAAATGTGCTATCAGCAGTGTAATTAGCTGTGTTTGCACAGAAAGTTTTGATAGGATATGCAGTGCTAGTAGGGAGATGGAAGATGAAGTGTAGAAGGGTCCAAAGGAGGAGAAATTCAAAGGGTCTTGATAGGAGGATTGGGATCAACATCCGTCGGGCTTCTGAGGTGGAACTACAGCTGAGAGAAAGGTCATGGGGTTTTTGAAGAGAGCGATGAGAAGGGTTGGTTTCTGACGAGGGTTGCGGTTGGTTGATTTTAACTTTTAAATTTGGGTCATGTTTGGCTGGAATCAAATCCCAACGGGACCCAAGTCAGCAAATACTCAATTGACTTGACTCGATAAAGTTTTGCTCGGTTAGGTGATAAGTGGGGTTAAGGTGGGGTGATATGAAAACAGTCAGGCCTAATTGATGGGATCGATTTTAGTCGGGTTAGGGTTAACAACTGAGTTGCTAGGGTTGGATTTGGTCTGACCAGAATTGAAGCGAAAACTGGCGGGTTGCACGCGAAGAGTTGTTGAGGAATTATATGAACCTCTGCCCTAATGTATTTTCCTTGTGTAACAAGAGCACATTTTGGACATTTATATCCGTGCCATTAGAACATAAAGCCAAAAACTGTGAATATTCAAATGACATGGGAAAACATTTTAAGCTGAAGGATTTAGATTTCATTATCATCATTTAAGCCATATCCCTATTAATTATGGTTGGCCACATGAATCACGTTTTGCCAGTTCAATCCATTAAGAGTGGGGTATTCCGATTCTGCCCATAAAAAAGTCTGTATTGACTTAGACCTTGCCCCATTCATTTGAGTAGTCTACTTGAACTCTCTTTTTCTTCGCTTGTTCTTATTTACATATGGCTCACCTGGAACATAATAGTAGCGAAACCATGTAATAAAGACTTTGTGAAGCCATTATGATGACCACATGAAAACCATACCATACATCTGTTAAGCTGGTTCATGTTAGGACTTCGGCCAAGAGACAAATCCTAAAACTCAAGTGGGTCATTGTCCCGGTGATGGTTTTCTCTTCAGGGAAGTAGAGGTGCGTATCAAGTCGAGTAAGATAGGATTGGGTTCAACTCGACTCGTTCGAAATTTTCAATGTACTGACTCAAACTCGATTCGATACAGGACTGAGTTTGGCTCCTCCGACTCGATTCGATTTGTTGCATTGTTGGCCTGACCCGAACCGAGTCCGACTTAGTCAAGGAAACCGAGTCGGATCGGGTTGAGTATAATTTGAATTGAATCTTCTATTTTTAATTTTTAATTTTTTCTTTGAAAATTTAAAAGAAAAAAAGACTTTCACCCTTAAAAAATTCGTAAGGCTCACCGTGATGTTTATTTTCCATCTAATATATTAATAAGGTCACGGCTACATGGATGAAGAGGAAAAACAAATTTTATATTGATGCAAAACTTCTAACCTCTAAAAGAGTTTCAATGGTAGACGTTCAACCCCCACGACTTTTTGCAATGTGGTCCATTTGATCTTTAGATTTGTCTTACTTTTTCTGGCTCAAGCCTTAAGACGAGCCTGCAAATGGATGGACAGTTTGGATATAACACATACCTCAGGATGGGACCCACGGAACTTGCTGGTGTATTGTGGCCTAGTGCGTGGCACACTTACCAATCAGCATCCTTTATTAACTTTCTTTCCAAAGAAATTTCCAACCGTACGACCCATTTATGGCCATTTCTGAGACGAGGCCCACCTCATTTGACTTTCCAAGAATATGCCCCAGCTGTACGGACGCTTCCCAAAGGTCGAAAATGCCCCTGCTTTTCTTTCTGCAAGAGGATTGGCCACTGACGCTCCTCAAACTCCGAGTTGCACGAACGGTTCAAAAGATATCATATATCAAAGCTACATGGGCCCACAGTTATGTATTTATTATATCAACAACGTTAATCCATATTTCGAGATCATTTCCGAGCATTATTGAAACAAAAATAATTATACCCACAGATCAACTTGACCACACCACGTTGAAACTTTTGTAAGACCCACGATAACATTTATTTTCCATCCAATCTATTCATAAGATCACAAAGACTTGGATGAAGAGGAAAAACAAATTTCATAATGATCTAAAACTTCCATAACCCCTAAAAGGGTTTCAATGGTAGACGTTCAATCCTCCATTGCCTTTTAAAGTGTGGTCCACTTGATAGCTAAATCTATCTTATTTTTCATCTCAAGCCTTAATACGAGTTTGCCAAATAAATGGACCGTTTGGATATAACACATACCTCATAAAAGGACCCACAAAGGTAGTGGGGATTACAACAGAAAAAAAAAAAAGGCTGAAACCTATGGCTGCGGATTATAACCGTAACCATAACCGCAGTTCATGCTTTTTCGATATGTCCTTTGCTATGTATCGAAGGCCTTTTGATATGTACTTCGATGTATCGAAGGTATTTCGATATGATCGAAAAAGGTTCAGAACTGTCCAGCGAGTTTACATAAAAACCCAGCAACTTTCGATACATATCGAAGTGTATTTGATATGTATTGAAGCTATAGCTACGGATTATAATAGTAGCCATAACTGTAGTCCGTAAAAGTCTATGCAAATTTATTTATTTTATTATTTATTATTTTTATTTTTTACATGGAGAAATTTATTCTACCTACAATTTTCTCTAATACATATTTATATAAATATGTATATATAGCATATAAATTTTTTTCCCTCTTTTTTTCATTTCTTTCTTTATTCATTTAACAAGAATATCTTCTAAACCAAAATTAGTTACTTGACATACCATCTATGATTTTGGGGTAGGAGAAGCTACTTTAGCCAACTAACCTTGTTATTTTCCAAGATTCCATCAGGTTGATGGTTGAAAATCCATTTCATTCACTTCGCAGACAATTTCAATTAGGCTTCGGTCATTTCTATGCACTTCACGGTCAATTCGCTTCACTTCATGGTCATTTTCATGCATTTCACGGTCATTCACGGCAATTCCGTGTTGATTCACGATCATTTTCATGCACTTCACAGTCAATTCTCTTCACTTCACAATCATTTCCATGCATTTCACGGTCAATTCCCTTCACTTCACGGTCATTTTCATGCATTTCACGGTCATTCCCAACAATTCCCTGTTCATTCACGGTCAATTCGACGCACTTCAAGGTCAATTCACTTCACTTCACGGCCATTTCCATGCACTTCGCGGTCAATTCACTTCACTTCACCATCATTTCCATGTATTTCATTGTCATTCCCTGCGATTCCGTGTTCATTCATGGTCAATTCGACACACTTCATGGTCAATTCACTTCACTTCAGGGCCATTTCCATGCACTTCGCAGTCAATTCCCTTCACTTCACCGTCATTTCCATCCATTTCACGGTCATTCCCGGCAATTTCGTGTTCATTCACGGTCAATTCGACGCACTTCACAGTCAATTCACTTCACTTCACGCCCATTTCCATGCACTTCGCGGTCAATTTACTTCACTTCACCATCATTTCTATACATATCACGGTCATTTCCGGTGATTCCGTGTTCATTCATGGTCAATTCGATGCACTTCACGGTCAATTCACTTCACTTCAGGGCCATTTTCATGCACTTCGCGATCTTTTCACTTCACTTTACTATCATTTCCATGCATTTCATGGTCATTTCCGGCGATTCCGTGTTCATTCACGATCAATTTGATGCACTTCACGGTCAATTCACTTCACTTCATGGCCATTTCCAAGCACTTTGCAGTCAATTCCCTTCACTTCACCATCATTTCCATGCATTTTACGGTCGTTCCCGGCGATTTCGTGTTCATTCACGGTCAATTCGACGCACTTCACAGTCAATTCACTTCACTTCACGGCCATTTCCACACACTTCGCGGTCAATTCCCTTCACTTCACCGTCATTTCCATGCATTTCACGGTCATTCCCAGCGATTCCACGTTCATTCACGGTCAATTCGACACACTTCACGGTCAATTCACCTTACTTCACGGTCATTTCCACGAATTTCGCGGTCAACTCACTTCACTTCACCGTCATTTCCATGCATTTCATGGTCATTCCCGGCGATTCCATGTTCATTCACGGTCAATACGACGCACTTCACGGTCAATTAATTTCACTTCACGAACATTTCCACGCACTTCGCAGTTAATTCACTTCACTTCACCGTTATTTCCATGCATTTCACGATCATTCCTAATGATTCCGTGTTCATTCACGGTCAATTTGACGCACTTCACGGTCAATTCACTTCACTTCACGGCCATTTCCGCGTACTTCGCGGTCAATTCATTTCACTTCACTGTCATTTCCATGCATTTCACGGTCATTCCCCGCGATTCCGTGTTCATTCACGGTCAATTCGATGCACTTCACGGTCAATTCACTTCACTTCACGGCCATTTCCATGCATTTCATGGTCATTCCCGGCGATTCATGTTCATTCACTCGATTCAGCGCGCGCCACTTCACGGTCATTAATTCATAGTGAATTGACCGTGAACTTCATTGAAGGTCAATTCACTTCACTTCACGGCCATTTCCATGCATTTCATGGTCATTCCCGGCGATTCCATGTTCATTCACGGTCAATTCGACGCACTTCACGGTCATTAATTCATAGTGAATTGACCGTGAAGTGCGTGGAAATGGCCGTGAAGTCAATTCACTTCACTTCACGGCCATTTCCATGCATTTCACGGTCATTCCCGGCGATTCCATGTTCATTCACGGTCAATTCGACGCACTTCACGGTCATTAATTCATAGTGAATTGACCGTGAAGTGCGTGGAAATGGCCGTGAAGTGAAGTGAATTGACCATGAAGTGCGTCGTATTGACCGTGAATGAACAAGGAATCGCCGGTAATGACCATGAAATGCATGGAAATGACGGTGAAGTGAAGTGAATTGACCGCAAGTACGTGGAAATGGCTGTGAAGTGAAGTGAATTGACCTTGAAGTGCGTCAAATTGACCGTGAATGAACATGGAATCGCCGGGAATGACCGTGAAATGCATGGAAATGATGGTGAAGTGAAGTGAATTGACCGCGAAGTGTGTGGAAATGGCCGTGAAGTGAAGTGAATTGACCGTGAATGAACACGGAATCGCCGGGAATGACTGTGGAATGCATGGAAATGACGGTGAAGTTAAGTGAATTGACTGCGAAGTGTGTGGAAATGGCTGTGAAGTGAAGTGAATTGACCGTGAAGTGCGTCGAATTGCCCGTGAATGAACACGGAATCGCTGGGAATGGCCGTCAAATGCATGGGAATGATAGTGAAGTGAAGTGAATTGACCGTGAAGTGCGTGGAAATGTTCGTGAAGTGAAGTGAAGTGAAGTGAATTGACCGCGAAGTGCGTCGAATTGACCGTGAATGAACACGGAATCGCTTGGAATGACTGTGAAATGCATGAAAATGGGTGTGAAGTGAAGCGAATTGACTATGAAATGCGTGGAAATGACCATGAAGTGAAGGGAATTTACCATGAAATGCATAGAAATGACCGTGAATCAACACGGAATTGCCGGGAATGACCATGAAATGCATAGAAATGACTGTGAAGTGAAGCGAATTAACCATGAAATGCGTGGAAATGACCGTGAAGTGAAAGGAATTGATCGTGAAATGTGTTGAAATGACCGTGAATCAATACGGAATCGCCGGGAATGACCATGAAATGCATGAAAATGACCGTGAAGTGAAGCAAATTAACTGTAAAATGCGTGAAAATGATCGTGGAGTGAAGCGAATTGACTGTGAAATGCGTGGAAATGACCGTGAAGTGAAAGGAATTGACCATGAAATGTGTTTAAATGACCGTGAATCAACACGGAATCGCCGGGAATTACCATGAAATGCATGGAAATGATCGTGAAGAGAAGCGAATTGACCGTGAAATGCATGGAAATGACCGTGAAGTTAAGGGAATTGACCGTGAAATGCGTGGAAATGACCGTGAATCAACACGGAATTGCCGAGAATGATCGTGAAATGCATGAAAATGACCGTGAAGTGAAGTGAATTGACCGTGAAGTAAATGAAATGAGCGAAATTGACCGCGAGCTGATTGAAATTGACCGTAAAGTGAATGAAATGGATTTTCGACCATTGACCTGATGGAATCTTGAAAAATAACCAGGTTGGTTGGCTAAAGTAGCTTCTCCTACCCCAAAATCATATAGGGTACATCAAGTACTAATTTTGGTTTAGAAGATATTGTTGTTAAATGAATAAAGAAAGAAATGAAAAAAAAATAGAGAGAGTTTTTTTTATATGCTTATATATACATATTTATATAAATATGTGTTAGAGAAAATTGTAGGTAGAATGAAGTTCTCCATGTAAAAATAATAATAATAATAATAATAATAATAAAATAATTCATAGATTGACAAAATGGCTACAGTTGTAATACGTAGCTAAAGGGAAAATACCTTTTTCAAAAGATCTTCAATTAATAGAAAGACCTTCGATTAATCCAAAATTGTAGGATTTTTTAGGCAAACTTGCTGGCCAATTCTGGGCCTTTTTCGATTAATCGAAAGACCTTCGATATATCGAAGTACATATCGAAAGACCTTCAATATATATGAAAGGACATATTGAAATGGCAGGGGCGAGGGATATGGCTACTGTTATTATCGGTAGCCATAGAAAGCCCGGTGGCCATAATTTTCTGATTTATTTATTTATTTTTTGTTGTTGTAATCCTCACTGCTTTTTGTGGGTCTTATTATGAGGTATGTGTTATATTCAAACCGTCCATCTTTTTGGAGAACTCTTATTAAGGCTTGAGATGAAAAATAAGACAGATCTAGCTATCAAGTGGACCACACTGTTAAAGGCTGTGGAGGATTGAACGTCTACCATTGAAACCCTTTTACGGGTCACAGAAGTTTTGGATCATTATGAAACTTGTTTTTGCTCTTCATCTTGGCCTTTGTGACCTTATGAATAGATTGGATGAAAAATAAAAGTTATGGTGGCCCTACAAAATTCTTAACGGTGAAAATCAATTTTCTTGCTGCTCTTTGTTGTATGGTCCAATTGATCTTTGGATATGATTTTTTATTTTTTTGATAATGCTCCGAAATTATCTTGAAATAGATGAACCTTGTGGATATAATAAATAAGTAACTGTGGGGCCATGTAACTTTGATATCTTTTGAACCGTTCGAACAACTCGGAGTTCGAGGAGCGTCAGCCTCGTCTACGAGCACCACCAATGGATCGCACAGTCGGAAATTTCTTGGAAGCGTCATAAATGGGGCATACATGGGTCATACAGTCGAAAATTCCTTGGAAGGCGTCATAAATGGGTCATTAATGGATCGTACAGTCGGAAATTTCTTAGAAGGCATCATAAATGGGCTATAAATGGGTCATAAATGGGTCGTACCGTCAGAACTTTCTTGGAAGCGTCGTAAATAGGCTTAAATGGTGCCGATCCAAAAAGCAGGGGGCATTTTCGACCTTTAGGAAAGCGTCCGTATAATTGGGGCTTATTCTTAGAAAGGTTAAATGAGTTTGGTTTCGTCTGTCGTGTAGGCTCGTATAGTCGGAAATTTCTCCCTTCCAGGTACGCGGATTTCCTGGGAGCAAGGATGCTACGTGGCCAATTCAATGTGTATGAGAAATCTATTCCGTCCATCTATTTGGCAAGTTCATTTTAGGACGTGTCACAGAAAAAGAAATAGATAAAAAACTAAACTATGCCACGTAAGAAAAAACTAGTGGGAATTCGGTTAGCACCGTTGAAGCATTCCTTATGGCCATAGAAGTTTTATATCAGGCTATCTTGCCAGTTCTTTCACTTCATCCCATTGGAAACGAACTTATAACCCGATTGGATAACGTATAAACATCACGGTAGAGCTCAAAAAAGTTTCAATGGTAAAAATTTCTTTCCCCAATCTTACCTATCGATCTGACCCACTATAGTCACGTATACTTCTCGACTTTGGTGGCAGGTCTTTAAGTGAGCTTACAGAAAGGATGGACGGAATGAATTTCTCAAATACATTGAAGTGGCCCCACATAGCATTCTTCCGCATGAACATGCTTTTGGCAGGAAAATCTGCATCCTTTTTGTTTTGTCAGAGCTCCGTGCTCTATGCACGTCGAGCCGTAAGGGGAGACTAAGGGCCCGTTTGGCCTGGTGGATTGGAAGGGATTGAATGGTATTAGAGTGGATGGCGTGGATTTCTAGGTAATGATGGTGTTGTCAGTGAATTGTCTTGAGATCCATGGGATTGATATATCCCTGTATTGCTATACCCAGTCCGTTTGGCACGCCCAGCCAATCCAGGGATTCAACCTTCCCATCCCTACCAATCCCACCAACCAAACACGTCTAAGGCAAATTTCAATGGATTAGGGTGGATTGGATGGGATTTAAAGGTAATAATGGTGTTGTCGGTGGATTGTCTGAAGATCCATGGAATTGGGATCATATCACCGACCGTGTTTGGCAGGCCCGGCCATTCCCGGGATTGCTCCTTCCAATCCCGTCCAATACAATCTAATCCCTTCTAATCCACCTGTCCAAACACGCCCTAAGAGGATGGATTGCCTGCTTTATTTCATACAAGCTGTCCATTTATCTTTTTAGGTCATTTTATGATATTAAACAAAAAAATGAGATATATCCTAATATTAAGTGGACAATATTATAAAAAACAGTATTGAATAAGCATTATGCAGATTGGATTGGTCTTGATTGGGTACCGAGCTGAACTCAACTCGATGTATGGTTAGATCTAAGTGGGCTTACTCGATCCAACTCGATCCTAGCATTTAATTTGGATCGGTCACATCTGTCAAATTCAAGTCGGATTCTTCTTTACTTGGAAGCGTGATTACTGTTCTCTCTTTTCTCATAGCGCACTCACTTTTATGACAATTTCTCCTGTTAATTTTGTCTTCTACTTTTCCTAATGCTCTCATCGTGTTCCATGTGCCACTTTCCCACTCACAGTAAGTAGGGCTTTGGTTTTGTTTTTCAACCCACGTCCATAACGTGACCCACGTCCATAACGTTGATGGGACCTTTTGCTGAAGCGCTTTAATTGAAAGGCTTGAGAAGATTTTAGTCTCGTAGTTGAATGTAGACTGCTGCTGCATTCTTTTCTACCTTCTATTGGCAGGCCACAATTTGAAAGTTCCAGGAGGGCCAGCAGGGAAGACTTTAGAGGTGTGGTCCATCCATGGTGGCCCAACAGACTGTGTAGCCATACTCCCTACTTACACGTGTTCGAAACCGAAGTACACTGACCATATCTCCGTTCATATTACTCCTCTATTTCTGTATCGTTTTGGGTCCCACCATTTTGTATGTTTGATATCAACTCCATTAATCAGTTGATACCTATTATCTACACTGTACAAACAAAACATTCGTCCGATACAAAACTCATATGGCTCACACCACAGGGAACAATGTAAAATTGATCATAAAACCTCCGAGTTCATGCGTTCTGGCCCGCCTGAGTTTCTAGTCAGTCTTGTTTTTGTATTTTCCCTTCATCATGGTAATTCTCACCTGATGAACCGGTTTGACGAAATATACACATCACAATGGCACCCACACAAACCATTATTTCATCAAGAGATAAGACCGATGGACTCGACCGGATGTCATACAAAACATAATGGTTTGATAGAGCTTTAGTGTGATTCTGCATTGTTTTGTGGGCTTTTATTTATTTATCTATTATTTATTTTTATAACCTGGTTTCCTTTTATTTTCTCTAGGGGCTCACTTTTTTACTTTTTATTTCGTTGCTTTATCCTAAGGCTATGGTATATGATACTTGCGGCCCGGGTTCTTTTCGTGGTGCATGCATGTATACACTTTTCAGATTAAGGAAAAAATAAATAAAAACGAGAAAGCTTTATTGTTGGACCGGCTGTATAAAATAGATGGTAAAGAGGACTTTTTTCTATTCTTTTCTTTTTTTCCTACGAGATCTGCTTTTTTGACTTTTTAGTTTTTATTTTTATTTTTTCGCTTTATCCTAATGCTATTGTATATGATCCGTGTGGCCCGGTTCTTTTTGTGGTGTCAGAATTATGTATAGAATTTTCTGATTAAAGAAAAATAAAAAATAAAAAGATAGAGCTTAACTATTGGACCAGCTTTGCAAAATAGATGGTGCAGAGGATTCGGGTCTTTTTGGGTCCAACGAAAATGCGTCGCTCCACCAGGACGCGGATTCCTGTGCAAGGATTCTGGGTGGGGCTCACTACAATGTTTATGTGAAATCCAACCCGTCCATACGTTTTTAAAGCTCATTTTAAGAGGTTCGGCCAAAAATGAGGAGGATCCAAACTCAAATGGGCCACACGAGAGGAAACAGTGGGAATTTAATGATTACCATTGAAACATTTATATGGACACAAAAGTTTTATATCGGTCTATGTTTTTGGTGTTTTTACTTAATCTCAGAGAAAATTACCTCATAAACGGTTTGGATGGCATATAAACATCAAGGTGGAGTCTAGGAAGGTATCAACGGTGGGCATTCTTTTCCCCACCGTTTCATCTCCTATGGCCCAATTGAGTTGCGGATCCTCCTCATTTTTTGTAGAATGTCTTAAAATGAGCTCGGAAAACGTATGGACGGGTTGGATTTCTCAGAAACATCGCGCTGAGCCCCACACTGAATCCTTGTGCAGTAATTCCTGAGAAGATTTTTCAAAAACACACTTGGAGCCATCATAAACAGTTCATCAACACTGTAACATATACTCGTTTGTACAGTTGGTAAATCAGACCGTCCACGGAGTTAGCCCTAACATGTACAAACAATGCCAAAGATATCAAACAAAACGAACAACCCCGTATTCCCTATATTTTCCTTAAACAGGCTGTGAAAATAAATAAATGTTATTTCTCTTCATTCTATTTGGAATAGTTTATTAGACAGATGGCTAGGATTTACCAATCAGTGTGCTTTCTTTATATGTACTGCCGCTAAAAGAACCCACCAGATGGAAGGTCCGGATTCACCATCCATTTATCCACATATACTTTAGAGTTGCAACAAACCCTAAGGCCCTGTTTGGGCAACAGGATTAGAAGGGATTAGGTGGGATTGGATTCATCTGGTTCCGTGCCAATTCCACTCCATGTTTGGCAAAGCTTGGAGTTAGATCGGATGAAATTACATTGGGTCCCGTGCCAATTTCACTCAATGCTAGCAAGTTGTGTAGGTCCCACCCTGATGTGTGGGCTATATCCACACCGTCCATCCATTTTTTGAGATTATTTTAGAGCATGGGCAAAAAATCAGGTAATTCTAAAGCTCAAGTGGACCCACCACTGAAAGCAATGGGGATTGAATACTTACTGTTGAAAACTTCTTTGGGGCCACATAAGTTTTGGATCTACCTCATTTTTCGGCCCATACCATAAAATGAGGTTACAAAACAAATGAACGGTTTAGATATAATACATATGTGTTATTTTGGTAATTTCAAATGATGGTGGGTATATCCATTCAATGTACCACCGTATTACCAACAAAGGAGAGCATTAATCTAATCCCATGGAATCAGGGGACAATCCCTGCCATGGGTAATAATGATGTTTTTTTTGAATACAATCCCACCTAATCCCTTCTAATCCAGTTGCCCAAACAGGGGCTAAAACGCTTTCTGCACAACGAACCTGAAAACTCGTTAATTTTCAACGATTTCATGTGAAGAAAAATAAAAGCGGGCTTTGGAATCTCCACTTTCCCATCGGTTGGTCTAGGACTAAAGGTGACGCGTCCTAATCCGCTCCCTAACTAAAGGCAACACCACCTGCTTCACGAACGAGAATTGCCTTTACCCAGGGAAGTTTCTGCGGTCGAAAGCTAGGTGGGGCCACAGAGATGCCCTAGAGGAATCCACTCCGTTCATCAGTTTTTCAATCTCACGATAAGACGGAAGTCCAAAAGTAACCTAGATCCAAAACTCAGTTGATCCACGCGACAGGAAATAGCAGGGACTAAATGCTTTTCATTGAAAACTGTAGGATTATATTTATTCCTACAGTTTATAGCGGTGTTAATAACCTTATGAACGGTTTGGATGACACATACGCATCCTATTCTGCTCTAGGAAGGTTTCAAGGTTGGTCATTTCCATTCTTACTGTTTCCTGCCTTGTGGAATACATCAGTTTTGGATCTTCCTGAAATTTGGAGTATCGTGCGATTGTGAGACTGAGAAACTAATGGACGGAGTGGATTCCTCACGAGCATCTCTGTGGCCCCACGTAGCTTCGGACCACAGGAACTGCCTGTGGCCGGGCGCACAGGCCATCTGCATCCGTACTTCACGCGGTTAAAACGAATAACTTGGCCTCTAAGCATGTGACTTAAATTCTTTGGGCATGTGATTCCAGCCTCCTTTTTTACTTCAAAGTCTACGCTTTTGCACGTAAAGTGGCTCCACTTGAGTCAAAAGGAATCCCCCCAAAAAAAGGAAGAAAAAAGATCACGCCCATTCCAACGTGGTTCTTAACGTGAAAAGAGAACTTGTAAATCGTGATATAATATACAGATTACATTGAAGAACATTGCTGTATATTCCAAAATAATCCACTATATATACACAGAGAGAAAGTTAAGAGATAAGTACAAGTAATATCTTAACCAGGTAAAAAAAAAAAAAAAAAAAAAACACTCAATACATAAAGGCCGAGCAATGGTGTAAATTTAGAGATGGAAGAATTATTGGTATATTTTCATTGAGTTGAATATTGTGAATTATTTTTCTTTTATACATGTGCACACACCACATGAATATTTGAACTCATGATCTCACTAGTGTTTAAACACACTCTAATTTTATAGGAGAAATCACCTCAAAAAAATATATTAAAATGAAAAATAAATATATCCTAAATAAATTGCAATCCAATTAAATATCGACAATAATAGGAAAGGAATGAAAAGAAATATATGAAAATAATATTTTATGTAATACTCCTACCTAAGTTGGTGCGTGAAGATTCATAACACCCAACTTACTAAGTACGAGAAGAAATTGGTCATGATGAAGAGTTTTGGTGAAGATGTCTACAAGTGAATGATTGGTGGGCACATAAGAAGTGCAGAGAACCCCAGAAGTGATTTTTTCACGATAAGATGACAATGAATCTCTATGTGCTTATTCCGTACACTAAAAACAAATTTAGTGGCTATGTGAAGAACAACTTGATTATCTCAACGAAGGCAATATAAGTTGGGGATGTTGAACATCAAGATCTTGAAGAAGTGTTTTGATCCAAGTGAGTTCACAAGTTGCATTGGCCATAGCGTTTTACTTGGCTTCTATAAATGACCGGGAAATAATAGTTGGTTTTTTGGTTTTCCAAGATATATGACTACTTTCAAGCACAGTGAAGTAACCTATGGTAGATCAATGAGTTTTAGGACAACTAGCATAGTTAGAAGCATAGTTGGAGGGTGTTATTAGAGGGCAAAAGAATGCCCTTGTTAGGAGACGAATTAATGTATCAGAGCACTCGAATAGATACATCGTAATGGGATTGGTGGGGATTGTGAATGAATTGGCTGAAAATGTTGACCACATAAAAAAAAAAAAAAATCTAGTCGAGTGAAGGTCAAGTATGTCACTGATACGTGAGGGATATAAAAGAAGAGTGCCATGATTATCGATTGGGCACAATTTTTTTTTTCTATCGGGAAGGTAGTGGGCCATGCTCCAAGATGTCTATTGTCTTTGAATGTAAGAGTATACTTACACTGACTATGGAAAATTCCTTTTCGAAAAAGAGCCACCTCAATTCTTAAGAAGTATTTGGGTTGGCCTAAGATCTTTAATGTGAGACTTGGTTTGAAGAAATACCTTTTAAATTACTAATGATAGTTAGATAATTTCTTTGTTAAGATGATATCATCAGCATAGACGATAACTGCATGAAGAGAATGAATGCCATTTGAGTGCAAGAAAAAAGAATAATCCACTAGAAATTGATGATGCATATCAAACAAGTTTTGTGATTCTTACCAAAGATAATAGAGGGATTTATTGAGACGGAAAACACATTGCTTCTATTGGTTTGCAAAGGCCATAGATGGAGAACTTCTCAAACTTTTTTATTACTAAAATATAATCTTTACACATTAATTCGATATCCTCGAGAGATCGAGTAGAAACATAAAAATTGTCCAGCAACGATTTTTCAAAATTTGGGATCTTTGTTGATGGCATTAAAGATCTTTCGATGACATCGAGTAGGAACACAAATATTGTCTAGCAAGCTTCTAAAAAATTCCAGAACTCATTGATTAATGCTCGATGGCAACGACCTTCCATCAAAGTCCACTCAATGGCATCGAAGATCACTCGATGGGATTGAAAACCTCTAAACTTCTTCTGATCTTCACTATTTGATTTCAATGGCTTTCATCACCTCGGTACTTGATGTCTTCAGGTCTTTAACTCTCCATTCTCATTCCCTTCATCCAAATCTTCAGTTCTTCAATATAATTTTCTTTAAACTTTAATTCCATCAATTTAAGCATGATTCTAGCATTGGTTTCTGAACTACCTCGCATGTAGAAAATATTCATTAATATATTAATTTAATCAATTAAAGGCATGAAAATTAGTGCAATTGAGAGGATAAATACACAATATTTATGCTTGATCATTATATGTCATGTTAATCTCATTATATTGAGAAGATACTAGCATTTTTTTTTTTTAAAATACTGAGCAAATTTAACCACTTGAAAATCAAAGATGCAAATACCCATTTGATCAGAGTATCCAGTTGAAAGAAAACGATAGAAGAGCAGTTATGTAACTTGAGTATGCTAGTGCTATAGGCAGTGTTATGTATGTTATGCAATGCATAAGACTGAACATGACATACGTTGTGAGTAAATTAAGCATGTTTACTAGTTATCCCAATGTGAAACACTGGAAGGCTAGGGTTCTTGGTTACCTCAAACCAACCAAAGAACTTGGGCTATTCCATTGAGAATTTTCAGTCATGTTAGAAAGATATACCGATGTAAGCTAGATATTGAGTACAGAGGACAATAAGTCCATAATAGGATGAGTATTCACCTTAATAGGAACAACTCTATCTTGGAGATCCAAGAAATAGGCATGCATAACGCACTCGATGTTGGAATCTAAAGTCATAGCAATGGTTACAATAGATAAAGAAAAATGAGTGGCTAATGGATCTTCTATTAGAAATTTCATTCTATGTGAAGCTTATACCAACTGTTTCACTTCATTGTAATAGTGAAGCTACTCTAACGAAAGCCTACAGTGACACAAACAATAAAAAGCTCTGACACATAGGTCTAAGACATGACTATATAAGGCAATTGATATGAGATAGAATTATTGGTATCTCATATATGAAATTAAGTAATACCTTGGTTGATCCTGTTACTAAATCTCTAATAAGAGATATAGTAAGGACGTCATCTAGAAGGATGGGGTTGAAACTTCACCAACGAGGAAACCTAACCCAATATTAGACAATCTTTACGTCCGAGTTTAATAAGTAAGAACAAGTCACTGATACATGAAAGTTTCAGCACTGAAATAAAATAACCTCATCCAGGATAGATAGTGTTGGCCGTTATAGCAAGAGAGATAACTTATAATTCTTAATAAAATTCAGTCTTAAGGACAAGTGTTTTAAAAGTAACGAGAACACTGAAAGGATTTCACTTATGTGAACATAGAGTTGGTGTTACCTTTCATGAGATTAGAGTTTTTCTTAGGATCATTCATGTAACAGGACGAACACATGACTATTAATTGTGCTAAGCGAGCATTAAAAGGAACTCATATAACACAAATGTAATTATGTATGTTGTACCTTTAGTTCTATTAACACGAATAACTAGTTCAAAGCTACGATTATCAGGAGTTTCGATAGAACTTTGAGATACTTAGACTAAATGAAGATTCAAATCAAAAGATATCTAAGTTGAAAGATATCTTTTTCTATACATAAGAGTGGTGTCTTAGTTTGATAGATACATCCAGATCCATAGCTCAGCTGGAAGACTGAGTGGAGATACCTTGTTTCAACACTTGAGGTCTTGGTATCGATCCATAGTGGGGGTGGCTAACATGGAGTGTGTGTACTAACATGGGTGTGTGTACTAACAAGCTAACCCAAAAAGAAAAAAAAAAAGAAAAGAAAAGGAAAAAAAGGCAAATGTTTTTAAATTTTATTTAAAACCAAGTGGGGGATTATTGTATTTGATTTTTAATAAAATATTGTTGATTACGCACCAAGCCCGGCGAAATACAACCTGCCGCTAGCGGAACATGTTTCCGCTTGACAAGGTCAGTATTTCTGTTCCTGACCGTAATTCTTGGTTCAAATGGCGCAAGAAACATAAAAATAAAAGATTATTTTTAAAACAAAGGTTTTCCAAAACTATTTGAAAAAAAAAAAAAAAAAACCCTTTCTCTTTTATCCCATATTGCTTCAGGAAGGGAAAAGAAGAGAGGATATAAGTGAGGGTGCTGTCTACCTTACTAATTGGATAAACCTAAGGGAGCATAGAGGCTAACGTGCTCCAATGTAGAGTACGAGGGCACACGCACACGCCCACATGGGAACAATGGCGTGAGGCGCAATGGTCGCGGTAATTTTTTCTTTATTTTGATTATGTGGTTGACCACCATCGCCCCTTGGACATGGTGGTTGTAGTAGTGTGAGTTGACGCACTTTGTACTTCACACGTGAGCATCATGTTGCAAGAGTTCTCGTGATCTTACACGAATCGTTGTGATTGAGAGAGTCTTAAGCATAAGGCTGAGGTTTTTACTATTGCAAAGATGACCGTTGTGCATGAAACGTCCTGCAACAGTATAACCATGAAGAAATTGTTGTATTAAACAACAAGCATTCAACGGTTATGACCACGCAGCCGTTGGTTGCATGCAACGGTTAGAAAATGGTCACAAATGGCTAGTTTTCCAACAACTTAAAGCAACCATAAATGGCTAGTTTCTAACGGCTAGAAATTGTCATATTATTTATGACCTAAGCCATAACCCCCAACCATAAGTGCCTATATAAGAAAGGCTTGCTACGATTATTGCAATAGTAGTAGAGGCAAACATATCGCTTCTCTCCATCTCTAAACACATCTTCTTAGTAGCTCAGCACAGAACTCGATGAATCAATTCGGCATACGACTTGGTGAGTTAACTCAATATCCAACTCAGTGAGTCAAATTAGAACCTTAACTCAGTGAGTTTATGAACACCGTGAAATGTTTTTTCTACTCTTTCCCAATCGAGTTAATACTAAAAATCATAATATGTCATATAGACTGCCTTGAATGAGTTCCTACAGGAATTTTTTCGTGATTGTTTGCATGTAGAATCTATTAGGCATGTCGTATCCTGAAAGAGGTTTTCCATGTAGTGTGTCAACGATCTTAAATAAGAGGGGATAAATAACTCTTTTAAGGACAACATATCCAATATGTGCTTTAGCTTGGTTTTTATCAAATTACAATTTTATCAGTTTTTCAATTTTCAAATTATAAAATATTTCAACAATATTTACTGTCGTTGTTTCACTTTCCTTTATGTGGAATTTTCTCCATGCTCAATCTAATCACGATTTTGTTTCTGTTCTAAAAAATAAAAATTGAAAAAAAAAAAAGATTTGAAAGAAAAGAAAAGAAAACAGCGTAAGTCAAAATCAGGTCAGGCCGGTCTACTTGGGTTGCTCGGATCAAGCTGCAACCCACGATGAAACTGTTTTTATCACTCATTTTTAAAAGGCTATAACCATTTCCTCTGTGTAGTTTTGGCTCAAAAGCACTGACGTTGATGATCCCATTCCTCATCTCATAACCCATCCAGTTTCTTTTCTTTTTAATGCACCCCCTCATCTGCATATCTACAGACATAGCTAATTACACCATTAATTGTATTTTTGGCTATAAAACGCCATTCTCCAATCTCTTGCTTCTAATGTTGTTTCGCTTGCTTCTATAAGGCTACGTTAGGTCTGCCAAAACATGAACGAAGTCCACCGTCTCTTCCTCTCTAGAAAAATGCAAACATTATAGTGCAAGCTTCAACTACTCATTGCCAACACATGTCACTGTGACAAACGAGATTCAAGCCACTTATTTGTATACAAAGGATTACATGTTGTGCACTATGCAGCAACAAGGTGTTAAAGTAATTAAGTCCCTTGATATACATTGATACACCACATTCTGACAGCTTGAGCTTTTGGAGTAAATGGTTATTTGACATGGTATCAAAGCGGAAGGTCCTATGTTCGAATCTCGAGAGCAGTAGGTTCCTACAAATAGTCCCAACAAACTGGTATCAGAGCACCAGGTTCAGCAGATTTACAACCCCGATTCAACAGAGTTACAACCCCATTTCAATAGAGAGAACCAAATTCAGCAATAGTGAAACAATTAGATTATTCTTCATCCGGCAAGTAACTAACGGCTAGATTATTCTTCATCCAGCAAGAAGGCTCTATTTCTTGTCTATCAAGGGTTGGATGAGTCCACCTTTGAATGGATCGCTGAAGCGACAACATGCAAGCAAGCATGGGAGATTCTTATCACAATCTTCAAAGGAGTTGATCGTGTGAAGAAGGTTCGTCTCCAAACTTTTAGAGCCGAATTCGAGACTTCACATATGAAGGAAGGTGAGACCATTTCTGATTTTTTTTCAAGGTTACTTGTTATTGTTAACAACTTGAAAAGAAATGGTGAAAAGATCGAAGATGTACAGGTTGTTGAAAAAGTACTTCGATCCTTTACAACCAAATTTGAGCATGTGGTTGTTGCCATAGAAGAATCAAAGGACTTGGAAAATCTGTCCATTGAAGAATTGATGGGCTCGTTGCAAGTACATGAGTAACGAATGCAAAAGAACGCGGGTTCAATGCTTGAACATGCCTTAGAGTCTAAGTTGACTCTAAAGAATGGTTCTACACAATGAGGGGGCCATGGCACTAACAATCGTGCAAGAGGTAGAGGGCGTGGATATTATCCAAGCCAATCACAAAATCAACAAAAGATTACCAATTTCTAAGGAAGAGGAAATGGTAGAGGTCGATTCATGCGTGGACGTGAAAATACAAAAAATATTTAATGTTATAATTGCAATAAGTTCAGCTATTATGCTTCAGACTGCTGGAGCAAACTAGTAGATCAAGATGAGCATTTTAATTATGCAGACGCATCAAATCATGAAAAAGAAGACTCCACACTTCTTCTTGCACAAGAAGAAGCATGTGATTAACATGATGTATGGTATCTTGACGCTGGTGCGAGTAACCACATGTGTGGAAAGGAGGAGCTATTAGTGGAACTGGTAGAAAATGCTTGTGGAAATGTGAGTCTAGGAGACTCATCAAAAGTTTCTGTGAAAGGTAAATGAAAAGTTAAAATCTATCAGAATAATGGTGTGCCGAATTTTATCTCTAATGTGTATTACGTACCAAACATGAAAAGTAACATCCTTAGTATCGGCCAACTCCTTGAGAAGGGGTATGTCATACACATGGAAAACCATTCTCTCTCTATAAGAGATGCACACGGGAGACTTATGGGTCAAGTCCAAATGGCAAAAAATCACATGTTTCCGCTCCATATTAACACAAAGGCTGAGAAGTGCCTCTATGGACTCGTGAAGAATGATCATGGAGATGGCATCTTCGCTTTAGGCATCTCCATTTTAGTGGCCTTAAACTCTTATCCTCATCAAGTATGGTGCATGGCTTGCTGGCTATCAAAGCTCCAGAATATGTGTGTGAGGCATGCACACTCGGCAAGCAACAAAGGAACTCCTTCTCAAGTGGAGTATCCAGAAGAGCAAAAGAACCACTTCAGTTGGTTCACACTGATATTTGCGAACCACTTGAAACACCCTCTCTTGGAGGTAATAAATAATTTATTACCTTCATTGATGATTTCAGTAGAAGACTTTGGGTGTATTGCATCAAAGAAAAATCTTTTACTTTCACTATTTTTAAAATTTTTAAAGCTCGTGTTGAAGTTAAAAGTGGTTACAAAATTAAAGTACTCAGATCTGACAGAGGTGGAGAATACACCTCAAATGCATTTCGAGATTATTGCAGGGAACAAAGCATCAAATAGCAACACACTGCAGCCTACATGCCATAGCAGAATGGCATTGCGGAACAAAAGAACCGCACCATCTTCGACATGACAAGAACCATCCTTAAAGAGAAAGGTTTGCCAAAGGGCTTCTGGGCAGAGGCAGTTGTATGTACTGCCTACTTGCTCAATCGGTGTCCAACCAAGAACGTAAGAAACATGATACCACAGGAGGCATGAAGTGGCTATAAACCCAGCGTGGCGCACATAAAGATCTTTATGTGTGTCACCTACGCTCAAGTTCCAGAAGTAAGAAGAAGAAAGCTTGATGATCGTGGTGAGTCTTCATCGGCTACAGTGAAGAATCAAAGGCATACAAACTCTACAACCCACTAACCAATAAAGTGGTGGTGAGTAGAGATGTAGTATTCTGCAAGGAAGAAGCCTGAAAATGGAACAAAGAAGATTCGGCCAAAGAAAATCAAGTCGAGGTTGAAGAACATGAAGAAGATAAGCATGAGAACCAGGAACAGACACCTACAACACCCTCTTCCGTCGAACCGTCTGCACACAAAAATCCAGTGATACGTTCCATCTCATTTGGAAGTATTCCATCAAATCAAAATTCAGCCAGCACGTCTTCATTCAGTTCTCCTTCACCCTTGGCTCCTATCAAAATGAGGAGCCTAAACGATATCTACGCCGAAATTGAGGAAGTAAATTTGTTCTGCTTATATGCGGACCATGAGCTTCTTACATTTGAGGAGGTTGTAGAAGAAGAATGTTGGAGGACAATTATAGAAGAAGAGATCCAGGCTATTGAGAAGAACAATACATGGGATCTAACTTTACTTCCTCAAGGCCAAAGAATTATTGGCGTCAAATGGGTGTATAAAATTAAGCAAAATGCTGATGATGAAATTGATCGCTATAAGGAAAGGCTCATAGCAAAGGATTACAAACAGAAATACAGGGTGGATTATGAAGAAGTCTTCGCTCCTGTTGCTCGCCTTGACATTCTAAGGATGATTATCTCCCTTGCAGGCCATCACAGTTAGATGATCTACCAACTAGATGTGAAATATGCATTCCTAAATAGAATTCTGGAAGAAGAGGTATATATTGACCAGCCTGAAGGTTTTGTTGTTTAAGGGGAGGAACGCAAAGTGTATCGACTGAAGAAAGCCCTTTATGGGTTGAAGCATGCTCTTCGTGCCTGGAATGCACGCATCGACAACTATCTTCATGAGAACAGCTTCGCCCAATGTCCATATGAGCATGCAGTCTACATCAAGAAAAATGCTCATGGCGACATCCTCATAGCATGCCTAGATGTTGATGATCTGCTATTCACAGGAAACAGTCAGGCAATGTTTAAAGAATTCAAGCATGCTATGTTCAATGAATTCAAGATGACTGATGGTGGATTGATGTCCTTCTTCTTGCGCATCGAAGTAAAACAACAAGTCGGCGGCATTTATATGTCATAGAAAAAGTATATATGCCAAGGAGTTGCTTAAAAAGTTCAAGATGGCAGAGTGCAACGCCGTAAATACACCTGTAGCAATGGGCCTAAAGCTGACAAAAGAAGGAGAAGGAAGAAGCGTGGACTCGACTCTGTTCAAGAGTCTGATTAGAAGCCTAAGGTATCTCACAATCACAAGGCCGGATATCGTCTACAGTGTTGGACTTCTAAGTAGGTACATGAAAGCGCCAAAAGAATCACACTGGCTAGTTGCGAAAGGAATCCTCAAGTACGTCAAAGGAACAATGGAATTTGGTCTTTTCTATCCATACGAAGATGAAGCAATACTGTATGGATACTCAGACAGTGATTGGGGAGGTGACCAAGATGAAAGGAAAAGCACCACGGGATATGTTTTCTATCTTGGATCGACTGTTTTTATATGGAACTCAAAGAAGCAAAGTGTTGTTACTTTGTCCACATGTGAAGCAGAGTACGTGGCAGCATCGTCCATAGTCTGTGAAGGAACATGGTTAAAGAACATGCTAAAATAGCTGAAACATCCATAGGAGGAATCCACCATTATATATGTGGATAACAAGTCGGCAATCGAACTTGCCAAAAATCTGATACAGCATGGAAGGAGCAAGCACATTGATACTAGGTATCACTTCTTAAGAGATCAAGTAAAGTAGAAAATGGTGAAATTGGAGTATTGTCATACAACTGAACAGGTGGTAGATATTTTACCAAGGCACTCACTACCAAAAAAAAGGGCAAAGGCTACGGATAAAATCTGTAGCCATATACCTATGGCTACGGTTTTAGTCCATAGTTAGTCCATGGCACGACCGTAATCGTAGGTGCCATAACAATAGGTCTGGAACCTATGGCTATGGATTTAATCCGTAGCTATAGGTTACGACAGCTACAGATATAATCCGTAGCAATTATATCTGTAGCGAAAACTTCAAACAGATACGGATATTATTTGTAACTAAAAGTCCGTAGTAATATACCAAAATTGAAAAGGCTACACCTGTCAGATTAGTGGCTATGGTTAATATCCTTAGCTATTTTGTACATTAAAAAATTATATGAAATCATTTGTTCATTCAATTACCACTTGTACAATCATTCATTCATTCAATTACAATCAATTACAATCCTTCATTCAATCAATTACAATTACAATCAATTACAATCCAATTCATTCAATCAATTACAATTATAATTACAAAATGCTGAAAATACAAATCTTAGGCTTCATTAGAGAAATGTGCTCGACTTCACCCTGAAATTTCAACAGCTTCGTATATTCCATCATCCTACAAACAGTCATGTCATTCATAAATTAGAATGCCCATTGGGGAAAAGAAAGACAAAGTGAAAGAAGTGCATTATATATAACCACTTTTTTTTTTCTTAATGAATTAAAAAAAAAAACTCAAAGAGGAATGAAATTGACACAAAAGAAAAGATCTCACCATATGATTATAGGTTTTGGTTTAGGTTTAGGTTATAGGTTTAGGTTAAGGTTAGGCTATAGGTTGTAATTAAGTTTAGGTTATAGGTTAAGGTTTAGGTTATAGGTTTTGGTTTAGGTTAAGGTTTAGGTTTAGGTTATAGGTTATAGCTTTTGGGAACTTGATTATAGGTTAAGGTTTAGGTTTAGGAAATTGGGTTCGGGTTCGAGATCGGGTTTAGGTTTGGGTTTTCAAGTCTAGGTTTAGGTTAAGAAGTTGAGATTACGATTAAGTGTAGGTTTGGGTTTAAGAATTTGAGAATACATTTATGTTTTAAGTTTAGGTTTAGGTTAAAGGTTTAGTGAAAGGTTATAGGTTTAGGTTAGGTTTAGGTTTAGGTTTAGATAAGAGCCATCCTGGACGGCCTTCATTTATGTGTGCAGGCGGGTTTCTCTAGGGTCCTTGGGGAGTCTGATTCGACCATTGCTACTCGGGCCCTGTCCGACAAAAAGCTTTCCAGCTGGTCCTGCTGGTACTGGAAAGCCAGATTTAAGGCCATTTCCTCCTCGGTTGACTCCTATCTGTGCCACACCCCCAGAGAGGCTAACTCCGTGGCGGATGGCTTAGCCCGTTTGGGTAGTGCGGGTCAACATGACCTAGATTTTCACTCCTAGGCAGCTCTCCCTCATCCAATTCGTGGCCTCCTTTTCCTAGACAAAACGGGCCTCGGGAATCTTCAAGTTATGTAAAGCTCTTGCTCAAGTTGTATAGTCTTACGATAGGGCGGGCCCCCCATTTTTTGTCCCGGCCCGCCCCGAATTGCAGTCCGCTGTAAGCCATTCTCGGCCTTATTTTCCTTGCAATGGAAAGTCTCAATTAAAAAAAAAAAAAGGTTTAGGTTATAGGTTATAGGTTATAGCTTTAGGGAATTGAGAATGGGTTATGGTTTAGGTTTATGAAATCGGGTTCAGGTTCGGGCCGGATTGGGTTTAAGTTTGGGTTTTCAAGTTTAGGTTTAGATTTAGGTTAGGGAGTTAAGATTAGGATTAGGTGTAGGTTTAAGTTTAGGGAATTGAGTTTAGGTTATAGGTTTAGGGAAAGGTTAGGTTTAGGTTATAGGTTTTGGGATTTGGGAATAGTTTTTGGTTATAAGTATAGGTTTGGGTTAAGTTATAGGTTAAGGTTTAGGGATTTGAGTTTAGGTTATAGGATTAGGTTAAGGTTTAGGTTTAGGTTATAGGTTTTGGGATTTGAGAATGAGTTCGAGTTTAGGTTATAGGTTTTGGTTTTGGTTTAGGTTATATGTTTTGGTTTAGGTTATAGGTTATATGTTTAGGTTATAAGTTTTTGGATTTGAGAATGGGTTTGGGGTTCGAGTTATAGGTTTTGGTTTTGGTTTAGGTTATAGGTTTTGATTTAGGTTATAGGTTATAGGTTTATGTTAAGGTTTAGGTTTAGGTTATAGGTTTTGAGATTTGAGAATGAGTTCGGGTTTAGGTTATAGGTTTTGGTTTAGGTTATAAGTGATAGGTTTAAGTTTAGGTTATAGGTTTTGGGATTTGAGAATGGGTTCGGGTTTAGGTTATATGTTTTGGTTTTGGTTTAGGTTATAGGTTTTGGTTTAGGTTATAAGTTATAGGTTTAGGTTTAGGAATTTGAGAATGGGTTCGAGTTTAGGTTATAGGTTTTGGTTTTGGTTTAGGTTATAGGTTTTGGGATTTGAGAATGGGTTCGGATTTAGGTTATAGGTTTTGGTTTTGGTTTAGGTTTAGGTTATAGGTTTTGGATTTGAGAATGGGTTATGGTTTAGGTCTAGGAAATCGTGTTCGGGTTGAGATTGGGTTTAAGTTTGGGTTTTCAAGTTTAGGTTTAGGTTTAGGTTAGGGAGTTGAGATTAGGATTAGGTGTAGGTTTAGCTTTAGGAATTTAGTTTAGGTTATAGATTTTAGGAATTGGGAATAGTTTTAGGTTATAAGTATAGGTTTAGATTAGGTTGTAGGTTAAGGCTTAGGGATTTGAGTTTAGGTTGTAGGTTAAAGTTTAGGGATTTGAGTTTAGGTTATAGGTTTAGGTTTAGGGATTTGAGTTTAGGTTATAAGTTTAGGTTTAGGTTTAGGTTTAGGTTTAGGGATTTGAGTTTAGGTTTATAGGTTTAGAGTTTAGGTTTAGGTTTAGGTTTAGGTTTAGGTTTAGTTTAGGTTTTAGGTTTAGGTTTAGGTTTAGGTTTAGGTTTGGGTTTTGGGATTTGAGAATGGGTTCGGAGTTTAGGTTATAGGTTTTGGTTTCGGTTTAGGTTATAAGTTTTGGGATTTGATAATGGGTTCGGGTTTAGGTTATATGTTTTGGTTTTAGTTTAGGTTATAAGTTTTTATTTAGGTTATAGGTTAACGGTTTAGGTTAAGGTTTAGGTTAAGGTTTAGGTTTAGGTTATAGGTTTTGGATTTGAGAATGGGTTCGGAGTTTAAGCTATAGGTTTAGGTTTAGGTTTAGGTTTAGGTTATAGGTTATAAGATTTGAGAATGAGTTCGGATTTAGGTTATAGGTTTTGGTTTTGGTTTACGTTATAGGTTTTTATTTAGGTTATAGGTTATAGGTTTAGGTTATAGGTTTAGGTTTTGGTTTTGATTTAGGTTATAGGTTATAGGTTTAGGAAAAAGTTATAGGTTTTGCTTTAGGTTATAGGTTGTAGATTTAGGTTTTAGGTTTAGGTTTTGGTTTTGATTTAGGTTATAGGTTCTAGGTTTAGGTTATAGGTTTTGGGATTTGAGAATGGGTTCGGGTTTAGGTTATAGGTTTTGGTTTTGGTTTAGGTTATAGGTTTTGGGATTTGAGAATGGGTTCGGGTTTAGGTTATAGGTTTTGGTTTTGGTTTAGGTTATAGGTTTTGGTTTAGGTTATAGGTTATAGGTTTAGGTTAAGGTTTCGGTTTAGGTTATAGGTTTTGGGATTTGAGAATGGGTTCGGGTTTAGGTTATAGGTTTTGGTTTTGGTTTAGGTTTAGGTTATAGGTTTTGGATTTGAGAATGAGTTATGGTTTAGGTTTAGGAAATCGGGTTCGGGTTCGGATTAGGTTTAAGTTTGGGTTTTCAAGTTTAGGTTTAGGTTTATGTTAGGGAGTTGAGATTAGGTTGGGTTTTCAAGTTTAGGTTTAAGTTTGAGTTTTCAAGTTTAGGTTAAGGTTTAAGTTTAGGTTATAGGTTTTTGGGTTTGAGAATGGGTTAGGGTTTAGGCTATAGGTTTTGGTTTTAGTTTAGGTTATAGGTTTTGGTTTAGGTTATAGGTTATAGGTTTAGGTTTAGGTTTTGATTTAGGTTATAGGTTATAGGTTTAGTTAAGGTTTACGTTTAGGTTATAGGTTTTGATTTAGGTTATAGGTTATAGGTTTAGGTTTTGGTTTTGGTTTTGGTTTTGGTTTTGATTTTGGTTATATGTTATAAGTTTAGGTTAAGGTTTAAGTTTATGTTATAGGTTTTTAGATTTGAGAATGGGTTCGGGTTAAAGTTAAGGGTGTGGTCCCTGCAAATACAAATATAAACATATCCTGTCCAAATCGCCAGGCCCTTTCAATGCCGTCTATAGGAAATGAACAGCTTCATCATGGTCATAACAGCGGTTCCCACCTTTCAGGGACCTCCGTTCATTTGGATAGCTTCGACGTACATCCGGGTCTGCTCCATTAATTTCAAGCAAATACATAAACACGGCCTGTCCAAATGGCCAGACCCTCCAATGCCGTGCATAGGAAAATGGACAGCTTCATCATGGTCATAACAGCAGTTCCCACCTTCCAGGGACCACCGCTCTTCCGGATAGCTCCGACGTACATCCGGGTCTACTCCGTCAATTTCGAGTAAATATATAAATATGACATGTCCAAATGGCCAGACCACTCCAATCATGTACATTCTTGACAAGAGACGTACCAGATGCTTGAATCTGAAATATGCATTTACACATAAAATGGCATTGGGAATCGCTTCTCAAAATCGCAGACTGTTTTGTTTTGAAACTCGTTCATCTCAGCTGAAAACCTGTCATATAATGAATAACTGTAACCACAATGACAACTACACATGTGCATTCTTGACAAGATACGTACTAGATGCTTGAATAAAACAATGAATGTGCACTAAAGAGTATCCAATATCTGAAACATGATTTCCAAGAAAAGTACAATGCATTTTACGATTACCCTATAAAAGAAATCCATGCATAAGCATTATTTGATAACTTTGCTTGCTTCTTCTTTTTAATTATTGTTAGTTTGCCACTTACATATATGAATAAATGTCTCTATTGTATAGCCTCTCTGTTTGAGCATTGGCCTTGTTGAAATGGTAGTACCATAAATCAATGTTTTCATAAGTCCTCATAACTATATGAGAAGTAACACAAAATGATTTCTTTTAACAATTTGAAAAATGTCTTAAGCAGGAGAAATAATTTAAAATATTAATTGAAATCTGACATTCACCCTGTTTTGAGTGAGGCACTTACGTCCAAGTGAACCTTAAATTGTAATTTAAGGTGTGTTTGGTTGAACCAAATATCATGATATTTTTGTGCAACTAGACACCGTTAATAACTGATTCTTGTTGGTTATGGGAAGAGCTGATGAAGGGTGTCTAGATCAGCTCAAGTTATAAACAAGCAAAATTTTTTGGATAATTTCATGAAAGCACAGGGGAATTTTGGACACATTTCCAATTAAGAATTCAACAACCTTCTGAATGCATCATACACACACATACATGCATGCATAAAACATACATAGATACATATAAATTCGGACCACGCGCCCCTCCTTCTAGCCTTCCTGCCAAATTTTCCTCACAGTCCGAAGCCTTTCCGGTTTCAGCGCATGTGATTTCTCCACGACACCTTCCAGCAGGTGGTGAGGACTGCCTGGAACTTGGAGTCTGTTTCCCACCCAATTCACAACGTCCTCCTGAAACTCAAGCGAGTCAAAGAGGCACTCAAGAGCTGGAACAAATAAGTTTTTGGAAACATTACCGCGCAGGTTACCTGGGCTGAGCAGGAGTTGTCAGATATTGAAAATCGGATGCAAGGTCAGCATGTCAATACTTCTCTGCTGTCTGATCTTCAGCTAAAGCTGCAAGATTGCCAAACAAAGCTCAGCCTCCTTCAACTCATGGAAGAAACATACTAGAAACAGAAATCCAGAGTCAGCTGGTTGGATGTGGGTGACAGAAACACCCGCTATTTTCATGCTGTTGCGTCGAAAAAATAGAGAAAGGCTCCAATCAGAACTATCAAGCTTCAATCAGGTGAATCCTCCTCTGACCCATTCTCCATAAATCGTCTGGCAGTGGAGCACTTCTCTGCTCAGTTCACAGCTTCTCCCTGTGCTGACCGCCCTGATCTGCTGGAGGTGATCCCTCAACTGGTCACCCACTAGCAAAACAATGATCTCTTGGCCATCCCATCTTTGATTGAGGTGGAACAAGCAGCACTGTCTATCCCTGCTGATAGTGCGTCTAGCCCAGATGGTTTCTCTGGCTCTTTCTTCGCCGGCTGCTGGAACATCATCGCCCAGGACATCCACCAAGCCATAATTTTCATTTTCCAAGGCGGGGCAATTCTGCGCGCAGTAAAAGCCTCCCTCATCTGTCTCATTCCTAAGACCAACTCTCCTTCCAGCTTTGCAGATTTCAAACTGATAAGCCTGTGCAACTGTCTGTATAAGATTATCGCCAAAATTATTTCCACAAGGTTGAGCAACATCCTCCCCTCCCTAATTTCTCCAGAGCAAGGGGCGTTCATTCAGGGCCGCCCCATTGTAGAGCAGATTGCACTGGCCCAAGAGCTCTTTCGAGACATCAACCGAAAGCACAGGGGTGGTAACATTGTGATGAAAGTAGACATGGAAAAAACGTATGATCGGGTGGACTGGGGTTTCCTCAAGCAAGTCCTGCTGCATTTCAGATTCAGTAGTAGGTGGATCTCCTTAGTGGAAAACTGTTATGATATTGTCTGGTTCTCTATCTTGATAAATGGCGGGCCAACTAGTTTTTTTAAATCTTCCAGGGGACTCCGACAGGGAGATCCTCTCTCCCCTGCCCTGTTCATCATTTCCTCGGAGGTCCTCAGCCATGGAATCAAAGCTAAACATGCTCTAGGCTCCATTCTCCCATTCAAATTGCGGAGAGGCTCCCAATCGGTCTCCCACCTGCTGTACGCAGATTACACGCTCCTTTTCCTTAATGCCAATCTATCTTCCATCAGGGGCATGAAGAATTTTCTCGACGATTACTAAGCTGTTTCCAGGCAAACCATCAATTTCCAAAAAAGTTCCTTTGTCGGCAGTAACTCTATTACCCCAGCGAGAACCCGATCGATTGAGCGTGCCTATAGTATCTCCAAACCAACAACTTCTTTCTCTTACCTTGGGATCCCTCTAGCCATTGGTAGGATCAAATCGGGGATGTTCCAACCACTTATCCATAAGATTGAAGCCAAAATTTGTGGGTGGCAAGCCCGTTTTCTGACTCAAGCTGGTAGATCAGTTCTGATTCAAAATGTCCTTACCAGCATCCCTATTTACTCCCTTGCAGCTGCCCACGTGCCTAAGCAGGTGCTGTCTGATCTCGAGTGGAGGATAACAAATTTTCTATGGGGCTAGTCCGAAGGAAAACGAAAATTTCATTGGCGCAATTGGAAGACGGTCTCCCTCCCCAAAGCCACTACGCCAAAACAGCGAAAAAAGGACGGTCCAAAACCGTCTCAAATGACCAAAAAGGACGGTCATGGACCGTCACATAGGCAGTCAAATTTTGACGTGTCCTATTACTTAAAGGACGGTTGAAAACCGTCATTCTTATTGACGAAAAAAAGACGGTCATGGACCGTCCTAAAAAAGGACGGTCATGGACCGTCCTTAAAATGGACTGTCATAGACCGTCTCTTATGAGCCCAAAAAGGACGGCCATGGACCGTCCTTTAAAAGGACTGTCATGGACCGTCCTTAAAAAAGACTGTCATGAACCGTCTCTTATGGGCCTTCAAAGGACGGTCTATCGCCGTCCTTTAAAAGGACTGCCATGGACCGTCTCGTATGAGCCTTTAAAGGACGGTTATAGACTGTCCTTTTAAAGGACGGTCCATGACCGTCCTTTAAAAGGACTGTTATAGACCGTCTCTTATGCCTCTTAAAGGACTTTTCAAATTTGACCTATTTCAGTCTTCTTCCTGATATACACCTGTTATACAATATATTTCATCACATTCACATTCACATCCATCTAAACCCGAACTACGTAAATCCATCTAAACACAATCTTCCTGATATACACCTGTTATACAATATATTTCATCACATTCACATTCACATTCACATTCACATCCATCTAAACCCAAACTACATAAATTCATCCAAACACAATCTTCTTGATATACACTTGTCATATAATATATTTCATCACATTCACATTCACATCCATCTAAACCCAAACTACGTAAATCCATCTAAACACACAATCTTCTGATATACACCTGTTATACAATATATTTCATCACATTCACATTCACATTCACATCCATCTAAACTCAAACTACGTAAATCCATCCAAACACACAATCTTCCTGATATACACCTGTTATACAATATATTTCATCACATTCACATTCACATTTACATTCACATCCATCTAAACCCAAAGTACATAAATCCATCCAAACACAATCTTATCCACATTACATTCATCCACGCATAATACATATAAGTTTAACTTTATAAGTAAAAAAAACAATCTTATCCACATTTCATCACATTCACATCCATCTAAACCCAAGCTACGTAAATCCATCCAAACATAAACTACATCCATCCAAACACAAACAATCTTATTCACATTACATTCATCCACGCATAATACATATAAATAAGTTTAGGTTTAGGTTAGGTTAAAAGCTATAGGTTTAGGGAATTGAGAATAGGTTTAGGTTTAGGAAATCGAGTTCGGGTTCGGGATCGGGTTCAAGTTTGGGTTTTCAAGTTTAGGTTTAGGTTTAGGTTAGGGAGTTGAGATTAGGATTAGGTGTAGGTGTAGGTTTAGGGATTTGAGAAAAAGTTAAGATATAGGTTTAAGAATTCGGGTTCGGGTTCAAGATTGGGTTTAGGTTGGAGTTTTCAAGTTTAGGTTTAGGTTTAGGTTTAGGTTAGGGAGTTGATTAGGATTAGGTTTAGGTTTAGAGATTTGAGAATAGGTTAAGGTTTAGGTTTAGGAAATCGGGTTCGGGTTCGGGATCGGGTTTAGGTTTGGGTTTTCAAGTTTAGGTTTAGGTTTAGGTTTAGGTTAGGGAGTTGAGATTAGGATTAGGTGTAGGTGTAGGTTTAGGGATTTGAGAATATATTTAGGTTATAGGTTTAGGTTCAGGTTTAAGTTAAGGTTAAGGTTTAGGTTTAGGTTATAAGCTATAGGTTTAGGGAATTGAGAATAGGTTAAGGTTTAGGTTTAGGAAATCGGGTTCGAGTTCGGGATCGGGTTTAGATTTGGATTTTCAAGTTTAGGTTTAAGTTTAGGTTAGGGAGTTGAGATTAGGATTAGGTGTAGGTTTAGGTTTAGGGATTTGAGAATACATTTAGGTTTTAGGTCATAGGTTTAGGTTTAGGTTTAGGTTTAGGTTTAGGGAAAGTGAGAATAGGTTAAGGTTTAGGTTTAGGAAATCGGGTTCGGGTTCGGGATCGGGATCGGGTTTAGGTATGGGTTCTCAAGTTTAGGTTTAGGTTTACATTAGGGAGTTGAGATTAGGATTAGGTGTAGGTTTAGATTTAGAGATTTGAGAATACATTTAGGTTTTAGATCATAAGTTTTGGTTTAGGTTAAGGTTATAGGTTTAGGTTTAGGTTTAGGTTTAGGTTATAAGCTATAGGTTTAAGGAATTGAGAATAGGTTAAGGTATAGGTTTAGGAAATCGGGTTCGGGATCGCGTTTAGGTTTGGGTTTTCAAGTTTAGGTTTAGGTTTAGGTTAGGGAGTTGAGATTAGGATTAGGTGTAGGTTTAGGTTTAGGGATTTGAGAGTACATTTAGGTATTAGGTTATAGGATTAGGTTTTAGGCTTAGGTTTAGGTTATAGGTTCAAGTTTAGGTTAAGGTTTAGGAAATTGAGAATAGGTTAAGGTTTAGGTTTAGGAAATTGGGTTTGGGTTCGGGATCGGGTTTAGGTTTAGGTTTTCAAGTTTAGGTTTAGGTTTAGGTTAGGGAATTGAGATTAGGATTAGGTGTAGGTTTAGGTTTAGGAATTTAGGAATACATTTAGGTTTTAGGTTTAGGTTTAGGTTATAAGTTATAGGTTATAGGTTCGGAGTTTAGGTTTAGGTTATAAGCTATAGGTTTAGGGAATTGAGAATAGGTTAAGGTTTAGGTTTAGGAAATCGGGTTCGAGTTCGGGATCGGGTTTAGATTTGGGTTTTCAAGTTTAGGTTTAAGTTTAGGTTAGGGAGTTGAGATTAGGATTAGGTGTAGGTTTAGGTTTAGGGATTTGAGAATACATTTAGGTTTTAGGTCATAGGTTTAGGTTTTAAGCTTAGGTTTAGGTTTAGGTTTAGGTTTAGGAAATTGAGAATAGGTTAAGGTTTAGGTTTAGGAAATCGGGTTCGGGTTCGGGATCGGGATCGGGTTTAGGTATGGGTTCTCAAGTTTAGGTTTAGGTTTACGTTAGGGAGTTGAGATTAAGATTAGGTGTAGGTTTAGATTTAGAGATTTGAGAATACATTTAGGTTTTAGATCATAAGTTTTGGTTTAGGTTAAGGTTATAGGTTTAGGTTTAGGTTTAGGTTAAGGTTTAAGTTATAAGCTATAGGTTTAAGGAATTGAGAATAGGTTAAGGTATAGGTTTAGGAAATCGGGTTCGGGATCGCGTTTAGGTTTGGGTTTTCAAGTTTAGGTTTAGGTTTAGGTTAGGGAGTTGAGATTAGGATTAGGTGTAGGTTTAGGTTTAGGGATTTGAGAGTACATTTAGGTATTAGGGCATAGGATTAGGTTTAGGCTTAGGTTTAGGTTATAGGTTTAAGTTTAGGTTAAGGTTTAGGAAATTGAGAATAGGTTAAGGTTTAGGTTTAGAAATTGGGTTTGGGTTCGGGATCGGGTTTAGGTTTAGGTTTTCAAGTTTAGGTTTAGGTTTAGGTTAGGGAATTGAGATTAGGATTAGGTGTAGGTTTAGGTTTAGGAATTTAGGAATACATTTAGGTTTTAGGTTTAGGTTTAGGTTATAGGTTATAGGTTTAGGTTAGGTTCGAGGTTTAGGTTTAGGTTATAAGTTATAGGTTTAGGGAATTGAGAATAGGTTAAGGTTTAGGTTTAGGAAATCGGATTCGGGTTCGGGATCGGGTTTTGGTTTGGGTTTTCAAGTTTAGGTTTAGGTTTAGGTTAGGGAGTTGAGATTATTATTAGGTGTAGGTTTAGGTTTAGGGATTTGAGAATACATTTAGGTTTTAGGTCATAGGTTTAGGTTTAGGCTTAGGTTTAGGTTATAAGTGTAGGTTTAGGTTTAGGTTTAGGTTTAGGTTTAGGTTAGGTTATAGGTTAAGGTTTAGGGTTTAGGGTTTAGGTAAGGTATAGGTTTAGGAAATCGGGTTCGGGATCGGGCTTAGGTTTAGGTTTTCAAGTTTAGGTTTAGATTTAGGTTAGGGAGTTGAGATTAGGATTAGGTGTAGGTTTAGGTTTAGGGATTTGAGAATACATTTAGGTTTTAGGTCATAAGTTTAGGTTTTAGGTTATAGGTTTGGGTTTAGGTTATAAGTGTAGGTTATAGGTTTAGGTTTAGGTTTAGGTTAGGTTATAGGTTAAGGTTTAGGGAATTGAGAATAGGTTAAGGTTTAGGTTTAGAAATTGGGTTTGGGTTCGGGATTGGGTTTAGGTTTGGGTTTTCAAGTTTAGGTTTAGGTTTAGGTTAGGGAGTTGAGATTAGGATTAGGTGTAGGTTTAGGTTTAGGGATTTGAGAGTACATTTAGGTATTAGGTCATAGGATTAGGTTTAGGCCTAGGTTTAGGTTATAGGTTTAGGTTTAGGTTATGGTTAAGGTTTAGGAAATTGGGTTCGGGTTCGGGGATTGGGTTTAGGTTTAGGTTTTCAAGTTTAGGTTTAGGTTTAGGTTAGGGAATTGAGATTAGGATTAGGTGTAGGTTTAGGTTTAGGGATTTAGGAATACATTTAGGTTTTAGGTTTAGGTTTAGGTTATAAGTTATAGCTTATAGGTTTAGGTTTAGGTTTAGGTTATAAGCTATAGGTTTAGGGAATTGAGAATAGGTTAAGGTTTAGGTTTAGGAAATCGGGTTCGGGTTCGGGATCGGGTTTTGGTTTGGGTTTTCAAGTTTAGGTTTAGGTTTAGGTTAGCGATGAAATTATTATTAGGTGTAGGTTTAGGTTTAGGGATTTGAGAATACATTTAGGTTTTAGGTCATAGGTTTAGGTTATAGGTTTAGGTTTAGGTTATAGGTTTAGGTTTAGGAATTGAGAATAGGTTAAGGTTTAGGTTTACGAGAAATCGGGTTCGGGATCGGGTTTAGGATTGGGTTTTCAAGTTAGGTTTAGGTTTAGGTTAGGGAGTTGAGATTAGGATTAGGTGTAGGTTTAGGCTTAGGGATTTGAGAATAGGTTAAGGTTTAGGTTTAGGAAATCGGGTTCGGGTTCGGGATTGGGTTTTGGTTTGGGTTTTCAAGTTTAGGTTTAGGTTAGCGAGTAGAGATTATTATTAGGTGTAGGTTTAGGTTTAGGGATTTGAGAATACATTTAGGTTTTAGGTCATAGGTTTTGGTTTGGATTCGAGTTATAGGTTTAGGTTAAGGTTTAGGTTTAGGTTTAGGTTATAAGCTATAGTTTTAGGGAATTGAGAATAGGTTAAGGTTTAGGTTTAGGAAATCGGAGCTCGGGTTCGGGATTGGGTTTAGGTTTGGGTTTTCAAGTCTAGGTTTAGGTTTAGGTTAGGGAGTTGAGATTAGGATTAGGTGTAGGTTTAGGTTTACGGATTTGAGAATACATTTAGGTTTTAGGTTATACGTTAAAGTTTTAGGTTACTGAGTTATAGGTTGTAGGTTAAGGTCATAGGTTTTGGTTTAGGTTAAGGTTATAGGTTTAGGTTTAGGTTATAAGCTATAGGTTTAGGGAATTGATAATAGGTTAAGGTTTAGGTTTAGGAAATCGTGTTCGGGTTCTGGATCGGGTTTAGGTTTGGGTTTTCAAGTTTAGGTTTAGGTTTAGGTTAGGGAGTTGAGATTAGGATTAGGTATAGGTTTAGGTTTAGGATTTGAGAATACATTTAGGTTTTAGGTTTAGGTTTAGGTTTTAGGTTATTGGTTAACGTTTAGGTTTTAGGTTTAGGTTAGGTTACGAGTTATAAGTTTAGGTTATAGGTTATAGGTTAAGGTTTAGGTTTAGGTTTAGGTTTAAGAATAGTTTTTAGGTTATAAGTAAGGTTTTAGGTTTAGGTATAGGCTTAAGTTATAGGTTATATGTTTAGGTTAAGGTTTAGAAATTCGGGTTCGGGTTCGGGTTTGGATTCGACTTTAGGTTATAGGTTTTGGAATTTGAGAATAGTTTTAGGTTATAAATAGGTTTAGGTTGGGTTATAGGTTAAGGTTTCTGATTTGAGTTAAGGTTATAGGTTTAGGTTTAGGTTTTAGGTTTAGGTTAAGGTCTAGGGATTTGAGTTTAGGTTATAGGTTTAGGTTTAGGTTTAAGTTATAGGCTTAGGTTATATGTTTAGGTTAAGGTTTAGGAATTCGGGTTCGGGTTCGGGTTTGATTCGACTTTAGGTTATAGGTTTTGGGATTTGAGAATAGGTTTAGGTTGGGTTATAGGTTAAGGTTTACGTGATTTGAGTTAAGGTTATAGGTTTAGGTTTAGGTTTTAGGTTTAGGTTAAGGTCTAGGGATTTGAGTTTAGGTTATAGGTTTAGGATTTGGTTATAGGTTTAGGTTTAGGTTTAAGTTATAGGCTTAGGTTATAGGTTATAGGTTATATGTTTAGGTTAAGGTTTAGGAATTCGGGTTGGGTTCGGGTTTGGATTCGAGTTTAGGTTATAGGTTTTGGGATTTGAGAATTGTTTTAGGTTATGAGTATATGTTTAGGTTGGGTTATAGGTTAAGGTTTAGAGATTTGAGTTAAGCTTATATGTTTAGGTTATAGGTTTAGGTTTAGGTTATAGGTTTAGAAAAAGGTTAGGTTAAGGTTATAGGTTTTGGGATTTGGGAATAGTTTTAGGTTATAAGTATAGGTTTAGGTTAGGTTATAGGTTAAGGTTTAAGGATTTGAGAATAGTTTTAGGTTATAAGTAAGGTTATAGGTTTGGGTATGAAGCTTAAGTTATAAGTTATAGTTTATATGTTTAGGTTAAGGTTTAGGAGTCGGGTTCGGGTTCGAGTTCAAGTTAAGGTTATAGGTTTTGATTTTGGTTTAGGTTATAGGTTTTGGTTTAGGTTATAGGTCATAGGTTAAGGTTTAGGTTTAGGTTATAGGTTTTGGGATTTGAGAATGGGTTCGGGTTTAGGTTATAGGTTTTGGTTTTGGTTTAGGTTATAGGTTATAGGTTTAGGTTAAGGTTTAGGTTATAGGTTTTGGGATTTGAGAATAGGCTAAGGTTAAGGTCAAAAGTTTAGGTTTAGAAATCGGGATCGGGTTCGGGTTCGGGTTTAGTTTTGGTTTTCAAGTTTTGGTTTAGGTTTAGGTTATAGGTTTGGTTTAGGTTATAGGTCATAGGTTAAGGTTTAGGTTTAGGTTATAGGTTTTGGGATTTGAGAATGGGTTCGGGTTTAGGTTATAGGTTTTAGTTTTGGTTTTCGTTTAGGTTATAGGTTTAGGTTAAGGTTTGGGGAATTGAGTTTAGGTTATAGGTTTAGGTTAAGGTAAAGGTTATAGGTTTTGGGATTTGAGAATAGGTTTAGGTTAAGGTTATAAGATTAAGTTTAGGTTTAGGTTAAGGTTTAGGGATTTGAGTTTAGGTTTAAGTTATAAGTTTAGCTTTAGCTTTAGGTTTTAGGTTTAGGTATAGGCTTAGGTTATAGGTTATAGGTTATCTGTTTAGGTTAAGGCTTAGGAATTCGGGTTCAGGTTTGGATTCGGGTTTAGGTTATAGGTTTTGGGATTTGAGAATAGTTTTAGGTTATAAGTATAGGTTTAGGTTTGGATTAAGGTTAAGGAGTAGATTAGGATTAGGTGTAGGTTTAGGTTTAGGGATTTTCTAGTATTATCTATTATTGAACCTAGTATTATCTACTACATACTAGTAACATACAACCAATATGGGGCACCATACCATAAGCTACAAGAATTTCATGTCCCCCTAAACAAGGTATCCTCCATTAATAACATATATATATATATATATATTATAAGTTTTTTATTTTCATTTACATTCTCAAATACATTCATCATCCATCCAAAAAAATTGAAACAAGTATTGTCAATCTATGACTAACAATTGAAAAGGACAATCATGCATCTTATCTTACCAACCGACTTATGTTTCTTTTCACCTTTGTAACTCTCATATTTATTGCAGCTGCTAGTTCACCATCAGTAGTCTCCCTAACCAAATCTTTGTGCAGTCCCTCCATTTGAAGCAGTGGCTGAAGTTACAAGGAGTAGGACTGATTAGTCTTTCTATATTTTGAAAAAAATTAAATTCTTTATTTTTGGCTGCAAGTCTACTTATAATTATTATTGGCTCTTAATCTATTTATAATGAAAATCTTAAATATCACCCAATAGTGCTCCTTTGATAAATGTCCTGTTTGGAACAAATAATTTCATATTCCCATTTTTTCTATTTTTCAAAAGAATGAGTTGGTTAAAATTTACTAATAAGAAAATCCAGATTTCCCTTTGTTGAAACCTTCCTAGGGTCTAAAGTAATTTTTATTTGTCATCCAACTTGTTAATATGATCACAAAGACATGGATGAAGAGAAAGCACAAACATTAGCTTGATCCAAAACTTCTTTGGCCTCCAAAAAATTTTCAATGGTAGATGTTCAATCAAATTGTTTCCATTTGAGATTGTAAGTCTATATTATGTACTTGACTCATTTGAACAGTATGTAATTGATGGAATTTACTCTTCTCAAAGTGGTTAATCTCCATTTGAAAATATAAGTATTTAATTGAAAATTTGAGGAAAAGGACAGGTTCAAATGGCTATCTAGCACCTTTTTTGCTAAAAATTAAAATAAAATTAGATATATAACAAAAAAAAAAAAAACAGGGAATATGCAAGTTCCAGTGTTCCTATCGCTAGAGCCTGACGCAATTTGAGATGAGATGTGTAGTTATATAATGATTTCATTTCCTCAAATATGAAAGTGAATCATCATAATAACGGACAACCAAAGGATGTTTCCATCATCTTCATCCTTTTGAATTTTATAGTGCATTGACTAAGAAAAAGAATGCCATCATTCATACACATGCACATCAAAGACACTTACATATACACATCGTATACATAGGCAATTAGACATCGCATATTTTAGCTAATTCATGCATTAGTGGATGCTTGACCAGATATATGCAGATGCAACAAAGAATTCATTAACAAAGGAAATAAGCTCGCCAAATTGTCGGATATGATGGACCTCACCATCAAGGGTTGTTCATAAAAAATTCTGGAATATCCTAGCTAGAGAACATCTTGGTATTTTTCTCTTTTCTTTTTCTTTTCTTTTCCTTTTTTAATGTTTTGGTTGTATTTTGTTTCTTCACCTGTTTTTTGGCAACCTAATGAAAGGTTAGGATTTTAGAGATTGAGAAAATATGTGGATGCATGTAGCCATCACTTCTACACTATCTGGTGCCAAGTAAAATAGCTCGAGTCTGGCGATTTTAGAGATTGAGAAAAGTTTATACATAAGTTGGGTCCAACATTCTTCTGCATCCTGTCAAATATTGGAAAAGAAGGCATGCTAGGCTCCATTAGCAAAACAACTAATCTTTAATTCGAGTGTTTAGACAACAAAATACCTGTTGCATGAAGAAACCATTGTGCTGCTGGGAAAATTGGGGATAGATACCTACGTAAGATCTGCCCAAATGAATGAGACAATTAATAGAGAAAGGAAGATGGAAGGAAAAAATATTGCTTTGATACCAGTGGATGTCTTTTTCTACTAGCAGGTTGATGAGCCAAAAAAGGGGATATATATATAATCCATGATATATATATATATATATATATATATATATATATATATATATATATATATATATATATATAATCCATGTACACCATTAACTACTTGATAGTTGATTAGTCAATATTCACATTATTACATCACCATTGGATTTTTTTTACAATTGGGGCCCGATAGATTTAGAAGGGAAAAGACAACAAAATCTTATATGATAACAAGAGCAACACGAAGAACTAACCATCCAAAAGTGCATTGGGGCAACAGGCTTGACATTGCGATCAAGCTTGCCAAACACATCTCGGTGGTAGAATAAAAGATGTGAGGAATGATCTAATTCATTGCTCCTTCCAGAATCTGTATCTGTTTAAAAAAAAAAAGCTAAAGGCAAATTCACCCAAGCAAAGATAAATGCATTAACAAATGTTATTTTTAGTAGTGTACACCGTTGGTCACAGCACTATATTTTACTAACGGGAAGGATCCTAATGCATTGAATAATGGATACCTGTTTCTTTTGTAATTCATTATTCTCCTCTTTAAGTTTTGCAACTTCAGCCTCCAGTTCCATGGTATAAGCCTAGCAGAAAAATTAAATTAGATAAAACACAAGCATGCATACCAGGATATGAAATATTGTAAACTCTGAGGTGGTTACATAAAAAAAATTTAAATCAATGCAGCATCAAGATGTCTAAGAGATTCTCTTGCTCTTACATTTATGGATGTCATTGTATCAAACACGTCATATGCACTTAGGTTTCAAGCCATTCATGCACAATACTAGAGGATCTGTTGCGTCATCCCCTACAACAATAACATCACCATAACAAATTTGCAAAGAAAGAAAAACTAGACAGTCAGAACACCACTTCTCATGTCGTGAAAGGCATGCCCCAAAACAGAAATAAAAGGAAAATGAACACCACTATCAAAGAAAAAAATTAGGCAATTCAACATGGAATTGACAAGGTAGGTAATAGAAGAAATACCCCAAGCCTGTGAACTCCATAATCAACTACCTGAAGCCAAAAACTAGCTCATGTCAACCAACAACTCTACATACATCATTTTTTGAATAGGCATCCATATAAAAATTAAATTGTAACCGACATCAACGTCATCCATATTCCAAAGAAGAATATGAAGCTCATTGATATTGACGTGCTAGTTTTTGGGGGGGCATGCTGGAATCTTCATCTTACCATTGCTGTTGAAGACAAGTGTTGGTAAGGTTTTCAGATGTAGTACTAAAAAGCTTGGGCTTTAAAACATAGGTCAGCCTGCCTGACCGGATATATGCAGATGCAACAAAGAATTCATAAACAAAGGAAATAAGCTCGCCAGCCGCATTAGTTACAATCCAAACACAGTTGTTCAGATATTTCTATAATTTAACCAAACAGTGCATATAAAGCTCTGAAAAACAAGCCATTGTTTAACAGCAAACCCAACTCAAATGGTTTTAAAAGCATTAGTTTAAGACTGTCAGACAAGAACAAAACCACCTACGAGAAGGGTGAATGAATATACCTTATCTCAAAACCTCACCGCATCTATAAGACATCCCTGTGAATCTGTAAAATGCAACGCAATCCTAACCTCTGATTCGTGGATGCTTGTTTGTGGAAAAGGACTATAAAATCAGTTGAAGCATTTACTTACATTAAAACTAGTCAATAATAAAGGAGGAGGAAGTATAAGTTCCTATCCATTTGGTTGAAGTGTTCTTCTCACAAAGATTCTATGCAAGTGGATATGGTCTACTGCACATCCTAATCTGCCAATCAATGTCCTACAAAAGATGGACAAAAATACAGCAATTTTTCTGATTTGAATCCCCAAATCAGAAATTAGGGATTTCGAATCCCAACTCCCATATTGGGGATTCCAGTCATATACCCCATAATCCAGTTGAAATTAGGGAATTTTTTTTTTTTGGATTCGAAACTGCTAACCTGACCACGCCCTCAACGAAACCCCACAATCTCCAAGCACTTGTGGCCCACCAATGCATGCACCTGATCTACCACACTCAAACTCCCCTGCCCAAGCACCGCCGCCCGCCTTCTCTTCCGTGACGAAGAACCGCTGCGGCATTCCCCGGGAAGGCCCTTCGTCTCTCCAGCAACCGCCTCTTCCGGATCAATCTCCGCCGTTCGATTATTGCAGGCCGCAATTGGCAAGAGGAGGACGCCGGATTCGGTACGGAAGCCTGCGACATCCGAGCCGGAGGGAGAGGGGAGGGTTCGAGAGTGGAGATGGAGAGAGAGAGATCGATCGGAGAGAGATAGAGGCAGAGAGAGAGGGAGAGACGTAGAAGAGAGAGAGAGGGAGAGGCGTAGACAGAGAGAGAGGGAGAGGCGTAGACAGGGAGAGGGAGAGGGAGAGGGTGGCACAGAGAGAGAGGAGAGATGGAGGCGAGAGAGATTTGGGGTTGGGCGCGCGGGATTAGGGATTTGGGGTTGGGAGATGGGCGCGCGGAAATGTTTTTAGGTGGAACGGGTTGGCTACTCTCGCTGACACCAGCCCCGTGGCTGGTGTTCAGTGGTCTGTGGGCCCCACCATGATATATGTGTTTCATCCAATCCGTTCATCCATTTTTAAAGATCATTTTAGGCCATTGTTTTATAAATAAGAGGGATATAAATCTTAGGTGGACCACACCACAGGAAAATAATAATGATTGGATATCCATCATTTAAATCCTCCTAAGGCCCACTGTACTGTTTATCTGACATTCAATCTGTTGATTAGGTCAAAAAGGCCCAGATGGAGGGAAAAAACAAAGATCAGCTTGATCCAATACTTTTATGGGTCTCAAAAAGTTTTTAATGGTCGACATTCATTCAACACTTTTTCTTGTAATGTGGTCCACTTGAGATTGGGATATAACTCATTTTTTTGTAATATCATAAATTTATATGTAAAAATAGATGGACAGCGTGGATGAAACACATACATCATGGTGGGGCCCACAGACCACCGAACACAAAAGTTGAGAGGGGTTACCCTCCATTAAAGCATTCATAATTATTTTTTGGGCCCACAGAGATGTCGTTCACAAATCTAGCTCATCCATTATGTGTGTGCCACTTGGATGAGGGGTCATACCAAGTTTCAGACGCATCCAAATTTCAGGTGGGGCCCCACCAAGTGCTTTTATTTGTTTTAGGCATGTCTTCACATGATTTTAGATGGTATGGCCCACTGGAGTTCTGTATACAGCTGATTTTTGGGATATCTTATAATTTAAAGGGGACCCATCAAATGCACGGTGTTGATTTTTGACACATGTCATGGTAGGGCCCACACAGCTTGACCTCATGGGGAGTTCCCATGAGCTCGACGGATCGAACATTTTCCATATATATATATATATAATATTTAAAAAATATAAAAACTTATGATGTATTTATTATATCCACACCGTCCATCCATTTTGAGATATCATTTTAAGTCACGAGCCAAAGAATGAGACAGATAAAAATTTGTAGTGGACCCCACCATAGAAATCTTAGGTGCACCAAACCACATAAAATCAATAGTACGTAATTGGATATCCATCATTAAAATCCTCCTAAGGCTTACTGTACTATTTATTTGACATCCAATATGTTGATTAGGTCATACAGGGCTAGATGAAGGGAAAAAACAAAAATCAGCTTAATCCAAAACTTTTATGGCCCCAAAATGGTATGACATCCAATATTGTACTGTTTATATTTTTTTAGATATCTTCACATAGTTTTAGATGGTAATCAACACCTGAGTTTCGTATACGAATGATTTTTGAGATATCTCATAAGCTAAGGGGAGACTTCAAATGCACGGTGTTGATCATGTTCGACACATGATGATGGGCCCATTTTACATGTTTGGTCCATTCACTCTATTTTATTGATCATTACCCTCAATTTGACTAGTTACTCGCCTCGATCATACTACATATGAGAAAGATATTGGGCAAACAAGATTGATCAACAATTTGAGTGAATTTTGATTTAAACATCTGAAGTTATTTACTCTTCATGTTTGGACTGATCAGATTGTCCAAAAATAGTTAAAGGTTGTTCATAATATCAAAAATATATAAATGAATAGAAAACACAAACATCAGCTTGATCCAAAACTTCTATGGCCTCCAAGAAATTTTAAATGGTAGAGGTTCAATCACACTATTTCCTATGGTGTGGTCCACTTGAGCTTTGGATATGCTTCCTTTTTGTTCTTTAGACCTCAAATTATCTGTTAACATGGATGAATAGAGTGGATAAAATAAATAAATAACGATGAACCCCACAGAGTTTACACTTGTAAAGGTAACGAGTGACTCACTTAAATATAGTGGAGAAAGGTTTCCTTAAGGGCTTGTTTGGTTTTCCATAATATAGGTAAATTGGTGTAAATCATTGTAAAAAAAATAATCATTACATTTTTTCACCTGTTTGAAAAGGAGTAAGTAATTTCACGGGAAATCGGTCAAAAAATGTTGACTTAAATTCGTGGGCCCCACCATAATGTATATAATATATCCCATCGTCCATCTATTTTATTATAATATTTTGAGGTTTTATCCAAAAAAATTAGGAAGATCTAATGTTCAATTGGCCCACATGAAAGGAAACAATGGACTTAATTTGTCCACCGTTGAAAGTTGATTCTTTTACTGGGCCCACGTTGAGGTTTATTCACTATCTAATCCGTTCATAGGGTCACATGGACATGGATAAGTGAAAAATATAAATATAAGCCTGATTTAAAATTTCTAAGGGCCTCAACAAGTTTTTAATGGTAGGCATTTAATTCTCATAATTTCATGTGGTGTGGTCCACTTGACCTTTGGATTTGCCTAATTTTTGGGCCCATGGCTTAAATTCATTAGGCATAATGAATGAGCGGTGTGGATAAGCCACACACATTATGGTAGGCCCCATATTTATTTTAAAAATCCTTAGATTTGAGTGCTTAAAAAGTAACCGGTTAAGTCAGCATAGGGAAAGATGAAGGCAAATGAAGGTAAATAATGATTACTCATTTACAACGTAATTACACTTGAGCCAGAAAACCAAACAGGCCCTAAAACATTCATAATTACATATTGGGCCTGCCTAAATGTGATTCTCATATCCAACCCACTCATTATGTGTGTCTCACTTGGATGAGGGGTCAGACCAACTTTCAACTGCATCCAAAACTCATGTGGGCCCCACCAAGTGCTTTTATATTTTTTAGGATGTCTTCACATAGTTTTAAATAGTATGGCCCACTTAAGTTTTGTTTACCGATGATTTTTGAGATATCTCATAACCTAAAGGGGACACATCAAATCCACGGTGTTGATGTTCGACACACATCATGATAGGGCTCACAAAACTTACTAACATCAATTCTTAGGTTCTCACAAGGTCAGTAAGTTGGGTCACAATTTTAATTAGAATATTTGGCCCATTTTACATGTTTGGTCCATTCACTCTATTAATGATCAATATTCTCAATTTGACTAGTTACCTCAATCAAGCTACATATGAGAAAGATATTGGGCATACAAGATTGATCAACAATTTCAGTGAAATTTGATTTAAACATCTGAAGTTATTTACTCTTCAATTTGAACTGATTAGATTGTCCAAAAATGATTAAAGGTTCAATTAGTGGATGTGCCCGATAATTTAGTAATTTTATTTTTCACAAATAAATTTAACATTTTTTTTTCAAAAAATATATATTTTTTTTACTCTTTTAACTAAATCTCATTTTTATTATAAAATATTTCAAAATATTTAAAATACAAATTTTGAATTTTTATTTTCAAAATCTCAAAAATTTTCTCATATTTTTAATTCTTTCTCAAAAATTTCAAAATGCCGATTTTTTTCTTCAAAAGCGTTATTTTGTTCTCAAAATTTTTCTTAAACATAGTTAAAATTTCTAAGCTTTTCAATATTCTTTTTCATGTGATATTACAAATCATTTAAATATTACCTTTTAATTATATATATAAAAAAAAATTCATTCATATGATATAAAAACTATATATATATATATATATATATATATATATATATATTTTACCAACAAAAATTTTTTAAAATTAAAACATTTTTACATTATTACCCGGCTCAAAAATGGGTTAGAAAAACATAGGGGGAGGATATACAACACATCATCAAAATCTCACTTTTGTTATCTAACTTTTTAATTTTTATTGTCAAAATACAAAATTTAGTTTTCTTTTTTAAAATATATATTTTTTTACAATTTGTCAATTTTTTCACAATTTTATTTAATATTTTAAATTTTCTTTTTAAAAATATCATTTTTTAAATCTCACTTTTGTTATATAACTTTTAAATTTTTCTTGTCAAAATGCAAAATCTAGTTTTCTTTTTTAAAAAATATATTTTTTTACAATTTGTCAATTTTTTCACAATTTTGTTTAATATTTTAAATTTTCCGTTTCAAAATATCATTTTTTTATCGAAACTTTTTTTCTCAAAATTATCAACATTATTTCTTAAATTTTTTTTTGAAATTGATTTTTTCTTAAACATTGGTAATTATTTTTCTAAGCTTCTCAACTATTTTTTTGAAATTCATAAATTTTTTAACCGAGTATTAGAGACGGTCTTTGACAGGGCTATAAGACGGTTTAGGACCGTCTCTATTAGAGACAGTTCTAAACCGTCTCTATTAAAGACTGTCCAAGACCGTCTCTATTAGAGACGGTCCTAAACCGTCTCTATTAGAGACGGTCTATGACAGTCTCTAATAGAGACGGTCTTCAACAGGGTTATAAGACGGCTAAGGACCGTCTCTAATAGAGACGGTCTTTGACAGTCTCAGATTACAAGTAAAAGACGGTCAATGACCGTCTCTAATGCAGACGGTCAATGACCGTCTCAGATGACCACATATAAGACGGTCAAGGACCGTCTCTATTAGAGACGGTTTAGGACCGTCTCATATGACCGTATATAAGACGGTCAACGACCGTCCTAAACGATTTGTGGACGTTCAACTTTGTAAGACAATATTAAGGACGGTCAGGGGCCGTCTAAAATTTTAGAGACGGTTTATGGCCGTCTCTAAAGTGTCTTTAAACCAAGCAATTTTAGAGACGGTCCAGAACCGTCTCAAAATCTGTCATTTTTTTCCATTTTTCACGTAGTGAGCGGAGGGGGGGCTGGGTATGCGAAGGCTGGCTGACGTAATGTAAGCGTTTAGACTTAAAATGGCTTGGTCGATCCATTTCAATACAAGCCATGGTCTCTGGAGGGATTTCGTGAAGGCCAAATATGGTCAGGGCCGAAACTTGCAAGGGCAATTTCTCATTCCATCTTTTGCTTCTCCGATGTGGAAACAAATCCTTTGGGTAATCCCAACGTTGGAGACTTCTTCACAATTACAGATTGGATCCGGGGAGAGCAATCTTTGGTCCACGAATTGGTCCGGGCTAGGCTCGTTATAACAGATTGAGGGTATCCACATTCCTCCTGCTCTGACCAATCTCAAAATAAATCAATTCTTAGGTAAAACAGGCCCCCTACCACCTTCAGAGGTTCTAACTATGCTTCCTCAAGAGATTTCTGATTTGATCATCCAAGCGGGTCTCTACACTTCTTCGGGTCCTGACGTTCCCATCTGGCCATTCACGTCTTCGAGGGACTTCTCCGTCTCTTCGGCTTGGGATCTATGTAGTTCGGGTCAGACAAGAAAGCAGTGGGCCAAATGGATCTGGCGCTGTAAGACCCGTATCCTAGCCTATATTATTCCGTAGGCTTCCGCGGTCCTCCCGGTCGAATTTCGACGACCTGTGATGTGTAGATAACATTTGCGCACACCTTGAGTGTCATCCTTTAATTCCGAGTCGGCTTGACCAAAGACCTATGTCATCGCGACCGCATCGTCACTGCGGTTCCAATGCCGCGTCTCGTGCGCCAATCCAACGAGTACATCAAAAGATGTACCCTTTACAATATTTGAGCCCTTGATTGATGTGGGGTCCACTTTGAGGGAGTGCACACGTTTCCCTAGGTGGACCCACCCTAGGAGCACCATTTCCCATGAGAGCTTTTAGTCAAATCTCTCTTACAAGTCATTATGAGGTTTTCTTCCCATGCTCTTACAACTCATTATTACCCTCTTACAACCCATCATTCACTCTCTCTCATCTCTCTACTCTCTCTCTTCTTCTTCATTTTTCTTCCCTAGCAAGTGAGGAGCTAAAACGTCCATGGCAACCCCCCATTTCCAACCACCCTCTAGTTAGATCTCTCTCAATCCAACCCTCTAAACCCTATTTCGACCGTTAAATCAACCTCCTTGAAGCTCTAACACCTATTGGAGGAAGGTGGAGTCCGAGATCTAGAGGTGGGTGCTTCCCTCTCTCTCTCCCTCTCTCTCCCTCTTTCTCTCTATTCCTCTTATGTTATGGACCCCACCTGTTTTGCATCAGGGCCGTCCTTCTGTGGACGCAGGGCCCTCTGCGATGCATTTTATCCACACTGTTATGCAGCCATGGGACCCGCCTGTGATGTATTTGGGGTCCACCGTCCAGCAGCAGGACGGTGGGATCCACCATGTTTTATGTATTGTAACCTCATTGTCCCGTGGACGGTGGGACCTTCCCTGCCGTGTACTTTAATCCACACCGTCCAGGCAGTATGGCCCATGTGATGTACTATCCACGCCGTGCATCAAGGTGGAACCCACGGTGATGTTTGCGTTTTATCCCTGCCGTTCAAAGGCTCCACACGTGTGAACCCACCGTCCAGATCCGTGGACGGTGAAGGCTCTGATGTATGGAATGAGATCCATACATCCAAACGCTGGATGGATCTGGACTTCCTGTTTTAATAAAATAATAATAATAATATATAATAATAAAATAAACTATTGTTGTGAGCTTTGCATGTGGACCCACCTGATGTGTTTGTTTCATCCAAACCGTTCGTTCAGCTTGTCTGGACTGGACGTTGTAGATCTTCAACAAGATATATGTATATATATACATAGGATATAAATGGAAATAAAGTACTAATATAATAGTATGATATGATATTATATGCATTGTATACATCTCATACATATATGGTGGGCCCCAAGTGGGACCCACCTTTTATTTGGACATGGATTGGCTGGACTACCACGCCAGCTATATAGCTGTGTTGTAGCGACAACGGATCTGTGGGTCCCACATCATTGCATGTGTTGGATCCCAACCGCCCACCTGCTGTGGGGCCACACGGTGATGAATTTGTTTCATCCACACCGTCCAGACCTCTGGACGGTCTTTGGACAGATCGTGGACACACCGTGAGGCCACGCCATGATGTATGTATGCATGTGGCTTGTACCCACGCCGTCCGTGTTGAGTACAAAGCACATGCGGCCCACCTTGATGATGTATGTCCACGCGGATAGGGGACCCACCGTAATGTATTTGTTTCATCGACACCGTCCATACCTCTGGACGGTGCTGGATTTGTTAGACGGTGCCAGGCCACCATAATATGTGTTTCACCATCCGTCGGGACGTGGCCCACCCCACACGCGTGGGTGGGACCCACCTTGATATATCTAGTTTATATCCACCGTCCACTTGCCCAGGATGGTGGGACCCTTTGGGTGCATGTGTTTTATGCATGTTATCTGGTCGTCTTTAATCGGGTCCCGGACCCAGGGATCTGGAGTTTCCTTTCAAAACAAAATAAAAATAATATATATATATATATATGATATGTACATATGTATATGTGGTGTGCCCATGTGGGACCCACCTGTGTGTGGATTTCATCCATAACGTCCGTCCATCTGGACGGGACCACTGTAGGAGTGGATTAAGTCTACACCGTCCATCCCATTTGGTGAGCTCGTCCTAAGTCGTGAGAGAATGAGGCAGCTCCAAAAAAATAAATAAATTCAATGGTCCACACCGTGAGAACTAGTGGGCTGGCACCCACCGTTGAAACCGTTTGAAGCCCACCTGCTGTATGTGTAGGGCCCACCTTGTTGTATATACACACCACCCATCCATTTTACCAAAACATGGGCTGACTTGTGAGGTCCACTATGATGTATAATTGCGTCGTCCATCCACTTTCTGGCCATGGGCTACCCTATGAGGGCCTGCTATGATGTATGTGTCACGCATATTGGCCCACCATGATATAGATGTTTTATCCCTGCCACCCATTCGAGAGGCCCACTTTGATATACTTGTGGCCTATCTATGAGACCCACCTTGATGTATTTTAAAGTCCATTAGTGAGACCCGATGTGTTGTATATAAGGCTAACTGGTGCGGCCAATGGATGTAGCCCACTTGATGCATATGATGGCCCATTAGTGCGACCCATTGATGTAGCCCACTTGATGTGTATGAGGCCCATGTGCAGGGCCCACCCGTTACGTATATTAGGCCCATGTATAGGGCCCACCTATTGCGTATTTGAAGCCCATGAGTTGTGGCCCATTGTGATGTATTTGAGGCCCATGGGCGATGCCCGATCGATGTGATGTATGTGTGGCCGTTACGTTGCGTATGAATCCCTTATGTGGGCCACTCATTGGGAGCAATGTTGGTTAGATGTCCACATTGATGGGCAATGATGGTTAGATGTTCTCATTGTGACCTTCCCTTAGGCCTTGTTAGGCCCATTCTTATCGATCCCGATTGACGTGGCCGATTGCCGATTAACAATCGAGACCGATTATCATGATCAATTGACGTGACCGATATACCGAATCTGACTATCGATCGGTGCGATGGTCGTGACCGATTTGTTAATTTTGATTACCTTGACCGATTGTCGATTCCGATTGACGTGACTGATTTACCGAATCTGACTATCGATCGATGCGATTGTCGTGACCGATTTTATGATTACCTAATTTCGATTACCTTAACCGATTGCCGATCGATCGATTCCGTGACCGGCTATCGTGACCGATTTGCCGCGTGCCGATTATCGATCAATTCTCATTTGTCGTGACCGATTGCCGACTTCGATCGACGTGACCGATTTGTCGATTCTGATTATTGATCTATCCCGATGGTTGTAACCGATTTGCCGATTCTGATTATCGATCGATTCTGATTATTGTGACCGATTGCCGACTTCGATCGACGTGACCGATTTGCCGATTCTGATTATTGATCTATCCCGATGGTTGTAATCGATTTGCCGATTCTGATTATCGATCGATTCGATTGTCGTGACCGATTGCCGACTCGATCGATCGACGTGACCGATTTGTTCGATTTCGATTATTGATCTATCCCGATGGTTGTAACCGATTTGCCGATTCTCGATTATCGATCGATTTCGATTGTCGTGGACCGATTGCCGACTCGACTTCGATCGACGTGACCGATTTGCTAATTTTGATTATTGATCTAGTCGATGCCGATTCGATTGTCGAGGCCGATTTCGATTGCTAATGCCGATTGTCGTGACTTATATGATGAACATGCGACCCGTAGTTGAGACCCATTGTGACACGTATTAGGCCCATGATGCGTGGCCCATTTGATGTATTCATGACCCATGTGTAGGCCCCACATGTCATGTATTTGAGGCTCATGGGCAAGGCCCATTGTGATGTTTTCACGGCCCATGGGTAAGGCTCATTATGATGTATTCATGGCCAATGGGCAAGGCCCATTGTGATATGTATTAGGCCCATGAGCAGGGTCCGCCTATTGTGTATATGTGGCCCTTGAGTAAGGCCCATCGTGTTGTATGTTAGGCCTTTGTGCGAGGCCGTGAGCCCATTATATGTTTGGCTCTATGTGGCCATTCCTTGGGGGCAATGTTGGTTAAATGTCCACATTATCGAGGTCGATGGTTGACGCCGGTTATTGATACCGATTATGAGTATGTGACAGCATAGCATCATAATACATGACCATACGCATCATCTGCATGTTTGTTATGAGATGTGATTGACCATTGCATATGCCACAGGGCAGGTTGTTCATAGGGCTCCCTGATAGGCAGAGTTGCCCCATATGAGAGCATGACATGCATAGGATTGATGCATGACTGAGTTGTTTGACTCATGCATCTTGCATTATGTGTTATGATTACTGTACGCCCTAGCGACATCAGGGTCGTAGCCTCCACAGGTATTTCGTGGATGGCCAGATGGGACACCGGAAATCTGTTCTACATGGGGTGCTATAGATATCCCTGGGTGAAAGTCCCTAAACCCTCTTGGTTCCAGAGGTTGCTCCAACGTCTAGACCGAGTGGATGCATGAGCGCATGAGGGCCGTATACCGTTAGGCCGCGTCTCCCACTGTGTCGTGGTCGGTTGGAAGGGGGTACGGCCTTACCTGCCCGAGAGGAGGGGGCAATGCTAGGCTGAGTCTGACCAGCTCGAGGAATGGGTCCGCTATCGACGAGCCATGCCCGATATTGGCAGGCGGATAGTGAGGTCTCTTCCACTCACCTTGTCGTGCGCGATGGGGCGGCGATCTGGTTTGGAGTGTAATAGACCCCGGTGATTTCCCAGAGAGTAACCGTACTGATATGTGGACTTATTGACTAGGAATTGCATATCCATTCACTCATTCATTCACTATCCACTCGGGCTGGTGGTGCGTAACTATTTGTTACGTGTACCTTCGCATGGCCAGGATTTCGGTTGGGCGCGCGACTAACCTGAGATCAGGAGTTTACCACATTGAGTCTGACTATCCAAATTTAGGTATGGGACTGGTTTGGATAGAAGCCCCTTGTGATGGACCCCATAGCCTGCTATACTACGCTACTATCATCCCGACTTCACACTCCAGCATGGTCATTCCATTTGCACCGCATATTGCATTACATTCGCGGCCTATGATATTTTGGGTTACCTGTATTTTTGCATTTATATTGTTTAGATACGATTGACGCTAGTCGTGGACTCATCAGGAATTACACACTGCATCACATCCTCGGCATTTGATAATTGGCTCTTTATGACCCATCATCTGCATAGTTGTTCTATATTGCGTATTCTAATATTGATTGATTCATGGACTTGTCCGTATTTCTGCTTACTTTGTTATCATATAATTTATGATCTCGCCAGTATTTATGTTTACTCTGATAATTCCTGCTCTTGTCAGTATTTCTGCTACTCTGGTAATTTATTATCTTGTTAGTGATTCTGTTTATTTTGATATTGTACCATTTATGGATTACCAGCATTTTCGGTCTTGTATGATGATGGCATTGTGTTGAATACTAAGACTTACCTTGTGCACACACTTACACCACCCTCTAAGCTTTCTATAAGCTTATGCACGATAGATGCGTGCAGGCGATGTTAGGTGACAGCAGTGTTGAGCTTGGAGCGTGCGGCGGTCTTCTGGAGCTTGATTTTCGACATCATGTATTTCCCTTTCAGCATTGTACTCAAATGATTATATTAGTGGATATGTGATGATGATGTTACCTTTGTGAATTGGGTAATCTTGTGGTTATGCTTATTATGAGTTAAATATACATTGGAAAATCCTCCTTGTAGGATCCCAGGATCGGAATCTGGCGTATGGATGCTAGGAGCCGAGAATGGGGTACTATGGAGGCTGTCGGCACCGGATTCGGCGATCGGGATTCCTGTGAATCCGATCTCCGGGTTTGGGGCGTGACAGAAGTTGGTATCAGAGCATAACTTGGGAATACCTGAAGATAACATCACATATCTACTAATAGCTACCATTCACTCTATGATTGTTGAGAACTTAGAATAACTAGATTCCCGAGTTCGAATAACTTAGAGATTTTCTGATATAGCTCCCTACCGTTGAGATTGTGAGGCAGTATGGTATCCCAGTTTCGATTATTTCTGATCCAGGATTCGAGGTCCAGTTGGATCACCGTAGTGTTGATGAGGCGTTTTGAGAGCAGGAGGCAGAGATTCGCAGGCATTGTCCACATCTTTTAGGTGTTTGATTATGTTGGCCTGTTGTTATCGGATAGGATTTCCTTCCTTTGTGAGCTTTGTATTTGTTATGTTGTGATTTAAATTTCGAGGACGAAATTTTTATTTGGTGGGGAGAGCTGTAAGACCCGTATCCTAGCCTATATTATTCCGTAGGCTTCCGCGGTCCTCCCGGTCGAATTTCGACGACCTGTGATGTGTAGATAACATTTGCGCACACCTTGAGTGTCATCCTTTAATTCCGAGTCGGCTTGACCAAAGACCTATGTCATCGCGACCGCATCGTCACTGCGGTTCCAATGCCGCGTCTCGTGCGCCAATCCAACGAGTACATCAAAAGATGTACCCTTTACAATATTTGAGCCCTTGATTGATGTGGGGTCCACTTTGAGGAGTGCACACGTTTCCCTAGGTGGACCCACCCTAGAGCACCATTTCCCATGAGAGCTTTTAGTCAAATCTCTCTTACAAGTCATTATGAGGTTTTCTTCCCCATGCTCTTACAACTCATTATTACCCTCTTACAACCCATCATTTCACTCTCTCTCATCTCTCTACTCTCTCTCTTCTTCTTCATTTTTCTTCCCTAGCAAGTGAGGAGCTAAAACGTCCATGGCAACCCCCATTTCCAACCACCCTCTAGTTAGATCTCTCTCAATCCAACCCTCTAAACCCTATCTCGACCGTTAAATCAACCTCCTTGAAGCTCTAACACCTATTGGAGGAAGGTGGAGTCCGAGATCTAGAGGTGGGTGCTTCCCTCCTCTCTCTCTCTCCCTCTCTCTCCCTCTTTCTCTCTATTCCTCTTATGTTATGGACCCCACCTTTTGCATCGGGGCCGCCCTTCGTGGACGCAGGCCCTCTCGCGATGCATTTTATCCACCTTGTTATGCGACCATGGGACCACTTTGTGATGTATTTGGGGTCCACCGTCCAGCAGCAGGACGGTGGGATCCACCATGTTTTATGTATTGTAACCTCATTGTCCCGTGGACGGTGGGACCTTCCCTGCCGTGTACTTTAATCCACACCGTCCAGGCAGTATGGCCCATGTGATGTACTATCCACGCCGTGCATCAAGGTGGAACCCACGGTGATGTTTGCGTTTTATCCACTGCCGTTCAAAGGCTCCACACGTGTGAACCCACCGTCCAGATCCGTGGACGGTGAAGGCTCTGATGTATGGAATGAGATCCATACATCCAAACGCTGGATGGATCTGGACTTCCTGTTTTAATAAAATAATAATAATAATATATAATAATAAAATAAACTATTGTTGTGAGCTTTGCATGTGGACCCACCTGATGTGTTTGTTTCATCCAAACCGTTCGTTCAGCTTGTCTGGACGGACGTTGTAGATCTTCAACAAGATATATGTGTATATATACATAGGATATAAATGGAAATAAAGTACTAATATAATAGTATGATATGATATTATATGCATTGTATACATCTCATACATATATGGTGGGCCCCAAGTGGGACCCACCTTTTATTTGGACATGGATTGGCTGGACTACCACGCCACCATGTCCCACCTATATAGTTGTGTGTTGTAGCGACAACGGATCTGTGGGTCCCACATCATTGCATGTGTTGGATCCCAACCGCCCACCTGCTGTGGGGCCACACGGTGATGAATTTGTTTCATCCACACCGTCCGCACCTGACGGGACGGTCTTCGGCCGATAGATCAGGACAGCCCCTGTGGGGCCACGCCATGATGTATGTATGCATGTGGCTTGTACCCACGCCGTCCGTGTTGAGTACGCACATGCGGCCCACCTTGATGATGTATGTCCACGCGGATAGGGACCCACCGTAATGTATTTGTTTCATCGACACCGTCCATACCTCTCGGGACGGTGCTGGATTTGTTAGACGGTGCCAGGCCACCATAATATATGTGTTTCACCATCCGTCGGGACGTGGCCCACCCCACACGCGTGGGTGGGACCCACCTTGATATATCTAGTTTATATCCACCGTCCACTTGCCCAGGATGGTGGGACCCTTTGGGTGCATGTGTTTTATGCATGCCATCATCCAAAGCGTCGAGACACCCAGGATATTTGGAGTTTCCTTTCAAAACAAAATAAAAATAATATAAATATATATATATATATATATGATATGTACATATGTATATGTGGTGTGCCCATGTGGGACCCACCTGTGTGTGGATTTCATCCATAACGTCCGTCCATCTGGACGGGACCACTGTAGGAGTGGATTGAATCTACACCGTCCATCCCATTTGGTGAGCTCGTCCTAAGTCGTGAGAGAATGAGGCAGCTCCAAAAAAAAAAAAAATTCAATGGTCCACACCGTGAGAACTAGTGGGCTGGCACCCACCGTTGAAACCGTTTGAAGCCCACCTGCTGTATGTGTAGGGCCCACCTTGTTGTATATACACACCACCCATCCATTTTACCAAAACATGGGCTGACTTGTGAGGTCCACTATGATGTATAATTGCGTCGTCCATCCACTTTCTGGCCATGGGCTACCCTATGAGGGCCTGCTATGATGTATGTGTCACGCATATTGGCCCACCATGATATAGATGTTTTATCCCTGCCACCCATTCGAGAGGCCCACTTTGATATACTTGTGGCCTATCTATGAGACCCACCTTGATGTATTTTAAAGTCCATTAGTGAGACCCGATGTGTTGTATATATAAGGCTAACTGGTGCGGCCAATGGATGTAGCCCACTTGATGCATATGATGGCCCATTAGTGCGACCCATTGATGTAGCCCACTTGATGTGTATGAGGCCCATGTGCAGGGCCCACCCGTTACGTATATTAGGCCCATGTATAGGGCCCACCTATTGCGTATTTGAAGCCCATGAGTTGTGGCCCATTGTGATGTATTTGAGGCCCATGGGCGATGCCCGATCGATGTGATGTATGTGTGGCCGTTACGTTGCGTATGAATCCCTTATGTGGGCCACTCATTGGGAGCAATGTTGGTTAGATGTCCACATTGATGGGCAATGATGATGGTTAGATGTTCTCATTGTGACCTTCCCTTAGGCCTTGTTAGGCCCATTCTTATCGATCCCGATTGACGTGGCCGATTGCCGATTAGCAATCGAGACCGATTATCATGATCAATTGACGTGACCGATATACCGAATCTGACTATCGATCGATGCGATTGTCGTGACCGATTTGTTAATTTTGATTACCTTGACCGATTGTCGATTCCGATTGACGTGACTGATTTACCGAATCTGACTATCGATCGATGCGATTGTCGTGACCGATTTGTTAATTTTGATTACCTTAACCGATTGCCGATTCCGATTGGCGTGACCGATTTGCCGAAAGCTGATTATCGATCAATTCTCATTGTCGTGATTACCGATTAACCGACCGACTTCGATCGACGTGACCGATTTGCCGATTCAATTCTCGATTATTGATCTATCCCGATGGTTGTAATCGATTTGCCGATTCCGATTATTGATCTATCGATCGATTGCCGATTGATGATTTGATTGTGACCGATTGCCGACTTCGATCGACGTGACCGATTTGCCGATTCTGATTATTGATCTATCCCGATGGTTGTAATCGATTTGCCGATTCTGATTATCGATCGATTCTGATTGTCGTGACTGATTGCCAACTTCGATCGACGTGACCGATTTGCCGATTCTGATTATTGATCTATCCCGATGGTTGTAACCGATTTGCCGATTCTGATTATCGATCGATTCCGATTGTCGTGACCGATTGCTGACTCAACTTCGATCGACGTGACCGATTTGCTAATTTTGATTATTCTCGTGGTCGTAATGCCGATTCGATTGTCGAGGCCGATTTCGATTGCTAATGCCGATTGTCGTGACTTATATGATGAACATGCGACCCGTAGTTGAGACCCATTGTGACACGTATTAGGCCCATGATGCGTGGCCCATTTGATGTATTCATGACCCATGTGTAGGCCCCACATGTCATGTATTTGAGGCCCATGGGCAAGGCCCATTGTGATGTATTCACGGCCCATGGGTAAGGCTCATTATGATGTATTCATGGCCTATGGGCAAGGCCCATTGTGATATGTATTAGCCCATGAGCAGGGTCCGCCTATTGTGTATATGTGGCCCTTGAGTAAGGCCCATCGTGTTGTATGTTAGGCCTTTGTGCGAGGCCGTGAGCCCATTATATGTTTGGCTCTATGTGGCCATTCCTTGGGGGCAATGTTGGTTAAATGTCCACATTATCGAGGTCGATGGTTGACGCCGGTTATTGATACCGATTATGAGTATGTGACAAGATAGCATCATAATACATGACCATACGCATCATCCGCATGTTTGTTATGAGATGTGATTGACCATTGCATATGCACATAGGGCGGGTTGTTCATGGGCTCCACGATAGGGAGTTGCCCCATATGAGAGCATGACATGCATAGGATTGATGCATGACCGATTGTTTGACTCATGCATCTTGCATTATGTGTTATGATTATCGTACGCCCTAGCGACATCGGGGTCGTAGCCTCCTGGGTATATCGTGGATGGCCAGATGGGACACCGAAATCTGTTCTACATGGGGTGCTATAGATATCCCTGGGTGAAAGTCCCTAAACCCTCTTGGTTCCAGAGGTTGCTCCAACGTCTAGACCGAGTGGATGCATGAGCGCATGAGGGCCGTATACCGTTAGGCCGCGTCTCCCACTGTGTCGTGGTCGGTTGGAAGGGGGTACGGCCTTACCTGCCCGAGAGGAGGGGGCAATGCTAGGCTGAGTCTGACCAGCTCGAGGAATGGGTCCGCTATCGACGAGCCATGCCCGATATTGGCAGGCGGATAGTGAGGTCTCTTCCACTCACCTTGTCGTGCGCGATGGGGCGGCGATCTGGTTTGGAGTGTAATAGACCCCGGTGATTTCCCAGAGAGTAACCGTACTGATATGTGGACTTATTGACTAGGAATTGCATATCCATTCACTCATTCATTCACTATCCACTCGGGCTGGTGGTGCGTAACTATTTGTTACGTGTACCTTCGCATGGCCAGGATTTCGGTTGGGCGCGCGACTAACCTGAGATCAGGAGTTTACCACATTGAGTCTGACTATCCAAATTTAGGTATGGGACTGGTTTGGATAGAAGCCCCTTGTGATGGACCCCATAGCCTGCTATACTACGTACTATCATCCCGACTTCACACTCCAGCATGGTCATTCCATTTGCACCGCATATTGCATTACATTCGCGGCCTATGATATTTTGGGTTACCTGTATTTTTGCATTTATATTGTTTAGATACGATTGACGCTAGTCGTGGACTCATCAGGAATTACACACTGCATCACATCCTCGGCATTTGATAATTGGCTCTTTATGACCCATCATCTGCATAGTTGTTCTATATTGCGTATTCTAATATTGATTGATTCATGGACTTGTCCGTATTTCTGCTTACTTTGTTATCATATAATTTATGATCTCGCCAGTATTTATGTTTACTCTGATAATTCCTGCTCTTGTCAGTATTTCTGCTACTCTGGTAATTTATTATCTTGTTAGTGATTCGTTTATTTTGATATTGTACCATTTATGGATTACCAGCATTTTCGGTCTTGTATGATGATGGCATTGTGTTGAATACTTAGCACTTACCTTGTGCACACACTTACACCACCCTCTAAGCTTTCTATAAGCTTATGCACGATAGATGCGTGCAGGCGATGTTAGGTGACAGCAGTGTTGAGCTTGGAGCGTGCGGCGGTCTTCTGGAGCTTGATTTTCGACATCATGTATTTCCTTTCAAGATTGTACTCAAATGATTATATTAGTGGATATGTGATGATGATGTTACCTTTGTGAATTGGGTAATCTTGTGGTTATGCTTATTATGAGTTAAATATACATTGGAAAATCCTCCTTGTAGGATCCCAGGATCGGAATCTGGCGTATGGATGCTAGGAGCCGAGAATGGGGTACTATGGAGGCTGTCGGCACCGGATTCGGCGATCGGGATTCCTGTGAATCCGATCTCCGGGTTTGGGGCGTGACAGAAGTTGGTATCAGAGCATAACTTGGGAATACCTGAAGATAACATCACATATCTACTAATAGCTACCATTCACTCTATGATTGTTGAGAACTTAGAATAACTAGATTCCCGAGTTCGAATAACTTAGAGATTTTTCTGATATAGCTCCCTACCGTTGAGATTGTGAGGCAGTATGGTATCCCAGTTTCGATTATTTCTGATCCAGGATTCGAGGTCCAGTTGGATCACCGTAGTGTTGATGAGGCGTTTTGAGAGCAGGAGGCAGAGATTCGCAGGCATTGTCCACATCTTTTAGGTGTTTGATTATGTTGGCCTGTTGTTATCGGATAGGATTTCCTTCCTTTGTGAGCTTTGTATTTGTTATGTTGTGATTTAAATTTCGAGGACGAAATTTTTATTTGGTGGGGAGAGCTGTAAGACCCGTATCCTAGCCTATATTATTCCGTAGGCTTCCGCGGTCCTCCCGGTCGAATTCCGACGACCTGTGATGTGTAGATAACATTTGCGCACACCTTGAGTGTCATCCTTTAATTCCGAGTCGGCTTGACCAAAGACCTATGTCATCGCGACCGCATCGTCATTGCGGTTCCAATGCCGCGTCTCGTGCGCCAATCCAACGAGTACATCAAAAGATGTACCCTTTACAATATTTGAGCCCTTGATTGATGTGGGGTCCACTTTGAGGGAGTGCACACGTTTCCCTAGGTGGACCCACCCTAGGAGCACCATTTCCCATGAGAGCTTTTAGTCAAATCTCTCTTACAAGTCATTATGAGGTTTTCTTCCCCATGCTCTTACAACTCATTATTACCCTCTTACAACCCATCATTTCACTCTCTCTCATCTCTCTACTCTCTCTCTTCTTCTTCATTTTTCTTCCCCTAGCAAGTGAGGAGCTAAAACGTCCATGGCAACCCCCCATTTCCAACCACCCTCTAGTTAGATCTCTCTCAATCCAACCCTCTAAACCCTATCTCGACCGTTAAATCAACCTCCTTGAAGCTCTAACACCTATTGGAGGAAGGTGGAGTCCGAGATCTAGAGGTGGGTGCTTCCCTCTCTCTCTCTCCCTCTCTCTCCCTCTTTCTCTCTATTCCTCTTATGTCATGGACCCCACCTGTTTTGCATCAGGGCCGTCCTTCTGTGGACGCAGGGCCCTCTGCGATGCATTTTATCCACACTGTTATGCAGCCATGGGACCCGCCTGTGATGTATTTGGGGTCCACCGTCCAGCAGCAGGACGGTGGGATCCACCATGTTTTATGTATTGTAACCTCATTGTCCCGTGGACGGTGGGACCTTCCCTGCCGTGTACTTTAATCCACACCGTCCAGGCAGTATGGCCCATGTGATGTACTATCCACGCCGTGCATCAAGGTGGAACCCACGGTGATGTTTGCGTTTTATCCCTGCCGTTCAAAGGCTCCACACGTGTGAACCCACCGTCCAGATCCGTGGACGGTGAAGGCTCTGATGTATGGAATGAGATCCATACATCCAAACGCTGGATGGATCTGGACTTCCTGTTTTAATAAAATAATAATAATAATATATAATAATAAAATAAACTATTGTTGTGAGCTTTGCATGTGGACCCACCTGATGTGTTTGTTTCATCCAAACCGTTCGTTCAGCTTGTCTGGACTGGACGTTGTAGATCTTCAACAAGATATATGTATATATATACATAGGATATAAATGGAAATAAAGTACTAATATAATAGTATGATATGATATTATATGCATTGTATACATCGCATACATATATGGTGGGCCCCAAGTGGGACCCACCTTTTATTTGGACATGGATTGGCTGGACTACCACGCCAGCTATATAGCTGTGATGTAGCGACAACGGATCTGTGGGTCCCACATCATTGCATGTGTTGGATCCCAACCGCCCACCTGCTGTGGGGCCACACGGTGATGAATTTGTTTCATCCACACCGTCCGGACCTACGGGACGGTCTTTGGATAGATTGGACAGCCCTGTGGGGCCACGCCATGATGTATGTATGCATGTGGCTTGTACCCACGCCGTCCGTGTTGAGTACAGCACATGCGGCCCACCTTGATGATGTATGTCCACGCGGATAGGGACCCACCGTAATGTATTTGTTTCATCGACACCGTCCATACCTGGACGGCTTGGATTTGTTAGACGGTGCCATGCCACCATAATATATGTGTTTCACCATCCGTCGGGACGTGGCCCACCCCACACGCGTGGGTGGGACCCACCTTGATATATCTAGTTTATATCCACCGTCCACTTGCCCAGGATGGTGGGACCCTTTGGGTGCATGTGTTTTATGCATGCCATCTATCCGTCTTTAATCTGCACCCTAGACGCTGGAGTTTCCTTTCAAAACAAAATAAAAATAATATATTTTATATATATATATATATATATATATGATATGTACATATGTATATGTGGTGTGCCCATGTGGGACCCACCTGTGTGTGGATTTCATCCATAACGTCCGTCCATCTGGACGGGACCACTGTAGGAGTGGATTGAATCTACACCGTCCATCCCATTTGGTGAGCTCGTCCTAAGTCGTGAGAGAATGAGGCAGCTCCAAAAAAAAATAAATTCAATGGTCCACACCGTGAGAACTAGTGGGCTGGCACCCACCGTTGAAACCGTTTGAAGCCCACCTGCTGTATGTGTAGGGCCCACCTTGTTGTATATACACACCACCCATCCATTTTACCAAAACATGGGCTGACTTGTGAGGTCCACTATGATGTATAATTGCGTCGTCCATCCACTTTCTGGCCATGGGCTACCCTATGAGGGCCTGCTATGATGTATGTGTCACGCATATTGGCCCACCATGATATAGATGTTTTATCCCTGCCACCCATTCGAGAGGCCCACTTTGATATACTTGTGGCCTATCTATGAGACCCACCTTGATGTATTTTAAAGTCCATTAGTGAGACCCGATGTGTTGTATATAAGGCTAACTGGTGCGGCCAATGGATGTAGCCCACTTGATGCATATGATGGCCCATTAGTGCGACCCATTGATGTAGCCCACTTGATGTGTATGAGGCCCATGTGCAGGGCCCACCCGTTACGTATATTAGGCCCATGTATAGGGCCCACCTATTGCGTATTTGAAGCCCATGAGTTGTGGCCCATTGTGATGTATTTGAGGCCCATGGGCGATGCCCGATCGATGTGATGTATGTGTGGCCGTTACGTTGCGTATGAATCCCTTATGTGGGCCACTCATTGGGAGCAATGTTGGTTAGATGTCCACATTGATGGGCAATGATGGTTAGATGTTCTCATTGTGACCTTCCCTTAGGCCTTGTTAGGCCCATTCTTATCGATCCCGATTGACGTGGCCGATTGCCGATTAGCAATCGAGACCGATTATCATGATCAATTGACGTGACCGATATACCGAATCTGACTATCGATCGGTGCGATGGTCGTGACCGATTTGTTAATTTTGATTACCTTGACCGATTGTCGATTCCGATTGACGTGACTGATTTACCGAATCTGACTATCGATCGATGCGATTGTCGTGACCGATTTGCTAATTCGATTACCTTAACCGATTCGATTTCGATTGGCGTTGACGAACGTGATGCCGATTTGTCGGCCGATTTCGATCAATTCTCATTGTCGTGGATCGATTGCCGACTTCGATCGACGTGACCGATTTGTCGATTTCGATTATTGATCTATCCCGATGATTGTAATCGATTTGCCGATTCGATTATCGATCGATCGATTGTTGTGACCGATTGCCGATCGGATTGATCGATTGATCGATCGACGTGCCGATTCGATGCGACCGATTTCGATTATTGATCTATCCCGATGGTTGTGTCGATTTGCCGATTCTCGATTATCGATCGATTCGATTGTCGTGACCGATTGCCGACTTCGATCGACGTGACCGATTTGTCGATTTCGATTATTGATCTATCCCGATGGTTGTAACCGATTTGCCGAGGTCGATTATCGATCGATTTCGATTGTCGTGACCGATTATCGACTCGACTTCGATCGACGTGACCGATTTGCTAATTTTGATTATTGTCGGTCCCGATGCCGGTCGATTGTCGAGGCCGATTTCGATTGCCAATGCCGATTGTCGTTCTTATATGATGAACATGCGACCCGTAGTTGAGACCCATTGTGACACGTATTAGGCCCATGATGCGTGGCCCATTTGATGTATTCATGACCCATGTGTAGGCCCCACATGTCATGTATTTGAGGCCCATGGGCAAGGCCCATTGTGATGTATTCACGGCCCATGGGTAAGGCTCATTATGATGTATTCATGGCCTATGGGCAAGGCCCATTGTGATATGTATTAGGCCCATGAGCAGGGTCCGCCTATTGTGTATATGTGGCCCTTGAGTAAGGCCCATCGTGTTGTATGTTAGGCCTTTGTGCGAGGCCGTGAGCCCATTATATGTTTGGCTCTATGTGGCCATTCCTTGGGGGCAATGTTGGTTAAATGTCCACATTATCGAGGTCGATGGTTGACGCCGGTTATTGATACCGATTATGAGTATGTGACAGCATAGCATCATAATACATGACCATACGCATCATCTGCATGTTTGTTATGAGATGTGATTGACCATTGCATATGCCACAGGGCAGGTTGTTCATAGGGCTCCCTGATAGGCAGAGTTGCCCCATATGAGAGCATGACATGCAGGATTGATGCATGACTGAGTTGTTTGACTCATGCATCTTGCATTATGTGTTATGATTACATCGTACGCCCTAGCGACATCGGGTCGTAGCCTCCATGTGCATTTCGTGGATGGCCGGATGGGACACCGAAATCGTTTCTACATGGGGTGCTATAGATATCCCCGGGTGAAAGTCCCTAAACCCTCTTGGTTCCGAGGTTGCTCCAACGTCTAGACCGAGTGGATGCATGAGCGCATGAGGGCCGCATACCGTTAGCCGCGTCTCCCACCGTGTCGTGGTCGGTTGGAAGGGGGTACGCCTTACCCGCCCGAGAGGAGGGGGGCAATGTTAGGCTGAGTCTGACCAGCTCGAGGAATGGGTCCGCTATCGACGAGCCATGCCCGATATTGGCAGGCGGATAGTGAGGTCTCTTCCACTCACCTTGTCGTGCGCGATGGGGCGGCGATCTGGTTTGGAGTGTAATAGACCCCGGTGATTTCCCAGAGAGTAACCGTACTGATATGTGGACTTATTGACTAGGAATTGCATATCCATTCACTCATTCATTCACTATCCACTCGGGCTGGTGGTGCGTAACTATTTGTTACGTGTACCTTCGCATGGCCAGGATTTCGGTTGGGCGCGCGACTAACCTGAGATCAGGAGTTTACCACATTGAGTCTGACTATCCAAATTTAGGTATGGGACTGGTTTGGATAGAAGCCCCTTGTGATGGACCCCATAGCCTGCTATACTACGTACTATCATCCCGACTTCACACTCCAGCATGGTCATTCCATTTGCACCGCATATTGCATTACATTCGCGGCCTATGATATTTTGGGTTACCTGTATTTTTGCATTTATATTGTTTAGATACGATTGACGCTAGTCGTGGACTCATCAGGAATTACACACTGCATCACATCCTCGGCATTTGATAATTGGCTCTTTATGACCCATCATCTGCATAGTTGTTCTATATTGCGTATTCTAATATTGATTGATTCATGGACTTGTCCGTATTTCTGCTTACTTTGTTATCATATAATTTATGATCTCGCCAGTATTTATGTTTACTCTGATAATTCCTGCTCTTGTCAAGATTTACGCTACTGGTAATTTATTATCTTGTTAGTGATTCTGTTTATTTTGATATTGTACCATTTATGGATTACGGCATTTTCGGTCTTGTATGATGATGGCATTGTGTTGAATACTTAGACTTACCTTGTGCACACACTTACACCACCCTCTAAGCTTTCTATAAGCTTATGCACGATAGATGCGTGCAGGCGATGTTAGGTAACAAAGCAGTGTTGAGCTTGGAGCGTGCTTGGCGGTCTTCTGGAGCTTGATTTTCGACATCATGTATTTCCCTTTCAGCATTGTACTCAAATGATTATATTAGTGGATATGTGATGATGATGTTACCTTTGTGAATTGGGTAATCTTGTGGTTATGCTTATTATGAGTTAAATATACATTGGAAAATCCTCCTTGTAGGATCCCAGGATCTAATCTGGCGTATGGATGCTAGGGCACCCATCCCTCCCCCCAAAAATTTCAACTTTGGTTTGGAAGATATTGATGAAGGCAATCCCGGTTGAAGAACAGATTCAATCAAAAGGCATCCATATGGCTTCCAAACACATCTGCTGCTCCAATATCTTGCCATCATCTGAGTCCGACGGGCTAGGTAATGATTGGGAGTCCATCTCCCATCTTTTCTTGGATGGGGGCCTAGCTAGAAAGGGCTGGGATTTCATTGCTGCTTATTTCAGAATCAACATTCCTCATGCAATGTCGGTTGAACAACACCTAACCCAATGGTGGGCAACGCTTGCATTTGATGGCCACAAATCTGTAGCTGTAAAACTAGCCCCCTGCATTTTACTCTGAGAAGTTTGGAAAGTCTGGAACGGGGCTATTTTCTCCTATTCCAAGCCCCTCCCGCGCTCGCTGCTGCATCGCATTTCCTGGTGGATTAAGCAGCTCAAGAGCCAGGTCGATTCAACCTCTACTTCTCTCCACCCTCGGCGTGGATTGCAAATCCCGGGGCCCCCTATTCCTTCCATTGCTGACCACTCCCGTCTTCCTAACGAAATTATCACTTGGCGTCGGCCCCATGTTGGGTGGGTAAAAATCAACGTTGATGGGTTGTCAATTGGAAACCCGGGCCCTGCTAGTGGCGGTGGTCTATGCAGGGACAGCTCAGGTGACTTGATCTTTGCTTTTGCTGAAGGTTATGGCTCTGCCTCCAATACACATGCAGAACTCAGAGCACTACATGATGGTCTGCAGTTGGGCCTCCTAAAAGGGTTCCGTCAAATCATTCTCGAAACGGACTCTCAAGTTGTCTTTAGAATTCTTTCTGGCTCGGTTGCCCCAGGTTGGAAATGGTACCCTTGGATCGTCAGAATTACACTTTTGGCTTCTGCTGCCCATGTAATTTACTCCCACACATTCAGGGAGGGTAACGCCCTAGCTGACACCATGGCCAGGCTGGGCAGTACCTCCCAGTCCTCCTTTATCTCCTACTCCTTGGTGAATATCCCATCCCATGCCAAAGGGCTGATCTTCTTGGACAAGGTGGGGCTAGGCTCAATGAGAAACCATTAGAATTTCTATTTCCACATGATAGGCTGCCCCAGTATCTTTTTGTTCTGGGCAGCCCGAAATCCTCCTGTTTATTTTTGTCCAGTTTTTCTCTGCGTTTAGGCTTCTTTTCTCCCTTTGTCGGGTGCGGCCCAAATAGTTGTTCGGCCTCCCCTTTTTTGGATGTAATTTCCAATGATTAATGAAAAAATTTCAGTTGAAAAAATAAAATAAAAAAATACATACATATAAATACATACATGACCTGCGTTAGGACATCTCAGCTGTATATAAAGTTGGACTGATTATATGGATAATCAGGTCCAAAGCACCAGGCTGATCAACCCTTGATAACACCACACCTGATTAAAATGAGCAGGTGGTTTAAAACAACAATTATTACCATAAATGCAACATGAACCTGATTGTTAACAGTCCAATCTAGGGTCCAGGTCAACTACATGGTAAATCTAAACTGATGTACAACTCTAATGTTTTTTTTAACCTTTTTCACCTTCCATCTAGCAGGACGCAAACAACATCAAAACTAATACACACAGGAGGATTTAAGCCGGGACACAGCTCAAATATCCTATAGCTACATTTAAGAGTGCATGTAGAGAGAGCAATGGTTGGTCTAGCAAACAATTATATATGTACACACACACACACAGAGTTTACCAAATGCTGAGTGTCAGATGGTATCAGTCTACAACACCAACCAAATGCAGACCTATGGAAATATAATCCAGAAATGGGCCTCCAAAAAACAAACTTTTCTTAAAACAAGAAAATGTGTAGTGAAAAATCACTGCTAGAGGACCAGTTGAAAAGTGCCACCAGCTGACTAATCATATCATGGAAAGGAATGGACGACACAGAACTTATATAGTGGCATGAAAACATAAACAATCATGGGCAACAAGACAAGCCTAGAACAACATAACCAAGAGCGATCATCAGGTATTCCATACATCTACAAGCATAACCAATAGTAAATGTACGATTAAACAAATAGTGAAATAATAAAATCCAACAAGCCCGACTTGCAACACCAAAGTTATAGTCCCCCAAGCCTTCCCTGCAAAGCCTTGATAAGTGATTGTGCCCCTTTACAGCCCCTCATCCACTCATTACCAAACATGTAATATTAAAACCATAGACTCCAAAGCATCTACAGCTCTAAAATTCAAAGGCATGGTCATGGATGAGGTAGCAAACTGCTATAGTAAATCGCCAATCTCATATCTTTCAATAGCCAGTTCTTCAAAACATCACAAGTACCATAAGCTAAACTCCAAGCAACCACCATCTCACAAGATATCCAAAATAGTGAGTTCACTCTCTCTTCTAATCCCCACAACACAGTAAATGCGGGAGCCCAAAAGATTAAAAAAAGTGCCCACGTAAAAACAAGAAACTGGGGAAAAAACCATAACCTAATTATGAAGGTACCTGAGATGTATTAGAAAAAACATTCATCATTCTAAAAACCACAAAATCATCACAAAGCTCAAAAATTCAAAGGAATAATAACCAAAATGAGGAAAAATCACATATAACACACACATACATATACGCATATCTTTCATGTTAACTATTTATGATATGGACCCTAAGTTATATTTTTGATTGGTTATGGTAAGTGAATAAGGTAATCTTTTAGATTAAGACATTTCTTTTTTTCTTTTTTTTTTTTTTTTAAATAAAATAAAATTAAAATTGTATCTCTTAACTGATCTCCAAAAATTTCTCCCTAGACATCCCATCTCTCTATGTATAATTTCCCCATTGTTAGTGGAATAAACATACATATATGTAATCTTATGGTTTAACATGACTCATTGGTAATCACATGGAAAGAGTTAGCTATCTGTGAGCAATTATTTTAAGGTGCTTGTGGACTTGGTGTTATTGACATACACTGAAGAAAATTTTGAGGTGAAGAAACTTCCATTCCTTGTGATATAATCATAAGTAGAATATAATACATATATTATGAGCAGCAATGATCTATTCAGACATTCCACAAGAGAGGAAGAAAGCTTTCTCTAGAGGCATATTCAGCACCACACACTATTAAATTTAGCCAATGCATTCAGAAAATTCTGGCAAAATTATTAAATGATAAATTTCATACTATCTAATAAGCTTCCAGATGTCAAAATGCTAAACTTTTCCCACGGTACAACAATTAGGAGGATATATCCAACTTACATCAACGTCTCTTGCTTTCAAATTCTTTGGTTTTACCAAATTAGGATTTTTGATCTCAATAACACCCTGCATGCCCTTCTTTTTCTGCTAAACATCAGGCGCAGTTACATAAAAGAAAAAAGTGAGTACATATAATGACAACTAAGTGGTGCAAAATGAAATTGTTAGGATGTAACGTAAGATTCCCAAAGTAAGAAGAGAAAGAAAAGCACAAAAGAAGCAATAATCAGAGAGACATTCCACTGACCTCAGTTTTTTCTTCAGATTCTTCTTCGTATTCCTCTTCTTCTTTATCTTTAACTTCTTCCTGATGGTATAAAAGTTTTTGCTTAAAACCCAAATGGATAAAACATAAGTGCAGGCAAGACAATAACGACAAAATGAAAAACTATGTAGCTAGTTTTATAGTTTCACAATCATTCAACCTCAAAGTGGCTATGAGTGGCTCCTAGCATATGTACATGCCTTTTCCTATGTAGCTACTGTCAGTGATATCAACTTGGTCTGTACAAGAGAATGCTTAAATCATCTGTATGCATGTTGGGTCTTCCCAAAATTGCCTATTGAAGCACTAGGCTCTCCCAGCGTGGAAGTAGCTCCTGATGAAAACATCACAAGCAAGGGTTAATAAAGGGATCAGTCCAAACATACATGAGCAGAAATACTAAAAGGGAAATGCACATCAGGTGGGCCACCCATGCATCGAGCATTCTTCACATGTCTGCTTTTAAATTTAGTTAATTCTTCTCACACTCATGCACTAGCCTACCTGACAAGTGGACTGGCCTTAGCAAGAATCATACAAAAGACAGCTTGCGAGGGGATTATCCATTATAGCTGCTCACACCCGAATCACAAAACAAAGGAGTCAGGTGGGGCAGACTACTCCTTACTAGTTAATTCTTCACATGATGTTTGTTTGCAAAACTGATAAAGGGTCCAAAGTGGGTTCATGTACATCACAAGCCTAGTGTCTAGAGATGGTCTTTGGCCCGTAAGATATCAATGATTGATGCACTTACATGTATCTATAATGCCAAAAAAATAAATAAATAAATACATACAACCAATCATGCCACAACCAAAACAAACAACCCATGACAAGCAAGTAATCAATGCGCTAACACCAAATACAAAGCTGTCAAAAACAATCTATGCATTGCTACCCAACAACATCAAGCACTTTAAGTGTTATCGATTACAAACAGTGATTGAGGGCTGATGGTGAACAATAATAAAAGGTGGTTAGAACCAATATATCTAACGTACGGGGACCAGCAATCATACATTGATTAATAGCTCGGTTACTAAAAACAGAGTATGGATTCGACTGAAAACAGGGTATTGATTGCAGCTATGAAATACTGAAAGTGAAGCATGCCACAATCCTTAGATGATCCAATTCCAGGTGAAGATAAAGGCATGAGATCAATCAAAACATCATAATAAATGTGGTAGAATACCCTTGGTTTAAAAAAGAAGAAGAAAAAAAAACAACGGTGTCCGATCGTTTAGGGTTTTCGGTCAGGAACTACAAAATTGAAATGGAAGAGAGAGAAATCGGAGATTTAGGGTTTTACTTTTTAGGGTTTTTAGGGGTTCTCGGGTTTGGCGGAAGGAAGCTTACAGGGAGGATCCGATCAGTGTGGAAATCCCAAGAATCAGAGGAGATTGAGGGATCCAATGAGCGGAAGATGGGACTGAAGAACTACTGTTCGTCCTCCCTGCCACCGCTTCGAGCGAATTTAGAGATATGGCCACGGAGAGAGAGAGAGAGAGAGAGAGAGAGAGAGAGAGAGAGAGAGAGAGAGAGAGAGAGAGAGAGGGGAAGAGAGAGAGTGAGAGGATTAGGGAAGGAGAGAGAGAGGGAGGAAGATGAAAGAAGGGGGTAGGGAACAAAGTGAGAGAGAGAGAGAGAGAGAGAGAGAGAGAAATGGGGGGAGTTTTGGGCGCAGCTACGTTTCGAGCGCCCGCCCATTTTTCTGCGTTGGACCCATGGACGGTCCTAGAAGGGGCTCTATGGGGCCCACCATGATGTATTTTCTTTATCCGTTCCATCCATTAATTTTAGTAAATAATTTTACTAAATAATCTTAAAAATAAAGTAGATAGAAGGCCTAAGTGGACCACACCATAGGATGCACATGTGATTTAATCTCCATGTTTCCTTCCGTGTGGTCCACTTTAGCCTTCGATCTAACTAATTTTTGTTTTCATGCCCTATAATAATATTTCAAAATAGATGGATGGCTTAGATAGAGCACATATGTTTTTTAATACCCTATAGATCCCCTTACACCACTGTTAATTATTAATGGTGTGACACCTTTTTAGCTACGGCTTAAAACCGTAGCAAATATAACTATGGTTTAAGTCTGTAGCAAAAAACTAACGTGGTCTGTAACCTTTGCCCCCTTTTTTTGGTAATGACTATCGACAGATGCATTCAGATGACTAAGATTGATACTTGGAATGAAGCCTGTTTTGGTTTGAAGGGGAGTGTTGGAAACGTCAAACCCAAACGACGTTTTTTTAAGCATTATCTCCCAGCAACATTTTCAAGTTTTGAATTCCATGAACGTTTCCAGCATTATCTCTCAGCTCCACCGTTTCAAAACTTTTGAATTTCCATGTTCTGTTACATGCACCTAATGAATACCACATTGGACAATTTTGTAATTTCACAAAGACTCCAGACGCCTATATATTGCTTCCCTATATCCGGTTATAGCAATGAAATAAAATAACAATTTCCAGTAAAAAAAATAAAAATAAAATTTGTTGGGACTGTTTGTAGGAACCTGCTACTCTCGAGATTTGAACATAGGACCTTCCACTTTGATACCATGTCAAATAACAATTCACTCCAAAAGCTCAAGCTATCAGAGTGTGGTGTATCAATGTATATCAAGGGACTTAATTACTTTAATACCCCCCCTCACGTGCGGGGTGGGAATTCTGCATGGGAACATACTGACAAGGGTGGAGGGATGCTTACACCATAAATATGCCTCGTTAAAATATTATTCTCCCACGGGGAACCAGGAAAATCAGGTCCAGCTCAGGGACTGGGAAATCAAGCCCGGCTTATTTATGGTCTGAGCATCCCTCCACCCTTGTCAGTATATTCCTGTGTGAAGTTCCCACCCCACACGTGAGGGGGGGTGTTGAAGTAATTAAGTCCCTTGATATACATTGATACACCACACTCTAACAGCTTGAGCTTTTGAAGTGAATGATTATTTGACATGGTATCAAAGTGGAAGGTCTTATGTTCAAATCTCGACTACAAACAGTCTCAACATTACAATGGTGATTTGCCTCCTCTAAGGGCAAAGTATCAGTAACATTTACTGTGTTTTCCTGTCTGGCTATAAGATTACATGAATTTATTAAAACCCTTCGAGCGCTAAACTAACGAGGATGTAATTCAGTAATTGACGCCTCATTCACAGACCATGGATGTAATTTGTTCTTAGATTGATCCGACTCACTTGCCTGCGAGTCGTACTCGCCCACAGGCATGTCTGATGTCATTCTGCTAGCCACGAAAAATGCAGGCTGTGAAGGTGAAGGGAGAGTAACAGAGTAGCTGTTGAGCATGAGAACAACCGTCGACATGTTGGGTCTTACCGCAACATCTTCTTGAACACATAATAATGCAATGTGGATGCATCTCATCACTTCAGTTCTTGAATAGCATTCTCTCATACTGGAATCCAATAACTCTACGAGTGTTCCTTCCTTCCAATGTCTCCATGCCTGCAGCAAGTCATCAATATGCAAATTTGAATCCAATCCAATTCTCAAAACGAAGGAGATACTCTGAACACATGAGGACAAGTGTGAGATCAGGGCCAATCGTTAAGTGGATGGGTGGGGCCGATTGGTAAACCATCTCGTGCGTGCTAATGGTATATATGGAAGTGCTTTACTATACTTACGTAGCTTAGAAGGTCCTCTGCACGATTTGACTCATAAAAAGAATTATTCTTCTGGCCAGTCACAATCTCAAGAAGTAAAACACCAAAGCTAAATACATCAGACTTCACCGAGAAAAGTCCGTGCATCGCATACTCTGGGGACATGTATCCACTGCATACAGTCATCGATAAATGATTTAGTCTGATTTTGATTAACCAATCTAATTTATTCAAAGGGACATCAACTGATTAATTTCGGAAAGGTTTGAATTATATTCATGGCATGTAACCAGGAGCCAGATTTTGTTAGAGCATAAGATATCTATGTACATCTATGCGTATATAGTTGTACATACTACAGATAAGCATGTGGATGAATTATATGTAGCCACTAGTGAAATAAAGTTTTTATATATATATATATAATTATTTATTTTTTTGGCATAACGAAAATGTACAGCCAGCCAAGGTTGAAACACTTACTATGTCCCAGCTATTCTACTGGTATTGCCTTGAGTTTGGTCCACTCTAAATATCTTTGCCATCCCGAAATCCGAAATCTTGGAGTTCATATCTGCATCTAACAAGACATTGCTAGCTTTGAGATCCCGATGAATAATCCTCAGCCGAGAATCTTCATGAAGATAGAGAAGCCCTCGTGCGATCCCTCCGACAATTTTGTAACGTCTTTCCCAATCCAAATATGCCCTTTTAATAGGATCTGTGCACTCATCCAAAAGCAGCTCTAGTTATGCGAATTACTTCATCAAACTAAATGAAACATGGGAATCATTTATAGTAGACATGATTTCCGTATCATATGAGTCTGGCCTGACTTGAAAAACAAATGCTAAGGCAATTTACTGAGGAGAGACTGAAGAGGTGATTTGCAGGATCTGGTGGGGTCATTCATCTGGTGGATCCTACCATGAATGCACCACTGCTGCGCAAATCATCAGGTTGGGCAAAAGTGTACAAAAAGGGGGGGGGGGGGGGTGGGGACTGTTAACCCACCTTATGAATCCGAAGCCTAAAGGCCCATAACGGGTCATGTTCATGGTAGGCTCAAACCAGTGAATGGTCCATAGTCACAAATGTATGTGACACTAGAACAAATGGCATGAATTGCGTAACCTCTTCAATCTTTCCCTGTAACAGTTGCCTTAGCATATCTGAGTCTGAAATCCATATAGAAAGATGGAGAAGTGCAAATTGAAATGGGGTCAAACCAAATATAAATTTGTCTAAGCTTGTGTTGGGAACATATTCGTAGATGAGTAGCTTCTCCTCTCCTTCCAAACAGCAACCCAAGAGCCTAACAAGATTTCTGTGTTGAAGCTTAGCCACTAATGCGACCTCGTTCTTGAACTCCTGTACACCTTGTAAAGAGTTTGCAGAAAGCCTCTTCACAGCTATTTCTTGTCCATCCAAAAGCCTACCCTGCAAGAATTCAAGGACTTGATCATATTTGTCATGAGTAAGACTACAATCTACTTATGGAGGATCGAAATTTTATACTGATTGAATGATCTGAACCATCCAATTGGTGGCAGCAAAATGGATGGTATAAAAAGAATCAGCCGGGAGAAATCATATTGTCAAGGTTGTCCAATTTCTGTTATTTTTGCCTATCATATATATATATATATATATATATATATATATATATATATAGAGAGAGAGAGAGAGAGAGAGAGAGAGAGAGAGAGAGAGAGAGAGAGAGAGATATATATATATATATATATATATATAGAGAGAGAGAGAGAGAGAGAGAGAGAGAGAGAGAGAGAGAGAAGTGCTCATGGACCAGTTAGTACGTACTACGTACGAACTTTTTTGAGAACCCATCATACGTGATGTTGATCCAAAATCTGAACCGTTCATGTGCAGCAGCACCTAGTGAAAACCCCCAGGACCAAGTTTTACTAGGTTTTCACTAGGTGTTGATCCAAGTTTTACTAGGTTTTCACTAGGTTCCAAAATCTGAATCGTTCATGTGAAGCAGCACCTAGTGAAAACCCCCAGGACCAAGTTTTACTAGGTGCTGCTTCACATGAACGGTTCAGATTTTGGATCAACATCACGTATGATGGGTCATCAAAAAAGTTCGTACGTAGTACGCATTTAACTAGTTCGCAGTGAGCGTTTTATATATATATATATATATATATATATATATATATATATATATATATATATATATATATATATATATATATTTGTGGGAAAAGGTACTATGCGCTCGAGCGTAAAGCGGTCGTCCATGAGGTCGAGCTGGGGTGGGCCCCACCGTGATTCCTTTCGAAGATCCACACTGTCCACCAGATGTACCACTCCAAGTGGGACCTACATGGCTGGAAATAGACTGTCCATCGAACTCATGTGGGCCATACCTTTTGAAAACATAAGTATACACGTGAAAACATATAAAATCACTTAGTGGGGCCCACCAGAGATGTGGATACCACCTGAAAATTAGTCTAAAATTACATCCGAGTGGGACACACATGATGGACGGTGTTGATCATCAAAAAACGTCTCAAAAGGGGGCCACAAATGATTTTGAATGTTTGAATGGTGCACGGCCCCTCTTCACTTCTGGACGTGGTGTGGCCCACAAAAGTCTTGGATGGACGTGATTTTCAGCCGTGTAGGCCCGTCCAGGGATAGTGCATCTGACTGATGGGATAGATGTTCGAACGGCATCACAGTGGGGCCCACCCCAGCTCGACCTCATGGAGACCGCTTTACGCTCGAGCGCATAGTACCTTAATGTGGCCACAATTTGGGTAATCTATATTGTGGTACACGTATGTCATATGTATGGTGAATAAATCAGGAAAACTTAAAAATTGGTGGTGGTGCAACCCAAGTATCTTTCACTATATGAAATGCAGTTTTTCTTAGTATGGTAGGCAGTTATTACCTTGTAAACGGAACCAAATCCGCCTTCTCCAAGCTTATTAGCTGCTGAGAAGTTGTCTGTGGCAGCTCTAATGGTACCAAAATCATATTGCAATGACTCCACACCTATGCTCTCCGTCTCATCTACTAAACAGTTGCAAATAACAAAAATACAAATCAAAAGCATGAATATTATCTCCAACTAGAGGAATTTACTTAAATTAGGGTCTTTATCTATTTTTCCCTACATCTGGGATAATAGCAAGAGATACCATCTCAAAAAGTTATCCAAATAGAACACAAATGTTGAGCATTCTTATCTCCTAACTTCAAGTGAGATGAGTATTTCCAATTAAACTCAGGAGTTAGCTGTGTTCTCTTCTTAATTATTTATTTAATTTTATTTTTTTCAAAAGAGGATTTTCATTAATGTAGCACATGTACAGACAGAGGCTTTCGGGTGGGAGAACAGAGCAAAACACCTGCCCCACCTATCATATCCTATACAGAGGAAAAACCCCGACAGTTAGCTGTGTTCTGCAAAAATGCTGGAAAGATATCCAGCGTGGCAACTGGCAGGGCCAGTTTTTATTTTGGTCCGAATTTTGAACTACTCAAAACTAATTTGATTTTTCTTGGACTTCGTCCGGCACTTTGTCATTTCTAGAGGCTATTACCAGTCAATGTTTTCTTTGCCTTCCTCCTTAGCGAACAAGCACAGATGGTAGAGAGAAGCAGAACAGCAACAACAACAATTGGAACAACAATGGCAACCACTATATGAGATGAGTTTCGCTTTCTTCCTGCATAAACAAATACAGTTATTTATTTATTTATTTTTAAACTTGAATGAAAATACATGCAAAGAAGAAACTAAAATTTAAAGAAACTAGACTAATAAATGATCAAATAGTTGAAATTAACCATGTGTTCTTTCCATCTTTTTTTTTTTTTTTTTTTTTTCCAATTGACTGTGAAGATCGTACTCCCAATTTCATTAACATGCAAGTTCGCTTATGGTGCATTGATTAATCCAAGATTCGCCAATACGTTGCTTTTTTAATTGGATTGGTGAAAATAGGAAGAAGCAAACAAACGTGTATCGGCCATTCATGGATTGACCAAAACAAGGAACCAAATGTGCACTTTGAAGATGGCCTGTGGGTTTAGTATATGGATATGATAGGCGCCTGTGGATCTTTTTGTTGTCCAGGCCCACCCGAATTACTGTAATTTCTCCCCCGTTTCAATGGGAAATGCTTGGTTTTTTTTTTTTTTTTTTTTTTTTTTTTTTTTTTAAGGAAAAAAAAAAAAGCTAGTCAAGTGTTTGCTTGACGGTTGTAGTAGATTGCTACAGTAATCGAGCTACAAATCCTATGGGACCACCTCCAGGCACCTTGTGTCCTTCTCTATATCAGATTTTTGTAAAATTATGAGAAATCCAATTTCTCATTTTGAAAAGTCTTCATTTTCATAAAATCAATTGATTGAAATAATCGGGTTCATAACCATTGATCAAAATTCATGGGATCTATTATTATTATTATTATTATTATTTTAAACAGAAAGGTGGGATCTATTCAACTTATTAAAATTCGGAAATTGAATCATTCATATTATCTGATTATTCGTAAGGCTAAAGAAGTGAATTTCCTAAGGAACTCCCTCAAATCTTTAGTCTACCATTCTACTAACCAAAATAGTAAGAGCAGCCACGAAATGTGATGATATCTTGATCTAAATCAAATTAGTGAACAATCCATATTTGTAAAATTAGTTAATCGTGCCTCCTATTAGTTAATTCTCAAGTCTTTGTAGAATCTAAATGGTGTTATGCTTAAATCCTTAAATAAATTAAGATAAACATGTAAATAATGTCATGTCTACTGGAAAAAGAATATTGATAAAAAGGTCTAAGGCTCTTTTCCTATGATACAAGGATTAGGATCCTTCACTAGTCACCTTTGAAGCTAAGATTTCCACAGGGTAAGCTACAAATCTAAAATTAACTGACTTGACTCGAGCTTACCCCGGCACTCACTCGGTTCACTTTCCTGTTGGCTCAATCAACTCGCTACAACCGGGTCAAACTATTTTTTGTAAAATATATAGGTAGTGCAATAGGCTTGACCATTACAAGATAAAACAAGGTCTTTAACTGGTGTGAAAAGCATTTCGATAGTTTTTACTTCTTCCATTTTGCGTCTTCTCAAAGAAATAAATAAAATAAAATAAAAAGTCACGGAACATAAAAACTAGATCAGCCTTCAAGTCAACTTGACCCTGAACTGGAATGGATAGTTGAACCTATTAATGTCAAAATGCACAATCTAAATGGGTAAGGTCACTTGAAAACTGGCCAATTTTGGACAACCATTTGAAGAAAGTAAATAAAACTACATCAACCAAAACTCAGACCTGTAATTTCCACTCAAAAGCAGAATAATTGTTAACTCCTTTTGTTTTTTCATAATTTTGTAATAAGATTTCCTGGACTAAATGGACCAAAGTGGGTTGAACCAGTTGGAACAAATTAAGGTCCGGTCTGGCTTTTAAAACATGGCTTCTTAGCACCGGGGTGATGTATGTGGGTGGGATCCCTTACCGTGGGGCTCTCACTGTGATGTATGTTTCTTATATCCACGAGTCCATCCATTTTAAAAACTCATTTTAGGGCATGATCCCAAAAGTGAAGTAGATCCGATGATAATACAGGAAACACTGGTAATCAACCATTAAAAATTTCTGGTAGACCCCAAAAGTTTTGAATCAAGCTGATATTTGTGTGGTCTCTTCATCCAGGTCTTTGTGATGTTATCAACAGGTTGGATGGAAAATAAATATTCGGGTGGCTGCCGTGAAGTTTTTAATGGTGGGGATTGGATTGTGCCTTAAAATGAGTTTTCAAAATGGATAGATGATGTGGATTTAAGGAACATAAATTGTGGTGGGCCCCACAGTTAGGGATCCACCCAAACGACGCCCCCTGTTGGTGCTGAGCTGGAATTTGTTTGGAAGATCTAAGTCAGATCAGAAGCAAGCAAGCGAAGAAAAAAAAAAAGAGGGGGGAGAAGGGAGCGTGGGAAGCCATGTCTAGGGAAGGTGAATCAAGCGAAGGCCCATCATCGGTTCAGTTCGAGCTGAATGGTGGGAACTGTTGATACTGAAATTTAATTTCATGGTGTGTTAGCTCATTGATGTAGGACACGGCACCGATACATTCCTAGCTTGGTCTGACCAAAAGAAAGTGAACCGTAAATTGGCTATAACTTTTGATCCAGGTATCGTTACAGGGCACACAACCTATCAATCTTTACCGGAATGGCCCATCTAAGGTAAACTGACATACAAAGTGGGTCGCATCTGTCTATTCCATTAGAAAACATGCACTTTCAGCTCAAAAATGAAAAAAAATTAAGTTATTATTTTTTATATACTATTTTTAGTGCTTCTGATTTTTGAAATATTTGTTTATTTTTAGAGTTCTGGATGTTTTTTTTTTTCAAAAACTTTTAATCATGCTAGGTCTCTTCTAGCAAAAGTTTAATTGGAATTTTTATTTTTAGAAATTAAGCTTTAAAAGAGTTTTACTAAAGTTTGAATTTTTATTAGAGTTACAATTTTGCTATTTTTAGTAATTACGAATTTTCGTTTAGTTTTTTTTTTTTTTTTCCTCTTTATTAATGGTGTAACAGGGACACATACACATTTGACAATTATTTATCAATCAATTTATTTTGGATTTTATTAAAATTTATTACTATTTCTATTTCTCCTCATGGATTTGAGAAATCTCTGTGAGGAGTCCAAATTGAAGCTCCATCAATTTAGAGTAATTATCCTCAGAGGAAGACGGTGCTCGACCGCATCATTGCATCACTCTTGAATCATCTCGGGATGATGCCTTTCGTTTTTGATATTGTGTGTCCAATCAGTGAAAAAAAAAAAAAAAAACTTGGAACGATGTTGAATATATCCCAAGGATGGTTAGTAATTTGATCCCTGGGGACAAAAGCAAAAGAAGCCGATAGGAAAAGGAAAATGAAGGAAGATCCTTCAGAGTCAAACGGAGCAGATGCCGGGAATGCAGAAGAAGGTAATGAAAAATGATGATGATGATGCATGAATGATTCTGTACCAAACTTTGAACTTTGATAGGCAATTTCTAAGCTATCCTTGTAAATTTCAATATTGAGAAATGAAGAATTGCAACTGCACTTAAATATATAAATAAATAAAAATCGATCCCTGGGATGAAAATTAAAATAAAAAGAAAAAAAAAAAAAAAAAAAAAAAAAAAAAAAAAGAAAAGAAAAGAAAAGAAAAGAAGACATGTATCGTTTGGTGAAATGCTAAACAATTCAGCTTGGTCCTCCTAGTCTAATGATGATGGCCCTCATGTGTTATATCATATGAGAGTTTAAACGGTGGTGGTGCACACATGAGCTACCTGAGGCACATGTGTCAGATCACAAACCTCAGGCCACAAAGATAGCCATGTTTGGTCATAGATGACAAGCATTTAGAGGGATGTTTTACATTAATTCGAATAAAATAAAAATCAGAACCAAGACGAAGACATCAATGCTTACCAGTTTCGGTCCTATTAGTGGACGGAGGAAGAAGAGGAGCTTGAGGAGAAGGAGCCGCTGCAACAGCTAAGTCCTGATAGAACTTGTACAACTCATACCTCAAATTACAACTCCCCCTAACAACTCTCCCACCTTCCTTTCCATCACAGCATCTCGGAATCTGAGTGATAGCATCTTGCAGGCAAATATTGCAATCACTTCTGGATAAATCTCTTGTGCACTGCATGAGCCCATATATGTTTAGGAAGTTCGTGACATTCACTTCTCCAGTAGCATACATGGCTGTTGAGGATGAATCCAAAGCCGCTTTCGAAGCAAGATTTTTCATCAGATCCCCCAACACCCGGTTGAACTGACTTGGGTCTGATACATTCTGAGTGTTCCACATGTAAAAGGTTGGGGAATTTGCGGACGAGCCGAAGAAACTTTCATTTGAGTAGCGCAAGAGGCAATCATCATACCATATAGTTGCAATCCTGTTGTTGGGACACTCTGTGATGATTCGTTGGCTTGCGGTGTTGAGGCAATCACGACATACATCCGGTCTAGTGTCGCCTCTGCAGAGGACAAGACCGAAGACTCGGTCTGGATTTTCCCCAATGGTCGCATTGTAGAAGCCGGTGAGCGTAGCATTAGAAGCTAGGGAAGGGAGAAGGATGTTGAGGTTTGTTGCAAAAGTACTATTGCTGGTGTAATTAGCTGTATTTGAACAAATGGTAAAGAGATAGTCTGCAGTACTGGTTCGAACATGTGACAGGAAGAATAGTAGAGATGAAAGGAAGAGAAACTGAAAGGGTTTTGAGAGGTTTGGGGCCATCATTGTTTGATCTTCTGAGGTGTAACTCCAATAGAGGAAATGCTTAGAGGCCCTTCAGGAGAGATGAAAGATGTTGTGAACCCATGGCAAGCTAAACCCGAACCCGGCTGTCTCAACCCGACTTTGACTTGGGTTAGGTTGGGTAGTTTGACTGGATTGTATGTTTGACTTTCAGCGCCCATCGTTTTCTTAAGGGAAATGGACCGTATTGGCCTCGATGTATGGTCAAATTCTCTAAAAAGATTCAACCTTTCAAATATTCCCTAGATAGCTTTCCGACAAGCTTTGAAAATTACTAGGACCAAAATGCCCTTTGTCATTGGTTAGTTGTAATGTTTTTCAGTGAATAAGAAGTTACGTGGTATTTATGTTAAGAAAGTGACGTGTATGGAACCCTTTTTTTGGGCGTGGGCAAGGCTCAACTTGTGGGGCCCACACTGATGTATGTGTATAATTCATGTCACCCATCTTTTTTGTCATGTCATTTTACAGCTAGGGCCCAAATATCAGCCTGATCTAGAGCTAGTGTGGGCCATATGATAAAAAATAATGGCGATAGTGTCACCCACTATTGATACTTTCTAGGTTCACTGCAATGTTTGTTAGAAGTGAACACCACACAAGGTGGGACTTTTTGGGTGCACGGCGAGCTGACCGACAAGGTGGATGCATGGAACGGATCACCCCATTGTAGGACTTAGGCTATGTTACCAATGGCTAACCTTTCATTTGGTAGTAAATGATGTTCACTCCCCAAGTATAGGGTTGTGATGTAGTAATAAACTCGGTAAGACCGAGGTCGAATCCACAGGGACTGGAACTTGTACGTTATCTGAAACTAACTAGGGCTAGAACTAGAATGAGATGAATTCTAAATCAGATGAATATGAGTGAATAATTGTGAAATAATTATCTAAACTTAAGAGAATTCAGAGGAAGGAAACTAGGGATTCAGAGGATCCACTTGTAGAGATCAGGGAGATCTTATGCCCGAATTAAATATCAGGGAAATTAACTGAACTGCCGTTGATATAGTTTTCAAGAGATGAGAGGTATATGAATTAGAATGGATTCCATCACCAAACCATGCCCAAGAGACAAAGAAAACAACAAAATTAAACTAATTACCAACCAATCAACATATTTATGAAGGTTAGGAAGGGTACCGTCATCCGACCATGCCCAGGAGACAATGGTGAACAACAGGGCTTCCTGACGTCATAAACATAAAGAGGAAAAGAACATGCTCAAAGCCATTGCAGACCCATTGTAATTTCAGTCACAACAGACCATTAAAGACTGAAAACATTCCCTTAATAAAATTAAATCAAAATCCATTTAATTTAAACAAAAGGCACAAGTATAGACTCATCCCGTCACGCTACAAGCTTCACCTCTTAGCCCTAGGTAAGAGGTTTAGCCATGCATAAACATGGTGGACTCAAAATAAAATAAAACAGCTAAAAGAAAAGAAAAAAAATAAACAAACTCCTTTTTTTTTTCTCTGTCTCTTTCTCTCCTCACGTCTACCCTAAGCCCCCAGATGATGATCCGTTCCTCTCTTCTCTCTCTCTCTTTTATAACAACAGCAAGGGAAGCCCGTCCAAGGGAGAGTCCGTGCTGGAGTCCTGGATATGGAGGAGAATTTTCGCAGCAACAGCGACACAACTCCTTCGCGCAGCTTAAATTCGTGGTTTCCAAGTTCCCATTTTCCTTGCATGATGTCCGTAAAATCAACGTCCTCTGGGACATTTTTGAATGAGAAACTTGATGAACGGTCTGGATCTCCCGATTGATCAAAGCCCACCCGAGTTCGTACGCAACTCTGTTCCGCAACAGAGCTTCGTAATACGTTACTGTGAAGGATAGTGAGCCTATGATTGGAATCATATGAGGAATCCAAGCCGCTCATTAGTTTCAGGATGAAAAACCATCTTGGAAGACAAAATCGGGTTTGATTTTGGTGTGACCCATAAGACATTTCCTTCTACCGTCCATCTTCCGTTTGGACGGCTGGATTGAGATCTTCATTATTTTCGGAGATTCCGCCACCTAGGAGTGGATTATGGCCACCTCAGAGAACGAATGGACTGTCTGGATTACTGATCCGATCACGGAGAGTGGCCCACAATCGCCCGAAGTTTCTGAAAATTTCGGACGCGCGTAAAGTCTCCGCGATCGTGCTGACGTGTTCGATGTGCCCCAGATCAGTGTTATATGGAGAATCTGATCCGACCACTAGCTTCCCCTTGCAAAACCGATCAGACATGGCTACTTTTGAGTTTATTTCGGTGTGGTCCACAGGACTTTTCTCACTGTCGTTCAACTTCTGTTTGGACAATAAAAACCCAATCATGCTTCTCTCTTCGAATTCACTCACCTAGGTTAGGGAGATAGGACACGTGGGCTCCTGATGGATGGATCTGATCTTTCAAAAGGACGACAAGTGGGGCCCATGATCAGAACCCGGCGTCGGCAGAGAAGACATTGTTGCGTCTTTCGTATTTTGAGAGAAAACGTCGGTCAGCGCAACGCTGACCGACTGTACTTCATTCGGTGCGCTGCGCATGTGCGTGTGCTTGTGCACACTCACCATGTAAAGTGGGTCCCACCTTGATGTGTACAACTAATCTGCTCCGTCCATTCCTTTTCATATGTAAATTAAGTGGTTGAGACCAAAATTGAAGAATATCCAGATGTCCGGTGGGCCCCAAATAAGAGATTCGTTGGTTGATCTATCCGTTGGGCCACTTCCATGGAGATCGGAGAGCTGAATTTCGACGTGTACGGTTAAATTATGGTCCTCAAGCCACCTATAAAGTTTCGAGCCGAACGGATGGTGGAGACCCTGTGATTTTGCATTTTGGACCAATTTCGGGCCACTTGAGCCGCCGATTTTCTCGGATCTCCGGCGTGTAAATTCGTCGATCTTGGTCTCCGGGGTCCGTCCCTTGCCTTGATGACATCGAGTGTTAAATCTCACTTTAAGCACTCATTTTCGCCTACTCGTTATCACATTCTCGCATTACAAACACGATTAATTCGGACCATTAAATAATATTATGTTCGTAAATCCAAGCAGTAACTAGGGTCTGATATGCAATATTTGACCCTCAACACAACCCCAACCAGCATTTTGCTAGTCCCGAGCAAAATATGCGAAAAATAAATTAAAAACTACAGGACAATTTCTACAAATTCAAATGATATTTGAAAAACCAATTCAGATACCAGATTTCTAAGATTCATGAGTGTTGATTATTAATTTTCCCTGGAATCATGCTCACGGTAATTTCATAATCAAGTTCAAAGAATTAATCCATCAATTAGAAAAATTCTAAACATCGAGTTTCATGGGTGTATAGTGTAATCTCAGCTTATCATCATTAAGAGATCAAATTGTCAATTTCATGATATCATTAGTAACCAATAAGAGGATTTATGGCAACCAAAACCTGAACCAAAGCCTGCCTCATTAATTCTAATTTTTTTTATTTTTTTTTTACACGTCAAGATGGGAATCAAATTTTCACTTATAGGGAGCAAACCTATGGTGAAACTAGGCGCCCAACTCTTTCCAACTGGTAATCATGGAAAATCAAATCCACACCTATAGGGAGCAAACCCATGGTGTAATTCTCTCTCTCTCTCTCTCTCTCTCTCTCTCTCTCTCTCTCTTTTTGTTTATACCCTGATGGCCAAATCTTTCAGGCTGGTTTCTTTCAAGCTCAGTGATTACCAAGTTAATCATTCAATATCAAACTGAAATCTCAATGTGTAAGTGAGATGTGGTATGTGAAATCATGACTCAATCAATGTTTACAACTTCTAATTATGGATTAACAATTCAAACTTAACTGTGAAATCTAACGAGCAACTGAATCCAAGAGTAGTAAATCACCAACATTCCATATCCCATAATTCTAAATCAAAGATGGCAATCAAAATCACTTCAAATTTTAAAAATTTTCACAATTTTTGCTCAAGACCAAGAAAAACACTAATTAGGTTTCCTAATCTCCTACCCCAACCTAAAATCTACACTGTCCTCAATGTAAAAGATGTAAGCATGCAATACACATGGGACAATGAAAGTACATGAGAAGTGATGGAAAGATAGTACCTGGATGATGAATCATGAGAGACTTTCCAAGAGATCGCAGCATGGAATCCGGTTAGCACGAGAGAGAAAGTAGAACAAAAATAACAAAAATAAAATCCTACCTATACCACTTTCGCAGGTGCTCTCGATTGCATTTAGCGCATGCAACAAGCCTTTAAACCCCTAGGTTTCCCTTAGTGGACGAGTTGTAGTCTCGTGAGGGTTTGCAGTAATGTTACCCACAAACATTGAACTAGCTAATTATGAAAAAGAAATGGCATGAAAAGATGGGTTGCCTCCCAGAGGCGTTAAGTTTATCGTCTTCAGCCAGACAAATAAAACAACTACCCTAGTCCTAAGAAAGCGATAAACCTACCTATACCTCCATCAGACTAGGAGATCAGTCCTGGTAAACAGGATCAGTCAGACGCATGGACATGTCCTCTGAATCAAATGTCTCGACAAATGGCTTTAAGCGATGTCCATTTACTTTAAATTCCTTGCCATTGTCAGGGTCTCTTATCTCGACGGCCCCATGAGGATATGCAGTAACAACAATGTAAGGGCCGGTCCAACGAGATCGAAGCTTACCCGGAAAGCGATGTAATCAAGAATTATACAAAAAGACTTTCTGACCTGGCGTGAATGATTTTCATAGAATATGTTGGTCATGAAACGCCTTCATCCTGTCCTTGTAAATTCTCGAGTTCTCGTATGCGTCGTTCCGGATTTCTTCAAGTTCATTTAATTGAAGTTTGCGTAGCGAGCCAGCATTGTTCAAATTAAAATTTAGATTTTTGATCGCCCAGTAGGCTCTATGTTCCAACTCCACAGGCAAGTGGCAAGCTTTCCCATAGACAAGTCTAAATGGAGACATTCCAATAGGAGTTTTAAAAGCAGTACGGTATGCCCATAAGGCATCGCTCAATTGGTTTGACCAATCCTTACGGTCAGGGTTAACCGTTTTCTTCAAAATGTGTTTGATCACCCTATTAGAAATCTCAGCTTGCCCACTTATCTGTGGGTGGTATGGGGTGCTCACCTTATGAGAGATACCGTATTTCTTTATTAAACTCTCGAATGGCCTATTACAAAAGTGTGAGCCTCCATCACTAATGATGGCTCGAGGCGTTCCAAATCGGGAAAGGATGTTTTCTTTTAAGAATTTAATGATCGTGCGATGGTCATTAGTTCGACATGGAATCGCTTCGACCCATTTAGTGACACAGTCTACGGCAAGCAAAATATATAAATTCTCAAAAGATTGGGAGAATGGTCCTATGAAATCGATGCCCCAGCAATCAAATGCGTCTATGATAAGAATGAGATTCAAGGGTATCATATTTCGATGGGACAATGCTCCCAATTTCTGACAACGCTCACAGGCTTTGCAAAACTCATGAGTATCCCTGAATATAGTGGTCCAATAGAAGCCACACTGCAGAATCTTGGCCGTGGTTTTTTTACAGAAAAGTGACCACCACAGGCCTGTGAGTGACAGAAGGAGATGACACTCTGATGCTCATCGTCTGGCACACATCTCCTCAAAATTTGGTCTGAGCAATATTTAAACAGATATGGATCATCCCAGAAGAATTTGCGCACCTCGGTGAAAAATTTCTTATCTTGTACAGTCCAATGTGTCGGTATGGAACCTGTAGCAAGATAATTAGCAATATCAGCGAACCAAGGTGAATGGGAAACTGAACAATTGTTCATCAGGGAACATGTCATTGATATGGGTCGCCTCAAGGGAATCAGAGGTATTAAGGCGAGAAAGGTGATCGGCCACTACGTTCTCTATTCCCTTTTTATCTTTAATTACCAAATCAAATTCTTGGAGTAGAAGGATCCATCGTATCAAGCGAGGCTTAGAATCATTCTTAGAAAGAAGATACTTCAGTGACGCATGATCTGTATAGATAATGATCTTGGATCCGATCAGGTAGGACCTAAATTTGTCCAAGGCGAACACCACGGCTAAGAGTTCCTTTTCTGTAGTCGAGTAGTTCACTTGGGCAGGATTTAAAGTCCTACTCGCATAATGGATGACGTAGGGCCTCTTATCTTTTCTCTGGCCTAGCACCACTCCAAGAGCATAATCAGAAGCGTCGCACGTAAGCTCAAAAGGAAGGCTCCAGTCGGGTGGCTGCATGATAGGTGCAGTGGTTAACATGCCTTTAAGCTTGGTGAAAGCTTCATGGCATTGCTCAGTCCATTCGTATGGAACATCCTTTTGAAGAAGATTACATAAAGGACGAGAGAGGAGACTAAAGTCCTTTATGAATCACCTGTAAAATCCTGCGTGTCCTAAGAAGGATCGCACGTCCCTGATATTCTTGGGTTGAGGCAGGTTAGAGATAAGATCGATTTTTTCCTTATCTACCTCAATTCCCTTGGACTAGATGATATGTCCAAGGACAATCCCCTTATGAACCATGAAATGACACTTCTCCCAATTAAGTACCAAGTTCTTTTCTTCACATCTTTTCAGCACACATTTAAGACTTTTCAAGCACTTGCTGAAAGATGAACCATAGACAGAAAAATCGTCCATGAAGACCTCTAGATATTGCCCCACCATATCAGAAAAGATACTCAACATACATCGCTGAAAGGTGGCAGGGGCGTATAGTCTTAATGGCATCCTTCGGTAAGCAAAGGTGCCGTAGGGACATGTAAATGTGGTCTTTTCCTGATCCTCAGGGGCGATTTCAATCTGATTATAGCCTGAATACCTGTCAAGGAAACAGTAATAGGAATGACCAGTTAGCCTTTCCAAGATTTGATCGATGAAGGGCAAAGGAAAGTGATCCTTCCTTGTGACAGTATTCAACTTTCTGTAGTCAATGCACATTCTCCAACCAGTAGTGACTCTAGTTGGCACGAGTTCATTATTAGCATTGGCTACGATGGTGATTTCGGACTTCTTAGGAACCACCTGAGTTGGACTCACCCATTGACTATCAGATATAGGGTATATGATACCCACATCCAATAGTTTAAGGACCTCGACTTTAACCACTTCCTTCATGTTTGGATTTAGCCTACGTTGTGGTTGCCGAGCGGTCTTTGTATTTTCCTCAAGATATATGTAGTGAGTATAAATCGAGGGATCGATTCCCTTGAGGTCCACTATCATCCATCCTAGGGCTCCTTTATGCTCAATGAGAGTAGATATGAGCATACTTTCTTGTTCTTTCTCTAGGTGGGCAGAGATCACCACCAGGTATGTCTCATCTTGACCTAAATAGGCATATTTCAAATTAGAGGGCAAAGGTTTTAGGTCAAGCTTCGGTGCCTTGAGGTTAGACGGTAGAGGCACTACATCAGTTTGTAGTAATTCTTCAAATTGTGGCCTCCACCGGTTAACTTCTGGCACGGTGCAAAGATCAAGCAAGGCACACGTGTCCCTAATCATATCATCATCAAACTCGTGGGAGTGGGCCAAGCACGTCTCTAGAGGATCAGAGGATAAGGTAAGGGGTGTCCTATCTTCCACGAAAGTATCGATCATGTTAATGTCATGGACATCGTCATCATCCTCTGCGTTGCTGCCGTTATTGAAAAAGATGTTTGACTCCAATGTCAAATTTCCAAAAGATATAGTCATGGCACCATTCCTGCCATTGATAATTGCATTTGACGTGACAAGGAATGGGCAACCAAGAATGACGGGAATCTGAGTGCTCATGTTGTTGATGAGTTCGGTGTCCAGGATGATAAAATCTACAGGGTAGTAAAATCTATCGACTTAGACTAACACATCCTCAATAATCCCTCTTGGTACACGAACAGTTCGATCGGCAAGTTGTAGTGTGGTTAGGGTAGGTTTTAACTCACCCAATCATAACCTGTTTGTATACCGAGTAGGGGATTAGATTGACGCTCGCTCCCTAAGTCAAGAAGTGCGTGATCAATTCGATGGTTCCCGATTACACATGATATGGTTGGGCTACCTGGGATCCTTAAATTTACGTGGCACGTCTTGCTTCAGGATGGCACTCACTTTCTCGATTAAGAAAATCTTCTTTTGAATACTGCCGTCTTTTGGTCGTGCATAGGTCTTTCAAAATTTTGGATATAGAAGAACCCGTTTTTCGACATCCAGTAGAGGAATTTTGACCTTCACTTGTTTCAACACCTCCAGAATATCCTGAGAGTTAGAAAGACGTTTTGGTGCAACCAACTTGAGGGAACGGAGCAACTGGCTTCTCTAGAAGTTCCGGTTCTAAGTTTTATGGGACATCACGAGATCCATCATTATTGTCCTCTTGTGGTTCTTGAGGCTTTTCGGGCCTAACCGGAAGGGTTTTATCAATGATCTTCCCACTCCTAAGAGTGGTGATGGATTTAGCGTGCCCCATTTGATTTGAAGAGCTGGGATCATTTATCTCGTATTGCGGTTTAGGATTGGGGAGAGGTTGTGCAGGAAGCATCCCCTTTTCTATAACCGTCATACATGAATCTATTTTTTGCATAAAGTCTGTAAGTCCACGCACTGCCTGAGTCAGCTCTTGTATGGAATTTTGAACCGGTTCTTCTTGAGGTTTCCCCTGATTTGGATTTTGATTGAAAAAACATTGAGGGGTAGCAGTTTGTCCATTCCTCCAACTAAAATTTGGATGATTTTTCCAACCAGGATTGTATGTATTGGAGGTAGATCCATTGAAAGGTCTTTGATAGTTATTTACAGCATTAGCTTGCTCATTCAACACTCCTCGAAAGGCAGATATGGTAGGACAATTTTCAGTTGTGTGAATGTTGCAATCACAAATGCCGCAAACAATTTCATTAACCTTATCCTTCTTTCCTTCCATGGCCTCGACTCTTCGCATGAGATTAGTCACTTTAAAATTTACATCATCCTCTTCTTTCAGGAGATATACTCCACCTTTCTCCTTAGATTGAGTTGGCTTAGGTGTGGTGTTTGATTTTGGGTAATGGTCCCATGATTGTGCATTCTCAGCAAGTCTATCGAGGTAATCCCATACCTCGTCGACCTCTTTATTCATGAATTCTCCATTACACATTGTCTCAGCCAGTTGGCGCATGGAAGATGTCAGTCCATCATAGAAAAAATTTGTAATGCGCCACATTTCAAAACCGTGTTGTGGGCATGAACTGACAAGATCCTTGAACCTTTCCCAACATTGGTAGAATGTTTCATCTTCCTTTTGGGCGAAGTTCATGATTGCTTTTCTGAGGGTAATCGTTTTATGGTGTGGGAAAAATTTCTTTATGAATTCCTCTCGCAAATCATTCCATGTGCCAATGGATCTAGGACGCTTGATGAATGTAACCACGTCTTAGCCTTCTCTTTCAAGGAAAAAGGAAAGAGTTTCACCGATTGTATCCTCGAATACATTGGAAAAGTATAAGGTGGCTATAATCTCATCGAACTCTTTCAAATGTAAGTATGGACTTTCTGATTCAAGCCCATGGAATTTAGGAAGGAGTTGGATAACTCCTGGCTTGATGTCCATCTGTCCTGTGTTTTCAGGAAAAATCATGCATGAGGGCGTACTCACCCCCGCCGGTTGTAAATAATCTCGTAAGGTACGAGGCGGGGGTGCTTGAAGCACCTCATTCTCATCATGTACTTCCTCATCCATCTGTTGAGGTAGTGCTTGAGGTTGATTTGCAGCCATAACCTCAATTAACTCAGGGGAATTCGAGCGGTGTCTAATCCTGCGATGGACAGTCAACCCCTCAACTAATCCTCCTTCAGTCAAGAGACGTTGAGTGTCGTCACGGGCCCACTTAGGCATGAAACACTCGCAGCCCTCAATCAAATTCTAAACCTAATCCTAAGAAAGAAAATATGAATCTAGAAAGAAAGAGAGGGTTGGGAGGAAATTACCAAATTGGAGTCCCTAAGCTAAAGACCTGCAAAACAAAACAAAATAAGTTAGTTTCTAAATAGAAGAAATTTCTAAAGTAAACCAAATCTAAAGAGTTAGAAAATCTAGAAAATCAGAAAGAGTTTACCAAATTAGAAGTTCTATCTTAACAACCTACAGAATAGAAAATAAGTTAGTTTTATGAATCAAAATAGAAAACAAAAGTAAAAATTAAAATTAGTAAAATTCTAATCTTAAACTAACTCTAAATCCAATTAATTTCAGAAAATCGTAGCCGTCAGAACCCGGCAACGGCGCCAAAAACTTGTTCACTCACCAAGTATAGGGTTGTGATGTAGTAATAAACTCGGTAAGACCGAGGTCGAATCCACAGGGACTGGAACTTGTACGTTATCTGAAACTAACTAGGGCTAGAACTAGAATGAGATGAATTCTAAATCAGATGAATATGAGTGAATAATTGCGAAATAATTATCTAAACTTAAGAGATTTCAGAGGAAAGAAACTAGGGATTCAGAGGATCCACTTGTAGAGATCAGGGAGATCTTATGCCTGAATTAAAAATCAGGGAAATTAACTGAACTGCCGTTGATATAGTTTTCAAGAGATGAGAGGTATATGAATTAGAATGGATTCCATCACCAAACCATGCCTGGAGACAAAGAAAACAACAATTAAACTAATTACCAACCAATCAACATATTTATGAAGGTTAGGAAGGGTACCATCATCCAACCATACCCAGAGACAATGGTGAACAACAGGCTTCCTGACGTCATAAACATAAAAGGAAAAAGAACATGCTCAAAGCCATGCAGACCCATTGTAATTTCAAATCACAACAGACCATTAAAGACTGAAAACATTCCCTTAATAAAATTAAATCAAAATCCATTCAATTTAAACAAAAGGCACAAGCATAGACTTATCCCGTCAAGCTACAAGCTTCACCTCTTAGCCTTAGCTAAGAGGTTTAGCCATGCATAAACATGGTGGACTCAAAATAAAATAAAACAGATAAAAGAAAAGAGAAAAAATAAACGAACTCCTTTTTTTTTTCTCTGTCTCTTTCTCTCCTCACGTCTACCCCAAGCCCCCAGATGATGATCCGTTCCTCTCTTCTCTCTCTCTCTCTCTTTTATAACAACAGCAAGGGAAGCCTGTCCAAGGGAGAGTCCGTGCTGGAGTCCTGGATGGAGGAGAATTTTCATAGCAACAGCGACACAACTCCTTCACGCAGCTTAAATTCGTGGCTTCCAAGTTCCCATTTTCCTTGCATGATATCCGTAAAATCAACGTCCTCTAGGACGTTTTTGAATGAGAAACTTGATGAACGGTCTGGATCTCCCGATTGATCAGAGATAGTGGCCCACCCGAGTTCGTACGCAACTCTGTTCCGCAACAGAGCTTCGTAATACGCTGCTGTGAAGGATAGTGAGCCTGTGATTGGAATCATATGAGGAATCCAAGCCACTCATTAGTTTCAGGATGAAAAACCATCTTGGAAGACAAAATCGGGTTTGATTTTGGTGTGACCCATAAGACATTTCCTTCTACCGTCCATCTTCCGTTTGGACGGCTGGATTGAGATCTTCATTGTTTTCGGAGATTCCGCCACCTAGGAGTGGATTATGGCCACCTCAGAGAACGAATGGACGGTCTGGATTACTGATCCGATCACGGAGAGTGGCCCAAAATTGCCAGGAGTTTCTGAAAATTTCGGACGCGCGTAAAGTCTCCGCGATCGTGCTGACGTGTTCGATGTGCCCCAGATCAGTGTTATATGGAGAATCTGATCCGACCACTAGCTTCCCCTTGCAAAACCGGTCAGACATGGCTACTTTTGAGTTCGTTTCGGTGTGGTCCACAGGACTTTTCTCATTGCCGTTCAACTTCTGTTTGGACAATAAAAACCCAATCATGCTTCTCTCTTCGAATTCACTCACCTAGGTTAGGGAGATAGGACACGTGGGCTCCTGATGGACGGATCTGATCTTTCAAAAGGACGACAAGTGGGGCCCACGATCAGAACTCGGCGTCGGCAGCGAAGATGCTGTTGCGTCTTTCGTATTTTGAGAGAAAACGTCGGTCAGCGCAACGCTGACCGACTGTACTTCATTCGGTGCACTGCGCATGTGCGTGTGCTTGTGCACACTCACCATGTAAAGTGGGTCCCACCTTGATGTGTACAACTAATCTGCTCCGTCCATTCCTTTGCGTATGTAAATTAAGTGGTTGAGACAAAAAATTGAAGAATATCCAGATGTCCGGTGGGCCCCAAATCAGAGATTCATTAGCTGATCTATCCGTTGGGCCACTTTCATGGAGATCCGAGAGCTGAATTTCGACGTGTACGGTTAAATTATGGTCCTCAAGCCACCTATAAAGTTTCGAGCCGAACGGATGGTGGAGACCCTGTGATTTTGCATTCTGGACCAATTTCGGGCCACTCGAGCTTCAGTTTCTCGATTTTCTCGGATCTCTGGCGTGTAAATTCGTCGATCTTGGTCTCCTGGGGTCCGTCCCTTGCCTTGATGACATCGGAGTGTTAAATCTCAGCTTTAAGCACTCATTTTCAGTCTCAGCTCGTCATCACATCCTGCATTACAAACACGATTAATTCGGACCATTAAATAATATTATGTTCGTAAATCCAAGCAGTAACTAGGGTCTGATATGCAATATTTGACCCTCAACAAATGACGTGAACACGTGACAACCACGACCCATATAACATGATAACCACGACCCATATAACATGACAACTACGACCCATACAAACTATGACCCATATGGGCCCACATTGATGTATGTGTATAATTCATGTTGTCCATCCTTTTTGCCGTGTCATTTTAGGGCTAGGGCCCAAATATCAGCCTAATTCAATGCTCGTGTGGGACATATAATAGAAAATAATGGTGACTGTTGAAACTTTACAGGCTCGTTGTGATGTTTGTTAGAAGTGGACATTGCCTAAGTTAAGACTTTTTGGGCCCATGGCGAGCTGGCTGACAATGTGGATGGATCGGCTCATCCCATTGTGGGCAATAGGCTATGATACCAATGGATATGTAGTAAAGGAGATGAACACATAAAAATTACGATCCATATAATATGACAACCACGATCCATATAACATGACAACCACTACCCATGAAAACTACGACCCATATAACATGACAACCACGACTCATGACAACTACGGCTCATAACAACCACAATCCATATAACATGACAACCATGACCCATGACAACTATGATCCATATAACAATATGACAACACGACCCATATAACATGACAACTACGACACATGACAACCACGATCCATTTTTCGTAGTATAGATGGATCAAAGGCAACAGATTAAGGCCATGGTATAATCCAATTGATCTTGGGATATACTTCAATTTTGGGCTCAACCCCTTAAATTAGATGGAAAAACGGATGGATGGCGTGGATAGATCACATACATTGGAACAGATTGAGTACTCGGTTGGGCCCACCTTGAATGTATGTGGTCTATCCATGTCGTCCATTCGTTCTTCCATCTAATTTAAGGGGTTGAGCCCAAAATTGAAGCATATCCAAAGATCAATTCGATTATACTACGACCTTAATTTGTATCCTTTGATCCATTTACACTACCAAAAATGGATCATGGTTGTCATGGGTCATAGTTGTCATGTTATATGGGTCATGGTTGTCATGTTATATGGGTCATAGTTGTCATGGGTCATGGTTGTAATATTATATGGGTCGTGGTTGTCATGGGTTGTAGTTATCATGGGTCGTGGTTCTCATGTTACATAGGTCATGGTTGTCATGTTATATGGGTCATAGTTGTCATGGATCGTGGTAGTCATGTTATATGGATCGTAGTGGTCATGTTATATGGATCGTGGTTTTCATGTGTTCACTTCCTTTACTACCTATCCATTAGTATCATAGCCTAAGCCCCATAATGGGGTGATCCGATCCATCCACCTTGTTGGCTAGCTTGCTGTGGGCCCCTAAAGTCCTAACTTGGGCAGTGTCCAGTTCTAACAAACATCACTGTGAGCCTGTAAAGTTTCAACAGTCACCATTATTTTCTATTATGCGTCCCACACGAGCACTGAATCAGGCTGATATTTAGGCCTTAGCCTTAAAATGACATGACAAAAAGGATGGACGACATGGATTATACATAGAGATGGGCATTGGTCTGAGTTGGATCGAATTTGATTTGGCCCAACCCGATCCAATCCGAAATCGCCATGACCTGACCCGAACTCGATCCGATCTGTGACCGAGTCTGGGTCACCTGACTCAGACCAATCCAAAATTTGCATTTCTTTATCTGATCCGAGTCCGACTCGGTCAGAAAAAACGAGTCGGATCGGATTGGGACGATTTAGATCGATTTAGGAACAATTCTTTCAAACCCTTTCAAAATTCTCATCTTGGAAAAAAGAGGAGAGAAAGAGAGAGAGAGCTGAGATAGCTAGCTGCCTATGCCACTCCCCATCCAAATTGCCACGTATCCCATTTCAAAGTCGAGGTGGGCCATCTAGTGCACATCTGGACCATCAAATTTTCTCACTTCAACCGTCCATTTAATATCAAGAAAATTTAAGAGTTAAGCTTATTTGTTGAATGCATGCTACATTCATGATGGGGCCCTCACTTTGGACGGTCTAGATTGAGGAATAAGCATGCCACTTACAGATTAACCGACTGCATGCCAATAATACTTGATACTCTGTCAGAGTGTTAACTCTGCAGAGTACTTGAGTCATACAACTAGATTGACTGACTGGACAATTTTCGATGCAATAGCCCACCATCCATCTCCATGCCAGTTAAGTGTACGATGCTAAATAGGCCACGTGTATGAAATTGATGAATTCAATGCCCTTCCAGACTGTGTTGATTCATAGATATGCATGAAGAATGGGCACGTGGCATTATACAACACAAATCCAACCGATCAAACCATGGGGCCCACACTAGATGGACTAAAAACCAAAACTTACGCTAAACATACTCGCTAAAAAATAGTAAAATATACGCTTCCGGGCTTCAACAGAATATCTGGCAGTGAACCAAATCACAAGCAGGAGAGAGGGCACTCCACGTGTCCCAGGACTGCATCACCAACCGTCCACATCTCCTGCAGAACATAGCCTTGACAGTACACGACTGTCGTTTGCAGTTATAAGTTGGCGACCATCCAACGGCTCCTAATCCTCCTCGTATTTCGTGCATCTACGTGTAAGAAAGACACAGAGAGAGGAGCTTTTGAAAGCAAGAGCACTTAATTCTCTCTCATGAAAGAAGAGAGGGCGAAGCTATGGTCGTAGATATGGTAAAAATGGAGCTTCCTTTCTGCAAGAAGGCCAGAGCCGTTTTCCGTAAGAGGCTAGAGATCATTGAGGAGACGAAGAAGATCGGGTGGCATAGTGCGTTGGGTAGGGTAAGAAAAGAGGGAAGGGTAGTTAAATGATTAGGGTAAAAAAATTTCTATTTATACTAATCAAATCGGGTCTGGTCGGATCGGTCTGGATCCATTCAGTTTGGGTTTACGGATCGGATCGGTCCGGATAGACCACTATCCGAACCCGACCTGAAAAATAATCGGATCTAGATAGGCGCACTTAATCTGCATCGATCCAAACCGTCGGATCGGGCCTGATCAGGTCTAATCCATCGGATCGAACCCAACATGCCCACCTCTAATTATACACATACATCAATGTGGGCCCATATGGGTGGTGGTTTGCATGAGTCGTAGTTGTCATGTTACATGGCTTGTGGTTGTCATGTTATATGGGTCGTGGTTGTCACGGGTTCACGTCATTTACTACCAAATGAAAAGCTATCCATTGGTACCATAGCCTAAGGCCCACAATGGGGTGATTTGTTCCATCCACCTTGTCGGCCAGCTCGCCGTGGGCCTAAAAAGTCTCGCCTTGTGTGGTGTCCACTTCTAACAAACATTGCAGTGAACTTGAAAAGTATCAATAGTGGGAGACACTATCACCATTATTTTCTATTATGTGGCCCACACTAGCTCTGGATCAGGCTGATATTTGAGCCCTAGCCATAAAATGAAATGACAAAAAGGATGGGCAACATGGATTATACACATACATTAGTGTGGGCCCCACAAGTTAGGCCTTGTCCACGCCTAAAAAAAGGTTTCATACACGTCACTTTCTTGACATTAAATACGACGTAACTTCTTATTCATTGAAAAACTATACCACTACTGAACCAAGGACAAAGGGCATTTTGGTCCAAGTAATTTTCAAAAGCTTGTTAGAAGGCTTGGACCAAAATGCCATTTGTCTAAGTATTCACGGAAAATACCCTTCCCTTTAGACAAGCTTTTGAAAATTACTTGGACCAAAATGCCCTTTGTCCTTAGTTCAGTAGCGGTACAGTTTTTTAGTGAATAAGAAGTTATGTTGCATTTAATGTCAAGAAAGTGACGTTTATGGAACATTTTTTTAAGGCTTGGGCAAGGCCCAACTCATGGGGCCCACATGATGTATGGGTATAATCCATGACGCCCATCCTTTTTGTTGTGTCATTTTACAGCTAGGGCCCAAATATCAGCCTGATCCAGAGCTAGTGTGGGAAAAAGCTTGCGTGAGGGAAAGAAAAACAGGTGCGGATTGCTACTAACAGGTTAAGTATCTAGACTCGCCACTTACAAGTTGAGTATCCAAATTCGCTACTGACAGGTTGAGTATCCAGACTCGCTAATGAAGTGACGTCACCAAGTTTTGTGTGTCCCACCGTCATGTATTTTTTGTATCCACACTGATTTAGAGAGACCATTTTAGGGTGTGAGCCAAAGAATGATTTAGATCTAAAACTCGAGTGGGCCCCACCACAGAAAAAAGTGTTTATAAATAAATTGGTCCCACGGCGAGCTGGCTGATAAAGTGTATGGAGCAGATCACCCCATGGTGGGCCTCGACTCCTATTATTTAAAAATAAATAAGTTATTGATTACGTGATAACCACGACCATTACTACATTACAACCACGATCCATTCAAAGGGTCGTGGTTCACATGCACCATGGATCGTTATTGTCAACCACGATCCTTTGTGGATGATAACCACGATCCAATGTGCATTTGAACCACGACCCTTCGATTGGATCGTGGTTGTCATGTAGCAAAGGTCGAGGTTGTGACGGGCGCATATTGCTGCTAACAGGTTGAGTATCCAGACTCGCTACTGACAGGTTGAATATCCAGACTCGCTAATGAAGTGATGTCACCAACTTTTGTGTGTCCCACCATGATGTATTTTTTGTATCCACATCGTCCATCCATTTGGAGAGACCATTTTAGGGCATGAGCCAAAGAATGATTCAGATCCAAAACTCGAGTTGGCCCCACCATAGGAAAAAGTGGAGAGAGTGACACCCACCATTAAAAATTTCTAAGGGCCACAAAAGTTTTCGATCATGCTGAAATTTTTGTTTTCCCTTCTTTAATGTCTATCTTAACTTATGAACATGTTGGATCTCAGATAAACATCATAGTAGACCTTATGAAGGTTTCAATGGTGGGCATCACTCTTACCACTATTTTTTATGATGGGGTCCACTCTAGATTTGGATCTGACTCATTCTTTGCCTCTTAAACTAAAATGATCTCTCCAAATGGATGGATGGTGTGGATACAACACATACGTCATGGTTGGTCCCACAGAAATTAGTGACGTCACTTCAGTAGCCAGTCTCGCTACTCAACCTGTCCGTACACGGATTTCAAGTTCATGCGCTGGGAACTCAAGTGGGGCCCACTGAGATGTTTATGAGAAATCCACCCTGTTCATCCATTTTTTGAGTTCATTTTACGATATAAGTGAAAAAACAAACCGGATCCAATGCATAAGTGGGCCGAAGACATGAGAATTGAACGTCCACAATTGAAATATTCACAGGGCCACGAAAGTTTTGAATCAGGCTAATATTTGTGTTTTCAGTTAATTCCAGTAGGAAAGAAGTTATGAATGGTATAGATGGCATGTAAACATCACTGTCTATTCCAGGGAGGTTTCAATGGTAGTAATTTCCATAACCACTTTTTCCTTTAGTACGGCCCACTCGAGTCTTCAATCCTGCTCACAAACATCGCGGTGGGCCCCACCTATGTTTCCAATGTAGGAACGTCATGCAAAAGCCTTTCGTAGGAAATCCACGTTGATCTGCATCCCTATCTGGGACGGAAGCCGATTGGCTGGTGTACCACACAACTATATAGCTGCTGTATTGATGTCAGCAAATTCTGTGGGTCCCATCATGAGGTATGTGTTATATCCAAACTGTCCATCCATTTGGCGAGCTCGTCTAACACTTGAGATGAAAAATAAGACAAATCTAAAGATAAAGTGGACCACACTGCAAAAAGCAGTGGGGGATTTAACATCTACCATTAAACCTTTTTGGTGTCACAGAAGTTTCGGATCAACATGAAATTTGTTTTTCCTCTTCATATAGGTATTTGTGACCTTATGAGCAGATTGGATGGAAAATATACGTTATGGTGGGCCCTACAAAGTTTTTAACGGTGAAAATCATCATCCGCTGCTATTTTTAGTGTGGTCCATTTGAGCTTTAGATCTGATTCATTTTTTGGCTAATGCTCTAAAATAATCTTTAGTAATTGGTGAACGATTTAGATATAATAAATACATGATTGTGGGACTCATGTAACTTTGATCTCATTTTAGTAAGCAACATTAACAAGAGAAGTCCGAACTCCTGATACCTCAGGCTATTTTATTAAGTTAGGTTACTCGACTTACGCGCCTCTATATATGTAGAGATGAATGGTCTTATTGGGTCCACTGTAATGTATAAATTTTATCCATGCCGTCCATTCATTTTGAAAGATTATTTTAAGGAATGAGCTCAAAAATGAGGCATATCAAAGGCTCATGTGGACCACACCATAGAAAGTAATGAAATTGAAAACCTACCATTGAAAACCTTTTGGGGCATAAATATTTTTGATGTAATTCATTTTTTGGCCCATGAGGTTAAATTAAATTCTAAATTCAATGGATGGATTGGATTCGACATATAAATCACGACAGGACCCACGATCCTTATAGCATGACAACTCGACCCTTATTATGTTATAACCACAAATTGCACGCATAACAACCTCGACCCATATAACTTGATAACTACAATCCATATAATATGACAACCACAACCCATATCAATCACTACCCATATAACATGACAACCACGACCCGCATAACATGACAACCATGACCCATATAACATGACAATTACGACCCATGACAACCACAACCCAGGTGACAACCACGACCCATATAACATGATAACCATGACCCATATAACATGACAATTACAACCCATGAAAACCATGACCCATATAACATGACAACCTCGACCCTTGCTACATGATAACCACAATCCATTTGAAGGGTCGTGGTTCAGATGCACAATGGATTGTGGTTATCATACACAAAGGGTCGTGGTTGTCAATAATGATCCATAGTGCATATATGAACCACGACCCTTCGAATGTATCGTGGTTATAATGTAGTAAGGATCGTGGTTATAATGTAGTAAGGGTTATGGTTGTCAGGTTGATGTAATCAATAGCTTGTTTATTTTTAAATAATAGGAGTCGAGGCCCACTATGGGATGATCTGTTCTGTCCACCTTGTCGGCTAGCTTACCGTGGGGCCAATTTATCTGAAAACACTTTTTACTGTGGTGGGGCCCACTCAAGTTTTGGATATGAATCATTCTTTGGCCCATGCCCTAAAACAGTCTCTCTAAATTGATGTACGATGTGGATACAAAAAATACATCATGGTAGGACACGCAAAACTTGGTGATGTCACTTTATTAGCGAGTCTGGATACTTAACCTGTCAGTAGCGAGTCTGGATACTCAACCTGTCAGTAGCAATCCATGTCCTTTTTTCTTTCCCTCACGCAAACTTTTTCCCAATGTAAGTTGTGCTCGAGAGAGGAAATTAGATTAAGTACTCAGTTGGGCCCACGTTTTTTTATAAAAAAATAAATAAAAAAAAACAGAAACTTTCCATTGATATGAACAGAGGATTTACATATTTGAATTTCAGGAGGGCACTGTTGAGGGTCAACTATTGCATATTAGACCCCAGTAATTACTTAATTTTACGAACATGATACTGTTTAATGGCCTGTTTTAATCATGTTTATGTTGCAGGGTGGATTTATAAGCGTGAACTGAAAAAGATGTTAAAAGCGTGGATTTGACTCTCTAAAGTCACTATGGCAAGAGACGGACTTCAAGGGACCAAGATTGGTGAATTTACATGTAAGAGATTCTAGAAAATCGAGAAACTGAAGCTCAAGTGGGTTGAAAACCGTCTAGAATGTAAGATCACAGGGTTCCCACTATCCGTTCGGCTCGAAACTTCATACATGGCTGAAGACCATAAATTAACCGTACACGTCAAAAATCTGCCATTGGATCATTGTGGAAGTGGCCCAATGGATAGATCAATCCATAAAACTCTAAATTGGGGCCCGCCTAATATCTGGATATGCTTCAATTTTTATCTCAATATGTTCAATGAAGTGATAAAACAGATGGACAGAGTGGATTTCGCATATACATTACATTGGACCCCATATGTATAGTGCCTGTACATAACGTACACAACACTGGCGCCGCACCAGAACGTCAAGGCAGTCAAAGCTGCCTTGACCCATCTCTTTCTCACGCTGGAACCAGCGGACGGACAAGCATCCGCCGGTTGATCTTAGTGGGGCCCACTCATCATTTGATTCGATGATCCAAGCCGTCCAATACATCCAAGGGGGGGCGTCGACCATAACCATAATAACCATCTACAACCATTCGCGCATACATAAGAAGAAAGCGATAAGTACACATTTTTAATTGTTTTTTCACCACGAGTTGAATGAACGGAGTGGATCTTCCATATGACGATGATCAGGAACCCACCAACCATCACAGTGCGAGCGCGCAGGCTCCGTTTCGCAAACAGAGCCTACGAACTGATCTTGTGGACCACCATCACGATCTGGAAGAGAAATTTGAACCGTCCATCACGTCCAAGAGAGGATTTACACCAAACCCTTACTATTCTTGTGCAACCATGCACAAGAACAAGATTGCAAAGATAGAGAAGCCGAAGCGCCTTGATTAGCGCGATGGCCCACCCAAAACTCTGATGAAGTTCAAACTTCTACCCGTGTCCTGAATCGACCGTACGAGGCCAATGAGTGGCCTGATTCATTATAAAATTGTCACAGGTGGGCCACACAGAGGTCAGCGTAGCCACTTGCGTAACTCAAATGCAATCCGATCGCCGTCCAATTTTCACGGTCCTTGTGCGATGATGGACGTGATCGGACGATAGATCTGAACTATCCAAAAGGTCAGCAAGAGGTCCACGACCCTAGACATGGAGGAAAACTGGATTTTTCAGCGCTCCTCTCACCAAAAATAGATTCTAAATGTAAGAAAACTTTGCGTTTTTTGGAAAAGGAGGTTACCGCACACACTTTCTCCACCGCCTCTGTTTTCGCACTCCAGCAAATCGACCGATCTCCTTGCTGCTTATAAAAGGAAAGAAGAGAGAGCTTAGGGGGCATTCTTGGACATGGAGCACAAAGACATAGAGAGTAGAGTTGTTTTGTTTATTCTATTTTTATTTAAGGGATTTAGCCTAATCATGTTGCTAGGCTAAACCTCTTAGCTAGGGCTAAGAGGTGAAGCTTGTAGCGTAATTAGGTGGCAGCTTTACTTTGATTTACGGTTATTGAACTCTTAGGAATTCTAGTTTGATTATTAAGGAATACTTTTAGTTTTTAATGGTTTATTGTGACTCGAATTACAGTAGATCTGCAATAGCTTTGAGTATGTTCTTTTCATTATGAGATTGTGAACTTAGGAGGCCCTATTGTTCACCATTGTCTCCTGGGCATGGTTGGGTGATGGAACCCTTCTTAACTTTCACAATTCTCTTATGATTGGTTGTGAGCTTGGTATATTGTTGTTTGTTTGCCATAGTCTCCTGGGCATGGTTTGGTGACGGAATCACTTCCAAATCTTCACCACTCTAATCCTTTGATGATTAGATTCATTAGAAGTTCAGAGATCTGACAAATCTCTTCTTGCCGGTTGTGTCCGTGAATCAATGCAAAGTAGCTCCCCAATTGCTATAAGTGGATCCTTGGCACCCTAGTTTCTTTCCTTGAATTTCTTAAGTTTTAGATTAATATTTGATGTTTTATTTAAACCAACATGATTTAAATGATTTTTAAACTCGCAAGTATACGAATCAGATGTAGATATGGTACGTATTACGAGATCGTTCCCACGAGGACTGATCATCACAACTTAAATTCACAATTCTTCTTAACTAATCCAACAAATAATCAAATGAACTACTAAGCACAATTCTAGGAAAAACAATTAAGAACAGGGAAGAAAATTCAATCAGAGAGAGAGCACTAGGACCTTCGAATCCACCCCTAATTATCCTAACCCTTGTTTTGTCTGTTGATTCACCTTAATCTAGATTGATACCACTTATATAGAGAAAGCATAATCTTTGTCCTTAATCGGGCATACAGAATATCTAATTCCTTTAAGCAATGCCATGAATAACATATCCCATATCCTTGGTCGGGCATATGGGATGTACAGTTCATTAAAGCACCCTGTTTCTTTCTCTATAGGAAACCTGTTCATGATCAGACACAAGCACCTAGAATAAGCATCCAAACAACATCCATATATATACCTTGATCAAGTTCATAGATGGAGAAGTATAGAATTTTAACCCAATCAAGCACACTAGAGAAAGAACAAATCAATCCAGTTAAAGAAAAATTAACATAAACAAAGCATTATTTAAATTAGGGGCTTCATCTCAGCCTTAGCGAAGAAAATTAGAAATCCATGTGCTCAACTAGAAGGAAAAAATAAAATTGATAAAGGGAAAACATATGGAAATCTGAATCAGCCCTCCTTTCTTCCTCTCTCTCTCTCTCTCTCTCTCTCTCTCTCTCTCTCTCTCTCTCTCTCTCTCTCTCTCTCTCTCTCTCTTTACTCTTTCTTCTCTTTCTTGCTCCGGATCTGGAATCCCTCTCCCTTGATCTAGCTCCCAGCTCCCAACTCTCGATGCCTTTTCCTTCTTTGGACGTCTCAGGCCCTTAAATAGATGCTGGAGGTCGGCTGTGGACGGCTGCAATGAAAGCCTTTTTGCAGCCGGAAGATAACATCCAAAACTCCCATCTTCCTTTGCTTTCTTTTCAAAGAAACAACGTCCCTTGGGGTATTTGTGGATGGGCTACACGATGGACGGATCAGATCTTCCATCTGATCAAATATAGTGGACCACAACTGCCCAGATTTCCCGGAACTCGCGGACGTGTGTAAGCTTACGCACGTACAACACTGCGATGCTCAGTGGGCACCACAGAAATGTTTTCGAGGAAATCCACTCCGTTCATTCGACTCGTGGCGAAAAACCAATTAGAAATGTATACTTTTTCTAGAGTTCAGTGCAACCCACCTTATCAAATATTTTCACCGTCCATCCTGCGTGTGACTGAGATCTTTCACGTTCACGCCTGTATGTGTCCAAAAAGAAAGCTTGGCAATGGTCATTCCCTTCCTCTGAATGCATTGGGCGGTCCAGATCGGACCTTTTATGTACGCTGATGGCCCACTGGTGTTAAACCGCAACTCTATTTAAAACAGAGAACGACAACTGTCGTTGTGACGATCGATGGGCCCCACCTTGATGTCTATGGAAAAATCCACCCCGTCCATTGAATTATCCTTGAAATTTCAGTTGGGAAGGACGGATTTTGGATTGATTTTGATACGGTCCACCTTATTTTTTTTTCTCTACCGTCCAATATGTGTTTGAACGGTTAAAAACCAATATTCGCTGTCTTCTGAAATACTGCCACCTAGGCGATGGTAATATGGACGTTGGAAATCTAATGGACGGTCTGGATCACACTTTTGGAAAATGGGTGAGTTCCACAACTACATCCGATCCCCGGACACGTTAACGCTGTTTGAGAAAACAGGAATTTTTGTTTTCTTCGAGAGGAAGTCGGTCAAGCTGACTTTGACCGTTTCGTGCGGTCCCGTGTGGCGCGGCTACACATGTGCACTGTGTACACTCAGCACTAAGTGGGGTCTGTTGCAATGTTCTGGAGAAATCTGCACCATCCATCTTTTTTATCTCCCTGATTAATGGGTTGGGACCAAAGTTGACGCATATCCTGTTATCAGGTGGGCCCCACTTACTGAATTAAGGGGCTGATCTGGCCGTTGGAACACTTCCCGAGATATCCAGAGGTTGAAATTTAATATGTACGGTTAATTTATGGCCCTCATCCCATGTATGAAGTTTCGAACTGATCGGATGGCGGGAACCATGTGATCTTGCATTCTGGACCAATTTCGGGCCTCTTTAACGTGAACGGCTTGATTTCCTCGGATCTCGACGTATAAATTCTTCAATCTTGATCCTCTAAAGTCCGTCCCTTGCTCTGGTGACTTCGGAACGTCAAATCCACGCTTGTAGTACTCTTTTTCAGTCAATGCTCCTAACTATACGGTGTTAGGCATTATCATATACGTAAAATAAGGCAATAATCGGGGTCTGATATGCAATATTTGACCCTCATCAATATTTCACTATTATTCCTCAAATTACAATCCATTTAGATTTCATCTTAGTCTAGTTCTAGTTCTATTTAGTTTCAGATTACGTACCGGTTTCAGTCTCTTAGGATTCAACCTCGGTCTCACCGAGTTTATTACTACATCACAACCCTATACTCGGGGAGGGAACAGGCACCACAAAAACAACGGGCCTCACCTATCCTATAGCCTAGAAATCAACTCAAAAGAATAGAAGAAAAAAACAAGAAGAAGCCTGCCTGCAGAGAACTGAAACAACAGACTCCCTCTCTCAGTAGAGGAAAGGCCCAGGAAAGACCCCCATGAAGAGATTGGAAGAAATACAGCGAACTGAGGAGGGCCGCATCGAACCAAGGCCCAAATGATCCAAAGCCAGCTCACCTCTAAGCAGAAGACAATTTGGAAAACTCTCTAATGGATTCCAAACCTGTTTTATCCCAAAGGATCTGGCCCCTAATAGCCTGGGGAAGAGAGGAGTTGACTTACGATTTGCTGCCCTCCTTAGCTAGGCCGTATGTGGTCCACCTTGAATGTATGTGGTCTATCTACGCCGTCCATTCGTTTTTCCATCTAATTTAGTGGGTTGAGCCCAAAATTGAAGATATCTAAAGATCAATTGGATTATACCATTACCTTAATCTGTAGCCTTTGATCCATCTACACTACCAAAAATGGATCGTGATTGTCATGGGTCATAGTTGTCATGTTATATGGATTATGGTTGTCATGTTATATGGGTCAAAGTTGTCATAGGTTGTAGTTGTCATAGGTCCTAGTTGTCATGGGCCGTAGTTGTTATGGGTCGTGGTTATCATGTTATATGGGTCGTGGATGTCATGAGGAGGGCCGCACTGATCCAAGGCCATGACGATCCAAAGCCAGCTCACCTTTAAGCAGAAGACAACTTAGAAAACCCTCCGATGGATCCCAAACCTGTTTTATCCAAAAGGATTCGGCCCCTAACAGCCCGGGGAAGAGAAGAGGTATTTGTAGCCTTTGATCCATCTACACTACCAAAAATGGATCATGATTGTCATGGGTCATAGTTGTCATGTTATATGGATTGTGGTTGTCACGTTATATGGGTTGTAGTTGTCATGGGTCGTGGTCGTCATGTTATATGGGTTATGGTTGTCATGGACCGTAGTTGTCATGGGTCATGGTTGTCATGTTATATGAGTTGTGGTTGTCATGTTATATGGGTCGTGGTTGTCATGTTATATAGATCATGGTTTTCACGTGTTCATTCCTTTACCACCTATCCATTGGTACCATAACCTAAGGCCTATAATGGGGTGATCCGATTCATCCACCTTGTCGGCCAGCTCACCATGGGCCCAAAAAGTCCTAACTTGGGCAGTGTCTAGTTCTAACAAATGTCACGGTGAGCCTGTAAAGTTTCAACATTCACTATTATTTTCTATTATGTGGCCCACACGATCACTGGATCAGGCTGATATTTAGGCCCTAGCCCTAAAATGATATGACAAAAAAGATGGACGTCATGGATTATACACATACATCAATGTGGGCCCATATGGGTGGTGGTTTGCATAGATCGTAGTTGTCATGTTATATGGGTCGTGGTTGTGATATTATATGGGTCGTGTCACGTGTTCACATCATTTACTACTAAATGAAAGGCTAGCCATTGGTGCCATAGCCTAAGGCCCACAATGGGGTGATCCACTCCATCCACCTTGTCGGCCAGCTCATAGTGGGCCCAAAAAGTCCCGCCTTGTGTGGTGTCCACTTCTAACAAACATCACAATGAACCTGAAAAGTATCAATAGTGGGTGACACTATCAATATTATTTTCTATCATGTGGCCCACACTAGCTTTGAGTCAGGCAGATATTTGGGCCCTAGTCGTAAAATGACATGGCAAAAAATGATGGGTGGTATGGATTATACACATACTTCAGTGTGGGACCAGGAGTTAGCCTTTCCCACGCCTAAAAAAAGGGCTCCATATGCGTCACTTTCTTGACATTAAATACGACGTAACTTCTTATTCACTGGAAAACCGTACAACTAACCAATGACAAAGGGCATTTTGGTCTAAGTAATTTTTAGAAGCTTGTTAAGAGGCCACCCTCGGAACATTTGAAAGGTTGAATCTTTTTTGAAAATTTGACCATATATCGAGGACAGTATAGTCAATTGCCCTTTTCTTAAGGAGGAACTGCATGATCGTCTCGCCCAAGTATATTACCATGTACGTGAGTTTGTTCTGTTCAAGTGGGGCCATTGGTATAGTCATCCAGATCATTGGTGTTTCGTAATCCATGCGGAAACTTACATATTAGAAGGAACTAGGAAGATCTTAGCCGTTCAACGTTGGCCTTTTCATAGTTGAATGTGTATTACTGCTGTATTTCTCTTTCTTAATGATCTGTTTTCAGGTTATGATTGTTACTTAAAGAATATTCTCTGGATGTTCCATCCACCATGGGGCCCAACGGTCCAATGTTCGAGATTACTGATCTATGGACCACACTTGTACGGTAGGAAAACGAAATGTGCATCTGATCAATAGGTTGAAGATCATGTGATGCCGCGGTTCGAGTTCATTTCGTTTCCGTCAAGACTCTTGATCTAGCGCTTGTCGCCGTCCACTGCGGCCCATGTGCTGACTGTTCAGGTGATCCGAACCCTCCATATGGGATCTATCGCAAACAGTTAACCTAAATAAATTACGTTGGACGGATGATTGTGATCTTAAACATCTGTAGATGAGATTAGAACGACGAAAAAGTATTCTCAGTGTCTCTTATTCTACTTTAAAAATCAAAGGATAAACTAATCAATTAACTGTGACGACGAACGAATAGCTTATGTTTTGTAGTAATAATAATATGGACGGTTCAAATTATCAGCCTATTTCAGCATGTGGCCCTCTGGGATTACAGACGGACGCTGGATCCTCGTCGCGACAGGGGTAAAGGCAATTTATAAAATATTGTTTTGGGTGGCGCGCTGTCGTGCGTTCTGCTAAATTCTTATAGGAAATTTCAGAACGATACGTCGACCGAGATACCACCGCAGCGAACGAATATTTCTGGTTCGTCAGCGATCTAACATACAAGTGGCTGTACTGTTGATAAATCAAGAAGGTCCATCAAGCTGTCCATACCACTGAGAGTATGTCATATACTTGTACGGAAAAAGGATCCGATATCATTGATATTTTCTTTCAAGCGTGCCGTAAAAATAAACATATTGCCATTGTTCCAATCTTGATAATCTATTATGCGGACAGCTAGGATTACAAATCAATGTGCTTTTTATACAGTAGCAGCCCCAAAATAACCCACTAGACGGAAAATCCGGAATGGCTACTGGCTAGCCATACACGTACATTACCTTGAAGTGGCAACAAACCATGATTAATCTACTGCGCAACGAACCTGGAAGTCCCTATATTTTAGTGGATTCAAGTTGAAAAAGAGCGCACAGAAATCTTATCTTCTCCATTCATCGGTTAGGCCATTGCCACGTACATACAGTGGCAAGCTGTCCCGTGATATTATTTAATCCTATGATTGTAGAAAATAAGGGATAGGGATGGGACTGAAATTACACGGTGATGGTGATTGGACTTATTCCCTCCAAAGTTGTTACGGTCATGGAAAGGGAGCGAATATGATATTGGAAACGTGTAAGAGAGGTATCTGTGAAAAAGATGATGGTCAACTTCTAATAAGTTAGAAAATTCAAATGATGGGGATGCTTTGCATCCAACCTTCCGAAATAACAGCTCATTTCATTTGTTTTAGGTTTAAAACTAACGGCTGATTGATGCTTCGGGGGACACTATTTTCCGGGAAATTTCATCTTTCTGTTGTATTTTCTTTGTAACATCGTTTCCTTTATTCTGGATTTTTGTTCTCTCGTCATGGGACACCCTTAACAACTGGCAGCAGTGATAGCTGGAAGCCCTCTAAGCTTATAGTACAGGCGTTTGGGTAGGAAAAAAGCTTTGGAACGTAGGATTAAATGGCATGGAATTGCATTATATGGAAGTAACACGTGTTGCACAGTATTCAATTTATGGAAATACCATGATATGTTGTTTGTCAATCTCACCTCTGGAGATCAAATTCTTCCTTGCGAGAAAATACTATATTAGATAAAGCATGCATTGGTCGGGCTGGGCGCTATCAGAGTCGACCAGCCGTAGCTTTTCCGGTCGGGTTGGGTTCTGCTCGCTTGGGGAGGAGTTTCTTTCCGGGCTGGGTGCATGGTGGATGTTTGGTCAGCGTTGTATAGTTTTTCTTTTTAACTTTTTGGTGGGCTGCGGTGCGCCGCTTAGCTAGCCCAATATGATAGGCGGGTCCCGTCTTTGTTGGAATATTTGGTTGAATTAAATAGACTTTAAAATCGAGAACCACAAAAGAAAATAAAAGTTTTGAGAAAAAGGAACTTATTGTGTTGAGTCGAGGCGTGACTGAGTCACTCGGCTTGAAATCGAATTTGCTCCCCTTGGACAGCGTCCCAAGTGCAACAGGTTTCCAGAGCAATCGACCTCCAGGATACAACGACTATGACCCGGTCCCAGCGGTGCACTCACTGACGCGGGCTCGAATCACTTGCAGTTTAATCCGAAAGTGCTGAGTTGACTCAGCGATGAACTCAGTAATAAAACCATATCAGAGAGAGTTTTATAAGAGAGAGAGTATTTTCGTATATTAAAACTAGAATCGGTCGTCTTTATATAGACTCCGAAGTGGTGTATAAACACCCTTTACAAAAGGTTAGGTCCGTTGGGTTTAAACCCAACAGGTGCGACCAACCGGAAATGATGTATCTCTCTGGTTTAAAACGAAAAGACGCAAGTGCGAGTACACTCTCGCAAATAAAGTCTCGCGAGTACCCATACACACACACACACAGGTGAGTACACTCACACCGCACCCGCACCCGCGCCCACGCCTAGCCCGGCCCGACCCGACCCGACCCGTCCCGTCACGTCGCGTCGCGTCGCGCACGCGCACGTGCATGCTCACACGGACACGGACACGGACTCGGCTCGGCTCGGCACGGCACGGCTCGGCGCGCGCGGGCGTGTGTGGTCAATGGTATAGATTAGAGCTATTGGCATACCCCCCCCCCCCCCCCCGGGACCAAATTCACATGTCCCCTGAAAGGGACACAAGCCCTAGGCAAAAATACTATCTTATATATAAGATAGTTTACTTTGTTAAATCCGATGTGGGACAAAACCCACAACACAAAAGTACCGCAACTTTTCAAATGTGGAGGGAAATCACCGAAAATTTGAAAATTTAAATTTAATAATATTTTAAAACAAAATATAACAATCCCCCACATGTTTTAAAATAAAACTCTTTCGGATTAAAGCGTAATAGTTGTGCAATGGTGCCGGTGTCACCATAGACTTGAACCGACATTAGAATAAGCAAGACAGGTCTACAGGAATCAGGTGACACCATAGTCTTGAACCTGAATCCTTTTAATGTAGATCGCAAGTACATGCCACTCACACAACTCTTCCTCTGCAAGTGATTCTGCGGTTCAGTGCATTTTGACCATACACCATTACCTGGATTTCATTGTGCTCTAGAGAATTCGCCCAGATTCTCATAGGAAGCGGCCTCCACCTCCACACCCATATAGGTGAATTCCATTAAGTGTATGCAGCAACTGTATACACCACCAAATATATGACTATGGATTCATTAAGAGTTCTAACAACTCATCCTTCTTCGTTGCTGCTCGCACTATACACCATAGAAGGGGTTCATACAACTCAGTGCAATCGTTTACCTCATGTCTTGTTGTTTACCCATTGAACCTATCTCATGGGATCTTCACTTGTATAGGTTGGGTTGCCGACACTGGCAGCTCATATATTAGGCTCAGCCCCATTCCCTTCGATGTATCATTGACTAACCTTTTAGATAGTCCTTTAGTCAGAGGATCTGCTAGATTCTTTTCTGACCTCACAAAATCAATAGATATGACTCCATCACGCAACATGTATTTCACTATGTTGTGTCTGAATCTAATATGTCTGCTCTTTCCATTATATATTTTACTTTTTGCTTTCGCTATAGCTGCTTGACAGTCATAATGAATAGACACGGCCGATACAGGCTTTGGCCACAATGGTATATCAGCTAAGAGATTTCTAAGCCACTCGGCTTCTGATCCAGCTTTTTCTAAGGCAATAAACTCGGATTCCATAGTAGACCGAGCGATACATGTCTGCTTGGTAGACTTCCAAGAGACCGCTCCTCCACCCAAAGTGAAGACATATCCACTCGTGGATTTTGTCTCATCTGAATCACTAATCTAATTAGCATCACTATATCCTTCTAATACAGCAGGATAACCATTATAATGTAAACCATATGTCATACTGCCTTTTAGGTATCTCAAAATCCTAGACAAGGCATTCCAATGCTCTTTTCCAGGGTTATGTGTATATCTACTTAGCCTTCCTACTGCAAAAGCTATGTCTGGTCTAGTGCAGTTTGTTAGATACATGAGGCTACCTATTATTCTGGAATACTCCAATTGAGACACACTATTTTCTTTATTCTTCATGAGAGTCACACTATAATCATAAGGAGTACTGACAGGTAAACAGTCAAAATGATTAAACTTTTTCAATATCTTCTCAATGTAATGAGATTGTGATAATATAATAACACCATTTTTCCTGATTACTTCAATACCCAAGATTACACTCGCCTCTCCTAAGTCTTTCATGTCAAACTTAGATGACAAGAATTTCTTAGTTGCATTACTAATTTAATATTAGTTCCAAAAATAAGCATGTCATCAACATAAAGGCATATAATAACATAATCATTTCCAGAAATTTTACTATATACACATCTATCTACATCATTTATATAATAACCATTTGATTTTAAAACACCATTAAACTTTTCATGCCATTGTTTAGGAGCTTTTTTTAAACCATATAGTGATTTAACTAGTCTACATACTTTATTTTCTTTACCTGATATCTTATAACCCTCAGGTTGCTCCATATATATTTCTTCTTCTAGGTCTCCATTTAGGAAAGCCGTCTTAACGTCCATCGGTGTACCACCGGCAGTTTTATATATGGAGGCTATCGCTATTAAAACCCTGATTGATGTAATTTTAGTTACAGGGGAATATGTATTAAAGTAATCTATTCCTTCCTTTTGTTTAAATCCTATTGCTACCAACCTAGCCTTAAACTTATCAATAGTTTCATCTGGTTTTAGTTTCTTTCTAAACACCCATTTACAGCCTATTGGTTTGTTTCCAGGTGGTAGGTCTACAAGTTTCCAAGTATTATTAGATATTATAGATTCCAACTAATCATTTATTGCTTCCTTCCAAAAGGTTGCATCTGGAGAATTAATAGCTTCTGTATAGGTTGTAGGATCATCTTCTACTAAGAATGTGAAAAAACCATCTCCTAGGTTAGTTTCTCTTCTAACCCTAGTACTTTTTCTTGGTTGTATCTCTTCTATTACTTTATCATAAACATTTTTACTAGTAGACGCAATATCTGATTCATTGACTTCCTCTATTCCTATAGATTTAGATTTCATAAGGAATACGTTCTCAAAGAACTCTGCATCTCTAACTTCTATAATTGTATTAGGATCCAGAATATTGTCCTTAGTTTTTAAAACTAGAAACACAGTAGTTGACTTGCTTTTGTGCGTAACCTATAAATACACAGTCAGTCGTTTTAGGACCTAATTTTCTTTTCTTAGTTTCAGGCAATCCTACTTTAGCAAGATACCCCCACGCTTTAATATATTTGTAACTAGGAGCATGATTCTTCCAAAGTTCATAAAGTGTTTGTTCAGAAGATTTAGAAGGAATCTTATTTAGGATATAACAAGCCGATAGAATTGCTTCTCCTCACATATTTGAGGGTAAGTCCGAACTGTTTAACATGGCATTCATCATTTCTTTTAGGGTTCTATTCTTACGTTCTGCTATTCCATTCTGTTCTGGTGTATAAGGAGCTGTAGTTTCGTGAATTATTCCATTCTTTTCACATAATTCTTTAAATTGAGAAGATTCATATTCTCCTCCTCTATCTGTTCTAAGTCTTTTAATTTTTATATTTAACTGATTTTCAACTTCAATTTTGTATTTAGAAAAAACATCTAAAGCTTCATCTTTGTTTCTTAATAGATAGACTCTAGTGAACCTAGAGTAATCATCTACAAAAGTTATGTAATATCTTTTTCCACCTCTAGACATGTGATTTCTAAAATCACCTAAGTCACTGTGTATTAACTCTAATAGAACAGATGATCTTTCTATTCATTTAAAAGGTTTTCTAATGAATTTTGATTCTACACATGTTTCACATTTTTTGAATTCTTCATTAGATATATTAGGTAATAAACCTAATCTTTTCATTTTCTTTAAAGATACTTTATTCACATGACCTAATCTACTATGATATAGATAAAAAGGTTCAACGATATAAACAAAACTAGATGCCTTCTTATTATTATCATTGGATACATTTACAATGAATAAACCATCACTACAGTATCCTTTACCAACAAAAGTTCCATTCTTGGTCATTACAAGCTTATCTGAATCAAATACTAACTTAACACCAGCCTTATTGAGGAGCGAACCAGAGACCAAGTTTCGTCTAATGTCGGGCACATGTAGGACATCATTCAACATCAGAGTCTTTCCAGAAGTGAGTTTCAGAAGTACTTTCCCTTTCCCTACAACTGGAGACGTTCTAGCATTACCCATGAACACCTGTTCATCATCTCCTGATACTTCGTAAGAGGTAAACATGCTACGATCCTTGCACACGTGCCTAGTTGCACCAAAGGTTCTAGTACCCACTCCAAGTTGTTTATCAGGAAGACTTCTGACACTACAGCTACTATCATGTCAGACTCATTGCCTGTTTCTGTAAGATTAGCCTGCGGCTTATCTTTGTTTTTCTTAAGCCTGCAGGTTTTAATATGATGCCCAGGCTTTCCACAGTTGTAGTGATTTCCTTTTTCTTGAATTGATTATTTGCATTCTTCTTTTTGAGCCTGCATTTATTTGCGTAATGTCCAGGTTTGCCACAGTTATGACAGTTGCCCTTTTTCTTATTATTTGCCCGACTTGATTCCACAAGATTCGCCTTCTATCTCATTTCCATTTTCTTTTTGGTCCCTGATTCTATTGGCCTCCTCTATTCGTATATGTATGATAGTGGTTTCCAAAGAAACACCATTCTTTTTATGTTTCATTCTATTCTTATATTCTTTCCAGGATGGCGGTAACTTTTCTATTAGTGCTCCTGAAAGAAACACTTCATCCAACTTAATTCCTTTTGTCGATAGTTCGTGAACTAGACTTTGAAAATCGTAAATCTGATTTGTGACAGGTTTATCGTCTGTCATTTCATAATGAAGGAAATTAGCAATTACATGTTTCTTAGCGCCTGCATCTTCCAATATGTATTTCTTTTCCAAAGCAGTCCATATGTCTCTAGCGGACGCGTAAGAAGCATACACATCATATAATTCGTTGGATAAAGAATTGAGAATATAATTTTTACAATTATTTTCATCTGTTACTTCAGTTTGATTTGCTGGATCTATAGTAAATGATTCAGATAATATGTATGAAACTTTCAGGGTGGTCAAAGCGAACATCAGTTTCTGTTTCCACCGTTTAAAGCATTGTCTAGCGAACGGTTCGATTTTGGCTAACTCAGAAGAAACATTTACAGTTACTGTAGACATAGTCTATATAATTCAACAAAATTCGATTTCAAGTTTGTTGGAATATTTGGTTGAATTAAATAGACTTTAAAATCGAGAACCAAAAAAAAAAAAGTTTTGAGAAAAAGGAACTTATTGTGTTGAGTCGAGGTGTGACTGAGTCACTCGGCTTGAAATCGAATTTGCTCCCCTTGGACAGCGTCTCAAGTGCAACAGGTTTCCAGAGCAATCGACCTCCAGGATACAACGACTATGACCCGGTCCCAGCGGTGCACTCACTGTACGCGGGCTCGAATCACTTGCAGTTTAATCCGAAAGTGCTGAGTTAACTCAATGATGAACTCAGTAATAAAACCGTATCAGAGAGAGTTTTATAAGAGAGAGAGAGAGAGAGAGTATTTTCGTATATTAAAACTAGAATCGGTTGTCTTTATATAGACTCCGAAGTGGTGTATAAACACCATTTACAAAAGGTTAGGTCCGTTGGGTTTAAACCCAACAGGTGTGACCAACCGGGCGCAAGTGCGAGTACACTCTCACAAATAAAGTCCTGCGAGTACCCATACACACACACAGGCGAGTACACTCACACCGCACCCGCACCCGCGCCCACGCCCACGCCCAGCCTGGCCCGGCCCGACCCGTCCCTTCACGTCGCGTCGCGTCGCGCACGCGCACGCTCACACGGACACGGACACGGACACGGACTCGGACTCGGCACGGCACGACACGGCTCGGCTCGGCTCGGCTCGGCTCGGCGCGTGCTCGCTCGTGTCTGGTCAATGGAATAGATTAGAGCTATTGGCATAGCCCCCCCACAGGACCAAATTCACATGCCCCCTGAAAGGGGCACAAGCCCTAGGCAAAAATACTATCTTATATACAAGATAGTTTACTTTGTCAAATCCGATGTGGGACAAAACTCACAACACAAAAGTACCACAACTTTTCAAATGTGGAGGGAAATCACCGAAAATTTGAAAATTCAAATTTAATAATATTTAAAAACAAAATATAACAGTCTTTTGTGGGCCCCACGAAATTTAGCTTTGCTGTAATATCTCTTCAACAATATATCTCAGGGAAGTTCCCCTGTTTCGCCAAAAAATAAAAAAAAGATAAAGCATGCATTTGGTGGTTCATAAAATTATAATCAACCAATCAAATACAAATGGTGCCAGTCACTTATATCCATTATATACAACTCAAGTGTCATGAGTAAAGAGTGTATATGGATGGATAGCATGTATAAAACACATACATCAATGTGGGCCCACAAGTCTTGTGCAAACCATCAAAAATCTCACAGTATCTACGATTGGAACGAGATGACATGACACCTAGATTCATCAAATCTTTCCAGCCATTTCCAAATACTGAATGAAATTTGCATGCATATGAGATCAATGCAATTTCGTATAATCTAATCCCACTTAATCATATGATCCAAACAGGTGGGGGATATTCCACCTCTTTCTCTCTTTTTTTTTTCTTTTATATATATATATATATATATATATATATATATATATATATATATATATATGGAAAAGGTACAATGCGATCAGTGATTTTAACGCCCTTGAGGTCGATTTGTGTGGGCCCCACCGTGATGCGTTTCGAACATCTACCCCATCAGTCAGATGCACCATTCCATCGTGGGCCTAGGTCTCAAAAATCAAGTCAATTCGTGACTTGTGTGGGCCACACCACATACAGAAGTGGGGAGGAGCCGTGCACCATTAAAACATTCATAACCATTTTTGAGGGCCCACCGAGATGTATTTTGCAAATCCAGCCCATCCATTATGTGTGTCCTACTTGAATGAGGGTTCAGACCAAGTTTCAGGCGCATGCAAAACTCAGGTGGGCCCCACCAAGTGCTTTTATATGTTTTAACGGTGTCTTCACATAATTTTAGATGGTATGGCCCACCTGAGTTCTGTATACGGCTGATTTTTGGGATATCCCATAATTTAAAGGGTACCCATCAAATGCACGGTGTTGATGGTCGAAACACATCACGGTGGGGCCCACATAGCGTGACCTCATGAGAGCTTATCGTCAAATATATATATATATATATATATATATATATATATCATAGGGATTTTGTCTTTATTGGCCTCGATTATGGTTGAATTCCCTAAAGAGGTTCCACCTTTCAAATATTCCGAGTGTGGCCTTCTGACAAGCTTTGGAAAATTTTTCGAACCTAAATGCCCTTATCCTTGATTCAATAGTACGATTTTTGAGTGAATAAAAAGTTACATCGTATTTAATGCCGCGAAAGTGATGTGGACGGAGGCCTTTTTGGGCATGTGCAAGGCCCAACTCGTGGGGCCCACAATGATGTATGTGTATAATCCATGCTGCCCGTCCTTTTTGCCATGTCATTTTAGGGCTAGGGCCTAAATATCAGCCTCATCCAGAGCTTATGTGGGCCACATAATAAAAAATAATAGTGACAATGACACCCACTATTAAAACTTTCCAGGCTCATTTTGATGTTTGTTAGAAGTGGACATTGTCCAAATCAAGACTTTTTGTGCCCACGGTGAGCTAGCCAATAAGGTGGACGGAACATATCACCCCATTGTGGGCCTTAGGGTATGGTACCAATGACTATCATTTCATTTGGTAATAAAGGAAGTGAACATATAACATGACAACTTCGACCCATATAACATGACAACTATGACCCATATAACAGGACAAATACGACCCATATAATATGACAACTACGACTCATATAATATGTTTACTTCATTTACTACCAAAAATAATAATAATAATAAATAAATAATAAAAATAAAAATAAAAATAAAAGGCTAGCCATTGGTACCATATCCAAAGGCCCACAATAGGGTGATCTGTTCCGTCCACCTTGTCAGCCAACTCGCCGTGGGCTCAAAAAGTCTTGACTTGGACATTGTCCACTTATAACAAACATCATAATAAGCCTGAAAAGTTTCAACAGTGAGTGCCATTATTACTATTATTTTCTATTATGTGGCCCACATGAGCACTGGATCGGACTGATATGTGGGTCCTGGCCTTAAAATGACACGGCAAAATGGATGGGTGGTATGAATTATACACATACATCAATGTGGACCCCACGAGTTGGGGCTTGCCCACGCCCAAAATGGCTTCTGTTTATATCACTTTCACAACATTAAATTTTTTATTTTTTTTCAAAAGATTGCTTCAAGGGCTTCTCATATATCCAAAAAAGAACCAATTACATTCGAGTAACCCCTAGGAATAAAAGACCCTAGGGGCAGCCTATCATAACTCAAGCAAACTGTGCAAAGACTAACCTAAACTGAGGGAAAAGAAGAAAACGAGGAAAAAATGATTGGAGTCATCCCCTAACATCCTTAGCACTTTCCCTAAGAGAACCTAGGCCCACCTTGCAAGAAAAAGGAGACCTCTAACTCGGGCTGGAAGGTCCATCAAGCTACCCATCATCGTGGACGTTTGATCTTTACTTCCCAACCGGGCCATTGCATCTACCACCCCATTGCCTTCCCTGAAGATATGACGAAACTGGAACCGCCCACTACGCCCGAGCCGGTTAATCCTAGCAATCCAATACCCACATTTCCAACCAGGGCTGAGGGACCCGCTTAAGAAGTCACCCCCGAGCTGGGAATCCGATTCCACCCACCCTCAGCATGCCTCTGTCCAGACATTTCTCTATTCCGTCATGGATAGCCATCATATTCACAGCATTAAATATGATGCAACTTCTTATTCACTAAAAAACCGTACAACTATTGAACCAAGGGCAAAGGTATTTTGGTTCGAAAATTTTTCCAAAGCTTGTCAGAAGGCCACCCTCGAAATATTTAAATGGTGGAACCTCTTTAGAGAATTTAACCATACAGTGAGGCTAGCATGGTCAAAATCCCAAAATCATAATATCCAAACAGGCCTAAACATGGTAGGTAAGAAATATCCCTTAAAATTGGCATATATGAAATATAGTAGAAATGTTGATATGCATAGTTTGCTTTTTTAGGTTGATTTTCAAATAAGTGTTAAAAGATCATTGGTCAATGATTCTAAAAGTTAGGGCAAACACATAATGAGATTCCCACTCAAGGAAAAAAAAAAAACATTTAGAAAATAGGCCTCACTACCTTGACTTTATAAAATCTAGGCTCTAAAGTGCTCAATATTACAATGCATCTCTCCATCCATGCAAGTCACAACACGTAGCATGAATTCAAGCAATTCATGGGAGAAATTTGAACATGCCATGGCCTAAACGCAGATTGCTGCGTTCATTGATCGAGATATACAATTATAGCAGGAAAATGGATGGCTAGGAAAATAGAAAGCTGTCCACATTCATGGTGATAAGTAGACGGCATTGAGATTTTGGATCATGGCGTACGAACTATTTGGCACTACCTCATGAATGGGCCAAATCTTGCAAATGTGTGTTTTCCCTTAAGCCCTATATTCATCTCCGAATCGAGGGACCGCATAGACCAAGATGGATTAAGCGAAGTATTCTAATCGCAAGATCAAGTCCAATCACAAACACTTTGAATTTAATGTGGAAAAACCCTTCCAGGAAAAAAACTATGCCACCAAACGACAATAATGGACTATGAAAGCAGAAAATTACAAGAGATATAGATTACCCAATTCAAACAACCCTCGAATTTTCTTTACAAGCCCTTAAAACCCTTTGGAATGAATTAGAAAGTTCTGAGATACCCCAAATCCCAATTACACCTATATATATGGCATATACGAGAATCACAATCAAAATAAGAAAAGAATCTTGTGCTTGTTCAATTCTACGTAATTCTAGGCGCATGTTCGATGACACTGTCGATGGCAGTTTGATGGCATCGATAGACTATCGATGGCATCGAACACCCTCAATGTCATCGAGATTAACACTAAAACGTTCTAACTGATGGGTTTTTTTTACCCGTCATCGACCGATCGTGAGCCCTGCTCGACTGGTCGAAGGCTGGTCTCGACCAGTCGTGGGAGTCGAGCCATGACACAACTCAAAGTCCAGCGAGTTTGGGCTATTTTTCTCTGGGGTGCTCGACCGGTAGTAGGTTCGTCACGACCAGTTGAGGTTACTCAGATTCGTTCCGCTATTTTGCGCTAATTTCGTGTCGCAAGTCCTTTCGCAACTGGGATGCGGAAGGGAGTTTCCTAAAACTATAAATAGGAGTTCCTAGGGTTTTCTAGGTACAACAAGAGGGTTTTGTAAAGCTTTACAAGGGATTTGCTAAAGGGTTTAGGGCTATCAAAAGATGAGAAAGAGAGAGGAAAAGAGAGAGAGGAAGCTTATAGAAGGGAGGTTCTGCTCGTGGAGGTTATCTACTGTGCAATCTATATCTCAACGCTTCTATGTCCTCGTAATCGGTGAGATCTCTCTGTTTTTCTTTGTTTCTCTTATTGTTTATCCACTCCTGCGTGAGTAAAGAAAGTTGTAACGTTCTACTTCATAGTGGATTGTTGATATGGATGAGGTCCCGTGGTTTTTACCTCTTTGAGGGTTTTCCACGTAAAAATCTCTTGTGTGGTGTGTGATTGATGCTTTGATTTATTTCATTGCTTTATTATCCATAATTCTAGTTGTTCTGGAGGGCTAGATCCTAAGGTTTGTGCAAGGCCCCCAACAAAGTGGTATCAGAGCTAAGTTCATTGAATGGGTAGGATTGGTTTTGAATTATGGAAGGTGGCTCATCAAGTATGATCGGCCTCAATGGTTTTAACTGGACCATATGGAAGGCTAAGATGAAGGACTTGCTTTATTGCAAGGACCTATATTCTCCAATTTAGGCATATCAGCAAAATCCAAGGATATGACTGATGATGATTGAAAGAAGATGGACCAAAAGACGATGGGGTTTGTTAGACAATGGTTGGATGATTCAGTGTTCCACCATGTGTCTACGGAAACCTCAGCCGCTAGCCTATGGCTGAAATTATAAGGGTTGTATGAGAGGAAGACAGCCGGTAATAAAATTTTTCTGATAAGACGACTTGTGAATCTCAAGTTCAAAGATGGTGGTTCTGTGGCCGAGCACATGAATGAGGTCAGTAATATAGTGAACTAACTCTCCTCTATGAAGATGGTCCTGGATGATGAATTGCAGGCTTTACTTTTGCTTAGTTCATTGCCTAACAGTTGGGAGACATTGGTGGTGTCTCTAAGTAACTCTGCGCCAGACGGAAAGATATCTATGGAATAGGTAACTAACTGTCTCTTCAATGAAGAGACAAGGAGGAAGTCTCAGGGGTCTACTCAGCAAGAGGCTCTTGTGATACAGAAACGGGGGAGAGGAAATAACAGGAAGGGCGGGAAGGCCCGAGATAAATGAAGAGGCAAGTCAAGTAACAGAAAAGATGTTGATTGCTAGAATTGTGGCAAGAAGGGCCACTATAAGCATGAATGTTGTGGTAAGAAAAACGACAAGAAATGAAAAGGAAAGAAAGATGAATCAGATTCCACTGCAGTCGCTTCAAATAGCGACGTTGTAGTTATTCTTTCTGTAGATCATGATGTATGTCTCACGGCTACGAGTCAGTACACCGACTGGGTGATAGACTCGGGAGCTTCTTTTCATGCGACTCCACGTAGGGACTTCTTCACAAGCTACAAGTCAGGAGATTATGGGACTGTGAAGATGGGAAATTCTGGCGTATCAAAAGTCGTGGGAGTCGGTGATATTTGTGTGAAGACCGATGTAGGCTACACATTGGTTCTCAGGGATGTGAGGCATATCCCAGACCTTTGCCTCAACTTAATGTCGACGGGAAGGTTGGATGATGATGGCTATAAAAGCCGGTTTGCTGGTGAGCGATGGAAGCTCATCGAGGGTTCACTGATCATGGCCAGAGGAAAGAAGTGTTGCACCTTTTACAAGGCAAGTGTTAGTATGTGCAAGGGTGGATTGAATGCAGTGAAAGATTCAGCTATTGACATGTGGCACAGGCGTTTAGGCCACATGAGTGAAAAAGGGCTTCAACTATTAGCGAGGAAGCGGCTCCTTCCAGACGTGACAAGTACACCTCTCAAAACCTGTCTTGATTGTTTATCAGGGAAACAACATAGAGTTTCATTTGTTAAATCTGTTTCTCATGTTAATAAAGTGCATGCATTAGATTTGGTTTATTCTGATGTTTGTGGTCCTATGAGGACAAAAACCTTGGGTGGGGCATTGTATTTTGTCACTTTTATAGATGATGCATCTAGGAGGGTTTGGGTTTATACTTTGAAATTTAAGGACGAGGTCTTTAGTATGTTTAAATTGTTTCATGCTATATATGGTCGAGAGAGAGACAGACAGATCATTGAAGTGCATCCGCACTGACAATGGTGGTGAATATATTGGTGACTTTCATGAGTACTGCAAGTCCCTGGGTATACGACATGAACAGACGGTTCCCAAGACCCCCCAACATAATGGTGTAGCTGAGCGAATGAATCGCACCATTGTTGAGAGAATCAGATGCATGTTATCCCATGCAAAATTGCCCAAGACGTTATGGGGAGAAGCAATGCACACGGCAGTGTATTTGATAAACAGGTCTTCATTAGCCCCGTTGAATGGAGAAGTGCCCGAGAAGGTATGGACTGGACATGATCCATCGTACAGTCATCTCAGGGTGTTTGGATGAAGGGCATCCATTCATGTACCAAAGGAGGAGAGGTCCAATCTCGATATAAAGATCAAGCAGTGTGTGTTCTTGGGATACGATGATGAAAAATTCGGTTACAGATTGTGGGATCCGACCGAGAGGAAGCTCGTCAGGAGCAGAGATGTGGTTTTCTTTGAAGATCGGTGTATAGAAGACATTGGTAAGCCAGAGAAGAACCAGCCTAGTTCAGGTAAACTAGAAGACATGAATCCGATTACTCCTCCCATGGTGCCTGATAACGGGGGAGTACAGCAAGGTACAGAGGACAAAGGAGTTCCTTTAAAAGATGGACCAGGGGAGCAGCCCCCACTTGATCCACCTATTGAGCCACAGGTGAGGAGGTCATCTAGGGACAGACAACCATCCAAGAGGTACTTGTCACATGAGTACATTATGCTGACAGAAGGGGGAGAGCCAGAAGATTATTCTGAGGCCCTAGTCGACGAGCATAAGGGAGAGTGGTTGAAAGCTATGAAAGATGAGATGGAATCCTTGTATAAGAACCACACCTATGACATAGTGAAACTGCCTAAGAGTAAGAAAGCTCTAAGCAACAAGTGGGTGTTTAGAAAGAAGATTGAGCAGAAGAATTCACAGACGAGGTTCAATGCCAGACTTGTGGTGAAAGGTTTCGGTCAGAGGAAAGGCATAGACTTCGAGGAGATATTCTCACCTGTGGTGAAGATGACATCCATACGGGAGTTGCTAGGGTTGGCGATTATCATGGATCTGGAGATAGAGCAGTTAGATGTTAAAACTGCCTTTCTCCATGGTGACCTAGAAGAAGAGATCTACATGCACTAACCAGAGGGGTTCGAAGTCAAGGGCAAAGAGCATATGGTGTGTAGGCTGAGGAAGGCTTGTATGAGTTGAAACAAGCACCACGACAATGGTACAAGAAGTTCGATTAGTTCATGTTACAGCATGGGTATGACAGAACGGAGTCGGACCACTGTGTGTTCACGCGCGAGTTCTCAGATGATGATTTCTTAGTTCTGTTGTTATATGTTGATGACATGCTTATCAAGGGAAAAGACATTAAGAAGATCGACAGGCTCAAACAGGAATTGGGTAAGTCTTTTGTAATAAAAGACTTGGGCCCAGCTAGACAGATCCTAGAAATGGAGATAACCCGTGACAGAAGCAGCAGGAAGCTCTGGCTATCACAAGAGCAATATATTGAGAAAGTCCTAGAGCGGTTTCCTGGCAGAGCAAACTATAGAAAGTCGTAACGTTGTCGATGACGGAGGCCGAATACATTGCAGTCACGGAGGCATGTAAAGAGATGCTTCAGATGAAGAGGTTCCTACAGGAACTTAGCCTAAAGCAGGAGGAGCACGTAGTCTATTGCGATAGTCAAAGTGCTATACACTTGAGCAATAATCCAAGTCAGCATTCCAAGTCGAAGCATATAGAGATTCGGTATCACTGGATCAGGGATACTTTGGAACAGAAGGTGTTACAGCTTGAGAAGGTCCACATGGACGATAATGGGTCAGACATGATGACCAAAGCTTTGCTCAAGGGCAAGTTTAAGGTTTGTAGAAACCTAGCTGGCTTGAAGAAGGTGGATCCCTCTTGGGTCAAAAAGGGGGAGATTTGATGAATTTTTTTTTTACCCGTCGTCGACCGGTCGTGAGCCTTGCTCGACCGGTCGAAGGCTGGTCTCGACCAGTCATGGGAGTTGAGCTGTGACACGACTCAAAGTCCAGCCATTTTGGAATATTTTTCTCTAGGGTGCTTGACCGGTCGTGGGAGGTGCTCGACCGGTTGTAGGTTCGTCAAGACCAGTCAAGGTTACGCAGATTCGTTCCATGATTTTGCGCAGATTTCGTGTCACAAGTCCTTTCGCAACTGGGATGCGGAAGGGAGTTTCCTAAAACTATAAATAGGAGTTCCTAGGGTTTTATAGGTACAATAAGAGGGTTTCCTAAAGCTTTACAAGGGATTTGCTAAAGGGTTTAGGGCTATTAAAAGGTGAGAGAGAGAAAGAAAAAAAAGAGAGAGAGAAGAAGCTTATAGAAGGAAGGTTCTGCTCGTAGAGGTTATCTACTATGCAATCTATATATCAGCGCTTTTATGTCCTCGTAATCGGTGAGATCTCTCCGTTTTTCTTTGTTTCTCTTATGGTTTATCCACTCCTGCGTGAGTGAAGAAAGTTGTAATATTCTACTTCATAGTGGATTGTTGATCTGGACGAGGTCCCGTGGTTTTTACCTCTTTGAGGGTTTTCCACGTAAAAATCTCTTGTGTGGTGTGTGATTGATGCTTTGATTTATTTCATTGCTTTATTATCTATAATTCTAGTTTGTTTTGGAGGGCTAGATCCTAAGGTTTGTGCAAGACCCTCAACACTAACGACTAAACATAGATTTTCTAATTTTTCTGATAACACTTTGATGGGACTTCAATGGCATCAACGACCCGTTGATGGCATCGAACAAGGCACCACAAAGTGTCCAACAACCAACAGGGAATTTTTAAATTTTCTCGATGGCATCAAACAACTGTAAATTCAAATCATTTTACTCATGGCATGTAAATAGACAAGTAAGAAAATGAAACGCAACGGTCCACTCTCAACTGAGAAAAGAGCCAAGACTAGTGGCTAGGATCTTCCAATCAGTAAATTTTCTGGGGCATGGTCCATGAAAAATGTGTCACAGACTGAGCATGGTCCCTTATAAGTGTGTCCCAACAGCCCGTGGTCTACATCACAAATAGAAAACCCAAGTATACAGTGTATGGCCTCGGGTGATACGAAGGGAGGGCCATGCGGTCCGCGTGCCACAGTAGGAAGCTCCCTCCATTCATCAGGTACAACAACGTTGTGCATTCTTTATAACAAAATCAGCTGCTTATATCATAAGGTAGATCACACGTGGACTTCATATATGGTCTTTTGACCACTTTTCCAAACCATCCAATTTCTCCCACAAGTCTGACCCGCATGACAATCGAAGAAAGATTTTGGGTGAGAGCACCCTACCAGATGAACAGGACATATCTTCCAAACTGGTGCCATGCGACACGTGCAGCAATCTGGGCCTTCCTCATGTGGAATTACAGGATAAGTGGTCCATATGTCTGCACATTATATTAAACAAATATCTTTGGGACCGAAATCCAGAGCGCTCTCTATTATTTTATCCCCCACATAGAGCTTATCTCCCCCAACTTGCAAAAAGAAATCTTAAATAACATAAAAATATGATTATGAAGTAGATGCCACAAGAAACATAACAAAAAATTTTAAACTCTTTAAGCTATGCATCTTAACATACACTTGTCCACATACAATTCTTTTTGAAGGGGCGTTCGAGAGCCGACTTTGAAAACATTGCCACCTTAGTTATACGGAGATGCGATAGAGCATGCAGTTTGATCCCATCTGTATGGCCACCTCGGTTCAATGTTAGAGATGGTTACTTCATTGATAGAACATGGTTTGGCAACTCCTGATAGTTGATTTGAATCAATGACAAAATCCAGGCTGCGTGGGTTGGGGTAGTGTCATTCAGTCACCTTAATTTCAGCATAACAACTACAGATGACATGGTGGGCCTGTTCGCTGCATGTTCTTGAACACGCAATCTATATTTTTGAATGGGCAGTCAGGAACCACACTGCCAGAACATTGCCACCTTAATCATACCGAAATACGATAGAGCATGCAGTTTGATCCCATCTGTATGGTCACCTTGGCTCAATGTTAGAGATGGTTACTTCATTGTTAGAACATGGGTTGGCACCTCCCAAAAGTTTATTCGAATCAGTGACAACTCTCCCTACAAAAAATCCTGGCTGTGTGGGTTGGGGTAGTGTCATTGGGTCACTTTTCAGCATAACAACTACAGATGACATGGTGGGCCGGTTTGCTGCATCTTCTTGAACGCACAATAGCCCAATATGAATGCATCTCAGCACTTCTTCAGTGGGGCATGCCTCTGTGATCAACGGATCGATCAATTCCAAGGACTTTCCTTCACACCATAGTGTCCATGCCTGTAAATTTACATTTCACGGAATCCCAATTAAAATAGCTCAACTGCAAAAACAACTCCTAGAAGATATTAAAAAAAAAAAAAAAAAAGTTCAGACTGGCAATAGGCTAATCTAGATTTCGGGCTAGGCCTGTCCTGGCTGGTCCATTTATAGTCGTTACACAGAAGAGAAAAGCCTTATTATGAAGCTATCTGAGATTGGGTCTATTTCATATCTGATTATAAAAATGTGGCATCTGAGGCCTGCCCCACCTGAGCATAAACTCAGTTCATTGTACTAAGAATTAGAAGCCAAGAAAAGGGAAACCTACATAAGTGACGAGGCTCTGGGCATCTTTGGGGAAATGTAGATTGCTGTTCTTTTTCCCGCTTACGATCTCTAGCAGTAAGACGCCAAAGCTAAACACATCAGACTTCACTGAAAACAACCCTGCCATTGCATACTCAGGAGCCATGTATCCACTGTATTCCATCAAAGTAGCACAACAAAATTAGAAGTCTAACACGTATGCGTGCGCATCAATGCTTGTATTATCTCTTCCTTCTAACCTAATGTAGATATACTTCAACAAGGAAAAAAACAGAAAGAAATTCTATTTTCTGGCCATGAAAAGAAAGGAAATATTTTCACATACTAAGTTCCGACGACTCTTTTAGTACTCCCGTGACTTTGGTTTCCTCCAAAAATCCTCGCCATGCCAAAATCTGAAATTTTTGGATTCATTTCATGATCTAATAGAACATTGCTAGGTTTCAAGTCTCTATGTATGATTCTGAGGCGAGAGTCCTCGTGAAGGTAAAGAAGGCCCCGTGCAATTCCACCAACAATTTGAAGGCGTGTTTCCCAGTTGAGTTGAGCACGCTTGTTCGAATCTGGCAGGTAAGATGATAAAATAAGGCGTTTGTACATGCTCAGTGATAATTAGGATTAGTTATAGGTGCCTCCCCTTTGTTTTGGATTGTTACAAATACCTCCCCTTGGTTCCAAAGATTCACTACAGATTCCCCACGCAAGGAAACGCTATATGTTAGCAGTGTTATCTTTTAGGAATTAACTGTTTTATCCCCATCTCATACACAACTAGTTGTAAATGTGTGAGCCACCATAGCGTGTGGCATGTGTATGCGATCCAATTAACTCATTCAAAAAGGTTTCTCCATGACAATAGGACAACCAAAACTAAGGCTAGTGCAATCACTAGTTGAACGACCATGTGAATTTGGAGGTTTTTGGTTGGTTTTCATTATTTTCAAGGTGTGGCGAACCTGATGATTGAATTAACCTAATCTTTTGGAAATCCAATTTTATGCTGGAGTGGCCCTGCTGAACAGTTTAGATACCATTTATTCATAATAGTGGGTCCCACTGGTATGCATCTCAAACAGAGGAGAGATGTTTGTAGTAATCCAAAACAGAGAAGAGCTATGTATAAGCACCATATAAATGATGGCACATAACTGCAGTACAGTTGTAAATGATACCTTAATAACAGGCCTACTCCCTAAAGCCCTGGACGTATCCTGGTCCTAGCCCTAATAGGTCTGAAACACCCCAGCCCGTGGGACAACCATATAACGAAAAGAGCTAAATGATCAAAAGTTTAAAATGGTCTAATCTAAGATTTTATTTTTTTTCGCATCCTCCATCGACAATCATGCTCATCATTTTCATCATCCATAGATGATGAGTCCCACATATAAATGATTTGGTTCATTGAAACTTCACCTTAATTCCAACGAGTGTTGAATGGGAGTTGCTACTGTCTTTAAATTAACAACTCATTACGTATAACGGTGGCCCACTTGATGATTGGATCAGGCCATTGACCATAGGTAGAGGGCCTAGATTTCTTGCCCGGGCCCATTGCCCACCCTACAAATAGTTATGAGAGAGAGAGAGAGAGAGAGAGATCCAAACCAAAGAGAAAGACATCAAGGCTGGTGTTGGGCATGTATTCGTAGATGAGCAGCTTCTCCTCTTCTTCAATGCAGCAATGCAGGAGCCTCACAAGATTCCTGTGTTGAAGTTTCGCAATCAATATAACTTCATTCTTAAACTCATCTAAGCCTTGTCCGGAGCTTCTTGAAAGCCTTTTAACTGCTATTTCCTTTCCATTAGGCAACACACCCTGTTTGAATTTTTAGGTAACAATTCCACATTAGGGAAGTTAGATGGTCCACCAATGATGGGATTAACCAATACTTCAAGTTAGGTTGACATTTTTATTACCTTGTAAACAGGGCCAAATCCACCTTGTCCAAGCTTATTTGCCTCCAAAAAGTTATTGGTGGCAAGTTGTATGGTTACCAAATCAATCCATGGAAATTCATGATCATCTACCTGACTTCCTCCATCCATCTGTGCATGTGTGCTAATTGGAGGACCCAAATCATACAACAAAGCTCCTTGCCAATGTCCCTCCGTCGCTGGAAACAGTAGCAACTATCATTGCAAGGTTGATTGTGACAAGGTTATTCTTCTTCTATTTCGAGAATTAGGAAATGTGATTCTTTGGTACCAGTATTCCTACAACTGGATCTTTTATATAAAAATAAAAATAAAAATTGAGTTGAACTCATTTTAGCCAACTGTAGTTATGTATTTTAGATCTTGATTTCTAATACATAATTAACCTTAAGATGAAGTCATTATGCATTAGAGATCAAGATCTTTTAATACATAATTATTGTTAACTAAAATGAGATGAAATCATTTTTAGGCATCTACCAAATAGGGCCTAAGCATTTACATGATTTTGTGATTCTAGGGTAGAAGTTTACCTTCTTGCGGTCTCTTCCTCCCCCATTTATAGTAGTATAAGCTTGAACCCAAGACGGCCACTCCTGTGAATGCCAACAGGCTAGCAAGGATCGCAGTTTTTGATGCTTTCCTATCGTCCCCTGTTTTAACAGTGAACTCTTTCCATTTCAATAGCAATATTACAACCGGTCAGCTCTGCATATATCAACATACACTTCCAAGTTCTCCCTGGATAGCGGTTGATCAAATTTAAAATCTAATCATTCCCTATGTAATACTATGCCAACTCTAACATTACCTGGAAAACATAAAAACCTAGGAATGAACTCCACATCAACGAAACAAGTATTTTAAAGCTATTTTTAAGATCTGGAGCTTTATGGGATGCCAAATGGTTTGCTTCTTTTTATGATGTGATGATGCGGTCATGATAATGGCGTTGGTCATGGTGGTGATTAATGATTTACTGTTTTTATTTTCTTTTTTTGAAAACTTACTACTTTTCTCACGTAGTTAATTCTAGGAAAATTTCCTTTTCTAATTAACAATAATTTTGAGGTCGGATCTTCTACAAATATTTGTAGCATTAGCTTCTAAAATTCCTCTCTCTCTCTCTCTCTCTCTCTCTCTCTCTCTCTCTCTCTCTCTCTCTCTCTCTCTCTCTCTCTATATATATATATATATATATATATATATATATATATATGACTAGCAGCCCAAACCTTCTTTCTGTAACTAGCAAGGCCAGGCCCAATTCTCTGCATGTAGCCCGCACCCTATTTCTCACACTCATTCTACATGCTATGGCACATGCTCTTTCTTACTCTTTGTATGTTGCTTGTGTCCTTTCCCTCCTGATCTCTCTCACTCCCTCCCTCCATGTGTGTTGCACATGCCATGTGCTCTCTCAATCGAGGCCAGTTTAATTTAGAGATTTTTTTTTATTTTTTATTTTATTCTGTCTCATTTCTCAAAAGCATGAGTATCTCATATGAAGGGGGTGACTTTAACTTTGAAAGTGCCACATTATGTCCTAACTTTAGGATCCGTTTGAGAGCGAGCAAATGAATTCATAAATTCGAATTCTCATATTTTAAGTTTTGTTAATGCTAAAATTTGGTTCTCCTTGTTAGCCCACCACCCACCTGTAATTTAATGGAGAATAAGTGAAGTCCTACCTTACCTCCTACGAGCTGCTAAGTACCTGCAATTTAATAAAGAACAAGAGAATACACTGGGGGCGCCAGTTAAGGTTGGGGACCCTCCAATGCCTAACTCAGGCATATGGACTCACACTAGGTATAGTCGAATCGGTATATTTGTATGTACCTTATTATATGGCGAGAGGCCTATTTATAAGATCTCTCAATCACTTGCATGTTTTGGTTGGTTTGAGAAATATGTTGGATGGGCCCTTATTGGAGTCGGACTCTAATTTCAAGAATATCTCTGACTTTACCTCGATCGACGTGATTTTCGACGGAGATCACAGGAGGTAATCCACCCGTATATGGAGAGGATTCTTCTTTCTATTCCAAAGTCGAGATTGGTACCCGAGGTCGAGGTCGGTATCCAAGGTACCTGAGGTCGATGTCATCTTTTGAGATCGACAAATAAGGTCGACGTCCAAAGTCATTGGTCGGCACCTAAGGTCAGGTCGATACTCCGCCCTTCTATGGGGAGTTTCCTATGATCCCTCTGTTCTATTCCTAGTCGTCAGGTGAGTCCGATCTTACCTATAATAGCTGCCCCACTACTTTTGAGCACCATCTCCAAGGGATTGGGAAGCAAATAATTTTGGACTGACATGACCTTGACCTGTTGTGCGAACAAGAGGCTTCAAGTGTGCAAGAGGTCGGGAGGTCAACTCACTTGGTGTGCACCTTCTCACTTATTGCCCGATATCTAATGTAGGGGTAAGGACGGGCCTGTTGCGGTGATTGAGGAGGATATTACAACAGTATCTCCGTACGAGGAGTCGTGCACAGCGTGGTGAGTGTCATTTTCCCTTTATGTGTGTGTGGTAGTGTATGATGACTTAGTAGATACAATAGTCGAGCATATAGGTTTTTAGGTCGCATAGCTTGTAAACAAAATATAAAGAACGAGAAACCTTTTCCCTTCAACTGAGGGAGGTTACTCATGGTCGAACATGTAAGTCGCGAGCATAATAGGAAAAACCGTAGGAAAGGGAAAGATCACACCTTCGTCCCTTTAACTGAGGGAGGTCACTTAAAGTCGAGCACATAGTAGATAGGATGAGGAACTTTTTCCCTTCAACAAGGGAGATTCCCTAAGGTCGAGCATGCAGGTCTAACAGACTAGATAGTAAAAATAAAGAAATATTTCCCCTTAACTAGGGGAGGTTTCCTTATAGTCGAACTCATAGATAAAGATGGTAGATAAGACTGTAGAAGCAAAAGAGGAGACCTTTTCCCTCAACTCGGAGAGGTGCCTCATAGTTGAATATAAGTAGTTTTTACTAAGGCGACCAATAAAGAATAGTTGGTTAACTTTTTGTATTTCCTCATGGGTATTAGATCTTCAAGTGCTTGGTGTTCCATGAGTGAGGTAAGAGCTTACCCTCCACGTCTTTTAGTTGATACGTCCCTCGGTACTTGAGGTTGAGGTCGGGGTTGGCCGATGAGCCTTATTACTGAGCTTGGTTGATTGGTTCAGCTCGATCATCACGTTTCCTTGCTCATCTCAGTTTCCCTAAATACCTGATACGTCCTGGTGTTCAAGGGAGTGTACTAATATAAGCAACTTTCGGACATCGATTGGTATACTAGCCCTGATTTTGGTCATTCTTCTTTCTTTTAGCGTTAGCGGTAGAGGGCTCCCCTTCTCCCTTTCGCTTCATATCATTAGCCGAGTTGTTTCCTCTTCGAGTAGCTCTTCGTGAACTGAAGAGTTCCTCGGCGTTGGAATATTTTTAAGCTTAGTTAAGTAGGTCAGCAAGGATAGTCAGGGGGTTCTTACCAATAGAGAAAATGAACTTTTCTTATTTAAGGCCGGCTACCATGGTGACCAGAGCTATCTGGTTGAAATAACCATCAACCTGAATAGCTTCAGTGTTGAAATAGATGATGTAGTCTTTTAGTAGCTTGTCCCCCTCTGAGTGATCGTAAGGAGGTGGGTTGATGGCTTTCTCCTATCTTTTCCCACCGATGAATTAAGTAATGAAAGCCTTGCTAAGTTAAGTGTAAGAACAGATCAATTTCGGTTTCATGTATCCATACCATTTCCTCGCTGCCCTTGATAAGGTTAGGGAGAATGCTTGACAGATCATAGGGCACGAGATGCCATGAAGCTCCATCCAGGCTCTGAAGGACACGAGGTAATTTGAGGCTTCATGGAAATGGTATGGGTCTCCCGACCTTATATAGGGGGTAATTTGGGGCATCCGGAACTTAGACGGCAGTTAGGATCTCATGATGTCGTCCGTGAATGGGGCTCGACTTCCTCTAGCATTGCATTGAGGGAAGCAGGGGCCTCCGCTCGATATACTTACTGAATGTCTCCGAGTTGGTCTCAAATCTCCCTCTGCTCTACTTCCCACAGGACTTCGCCTTCTGTTGTGGCCTCAGGGGCCTTTCCGCATCTCTTCTTCTCCAGGGTGTGGCACAGATTGGACTCGACAAGCTCAGTTGCTTCCATGGATTGCGCGGGGATGCACTTGCTTCGTGCCGATCGATCCTTCACCACATATGAGTTACGATGTGGTTGTATAGATCGAGAGTGGGTAGAAGCTGTTCCCAATGTCACTCCTTGGTCGGGGAGAGTGCCGATTAAGGTCAGGACCCTCCGATGCCTAAGTCATGCGTATGGACTCGCAGTAGGCATAGTGGAATCAGTATATTTGTATGTACTTTGTTATGTGGCGAGGGGCCTATTTATAATATTTCTCAATAACTTGGTTTGATGAATATGTTGGAGGGGCCCGTATTGGAGTCAGACTCTAATTTTGAAGAATATCTCTGACTTTACCTCAATCAACGTAATTTGCGACGGAGATTTTAGGAGGTAATCCACCCATATATGGAGATGATTCTTCTTTCTATTCCGAGGTCGAGGTCGATACCTGATGTTGAGGTTGATACCTGAGGTCAAGGTCATTTTTTGAAGTCGGCAAAAAAGGCCGACCTCCAAAGTCATTGGTTGACACATGAGGTTGGGTGGATAATCCGCCCTTCTCTTGGGAGTTTCGTGTGATCCATTTGTTTTATTCCTATTCATCGGGTCAGTCCCATTTTACCTATAACAAGTTCTATTTTGCAACATGGATTTTAAAGTGTCATTAAGTACTGCTAGAATTTTAACTCTTGAATTTGTAAACTTATTTTATTGCATATTCATAAGATAATGAACATAATAAACTAAATGGTCTCATATATTCCATACATGATATTGGTGCAACATAAGCCGATCATTATATTGAACTCATTGTAAGATAGGCTTGGCCCAAAATTAAGGCAATTCCAAGTTATTGGTGGCATATAAAAGTGGGCTTAATAATTCCATATTTGAAACTAAATCCTCTCATTATAAGATTGTCGAATTTTCTATGGTGTGGCCCATAATGATCTCATGGACTTGATTTTTGAAGCATCCCATTATCATGATGTGAATGCATGTGGAAATTTAATGGTGTAAATGAATATCAATACCTTATGAAAGTTTCTAAGGAAGAAATGGTAGTTATGGTGGTTAGAGATAACTCTAAGATCTTATATTTTGAACCACCATGGAATTAAATTTTGGGATTTTCCCAGGGTGATAAACTACTCCACTTTTAAAAATCCTACATTTTAATTCCCAACTAGTAATCTATGATTTTTTTATTTTTTATTATTATTATTTTTTGCCCATTTTAAACATGAGCAAAAGGATAAAGTAGATCCAAATCTTAGGTGAACCACACGGTAGGAAACAATGGTTAATGTATGTGTTTAATATACCCATTCTATTCATTTTTCCAAATCATTTTAGGCATGAACCACAAAACCAAAAAATAAGGTAGATCCAAATCTTAGGTGAACCACACTGTAAGAAACAATAATTATGAATGCCCACTACTAAAAACTTCTTGGAGACTACAAAGGTTTTGGATCCAGCTGATATTTGTTTTTTCCTTCGTCTAGGTCGGTGTGACCTAATCAAGCAGTTGGATGAAAATAAACATTATGGTGGGCATGCATTAAGGTGCGCCCTAGGTAGTGTCTAACGGTGGTAGTTCATTCAGCACTGTTTCTTATGGCGTGGCCCACCTGAGATTTGGATTTACCTCATATTTAGACTCATGCCCTAAAATGATTAGAAAAAAAAGGATGAATGGTGTGGGTACACCATGGTTGCTCCCACAGAGAACCAATCAGTAACCACGTCCCTCCTAGCCAATCGACCTCTAGAGATTTTGTTTTCTTTTTTAGATTTTTTAAGCAACCACGTTAATTGGGGGGATTTTCATCGTTTTAGCAAAAATCATTTTTTAAATTGACTGACGTCAAAGAAAACCAACCGAATGTATCCATTTGACAACAATTTAATTAATAAGGTAGTTTAATTAAAATGTAATTTTAAAAGGTACTGAATGTAAAATTCATATTATGAGGTACTATTTTATAAAAAAATTTAATTTTTAAATGCTTACCTATCATCCATTATACCATGTGAGGGTATCAAGGTCTTTCTCATCTCAAAAACTCATGTAAATTCATGAGTCAGGTGGGCAATACCACAACAAACGGTGCAAAATCATTCTTGTTTATTGTGAGAGGAAAAGCCACGTCTCTAATATACGCAAACAAGTCAGGCTAGCAGGTCCTTGGAAGCGTCTTACCTGCGGCACCGGGCTTTAAGGACCTTCCCATAGCCTCTATCTCAGTAGGGCTCACCAACTGCTCATTTTGAAGGCACATGGTTAAACATGAGAAATTGGATTTGTCTCATCATGTTTGGGCTCATGCCCTAAAATGAGCTGGCCAAACGGATGAACGGAGTTGACAGCATGTCCACGGAGCTAATTAGCTGGGAAACGGATTGGCAACTCCTGCCACCAGCCCGGTGGCTGGTGGTCGGTGCTATGTGGGCCCCTCCATGATGTATTTGTTTCATCCGTTTTTAAAGATCATTTTAGGGCTTGATCCTAAAAATGAGAGGATATAAATCTCCAGTGGGCCACGCCACAGGAAAACAATAGTGATTGGATGTCCACCATTAAAATCCTCCTTAAGGCCCACTGTACTGTTTATTTGACATCCAATCTGTTGATTAAGTCATACAGGCCCAGATGAAGGGAAAAACAAAGATCAGCTTGATCCAAAACTTTTACGGCCCCCAAAAGGTTTTTAATGGTCAACACTTATCCAACACTGTTTTTTGTAATGTGGTCCACTTGAGATTGGATTATACCTCATTTTTTGTCTCATATTGTAAAATGATCTGGAAAAATAGATGGACGGCATGGATGAAATACATACATCATTGTGGTGCCCACAGAGCACCGACCATCAACCATTGGCTGGTGGCATGGGGAGTAGCCAATCCGTTTCCAATTAGTTGCTGGATGCACCTTTTTCTTCACCCTGTCAGTTTCAAGGCACCGGTCATTACTCCAGGATGTAACCTTTTTCTTCACAATTTTCCTGCTTGACGTGAACAGAGGGTACGTATTCAAATAAGAGATTTATTGAGGTTGCGTGACTTTGGACAGGTGATTTGTTTTATTCATCAATCGTGTAGGGAGCTTCAATGTTGACTGGGCAGAGTTTTCTAAGGAACCATCTAGGAAACTTCATGTTTGACTAGTCTGAGTTTTCTACAAAGGCGGCCATCTCACACACGGCTCAGATGTCCTATCCACATGCAAGATCGCATGTTCACATGTAGAGTTGGGCGAGGTATGAAGAAAGGTTAGAGTTCCCTTTCGCTACAAGTGACCGGTTTGAGATGGTTGGACGATCTGAATAGGTATCATGATCAAATGATGGCCCATTTTGTACAAACATAGGACCAGAAGAAGATTCTTAACATAGTAATGACCAGAATATCTAGCTATGACAGTACTCTAGCCCGGCAGGACCTGAATCCGGTGTGGGTGGAGGTATAGGCTTGTGTATTACTTTGAGCCTGATTAGTTATTGAGCTGTCATGTGCGTGCACCTTTGCATAAGTCAAGCCCAAACAGTATTATATTATACCGTATGTATTTGTATATAGTTAAAATGATACTCTTATCCTACCACACATTGCATGTCGCCTACATGGTGTATGGTGTACATGCCATCCATTTCATTGGCTAGTCTGTGCAGTTTGTATGACATCCACCACCCATCCAACAAGATCTCCCATGAATGATGCCCCATTAGTGTTATTTTTTATTTTTAAAATTTTAAATAATCAAATTAGCATGCTATTGTTGACATTGGGAGCACATCTAAGTGATGGATTGATGGCACTCGCACGTGGGAGAAGTGGTGCATATGCGAGAGATAGCCACTCATCATGATGACGGACCATGGGGATGCCCTGCCTCAACAGTCAGGCAGGCATGCTTGTCAGGTGTGGCGCGCGCATCTATTTTCAAATGCTACTCGGATTAGGCAATGACCCGGCTAGAAGGGAACTTGGTACCAGGTTGTATTTGTCTTATCCACACCTTTCATTTATTTTTTCAGCATATTTTAGGGCATGAGCACAAAACCGAGGCAAATTCAAATCCGATGTGACCTACAACTCAGGAAATTGTGGTGATTGGACTTAGGCCATAAAAGTTTCATAAGGCCCAATGTAATGTTTGTTTGCTATCTAATATATTAATTAAGTCACATAGACATTGATGAAAGGAAAACACAAATATCAGGTTGATCCAAAACTTCATGAGGCTCAAGTGGATCACACCACGAGAGTAGATGTTCTAATGATGCCCACCGTTGAAACCTTTGCCGGGCCCATGACGTTTATTTGCCATCCAACTTGTCCATACACAGTCCTCGACCAAGGAAAAATAGAAATATCAGCTTGATCCAAAACCTCTTTGGCCATTCCCAATAATCCATCAGCCCGGCAGTATTTAAACCACACTAGAGAAGATGGGACTGCTTGAATTCATCATGATATGGTCTGTATAGAAGCAATTTTATTTATTTATTTATTTTTTAGTGAAAAGTATTAAACATAGGAAGGCTTGTTAGATTATTATTATTAATTTTTTTTTAATTTTTTGAAAAACCTCTTTGGCATCAAGAAGTTTTGAACGGTAGGCGTTTTATCCTCACTGTGTGGTCCACTTGAGCCTTGAATCTGCCTCATTCTTGAGCTTACACCCCTAAAATGACATGGAGAAGTGGATAGACGGTGTGGATAGAACCCATATATTTTAATTCCCAACTATTAAATATATTATTATTTATTTATTTTGGCTGCTCATTTTAAACATGAGCAAAAAAATAAAGTAGATCCAAATCTTAGGTGAACCACACTGTAGGAAACCATGGTTAAAGTATGTGTTTAATATATCCATTCTATTCATTTTTCCAAATCATTTTAGGCATGAACCAAAAAACCAAAAAATAAGGTAGATCCAAATCTTAGGTGAACCACACTAAGAAACAATAGTTATGAATGCCGACTACTAAAAACTTCTTGGAGACTACAAAGGTTTTGGGTCCAGCTGATATTTGTTTTTCCTTCGTCTAGGTCAGTGTGACCTAATCAAGCAGTTGGATGAAAATAAACATTGTGGTGGGCATTAAGGTGCGCCCTAGGAAGTGTCTAACAGTGGTAGTTCGTTCAGCACTATTTCTTATGGCATGGCCCACCTGAGATTTGGATTTACCTCATATTTAGACTCATGCCCTAAAATGATCTGGAAAAAAAAAAAGGATGAATTGGATACACCATGGTGGCTCCCACAGAGAACCAATCAGTAACCACGGTCCCTCCTAGCCAATCGACCTCTAGAGATTTTGTTTTCTTTTTTAGATTTTTTAAGCAACCACATTAATTGGGGGGATTTTCATCGTTTTAGCAAAAATCATTCTTCAAATTGACTGACGTCAGAGAAAGCCAACCGAACGTATCCATTTGACAACAATTTGATTAATAAGGTAGTTTAATTAAAATGTAATTAAAAAAGGTACTGAATGTAAATATCATATTAATAAGGTACTATTTTATAAAATTTCTTAATTTTTAAATGCTTACCTATCGTCCATTATTCCATGTGAGAGTATCAAAGTCTTTCTTATCCCAAACACTCATGTAAATTCATGAGTCAGGTGGGTCATACCACAAAAATCATTCTTGTTTATCGTGAGTGGAAAAGTCACGTCTCTAATATATGCAAACAAGTCAGGCTAGCAGGTCCTTGCAAGCGCCTTGCCTGCAGCACCGGGCTTTAGGAACCTTCCTATAACCTAAACTCAGTAGGGCTCACCAACTGCTCATTTTGAGGGAACGAGGCCAAACATGGGAAATTAGATTTGTCTCATCATGTTTGGGCCCATGCCCTAAAATGAGCCGGCCAAACGATTGAACGGAGTTGACAGCAGGTCCACGGAGCTAATTAGTTGGGAAACGGATTGGCTACTCCCCTGCCATGAGCCCGGTGGCTGGTGGTTGGTGATATGTGAGTCCCTCTACGATGTATTTGTTTCATCCATTCCATTCATCCGTCTTTAAAGATCATTTTAGGGCTTGATTCTAAAAATGAGAGGGATATAAATCTTGAGACAACACCACAGGAAAACAATGGTGATTGGATGTCCACCATTAAAATCCTCCTAAGGCCCACTGTACTGTTTATTTGACATCCAATCTGTTGATTAGATCATACAGGCCCAGATGAAGGGAAAAACAAAGATCAACTTGATCCAAAACTTTTATGACCCCCAAAAGGTTTTTAATGATTGACACTCATTCAACACTGTTTTTCGTAATGTGGTCCACTTGAGATTGGAATATAACTCATTTTTTGTCTCATACTGTAAAATGATCTGGAAAAATAGATAGACGGCATGGATGAAACGTATACATCATGGTGGAGCCCATAGAGTAACGACCATCAGCCATTGGCTGATGGCATTCCGTTTCCAATTAGTTGCTGAATGCACCTTTTTCTTCACCTTGTCAGCTTCAAGGCACCGGTCATTGCTCCAGGATATAAAATAAGAGAGTCGTTCAATTGAGACTGCGTGACTTTTGACTGGTGATTTGTTTTATTCATCAATCGTGTAGGGAGCTTTAATGTTGACTGGGCAGAGTTTTCCAGGGAACCATCGAAACTTCGTGTTCGGCTGGACTGAGTTTTCCGCAAAGCCGACCATCTCACACACGGCTTAGATGTCCTATCCACATGTAAGATCGCATGTTCACATGTAGAGTTGGGCGAGATATGAGGAAAGGTTAGGGTTCCCTTTCGCTACATGTGACCGGTTTGAGAGGTTGGACGATCTGAATAGGTATCATTATCAAATGATGGCCCATCTTGTACAAACATATATAGGGCCAGAAGAAGATTATTAACATAGTAATGACCAAAGTATTGAGCTATGACAGTACTCTATCCCGGCAGGACATGAATCCGGTGTGGGTGGAGTTATAGGCTTGTGTATTAGTTTGAGCCTGATTAGTTACTGAGCTGTTGTGTGCGTGTACCTTTGCATAAGTCAAGCCCAAACAGTATTATATTATACGGTATGTATTTGTATATAGTTAAAGTGATACTCTTATCCTACCACACATTGCATGTTGCTGATGGGGGCCTTGCACAAAATCTTAGGATTTAGCCTCCTTAAACAAACCAGAATTATGGAAAAATTAAGCAATGAAATAAATCAAGGCATAAACCACACACCACACAAGAGATTTTTACGTGGAAAACCCTTTAAGAGGTAAAAACCATGGGACCTCGTCTAGATCAACAATCCACTATGAAGTAGAACGTTACAACCTTCTTCACTCATGCAAAAGTGGATAAACAATAAGATAAACAAAAAAAAAAAAAAAAACGGAGAGATTTAACCGATTATGAGGACGTGGAAGCGCTGAGATATCAAGGGCATAATAGATCACCTCTACGAGCAGAACCTCCCTTCCACAAGCTCCCTTATTCTCTTTCTCTCTTTCTCTTTCCACTTTGATAGCCCTAAATTCTTTAGCAAACTCTTGTAAAGCTTTAGGAAACCCTCTTGTCTCTTTTCCATACCCTATAAAACCCTATGGATTTCCTATTTATAGTTTTAGGAAACTTATTTCAGCGTCCTTGTTGCGAAAGGACTCAAAATTTCGCAATCCGCACAAAATCGCGGAACGAATCTGCATAACCTCGACTGGTCGAGTGGATCTCTCGACCGATCGAGCGGCACCTTCGACTGGTCGAGTACATCCCATAACCGGTCGAGTACCTCAGAAATCAAAAACCTCAACTCGTTGGACTTTGAGACGAGCCTTACTCGACTGGTCGTGCACCAACCCTCGACCGGTCGAGTGAGGCTCATGACCGATCGAGCACAGGACAAAAATCCCATCAAATCTCTCCCTTTTTGTCCCAGAGGGGATTCACCTTTTTCAAACCAGCTTAGTTTCTGCAAACCTCAAACTTGTCCTCGAGCAAAGCCTTGGTCATCACGTCTGACCCATTATCGTCCGTGTGGACCTTCTCAAGCTGTAACACCTTCTATTCAAAAGTATCCATGATCCAGTGATACCGAATCTCTATGGTCTTGGACTTAGAATGCTGACTTGGATTCTTGCTCAAGTGTATTACACTCTGATTATCGTAATAGGCCATGTGCTCCTCCTTCTTTAGGCTAAGTTCTTGTAGGAACCTCTTAATCCAAAGCATTTCTTTACATGCCTCTGTGACTATAATGTACTTAGCCTCTGTCGTCGACAATGCTACAACCTTTTGTAACTTACTCTGCCAAGAAACCGCTTCTCCTGCAAATGTGAACATGAACCCCGATGTAAACTTTTTGGAGTCTATGTCACCTACCATATCTGCCTCTATGTAGCCCCCTAATATATATTTTCCGTCACCATAGCATAAGCTCAACCTGGATGAGCATCTTAAATATCGCAGTATCCACTTCACCGCTGCCCAATGCTCTTTACTAGAATTGGCAAGATACCGGCTGACAACACCAACCGCACATGCTATGTCTGGGCGTGTACACACCATAGTATACATCAAACTTCCTACAGCTGACGTGTAGGGTATCTTCTGCATCTCTTCCACCTCTGTCTTCGTATTGGGACACTGCTTGTCGGTCACTCTAAAGTGACCATCCGGTGGAATCTTGGCTTATTAAAAGCTTTCATTTGCATTCATATTGAATCGCTCTAGGACTTTCTCAATATAACGCTCTTGTGACAGCCAAAGCTTTCTGCTGCTTCTATCACGGGTTATCTCCATTCCTAGGATTTGTTTAGTCGAGCCTAAGTCTTTCATCGCAAATGACTTGCCTAACTCCTATTTCAGCCTGTCGATCTTCTTGATGTCTTTTCCCATGATGAGCATGTTATTAAGATATAATAGCAGAACTAATAAATCACCATCTGAGAACTTGCGCGTGAACACACAGTGGTCCGACTCCGTTCTGTCATACCCATGTTTTAACATAAACGAGTCGAACTTCTTGTACCATTATCGTGTAGCTTGTTTCAGTCCATACAAGCTCTTCCTCAGCCTACACACCATATGCTCTTGGCCCTTGACTTTGAACCCCTCTGTTCGTGCATGTATATCTCTTATTCCAGGTCACCATGGAGGAAGGCAGTTTTAACATCTAACTGTTCTATCTTCAGATCCATGCTAGCCGCCAACCCAAGCAACACCCATATGGATGTCGTCTTCACCACTAGTGAGAATATCTCCTCGAAGTCTATTTCTTTCATTTGACCAAACCCTTTCATCACAAGTCTGACCTTGAACCTTGTGTGTGAATTTTTCTACTCAACCTTCTTTCTGAATACCCAATGTTACTCAGAGCTTTCTTGCCCTTAGGCAGTTTCATCATATCATAGGTGTGATTCTTATGCAAAGATTTCATCTCCTCTTGCATAGCATTTAACCACTCCCCCTTATACTCGTCGGCTAGGGCCTCAGAATAATCTTCTAGCTCTCCCCCATCAGTCAGCATAATGTACTCATGCGGCGAGTACCTCTTAGACGGCTATTTGTCCCTAGATGACCTCCTCACCTGTGGCTCAACAAGTGGATCAAGTGGGGGCTACTCCCCTGGTCCATTTTCTGAAGGAACTCTCTCGTCCTTTACACCTTGTTGTACTCCCCCATCATCAGGCACCACGGGAGGAATAACTGGATCCATGTCCTCTAACTCACCTTAACTAAGCTGGTTCTTCTCTGGCTTACCAATGTCTTCTATACACTAATCTTCAAAGAAAACCACATCTCTGTTCCTGACGAGCTTCTTCTCGGTCAGATCCCACAATCTGTAAATGAATTTTTCATCACCATACCCCAAGAACACACACTGCCTGATCTTCATGTCGAGCTTGGACCTCTCGTCCTTTGGTACGTGAATGGATGCCCTGCATCCAAACACCCTTAAATGATTGTACGATGTATCCTGTCCAGTTCACATCTTCTCCGGTACATCTCCATTCAACGGCGCTGATGGAGACTTATTTATCAAATACACTGTTGTGTGCATTACTTCTCCCCAGAACGTCTTGGGCAACTTCGCATGGGATAACATGCATTGATTCTCTCAATAATGGTGTGATTCATTCGCTCAACTACATCATTATGCTGATAGGTAGTACTACTCAGTCTCAGGCTTCTTTCATGAATCAATCCGAGCTTCCTCGTCAGGTTCGAGATATGATTTTTCTAAATAAAGTTGGATTAGGATCAATTAGAGAGGTTCCATATCAGGTGGGGCCTTTGTAATTATTTAGTGTGATCACCTATATGATAGGTCAGGCTCGTATCTTTTTGTCGGGGCTAGCCCGAAAGGATAGGATGTACAGTCAGTCTTTTCTTAATAAAATTGGTGGGTTGGCCCACCTTCTTTATATATATAAAAAAAAACTACACCGTTATGCTGGGGGGTCTTGGGAACCGTTTGTTCATGCCGTATACCCAGGGACTTACAGTACTCATGAAAGTCACCAATGTATTCACTACCATTATCAGTGCGGATGCACTTCAATGATCTACCTATCTCTCTCTCGACCAAAGCGTGAAACAATTTAAACACACCAAAGACCTCGTCCTTGGATTTCAAAGAATAAACTCAAACCCTCCTAGATGCATCATCTATAAAAGTGATAAAATACAATGCCCCACCTAAGGTTTTTATCCTTATAGGACCATAAACATCAGAATAAACCAAATCTAATGCATGCACTTTATTAACATGAGAAGCAGTTTTAACAAATGAAACTCTATATTGTTTTCCTAATAAACAATTAAGACAGGTTGTGGGAGGTGTACCTGTCACGTCTAAAAGGAGCCGCTTCCTGGCTAGTAGCTGAAGCCATTTTTCACTCATGTGGCCTAGTCACTTGTGCCACATGTCAATAGCTGAATCTTCCGCTGCATTCAACCCACCCTTGCATACACTGACACTTATCTTGTAAAGGGTGCAACACTTCTTTCATCTGTTTGTGATCAACGAACCCTTGGTGAGCTTCTGGCGCCCACCAGCAAATCGACTTTCATAACCATCATCATCCAACCTTCCCGTTGACATTAAGTTGAGGCGAAGGTCTGGGATATGTCTCACATCCTTGAGAACCAATGTACAACCCACATAGGTCTTCACACAAATATCACCGACCCCTACGATCTTCGATACGCCAGAATTTCCCATCTTCACGGTCCCATAGTCACCTGACTTGTAACTTGTGAAGAAGTCCCTGTGTGGAATCGCATGAAAAGAAGGTCCTGAGTCTATCACCCAGTCGGTCTCCTGACTCATAGGCGTGAGACATACATCGTGATCTGCTGAAAGAATAACTACAACGTTGCTATCTGAGGCGACCGCAGTGAAATCTGATTAATCTTCCTTGTCCTTTCCTTTTCCTTTCTTGTCGTTCTTCTTACCTCGACATTCATGCTTGTAGTGGCCCTTCTTACCACAATTCCAGCAATCAACATCCTTTCTGTTACTCGACTTGTCTCTTGATTTATCTCAAGCCTTCCCGCCTTTCCTGTTCTTTCCTCTCTCCCGTTCCTGTGTCATAAGGGCCTCATGCCGAGTAAACCCCTGAGACTTCCTCCTTGTCTCCTCATTGAAGAGACAACTGGTTATCTGTTCCATGGATATCTTTCCGTCTGGCGTGGAGTTACTTAGAGACACCTCCAATATCTCCCAACTGTCAGGCAATGAACTAAGTAATAGTAAAGCCTGCAATTCATCATCCAGGACCATCTTCATAGAAGAGAGCTAGTTCACTATATTGCTGACCTCATTCATGTGCTCGGCCACAAAACTACCATCCTTGAACTTGAGATTCACAAGTCGCATTATCAGAAAATTTTTATTACCAGCTGTCTTCCTCTCATACAGCTCTTCAATTTCATCCATAGGCTAGCGGTTAAGGTCTCTGTAGACATATGGTGGAACACAGAATCATCCAACCATTGTCTAATAAACTCCACCGTCTTTCGGTCCATCTTCTTCCAATCATCATCAGACATATCCTTGGATTTTGCTGATATGCCTAAAATTAGAGAATATAGGTCCTTGCAATAAAGTAAGTCTCCATTTTAGCCTTCCATATGGTCCAGTTAGAACCATTAAGGTTGATCATCCTTGATGAGCCACCTTTCGTAATTCAAAACTGATCCTACCCGTTCAATGAACGTAGCTTTGATACCACTTTGTTGGGGGCCTTGCACAAAACCTTAGGATCTGGCCTCCCAAAACAAACTAGAATTATGGAATAATTAAGTAATGAAATAAATCACAGCATAAACCATACACCACATAAGAGATTTTTACGTGGAAAACCCTTAAAGAGGTAAAAACCACGAGACCTCGTCCAGATCAACAATCCACTATGAAGTAGAACGTTACAACCTTCTTCACTCACGCAGGAGCGGATAAACAATAAGAGAAATAAAGAAAACGGAGAGATCTAACCGATTACGAGGACGTGGAAGCACTAAGATATCAAGGGCAAAGTAGATCACCTCTACGAGCAGAACCTCCCTTCCACAAGCTTCCTCTCTCTCTTTCTCTCTTTCTCTTACCACTTCGATAGCCCTAAATCTTTTAGCAAACTCTTGTAAAGCTCTAAGAAACTCTCTTGTCTCTTTTCCATACCCTAGAAAACCCTAGGGCCTTCCTATTTATAATTTTAGAAAACTCCCTTCCGCATCCTTGTTGCAAAAGGACTCAAAAATCCACAATCCGCACAAAATCGCGTAACGAATTTGTATAACTTCGACTGGTCGAGTGGATCCCTTAACCGGTCGAACGGCACCCTCGACCGGTCGAGCAGCACCTTCGACCGGTCGAGCACATCCCACGACCGGTCGAGTATCTCAGAAATCCAAAACCACAAGTCGCTGGACTTTGAGTCGAGCCCTACTCGACTGGTCATGCACCAGCCCTCGACTGGTCAAGCGAAGCTCACGACCGGTTGAGCACAGGACAAAAATCCCATCAGTTGCCTACATGGTGTATGGTGTACATGCCATCCATTTCATTGGCTAGTCTATGCAGTTTGTATGACATCCACCACCCATCAACAAGATCTCCCATGAATGATGCCCCATTAATGTTATTTTTTATTTTTAAAATTTTAAATCATCACATTATAGCATACTATTGTTGACATGGGGAGCACATCTACGTGATGGATTGACAGCACTCGCACATGGGAGAAGTGGTGCATATGCCATAGATAGCCACTCATCATGAGCACGGCACCATGGGGATGCCCTGCCTCAACAGTCAGGTAGGCATGCTTGTCTGGTGCGGCGGGCATCTATTTTCAAATGCTACTCGGATTAAGTAATGACCCGGCTAGAAGGGAACTTGGTACTAGGTTGTATTTGTCTTATCCACACCTTTCATTTATTTTTTCAGCATATTTTAGGGCATGAGCACAAAACCGAGGCAAATTCAAATCTTATCGTATACTACAGATCAGGAAATTGTGGTGATTGGACGTAGGCCATAAAAGTTTCATCAGGCCCGACGTAATGTTTGTTTGCTATCTAATCTATTGATTAGGTCAGGCAGACATCGATTAAAGGAAAACACAAATGTAGGTTGATCCTAATCTATTGATTAGGTCACATAGGCATTGATGAAAGGAAAACGCAAATATCAAGTTGATCCAAAACTTCATGAGGCTCAAGTGGATCATACCACGAGAGCATATGTTATAATGATGCCCACCGTTGAAACCTTTGCAGGCCCCGTGACGTTTACTTGCCGTCCAACCTGTCCATACACAGACCTCGACCAAGGGAAAACAGAAATATCAGCTTGATCCCAAACCTCTTTGGCCATTCTCAATAATCCATCAGCCCGGCAGTATTGAAACCTCACCAGAGAAGATGGGACTGCTTGAATTCATCATGATATGGTCTGTATAGAAGCAATTTATTATTATTATTATTATTATTATTATGTAAAAAATATTAAACATAGGAAGGCTTGTTAGATTTTTTTTTATTTTTTATTTTTTTTAAGAACTTTAAAAAAAAAATTTGATTATTTTTTTAAAACCTCTTTGACATCAAGAAGTTTTGAACGGTAGGCGTTTAATCCTCACTATGTGGTCCACTTGAGCCTTGAATCTGTCTCATTCTTGAGCTTACACCCCTAAAATGACATTGAGAAGTGGATGGACGGTGTGGACAGAACCCATACATCACGATCGCCCCTCAAAGCCCCAGCCTGCCGAGCTCGGGACAGGCGGGGGTACTACCCCAGCCGCGTCCCAATCTTTTCTAACCGGGTGTTTCTCCCACCAGCCATGTAGCGTGGGTGAGATAATCCCACATGCTGGGGTCCACCTGATGCATGGCAGTGAAAGGAACCCTTCATCTAGCAAGCAGAAGAGAAGAAAAGGTAAACTTACCGTCTCCCTGTGGTGATGGCACCGGTGTCGATGGTCTGGAGGAATCATAGAAACGGAACACTTCAAATCTTATCCTGCAACTACCGGTGAAGATAAGTCCTCCTGATTTTCCGGCACAACAGTTCGGTATAAGGTTGACCGACGATTGCAGACAGGTGAAGCAGTCGGTTGCCGACAACTCTCTAGCGCACTCTGCTAGTCCGTATATATCCTGAGAGCTGCTGAGGTGGATCTCTCCAACCGCGGATTTGGAAGAACCGGAAGCAGCAGCAGCAGCTGTGATATTCGTCATCAATTTCGCCAATTGCTTATTGAAATTTATCGGGTCCATTACGTTCGTTACATTTCCAAGCGTATACTCTATTCCATATCTAGTCCGTGTGGACAAGTTCCGGTCTGAATAGCGCAAGAGACAGTCGGTGTTACGAATGACTGCATCCATTTGATTTGGGCAGTGACGCTTCATTTCCTTTTTTGCTTCGACTATGCAACTCGTGCAGCTTTCACGTGAATAAGGTGAGAAGCATATGACGAGACCGTAGACCCGGTCGGGCTCATCGCCGGTGGTCGTGTTGTATGAGTGCTGGGCAGTACGATTGAGAGGCAGAGTAAGGAGGAGGTTATTGATATTCTTATCGTATCGGCTTCCTGAAGTGTAATTCCGAGAGTTCACGCAGAAGCTGATGATGGGATCCTCAGCGCTTATTGAGGATATGAAGAGGAATAGCAAGAAAGTAAATTGGAGAAAATTGATGTCTTCCGATCCAAGAAGATGATGCGTCATTTTTGTAACTAGAAGACGAATCCCAGGGATTCGTTATAACAGAGAAAAACAAGGCAAATTTCCGACATCCCCATGGACAGTAACACCCATCTCTTCTAGACTATTTGGATTAGCAGCCATGAACTAGATTCAACGCTGATGTGGTGACCTACCCTGTTGCAATAAGTCTTGTTTTTTTTTTTTTTTTTCAAAAAACTCCTCAAAATTTCAATGATATAGAGAATTTCTTACAATCTGTACGGGAGGCTCAGGCCATAGATAAGGGCTCAAGACCCAGCTGTACAAGGCATTCACATTAGGGAGGCCCAGCCCAATGGGCCCTCCTATCTCATAGAGGGAAAAACAGCAAAAAGCCTAGGAGAACCGGACCGCACCTAAACCTGTCCTATCAAGGACCCGCTCCCCTCGGGCGGTGAGATAGAGGTCTGAGACCGCCTGGAAGACATTGGTGTGCTGACCTACCCTGTTGCAATAAGTCTTGACATATACGTAATCTACGCTAGATGGGGAAGCAGATGGACAGGAATTTCCTTGGTGATCCTAAGGGGTTGTTTGGATACCTTAAAGTCATTGGGTTGTAATCGATTAAAAGTAATTTGATTACAGGTGTAAAGGGTTTACACGTGGTTTTGTTTGGCTTTATAAGCGGTAGTCTGACTACACGTGTAAAGTGTTTACACGTGGTTTTGTTTGGCTTTTACATGTGGTTTTGTTTGGCTTCATGAGCAGTAGTCCGGTTACAGGAAAACAATTGTTTGTACTTGGATGACTTGAAATCTAGTTACAACCTATATTTAAGTATTCACTCACCACATTGCATAGAGTGGTAAATTTTTTTTAAAATAATTAAAGGACATAATTTTTTTTATCTAAGATAGATCATTATCCAACTCAATAAAGATTGAGACCTATTTTTATGATAAATAAATTATTTGGTAGGCCACAAAAATTAGCCCACCAATTCAAACATAGCACTAAGGTTTATTTTTATTTATTATTATTATTATTTTTTAAGAAACAACTTTTTATATATCATATATGCAGCAAAAGCTATACACAGAGATTTTGGGCAGACCCAACAACAAAAAGGTGCAAGGTTCGCCTATCGTGAAACAACAAAAAGAAATGAAGGAGGACCCTGTTGAGATGTGGAGCCACATCGGGGGCCGCACGACTGGTCGTGGGCCTTGCTCGACCGGTTGTGGTCGCTGCTCAACTAGTCGTGGACTGGCTCGACTCAAAGTCCAGCGAGCATCAGTTTTTGGGTTCCGAACTGCTCGACCGATAGTGGGGTCTGCTCGACCGGTCGTGCAGTCTTCTCGACCGATCGTGGTTACGCATAATAGTTTTCGAATTTGATGCGGACTGCGAATTTTTGAATCGCTTTTCGCAAGGGTGCGAAATGGAAGTTGCCTAAACTATAAATAGGTGTCTCTAGGGCTATTCTAAGGTTAAGGTGAATATTGAAAAATATTCCTAATATGTGGGCAATGGATTTTCTTTATACTTCCAAGGGAGAGGTTAGTATATTGCCTTGTAATATTCATTTGTTCTTCATAGTGGAAGTTTGCATCCATGGTTTTTTACCCTGGTTTGGAGTTTTTACACGTATATCTTGTCTTGTGGTTTGTTTTAATTGCTTTGATCTGTTTCTAGTTTATATTTCTTCCTGTTTATTGTTTGTGGGTGAGACTTGAGATTGGATCTCGGTTCACTACATTGTTGGTGTATTGTGCAAGATATTGGTTTAGTTCTATTGGGAGCGATGACGGAAGAAGGAAAAACTAGAATTGATAAGTTTGATGGTTCAAACTTTACCTTTTGGAAGATGCAGATGGAAGGTTATTTGTATCAGAAGGACCTCTATATTCATCTACGAGGAAAAAAGAAGAAACCAGAAAAGATGACAGATAATAAAAGGTTTTTACTAGATAAGAAGGCTTTAGGAACGATTGGACTCTCTTTGTTTAAGAGTGTCGCCTTCAACATATCTAAGATGAAAACTACAAAAGAATTAATGGAAGCCCTAGCCACCATGTATGAAAAACCCTCAGTATCCAACAAGGTTCATCTTATGAAATAGCTATTCAACATGAAGATGTCAGATGGTGGGAGCGTGACTGAACATCTAAACGAGTTCAATACAGTCACGTGCCAGTTGGAATCTGTTGGCATTATTTTTGAGGATGAGGTCAGGGTGTTATTGATCTTATCCAGTTTGCCAGACAGTTAGGATGGTTTGGTAATTGCTGTGAGCAATTCTTCAAGGTCGACAAAGCTAAAATTTGATGATGTGGTCGGTCTAATTCTCAGTGAAGAATCTAGAAGAAAGACATCAGGAGTTTCAGGGGATTCAGGGAATGCTCTAAACGTTGAAGGAAGAGGAAGATTGTTGAACAAATGAGGCAATAAATACGGGCGTTCTAAGTCGAGGAAGAAGTCCAAGGAACCGAAAGACAAAGATGGGTGTTGGCATTGAGACAAGAAGGGGCACATGAAACGTGATTGCGTGATCTTGTCTCTTAGCAGAAAGGATTCAGTGAATCTATCTAAGGAGAGTGACACAAGGGCATTGATCTTGTCTCTTGATATGAGAAATGAGTCATGGGTTATAGACTCAGGTGCTTTGTTTCATGCAATTTCATGTAAGGAAGTTCTGCGTGATTATGTGTCAGGTGACTTCGGGAGAGTCTACCTGGGTGATGATGAGCCGTGCAGCATCATTGGAAAGGGAGACGTTCATATAAATCAGAAAGACGGAATGACTTTGAAATTGAAGGATGTCAGACATGTGCTAAGTTTGAAACGAAACTTGATCTAAGTAAGGAAGTTGGCCGATACCAGTTATGTGACGATATTCACCAATGATTCATGGAAGATCGCAAAAGGTGCCTTGGTGATATCTCCAGGCAAGAAAGAAGGTTTTTTGTCGTGACTTCAAGATCGTATAGTTCCACTCGCAGTCGCATCAACTAGAGTAAATGGGCAGTTATGACATCAGAGGTTGGGACATATGAGTGAGAAATGGATGAAAGTGTTATTGTCAAAAGGAAAGCTACCAGGATTGAAGTCTATTGACTTTGAATTCTACGATGACTGCTTGTATGGCAAGAAGAAGAGGGTAAGTTTTAAGAAGACGGGACGTGCTCCAAAGACGCATCTGTTGGATCTTGTACACATTGATATGTGGAGACCGGCATATGTATTATCTCTTAGTGGCTCACGTTATTTTGTTTCCTTTATTGATGATGCTAGTAGAAAACTGTGGGTCTATTTCTTAAAACATAAATCTGATGTATTTGAGAAGTGAAAAGTTGTCACGCCACAAACTCGGAAATCGGGCTCACAAAATTCCCGATCGCCAAATCAGGCGCCGACAGCCTCCATAGTACCCCATTCTCAGCTCCCAGCGCCCATACGCCAGATTCCGATCATGGGATCCTACAAGGAGGATTTTCAGTATGAATTTTTTTTTGTAATGGAGCAAAACCACAAGCATAACCAAGTCACAAAACAACATCACCACATATCCACTATAACAAAAACTTTGAGTGCAATGCATAAAGAGAAATACAATATGAAAATACCAAAGAAAACTTCAAAAGCTCCAGAAGACTGCTGCACGCTCCGAGCTCAACGCCGCTACAACTTAACGCCACCTGCACGCATCTATCGTGCATAAGCTTACAAAAGCTTAGAGGGTAGTGAAAGTGTGTGTAAGGCGAGTGCCAAGTGTACAATATCAAAGTAATGCGAAAATATGCGGTAAGTCCATGAATGCTATCAGCTATACTAAAGCTATGTAATGTAAGGCATGAATGCTATCGGCCATAACAAGGCCATGCGATGCGAGGCCTATGTAGCCAAATGTTATATGCGAGATGCAAAGCAAGCGTGCTAGTACTCATTAAGTACACATATCAGTACAGTTCCTGTTGAGGGTCGAATATTGCATATTAGACCCCATTTATTACCTGATTTTACGAATATGATACTGTTTGACGGCCTATTTAATCGTGTTTGTGATGCAGGACGTATTTACAAGCTTGGATTGAAATAAGAGGCTAAAAGCGTAGATTTAAAGCTCTGATGTCACCAAGGCTTTAGACGGACTCCAGGGGACCAAGATCGATGGATTTACACTCAAGAGATCCAAGAAAATCGAGAAACTAAAGCTCAAGTGGCCAGAAAGTCGTCCAGAATGCAAGATCACAGGATTCCCAGCATCTGATCGGGTCGAAACTTCATACATGGCCCAGAGACCATAAATTAACCGTACATATCAAATTTTAGCTACTGGAACCCTGTGGAAGTGGCCCAACGAACAGATCAGCCCATGAATATGTGATTTGGGGCCCACCTAAGATCTGGAAATGCTTCAAACTTGGGCTTGACCCATTAAATGAGGTGATAAAATGTATGGATGGAACGGATCTCTCAAGAACATCAACATAGACCATACCTTGCATGGTGTGTGTATAGGGCACAAATACAGTAGAGGTGCGCCGCAACTCAAGTCGGGTCAAACCGCCTCTGACTCGAACTCGTTTCAAATACGGCAACTGCCGTTACGACGTTCGCAGCCGACCGCCATGTCCGCAGTTGTGGGCCCCACCCACTATCCAAAATAGTAATCCACACCGTCCATTAGATTCCCACGGTTCAGCTTACCAAAGCCTAGCTGGCGGAATTTTAAGAAACAAAGAAGATGGGATTATAACCACTCAAGCATAGAACGGACGGCGACAAGAAAAGTTCTGTGGGCCACACCAAATTTAAGCAAAAACCATCCATTTTAGACCGAAATCAGGAGGGGAATATGGTGGACGGTTTGGATTTCTCAAAATACAAGGGGAGTGGGCCCCACCGAGAGTCCAGCAACAATGTTCGCAGGCCCTGTTACAGCGGGTACGAAACCCGATGGATCCGGGCCGTTTTGTAGACACGGCCAGGATCGGTCCGGCCATCTGGACCGTCCAAATTTCTCTCAAAGTGGGGCCGACCGTAACTGAGACGACTGAACGTCTCAGATCTCGCATGTGTGGCCGCGATGTTGATTCCAAAATGAAAGTCGGTGTTGCGGTATCTTTTGCTGCGTATCACTTTGCGGAAGCCTCCACCCGCTATTGTGCGTAAACAGCTGTTCAGCTCTTCTCCAAGTCGACCCTCTCTACCGACCTCTTGTCTTCTATAAAGAGAAAGGAGGTGCGAGAGAGAAGGAGGCCAGCAGAGGGTGGACGTGAATGCAAGAGGGAGTTGGTTTTGCTTTCCTAATTTTGGTTTTTGTTTTTTTCCTTCTTTTCTTCTTTTCTTTTCTTTTCTCTTCTTTTCTTTAGAGATTAGCCTAATCATGTTTAGGTCAGGCTAAACCTCTTACCTGAGGCTAAGAGGTGAAGCTTGTAGCGTGATGGATGATTTCTACGGCCTGGATTCATGCCTGAACTGATGTTGATTCTCGTTTGATTAATAGGGTTATTCACAGTTTTTAATGGTTTATTGTGACTTACATTACAGTAGATCTGCGATGGCTTGAGTATTTCCTTTTCCTTTCTTGTGATTATGAAGCCAGGACACCCTGTTGTTCACCATCGCCCCTTGGACATGGTGGAATGATAGAACTCTTCCTGACATTCATATATCACTCAGATTGACTGTGGATTGGTTTAATTCTGTTGTTTGCTTTGTCTCATAGGCATAGTTTTGTGATGGAATCCATTCTAAGTTACACTTGTCTGATCTCTTGAAAACTAGATTAAATGAAGTTCAGATCGTGCTTTAGTGATATATCTTCCAACTGGATGAAGATGGGACTCGAAGTCCAGTTGATTTCATGAATCAAGCGTAGATCTCCCTGATCTCTACAAGTGGATCCTTGGCACCCTAGTTTCCTACCTTTAAATTTCACCACTTTTAGATTATTAATTCACCATTATTCTTCAAATTACACTCGTTTTAGATTTCATCTTAGTCTAATTCTAGTTCTACTTAGTTTCAAATTACGTACAGGTTTCAGTCCCTGTGGATTCGACCTCGGTCTTACCGAGTTTATTACTACATCATAACCCTACACTTGGGGAGTGAACAGTTCCTCTCTAGATATCACCGGGGTCTAATACACCTCACACTGACTGCCTCCTCCCTAGCTGCACAGTCAAGCAAGTGGAAGAGACCACACTATCCGCCCGACCAGTAGTACGCAATACCTACCCGGCTCGTCGATAGCGGACACATTTGCGAGCTGGTCAAACTCAGCCTAGCTTATAGTCCCCTCATTCAGGCGGATAAGGCCACACCCCCTTCCAACCGACCATGACACAGTGAGAGATGCGGCCTACTGGTATTCGTCACTCGGGCGCTCGTGTTTCCACTCATTCTAGACATTGGAGCATCCCCTAGTACCAAAAAGGTTCTAGGACTTTCACTCAAGGACATCGTAAGTGCCCACAATACTAAAACAAAGTATTTCCGGTATCCGATACGACCATCTACGATGTGCCTGTGGATGCCACAACCGTGATGTCGCTAGAGCATGCAGTGATCAAGTCACACATATGCGAGATGCATGAGTTATACTATACAATCATGCAGCAATCTCACGCGTACCACGCGATCATGTGGGGCACTCCTTCTCATAAGGAGTCCCGTTAATGTCTCAGCCCAATGGCTTATGCTATGATCAAACATTCTTCATATCAAACATACAAATGATGTGTATGGGTATGAATCATGGAGCTATACTAAGCATGTTATAAAGTGGTGAACTATCAACGAGTATGGGCCTATTAATGGGCCCTAAAGAGAGTTATAATGCAGACATTCAACCAACATTATTCTTACAATGTGGACGTCAAACCAACATTGCTCCCAAGGCATGACCTATCATCAAACATCATTACACAAACCATAAAGGAATCTCTCATTGCAATGGACCCTAAGGACAACCTATTGGGCCTCGACCCAAGGGCCTTAGATACATCAAATGGGCCTCCTAACATAGGCCTTACATTCATATCAAAGTGGGCCTCAACAACAGCTTCACACACATCAAGGAGGGCCTCAGTAATGGCCACAAATACACATCAAGGTGGGCCTCAATAACGGCCACAAATACATCGAATGGGCCCCATAACATGGGCCTTACATAAGTGGTGATATTGTCTTCCACCATTGAAATCCCAAAGCCCACGATAGTATTTATTTCCCATCCAATCTGATCATAAGGTCACAATGACCTAAAAAGGAAAAGCAAATATCATACTGGTCCAAAATGGGTGGCCCAAGGGTTTTAATGGTGGACAATCAAATCCACTACTTTCTATAAGGTGGCCCACCTAGTCCTAGACGTGTCTCATTTTGGACTCAAGCTCCAAAATTATCTTTCAAAATGGGTGGATGGGTTGGAGCAACACATGCATCATGGTGGGGCCCATAGAGGCCCACCATCTGGTATATACAATACACACACACACACACACACACACACGCATGCACACACGCGTGCACACACACACACATGCACACACACATGCACACTCCCACATGCATGCACACACGTGCATAGTCACACACGCCCACCGTCCAGAGCGACGGTGTGGATATAACACATGCGTCCAAGGGGGTTCACTGTCCACTGACGGTGGACTGTGAAACACATACATCACTGTGGGCTCCACATGAGGGCCCACCATAATGTTTATCTTCCATCCAACCCGTTCATAAGGTTGTACGGACCTGGAATGAAGAGGAAAAACAAATTTCATTTTGATCCAGAGCTTCTGGGGACCCAAAATGGGTTTCAATGGTAGAGTTCAATCACCGCTATTTCTTGTGGTGTGGGCCACCTGAAATCTGGATCAAGCTGATTTTTTGGAGGGGACCTACCTCAGGGGGTGGTCCACCTCATGGATGGTGCGGATACAAAATATACATCATGGTGGGGCCCACGGCAGGGGACCCGTGGGGCCTTGCTCGGTCACGCCCGCCACCGCCTAGGCTCTTTGACAAGGGCAGCATTTTTTTTTTTTTTTTGCAACCATATTTTTTGTGGTTTTTCGAGTGTAGGGCCCGGTTTAGGGGAATCCATCCTAGCCGTTGGATTCTGCAGCTCGAGACCAACCCAATGACTCCAATATTCAATGTGTTTTAATGGGTGGAAACCTCAGGTGGATTTTTAACGGTAGAAACATCGTTTATCATGCTATGGCCCACCAGAAATTCATATCAACATCATTTTTCGGCTCAACGCCTAAAATGGTCTGGGAAAAATGGTGGACGACTTGGATTAAATTCACAAGTCAAGGTGAGGCCTACACACGCGGCTCGCCCAAAAGATTGCAAACCAAGCTAATATTTGTGTTTTTTTTACTACACGTCTGGACGTTTTGGCATGCCACGCTCATAAGGTGGGCCCTTCTCAGGTGGGCCACCAAATGATGGATGGTGCGGATTCAACACATATGTAAATGGGCCTCACCTATAAATGGCTTATATAAAAATCATACCTCATGGTGGGGTCCATCCGGGTGGGCCACACAATCATATTAACATCTCATGGAAAGAAAATGAAAAAGAGAGTGAGAGAGAGGGAGAAGGAGAGTGGGACACGCGTGATGGAGGGACCCCGACACTCTGGGCCCTCCGTTTCAAACATCTAATCATACATCAAGTGGGTCCCATTACATATGGGCCCATTAAATTAAAATCCAATGGTGGAGATCCCTTCTCCACTAAAATAGACTGTCTAGATGACCCTATGCATGCAAGGAAAAATGAATATCATAATGGGGTCCATGGAGAATGGCCCCATTATGGAATGATTATAAGGATCAAGTTGAGCCATCGGCCACACCTAGGGTCCCAAGTGGGATCCATACCATCAATTGGTAGGCCTCACTTGACCCTTTCATCATAAAAGTGAAATCTAGGCCTAGGGAAAACACCCACCACTTGATCTTCTTGGTCCGTTGGAAAGCCTATCTCCTTGTGCTTCACTTTGATGGTGGAAGATGGGAGATGGATGGCTAGGATGAGAGATCTTGGGAAGGGAAAGTGGGCCACCAAAATCACATTCCTCTCACATAGAGAAGCTTGGACGTGGATTTCTTGCTTGGGTTTGGGATGGTTGGGAAATGTGAAGGAAAAGAGAGGGAGAGAGAGAGATTGTAAGGAGAGGGAGTGATGGGTGTGATGGGTGTGATGGGTAAAAGGGTGTGAGTGATGGGTGAGGTGATGGATTGGTTGACTTTTGTGGTTGCTTTACTTATGGAGAAAGGAAGTATGGGAGTGCTTTGTACTTGACATGAGGGGTGATTGATGGGACTGATTTGACATACCGTAGATATTCCTTTGGGATTGCAAATGCGCGGTATTTCTTGAAAATAAATGCCGGCCCAAATCTTCTAGCTTGGGTATCGGATCGGTGCGCTAGTTGCGGTATTGGAACCATGGCGACGGTGCGGTCGTAATGATACAGGTCTTGGATTAAGTTGACTCAATTCTCAAGGGTACGACTTAAGGTTGTGCGCAATGTCGATTACAAGTCGCGGGTCACCGAAATTCGACGGAAAGAATCGTGGAAGTCGACGGAACAGTACAGACTAGGATACGGGTCTTACAGCTCTCCCCTCCTAATAAAAATTTTGTCCTCAAAATTTATACTACCATCGCAACTCAACATAACCCATAAGAAAATAGGAAACATAACGTCATATATAATCAAAACACAGCATATCATCATAATTAAACATCTAAAGGATAGGTATAATGCCCACAAATCTTAAGCTCTAACTCCCAGGATGCCTCATTCATGAACAATATAGGATCAAGTCATATGAATCGTCGACGACTGCTCCTGATGACTGAGGATGAGGATCGGCATAAAATCCTGAAGGCTGGGTGGGAGGTGTAGGTCCCTTCGAGGTCTCTCTTGTTTCGGGGAGGCGGTGTGGTCGCTACTGCTGCTGTGAGGGCGGTCGTGGAGGCTGATACGGTGCCCTCGACTGCTGATGATGTGGCGACTGTCGTGGAGGTGGATGCAGTGCCCTTGGCTGTTGCTGCTGCGGATTGGGACACTCGTGCACACGATGTCATATCCTACCACACCCAAAATAAGTACCTGTGAACGGTCCCAAAGGTGGTGCCGGGGGTACTGTTGGTGCTTGGAATGGATAGGGATAACGCCCACAAATCTCAAGCTCTAACTCACAGGACGCCTCATTCATGAACAATCTAGGAAGACGGTGTAGGGGTTAAGTCACATGAATCATCGACGACTACTCCTGATGACTGAGGATCCTGCTGGGTGGCATAAAATCTATCCTAGGCCTGCTAGGGAGGTGTAGGTCCCCTCTGAGGTCTCTGCTGTTGCAGGGGAGGTCCCTGAGGCTAGTGTTGTGGTCACTACTGCTGCTGTGGGGGGGATCGTGGAGGCTGATACGGTGCCCTCGGCTGCTATTGCAGTGGTGGCTATCGCGGAGGTGGATGCGGTGCCCTTGGCTGTTGTTGCTGCGAATTGGGACACTCGTGCACGCGATGTCCTGTCCTACCGCACCCAAAACAAGTACCTATGAACGGTCCCGAAGGTGGTGCCAGGGGTACTGCCAGCGCTTGGAATGCTGGGCGGGTCATGCGTCGCTGCTGTGAATGATGCTGCTGTGGCTGGGAGCTATTAGAGGGCTCCTTCCTCTTCTGATCTCCCCTCAGGTCATGGGCTCTCTGCAAACTGGCCCAATCTGTCTCATAGATCTGGGCCCTCTCTACGATCTGCTCAAACGTCAGAAGCATGTGTCCGATCACACGACTCCTGAGGGCAAGACGCAAAACGTTCTCAAAACGGCGATCCTTCCACTCCACATCATCAACAAGATACGTCGCGAATCTCGATAGTCCGACGAAACGAGCCTCATACTGGGACACAGTCATTTCCCCCTGGACCAGAGTCTCAAATTCTAGTGCACGATGCTGTCACACGTGCTCAGGAAAGAACTTCCAGTCAAACCGGTCTGTAAAGTCCTCCCAGGTCCACTCGAAATCGGCCGCTACCGATCGGGCTACAGATGCCCACCAATGCTGAGCCTCACCCTGAAGAAGAAATATAACTAAGGTAACTCGCTGCTGGGTCGTACATCTCATGGTGTCGAATATCTTCTCCACATCAGAGCACCATATCTCTGCAACAGTAGGGTCTGGCTCACCCCGAAAATGTGGATGATTGTTGAAAATCCTTGAGAAGGGCGCTCGCACGCTCCTACTCGGCCTCAGCTGGTGTAATAGTGGGACGCCTGCTCTTCCCCTGAAGAATGGCGGTCATCGCATGAAGCATCTACTGCACCTGAGTGGCACTCACGGGTACGGTCGGATCCGCACCTATCTCAGGTAAAGGAGTGGCATCCTCGGGCTGGAAAGTAGGAGTCACAGGTGGTAAAACGGGAGTAGCAGGTGGTGGAGCGGGAGTCGCAAGTGGTAAAGCGGGAGTAGCAAGTGGTGGAGCGGGATTCGCTCGGGTCGCTCTTATAGCCATTACGTCCTACAGGAAAGAATAGGGCCTATCAGCCTTGAGATTTCTCGAAGGCATAAATGTTAAGGGTTTATGTCGAAAAATTACTAAGTTATTCAGACTCGGAACGTAATCATCCTAAGTTCATAACAGATATGTGATGTGATCTCAGGTATTCCCAAGTTATGCTTTGATACTAACTTCTGTCACGCCACAAACTCAGAAACCGAGTTCACAAAATTCTCGATCGCTGAATCTGGCGCCGACAGCCTCCGTAGTACCCCATTCTCGGCTCCCAGCGCCCATACACCAGATTTCGATCCTGGGATCCTAAAAGGAGGATTTTCAGTATGAATTTTTTTTTTTGTAATGGAGCATAACCACAAGCATAACCAAGTCACAAAACAACATCACCACATATCCACTATAACAAAAACTTTGAGTACAATGCAGAAAGGGAAATACAATATGAAGATATCAAAGAAAACTCCAAAAGCTTCAGAAGACTGCTGCATGCTCCGAGCTCAACGCTCTGCAACCTAACGCCATTTACACGCATCTATCATGTATAAGCTTACAAAAGCTTAGAGGGTGGTGAAAGTGTGTGTAAGGCGAGTGCCAAGTGTACAATATCATAGTAATGCGAAAATATGCGGTAAGTCTATGAATGTTATCAGCTATACCAAAGCTATGTAATGTAAGGCATGAATGCTATCGGCCATACTAAGACCATGCGATGCGAGGCCTATGTAGCTAAATGTTATATGCAAGATGCAAAGCAAGCGTGCCAGTACTCATCAAGTACATATATCAGTACAGTTCCTCTCTAGATATCACCGGGGTCTAATACACCTACACTGACTGCCTCCTCCCTAGCTGCATAGTCAAGCAAGTGGAAGAGACCATACTATCTGCCTAACCAATAGTCTGTCAATACCTACCCGGCTCGTCGATTATGGACATATTTTCGATCTGGTCAAACTCAGCCTAGCTTATAGTCCCCTCATTCAGGCGGATAAGGCCACACCCCCTTCCAACCGACCACGACATAGTGAGAGACACGGCCTACTGGTATTCCGCACTCAGGCGCTCGTGTTTCCACTTGGTCTAGAGGTTGGAGCATCCCCTGGTACCAAAAAGGTTATGGGACTTTCACTCAAGGACATCCTAAGTGCACACAGTGCTAGAACAAAGTATTTCCGGTATCCGATACGACCATCCACGATGTGCCTGTGGAGGCCACAACCCTGATGTCGCTAGGGCGTGCAGTGATTAAGTCATACATATGCGAGATACATGAGTCACACCGTACAATCATGCAACAACCTCACGCGTACCACGCGCTCATGTGGGGCACTCCGTCTCATAAGGAGTCCCATAAATGTCTCAGCCTAACGGCTTATGCTATGATCAAACATTCCTCATATCAAGTATACAAATGATGCGTATGAGTATGAATCATGGAGCTATACTAAGCATGTTATAAAGTGGTGAACTATCAACAAGTATGGGCCTATTAATGGGCCCTAAAGAGAGTTATAATGTGGACATTCAACCAACATTATTCTTACAATGTGGACGTCAAACCAACATTGCTCCCAAGGCATGGCCTATCATTAAACATCATTACACAAACCATAAAGGAATCGCTCATTGCAATGGACCCTAAGGACAACCCGTTGGGCCTCGACCCAAGGGCCTTAGATACATCAAATGGGCCTCCTAACATGGGCCTTACATTCACATCAAAGTGGGCCTCAACAACAGCTTCACACACATCAAGGAGGGCCTCAGTAATGGCCACAAATACACATCAAGGTGGGCCTCAATAATAGCCACAAATACATCGAATGGGCCCTATAACATGGGCCTTACATAAGTGGTGATATTGACTTCCACCATTGAAATCCCAAAGCCCACGATAGTATTTATTTCCCATCCAATCTGATCATAAGGTCATAATGACCTGCAAGGGAAAAGCAAATATCATACTGGTCCAAAATGGGTGGCCCAAGGGTTTTAATGGTGGACAATCAAATCCACTACTTTCTATAAGGTGGCCCACCTAGTCCTAGATGTGTCTCATTTTGGACTCAAGCTCCAAAATTATCTTTCAAAATGGGTGGATGGGTTGGAGCAACACATGCATCATGGTGGGGCCCATAGAGGCCCACCATCTGGTATATACAATATATATATATATATATAACTTATATATAGTATATAAATACAATACTATATATAATATAATATAATATTATATATATACACACGCACACACACACATATACACATGCACACACACACATGCATGCACACACACGTGCACACTCACACACATGCACACACACGTGCACACTCCCACATGCATGCACACACATGCATAGTCACACACACCCCACTGTCCAGAGGGACGGTGTGGATATAACACATGCGTCTAAGGGGGTCAACCGTCCACTGACGGTGGACTGTGAAACACATACATCACTGTCGGCTCCACGTGAGGGCCCACCATAATGTTTATCTTCCATCCAACCCGTTCATAAGGTTGTACGGACATGGAATGAAGAGGAAAAACAAATTTCATTTTAATCCAGAGCTTCCGGGGACCCAAAATGGGTTTCAATGGTAGAGTTCAATCACCGCTGTTTCTTGTGGTGTGGGCCACCTGAAATCTGGATCAAGCTGATTTTTTGGAGGGGACCTACCTCAGGGGGTGGTCCACCTCATGGATGGTGTGGATACAAAATATACATCATGGTGGGGCCCACGGCAGGGGACCCATGGGGCCTTGCTCGATCACGCCCGCCAGCGCCTAGGCTCTCTGACAAGGGCAGCAGCAACAGCTGCTACTGTTTGTTTTGTTTTTGTTTTTCTATTTTTTTTTGAAACCATATTTTTTTGTGGTTTTTCAAGTGTAGGGCCCGCTTCAGGGGAATCCATCCTAGCCGTTGGATTCTACGGCTCGAGACCAACCCAATGAGTCCAATATTCAATGTGTTTTGATGGGCGGAAACCTCAGGTGGATTTTCAACGGTAGAAACATCGTTTGTCATGCTATGGTCCACTAGAAATTCAGATCAGCATCTTTTTTCGGCTCAACGCCTAAAATGGTCTGGGAAAAATGGTGGACGACTTGGATTAAATTCATAAGTCAAGGTGGGGCCTACACACGCGGCTCACCCAAAAGCTTGCAAACCAAGCTAATATTTGTTTTTTTTTACTACATGTCTAGCGTCCCTGACGCTGGACGGTTTGACATGCCATGCTCATAAGGTGGGCCCTTCTCATGTGGCCACCAATTGATGGATGGTATGGATTCAACACATATGAAAATGGGCCCCACCCATAAATGGCTTATATAAAAATCATGCCTCATGGTGGGGTCCATTCGGGTGGGCCACACAATCATATTAACATCTCATGGAAAGAAAATGAAAAAGAGAGTGAGAGAGAGGGAGAAGGAGAGTGGGACACGCATGATGGAGGGACCCCGACACTATGGGCCCTCCGTTTCAAACATCCAATCATACATCGAGTGGGTGCCATTACATATGGGCCCATTAAATTAAAATCCAATGGTGGAGATCCCTTCTCCACTAAAATAGACGGTCTAGATGACCCTATGCATGCAAGGAAAAATGAACATCATGATGGTGTCCATGGAGAATGGCCCCATCATGGAATGTTATGAGGATCAAGGTGGGCCATCGGCCACACCTAGGGTCCCAAGTGGGATCCATACCATCAATTGGTAGGCTTCACTTAGCCCTTCATCATAAAAGTGAAATTTAGGCCTAAGGAAAACACCCACCACTTGATCTTCTTGGTCCGTTGGAAAGCCTATCTCCTTGTGCTTTACTTTGATGGTGAAAGATGGGAGATGGATTGTTAGGATGAGAGATCTTGGGAAGGGAAAGTGGGCCACCAAAATCACATTCCTCTCACATGGAGAAGCTTGGACGTGGGTTTCTTGCTTGGGTTTGGGATGGTTGGGAAATGTGAAGGGAAAGAGAGGGAGAGAGAGAGATTGTAAGGAGAGGGAGTGATGGGTGTGATGGGTGAAAGGGTGTGAGTGATGGGTGAGATGATGGATTGGTTGACTTTTATGGTTTCTTTACTTGTGGAGAAAGGAAGCATGGTGGTGCTTTGTACTTGACATGAGGGGTGATTGATGGGATTGATTTGACATGCCGTAGAGATTCCCTTGGGATTGCAAATGCACGGCGTTTCTTCGAAATAAACGTCGGCCTACATCTTCCGACTTAGGCATCAGATCGGTGCGCAAGTCATGGCGTTGGAACCGCGGTGACGATGCGGTCATAATGATATAGGTCTTAGATTAAGCTGATTCAATTCTCAAGGATACGACTTACGGTTATACGCAACGTCGATTATAAGTCGCAGGTCCCCAGAATTCGATGGGAAGAATCGCGGAAGTTGATGGAACAGTACGGACTAGGATGCTCTTACAGAAGTTATGGTAAACAGTAAAATGTCTCAAATCTGATAGTGGGGGAGAGTACTGTGATAAGAGATTTGAGGAGTATTGTGCGACAAATGGAATCAAACATCAGAAAATGATTCCAGGGACCACCACAGTAGAATGGTGTGGCTGAGCACATTAATAGGACCATCCTTGAGGGCGTCAAGAGCATGAGGATAAAGCGTGATAAAGAAAACAAGAAACTAGTTTTGTCACAAGCAGAGTATATAGCCAAGGTACTTGATCGATTCAATATGGGAGGTGCTAAGCCGGTTAGCACTCCATTAGCCAACCGCTTCAAGTTATCCAAGGAGCAAAGTGCAAAGACGCAGGAAGAACAGGACTACATGGCTAAAGTCTCATACACGTCAGCTATTGAGAGTCTCATGTATGCTATGGTGAGCACGAGGCTAGACACTGCTCAAGTAGTGAGAGTTGTTAGCAAGTTCATGAACAACTCCGGGAAGGAATATTGGAAAGTTATGAAGTGAATCCTTAATCCTTATATACTTGGTAGGTACTAAGGATGTAGGGTTATGCTATGGTGGATCGGAAATCAAGCTACAAGGCTACGCGGATTCAGATTTGGCAGAAGATATCGACAGTGGAAGAAACACTCTAGGTTATATCTTTACTATAGGTAGTGCTCCAGTCAGTTGGGTCTCTCAGTTACAGAAGATAGTATCTATTAGTACGACTACAGAAGCGTGCAAGGAGATGGTGTGGATGCAAGGTTTTATGGAAGAGTTGGGTAAGAAGCAAACAGATTGTATGTTGTACAGTGACAGTCAGAGTGCAATACCCTTGACTAAGAATTCAGCCTTTCATTCAATGACCAAGCATATTGCCATCAGATATCACTTCATACGTTTGTTACTGGAAGATGGATCAACTGCTCTGGAGAAGATTCATATAAGTGAGAATCCTACGGATATGTTGACCAAGGCAGTCACACGGGAGAAGCTGAAGCTCTGTTCAGCTTTGATTGGTCTTTAGGCTTGAAGACAGGGAGGTGATACACTCCGGATGTAGAAGACGAAGGTTTATGATGATGTGTCTCCAAGTGAGAGATTGTTGAGATGTGGAGCCACATCTGGGCACCGCACGACCGGTCGTGGGCCCTACTCCACCAGTTGTGGCCTCTGCTCGACCAGTCGTGGACTAGCTCGACTCAAAGTCCAGCGAGCATTAGTTTTTGGGAGGTTCTCGACCGATCGTGGTCCATGCTCGACCGGTCGTGGGGTCCGCTTGATTGGTCGTGCAGTCTTCTCGACCAGTCATGGTTACGCAGAATCGTTTCCGAATTTGATGCGGACTACGGATTTTTGAGTCACCTTTCGCAAGGGTGCAAAAGGAAAGTTGCCTAAACTATAAATAGGTGTCCTTAAGGCTATTCTAAGGTTAATTTGAATATTGAAAAATATTTCTAATGTGTGGGCAAGGGATTTTCTCCATACTTCCAAGGGAGAGGTTAGTATATTGCCTTATAATCTCCGTTTGTTCTTCATAGTGAAAGTTTGCATCCGTGGTTTTTTACCCTAGTTTGGGATTTTTCCACATATATCTTGTCTTGTAGTTTATTTGGATTGCTTTGATCTGTTTCTAGTTTATATTTCTTCTTGTTTATTGTTTGTGGGTGAGACTTGAGATTAGATCTCGGTTCACTGCATTGTTGGCGTGCTGTGCAACAGACCCAACGGCTAGCAAGGACTCTAGCAATCTCTCAGATTACCCAGTCCCACTTTATCCAGGAAAAACAACCCCTAGGAAATTTGGGGAAGCTCCTCTGAAGAACGGAAGAATAAACGGAGTTGGCCGGCGCTACCCCTTCTAGCCCGATCATCTGCTACAACATTTACTTCCCTATGAATATGGGAGAAAGAGACCACTAAGTCCTCTAAGAGCCTCTTGATCCTGGTTCATAGCACTAAGGTTTGACAAAATTTCGAAGTAGGAGAAGTTTCAACCCTAGCAACAGTAAGAGAGCGAGTCCAAAGTCGTCAGAAGCCACCAAATTTGCTGATTATCGCCCTATCAGTTTGTGCAATGTGGTCTATAAAATTTTCTCGAAGATTCTGGCAACCCGCATGAGTAAGATCCTCCCTAAACTGATTTCCCTAGAACAGGGGGCATTCGTTAAAGGGAGAGTCATCACTGAAAATATTGCGATGGCCCTGGAGGCTATGCGACACCTCGACAGGAAAACCAGGGGTGGGAATATCATTCTGAAACTTGACTTGGAAAAGGCTTATGACAGGATCGATTGGAGTTTTCTGAAGATGGTCCTGCTCAAATTTGGGTTTAGTGACAGATGGGTTGCTCTCATGGAAGCCTGTTGGGGGAACAGTTGGTTCTCAGTCTTTATCAATGGAGTGGTGACAGGTTTTTTCAAATCCTTCAGGGGAGGGAGACCCGCTATCCCCTGGGCTTTTCATCATTGTTGCAGAGGCCTTCTCCCGTTCCTTCAGACAACTGATTATTAGAGGTTTGTGCAGGTCATTCATTCTTCCCAGAGGTTGTCCCATCATCTCTCACCTGCTGTTCGCTAACGATACATTGCTCTTCGTGAATGGCGGTAAGGAATCTCTCAAGGTTGTTAAGGATTTCCTCAACGCCTTCCAAAACGCCTCCAACCATAGGATCAATAACGTCAAGAGTTGCTTTATTCCTTCCAAGAACTTATCTGCCTCTAGGATCAGGAGTACAGAGTGCATCCTGGGCTTCTCCAAAGCCCATCCAGGGATCGTGTATCTTGGCATTCCACTCTACAAAGGTAGAACTACGTCGGGTATGTTCTAGTCGCTTTTTAATAAAATCACGAGCAGGATTAGTGGGTGGAATGCTCGGTTTTTATCACAAGTTGGGAGGCTAACCCTTATCAAGCACGTGTTGGGGAGTCTTCCTCTCCATACTATGGCAGTCATGAAGACGCCAATTCAGGTAATAGCCAATATGGAGCAAAAGTTTACTCAGTTCTTTTGGGGTTGGGCCGAAGGTAGAAAGAAATGTCATTGGATTGCTTGGTGCAAGGTTGCTAGGCCAATTAAGGAAGGTGGTCTAGGAGTTAGAAGGCTGCAGGATGTGTTGTCTGCTCTTCGTATGAAGATGGCATGGAATGTGAAGTATGGGGATAAGGAGGGCCCTTGGGTGGTCCACATGCGTACCATGTATGGAGGCGACTTGGAGGGTGCACCACATGTCAGATCATCAAACCTTGCATCTCCTTACTAGAAAGAGATCCGGAACATCATCCCGACTATCGCTACCAATGTCCAGTGGCATGTGGGATCGGGTACGATGAATCTCTGGACTGCAAACTGGATGGGCTTGGACCTCTTCAGCAGCTAGCCATCAGACACATTCCAAGTCCGCTTCTGACCCTTCAGGTCAAAGACTTTATTGGCCCCTCTGGTCCCATGCCCCCTCCTCTGTTCCTTTATACTTGCCTCAAGATTCTCTCAACTTCATGTCCCATGGAGGCTTTGCCACATCTGATGAAAGGCCTGAGGTGTTCTGGCCGCATGAACCCTCTGGCTCCTTCTCGACAAAATCAGCCTAGGAGATCGTAAGAGACCCATCTCCGAGTAGATGGTGGTACAATTGGATCTGGTATAGTAAATTGCCTCCCAAGATATCCCTCTTTGCTTGGAAGGTGTTACAGGGGGGCGATCCTCGCTAATGACAGAGTGGAGAAGAAAGGTATTTATCTGGCGTCTATTTACTCCTGTTGTATGGATGCAAACATTTCCCTGCCGAACCAGGAATCCATCCAGCATCTGTTCCTTCTTAGGCAAATTGTGACTCAGGTCTGGTCGCATTTTGGCGCCCTAGGCCTGTGTGGGGTTTCCCTCATCCACCATCATTCGGTGGAGGATAGGCTAACCCAGTGGAAATATGGTGAGGCTCAGGGCGCGACAGCAGCCTCCATCAGAAGGATCATCCCGATTCTTGTTCTTTGGGAGCTATGGCGTATAACAAACGGTGCGAGAAAGGAGAATCGGCATATGTCCCCTATCTAATCCATTACTAGGATTAAATGGTGGGCCATGCGCTTTTTGGAGGACCACCCGGACTGCCTCCGGCGTTTGGGCGGGGCTAGTTTTGCTACCCGATCTCACCCCACGCAAGTGTTGAGGGTCAAATATTACACATTAGACCCTAGTTATTTCTCAAAATTACGAACATGATACTACTTAATGGCCTATTTTAAACATGTTTGTGCTGTAAGATGAGTTTACGAGCCAAGATTGAAATTGGCGGCTAAAAGCATGGATTTAATGCTCATGAATCACCAAGACAAGGGACGGACTCCAGGGGACCAAGATTGATGGATGAGGAAATCAAACCGTTCACGTTAAGGAGGCTCGAAAATCATCCAGAATGCAAGATCATAGGGTTCCCACCATCTGTTCGGCTCAAAACATAATATATGGTCTAAGGGCCATAATTTAACTGTACATGTCAAATTTCAGCCATTGGATCACTGTATAAGTGGTCCAAATGACAGATCAGCCCATTAACCGTCGATTTTAGGCCCATATGACATCTAGATATGACTCAATTCTGGACTCAATGCCTTAAATGATATGGAAGAATGGATGGACGGAGTAGATTTTGTACCTATATAATGATGGGCCCCACATGTGCAATGCATGTGCACAGTGTAAACGTGCACCGGCCGTGCACCCATGCAATCATAGTCGGTCGGCAGGCGCTGACCGACAAAAATTCAAAAATTTCCAAAACGGGCAGCGTCTTTACGCTGCCCGTCCGATTTTCAGTAATGGGGCCCACCCATTACATATTTCAGCATTCCGTACCGTCCATAAGGTTTCTAAAGGCCGTCTTACTAAACTCTAGGCGGAATTTCAGAAGATAACGTATATCGTATTTCAATCGTCAGAACGGAAGATGGATGGTAATACGAAAAACCCAGTGGGCCACACCAAACTCGAACCAAAACAGTCCTTTCTCGAATGGTTTTTTGAGGATAAGCTGATGGACGGGAGGGATTTCTCAGTGAACTGCAATAATGGGCCCCGCCATCATCTCAGCGCAAGAGCAGAGGCTTTGTTTACGCGTCCGTGAAAGCCGACAGTTTCGGAATCTTGTGGGCCACCATCTTTGTTCGGTTAGCAAATCCAAACCGTCCATCATGTAAAGTGCTCAAAAACGTCCCAGGGGACATTCTCCTTTTCAACAGAAAGCGAGGGAACATATGAGTTTTCTGCCACTGTTTTCAGTGCAGAAATTACATGCGCGTCCGGCTGCAAAATGATTTTTGCACTGCATCTGGCTACAAAAAGCAGCACTGAGTTCTTCTCCACCGCCCCTGGCATGTATAAAAAGGAAAAGGAGAAGACGGAGAGGGGATCTTCTGGGAGATATCCACGGCTGGACGGGGGAACGGGAGAGAGAGCAAGAGTTGAAGTTTTTCCTTATTTCTTTCTTATTTCTTTGTCTGTTTTTCTATGAATCCTATGGAGATCAGCTTATCCATGTTAGGCTAAACCTCTTAGCTAGGGCTAAGAGGTGAAGCTTGTAGTGAGATGGGAGACCCTATTTTATGCCTTTAATTTAATTTTGATTTATGAACTGAATTTGATTTTAGTTTGATTATTAAGGGAATGTTCTTAGTTTTTAATGATCTGTTGTGACTAAAATTACAATGGGTCTACGATAGCTTTGAGCATGTTCCTTTACTTTTTATGTTTATGACGTCAGGAAGCCCTATTGTTCACCATCGTCTCCTGGGCATGGTTGGATGACGGTACTCTTCCTAACCTTCGTGCATTCTTGATTGGTTAGTAATTAGTTTAATTCTGTTGTTTGCTTCGTCCCTTGGGCATGGTTTGGTGATGGAATCCATTCTAATTCATATACCTTTCATCTCTTTAAAACTATATCAAGGGAAGTTCAGTTTGATTTTCATGGTTACACCATTTAACTGGATGAAGATAGACTCTACGTCCAATTGAGTTCTTAAAATAGGCATAAGATCTACCTGATCTCTACAAGTGGATCCTCTGAATCCCTAGTGTCCCTTCCTCTGAATTCTTAAGTTTTAGATAATTATTTCATCATTATTCCTCAAATTACAATCGATTTAGATTTCATCTTAGTCTAGTTCTAGTTCTGGTTATTTTCAGATCACGTACAGGTTTCAGTCCCTGTGGATTCGACCTCGGTCTCACCAAGTTTATTACTACATCACAACCTTATACTTGGGGAGTGAACAGCAAGCTCCTCTCGCACAGATGGTTTATTGGGCTAAGCCGGTGGCAATGGGTTGGGTTAAACTAAATGTGGATGGATTGGTGCGTGGTAACCCTGGTTTGTCTGGAGGAGGCAGGATTTGCAGAAGGGATGATGGCAATTATGGTTTTGCTTTCTCATCTGCATATGGGGCTGGTTCCAACAATAGAGCGGAGCTTCGGGCTATTTATGATGGTATGGTCCTCTGTCTGGAGAAAGGTTTCTCAAAAATTGTGGTGGAAACAGATTCCACGGTTGTGGTGGGCCTGGTGTCTGGGAATTCGATCATCCCATGGAAATGGAGGCCTTGGGTCTCAAGGATAAAGTGCTTGAAAGGAATGCGGAGTTTGTTTTCTCCGTCATTCCTAGGGAAGGGAATGGCTCGGCTGATGGTATGGCCAGGGAGGCAAGCAAATCCTAAACATCTTGTGTCATCCCTCATCATAGGGATCTCCCTCCTCGTATTCGTGGCCTCCTTTTCTTCAATAAAGTCAGCTTAGGGGTGGTTCGTGATGCCCGTCGGTGATTGTAAAGTTGGGTTTTGGGGTGCGGCAACCATGGTTTGGGTTTTTTTTTTCTTTTCCTTCTGTGCAGTTCACGATAGGTGCTCCCAATCCTTTTTGTTTAGGACCACCTGAAAGGTTGTATCTTTTTGGTTTAAAAAAAATAGTAAGAGAGCGAGAGAGAGGGAGAGGTTTGTCTTCTTTTTCTTTCTCTTCATATTCTTCTTTCTTTTTGGGACCTTGTAATCATTAGAAGATGATCTGCAACTCTACTGGCTTTGAATTTTTTTCAAAAATTATAGTTGTTCCCTTAAATCCTTTTAAGATTGATTATAGCCTGTAATCTGATTACAAGCATATATACCTATCAAAACGACCCTTGTAATCTGATTACCTGTAAACAGATTCCTACTTGAGAACTTTACACGCATCCAAACGACCCCTAATTGATTTGACTGGGCTACGTATTGCCATCAAAGTTGGGTACCCACAAAGCATGTTAAAAAGTTGGGATTTTAAGCCTCTTGGTAATGCCAAACACTTCAAAAAAATTGGATTTAAAAAAAAAAAAAACCCTAAATGGCCCCCTAATAATTTTTTTTTAAAATGAGACAAAATTGCTCCTGCTTGGAAGCTAGTGTCCATACGTACCTTCTTATTCTTCCGTTGTTGTTTTCCTAAGACTATTCTTCATCTATTTTAAGCATATCCTTCGAGGAACACCCCCCAATTGCATTTTTAGAAATTCGATCATTGTCATCAACTTTTATGACATTTAGGCACCACCACCAACTTCTACAGCCTTAAAAATGAGTGTTGTTTTTACTCCACCGACCACATTTGTTAAGATGGAAGCCACTGATAGGTGGAAAATATTTTGAATATATTTTTTATTTTTTTCTGAAAAATATCATTTTCTTATAGATGAAAGCCACTTTTGATTACAGATAGAGAGGGATGGTCATGGTTGTTATCATGGGGAGAAATGATTGTCAAAAGGAATTTAAGGTGGAGATCGTTGGATGGTTGTGGTTGTCATGTAGAAGACGATAACGGATATAAACTTTGGATTTTATAATATATTGCCTTGGAAGACAATGAACATATATCATTTGTTAAGGGTCGAGATCATCATGTGTTAAGGGTCTGGGTCGTGGTTTTCATGTGTTAAGGGTCGACGTTGTCAAGGTTTGGGCTGTAGTTGTCATGTGTTGAGGGTTGTGGGGCCCATTATAGGATGTGTCAAATCCACTCTGTCCATTGGATTTAGAATTTAATTTAATGTCATGTGCTAATGAATGTGTTACATTAAAAAATTCTATGGCTCCTAAGAAGTTTTCAACGGTAGGTTTTCAATCTCACTACTTTTTGTGGTGTGGTTTGCTTGAGCCTTTGATATGCCTCATTTTTTTGGCTCCTGCCCTAAAATGATCTTTCAAAATGGATGTACGACGTGGATAAAATACATACATCATAGCGGGCCCCATAGGACCATCCGTCTCTAGCTAGGTCTTGCTACCCAATCTGGCTTACATCCCATCATGTTGACTCAGATTTCGAACAAAAGCCTTTTATAGAAAGTTCCTATCACCGGAAGCTATATTGGACCCACTGTGATATTTGTGGGAAATCCACTCCATCCATCCATTTTAGAAGATCATGCTAAGACATAAGACCAAAAATTAGAGAGATATGAAGCTTAAGTGGGCCACATGACTGGAAACAGTGGAAAGGGGTTGCCTAACATTCAAACCTTTCTAGGCTCCACTATGATGTTTATATACAATCCAAATCGTTCATAAACAGGCCCAAATGCTCATAAGGTCCTAACCATGAGGATGAATTGCAAGCATAAAAATATTAGCTTGATTCAAAGCTTTTGTAACCCCTTGAATGTTTCAACCGTTGGTGTATGATCACCATTATTTTTTATTGTTGGGCCCACTTTAGCTTTGGATCTACCTCATTTTTGGTCTCATGTCAAGAAATGATTTGGCAAAACATGTGAACGGTGTAGACTTCTCATAACACCATAGTGGGGTCCCTATAATGTTTACCCCATCCAAATCCCTCCCAATATCTGTAAGTGTTAAGGTTTCTAGCTCCTATAATTGTCAAATTTTGTAGTGCCAAAACCTCTCTTGGAATCTGTGTCGTGTGTAGTTCATCTACACAATGAAGATTGTGCATCACTCAAGTACAAGATCTTTACTTCAAGAAATGCAAGTTTACATGGTCACGTTCAAGTACAACATAAGTATGTGTTCAATGTTCAAGATTTATAGTTCAAGAAGCTCCAAGTCAAGACAAAGTCTTTTACTTTGAACCTCAAGCTCAAGATTCAAGATATTTCAAGTTCAAGCTACTTAAAGTTACAAATTTAAGTTTCAAGTTGAAGCTTCAAAAGGTTTCAAGTTCAAGCTTCATCATGTGTAATGATCTCAAGCTTCGCGAACTTCAAAGAACGACTTTCAACTGAAGGAAAAGAAGTTTCAATGTTCATAAGGTATGAATGACCCTAGATTGACCTTAGGGTAGGTCATTTTGAATACATAATTCAATTAGATCATTTTATAAGTGAATAAACTATTTTTTGACTAGTCTTGGATTCTGTTCGACTAGTCCTAGCACTGGCTCGACCAGTCCAAGAAATTCCTCGACTAGTCCTAAGTTTGTTACAAATTTGAAAATTTTTTTGTTAAGCCTCGACCAGTCCTGGAGACTACTCGAGCGGTCGTGTGAACAGTGCTCGACTCGTTCTCGACCAGTCGTGCAGCCTAGACTCAAAGTCCAGCAACTAAATCTGGTTCCACACGACTAGTTGTGGACAGGTCACGACCAGTCGTGGAGGTTCCTTGACCGGTCATGAAGGGCCTACGACCAGTCGTGGAACGACTTTTTCTTATCGCGCTCAAAATTTCAAAAATCTGTTGGTCCTACGACCAGTCGTGGTATCCACAGGACCAGTCGTGAACGGGATTTCTTCACTTATAAATAGAGCACGAATTTTAGAGTTTTGTTATATTTAATTTTGTTTTCTATATTCCATTCATATTTAAAGAAGGGATTGAGACTTGCCCTTTTCGTGGAATCAAAATCAAATAGAGCTAGCCCAACTGGATTTAATTTAAAATCAATTTAGAACCTATAACCATTTCATAAGTGAGTTTGGACATTGAACTTTTACGTTGAACTTCTACTCCAATTTATATTATTGCAAATTTTTGTATTTTGGTTTTTTCGGGCTGCATCAAAAAGAGAATATCCAGGTATTTTATATTATTGCAAATTTTTGTATTTTGGTTTCATTGAGATTGTGCCAGAAAAATCTCTTTGTTTTGGTTTGTTTGAGTCGATCCAGAAAAATCAGAGTGTGGGGTTTTTGAATTGTGTAAGCGCACTTGAAAGACACAATTGTGAGGGTTTTAGGTGAACTTGAAAAAACCTTTTTTTTTAAGTGCACTCTTGCCACGGGGTTTTCATTCAATCCAGAGAATTTACAGCTATTCAAGTGGGCCCCAACAAAAAAATTAAGGGCCACACCTATCATGTATGCACATATTATGCTAGACAAAACCAACAAAATTATAAGAAAATAGGGTCCGACCGAATTCCCCTCCCTGAAAACATGATTGAAGCTGATGTTCATGGATCGCCATTTTTAAAGTGAACCTAAAAAAACCTATTTTCATAGTGAATGCTAATATCCACTGTGTGAAGATATTAGGAGTGGAGTAGTTGTGTGGCTGTTTTTCTAAACAGTTGGTGTACACACAAGTGAACCACTATAATTTCTAGTCTTCTAGTTTGAATGTATATTTGTTTTTGTGAATGGTTGTAATTTCCCTTTTTTACATTTGTGGAGAATGTTGTAATCCTTATATGGATGTGTGGGAATGTTGTAATAGCTTAGATTTCTTTCCTTGCTATTTATTTCTTTATTCCTCTATATCAGTTTGAGCTTTTGATACACAAACCATTCTAGTAAGGTTGTCCTGCCATAAACCCTTAGTTTTTATGGTGTAAGGTTGTCCTTAGAACAACATCTATATCAACCTCTCAACACTTGTTCATTTGAGGTTGTCTTTAAATTTAGCATTGTGGAATTGTCTATTACTATCTGTATTTAATTTATTTAAATTTCGCTGTTAAAGTTTTAATTTGGCATAGTCTTATTCACCCCCCTCTATGACATATAGCTCGGCCTTTTCAAGTGATATCAAAGCCTAATAGCTCATTTTTATTGTTGTTACTTTTTGGATTAATTTCTTGAGCTAATCGATCTGAACTTTGTAAGATGTCAAAATTTGATAGCCTATCAGTCACTAGGCCTCCACCATTTGATGGCTCCAATTATGCCTATTGGAAAGCCAGGATGAGAATTTTCTTAAAACCCATGGATGAGAGAGTGTGGCAAGCCACAGTGACTGATTGGACCCCTTCTACCACTGAAGTAACTGGCATCGATGGATCCAAAACTATGAGAGTTACACCTTACTACTCTTGGACCACACTTCAGAAAAGTGAGAGTAGTGCCAATGCAAAACTACTAAATGCAATTACTTGCGCACTGTAACGCCCTGAAATTCGGGGGTCGAGTATGAACTTAACTCCCGAGTTCCAATGCATCACTTATGCAACATACATAATGATGGTTAAATGTTGTCTGAGTTAGCGCAATAAACATGAATGAGATTATACCAAAACAGTAATTCATACTCCAGTTCAATTGTATAAAGGCAAGCGGAAGATGAAATTTTATATTTAAAATATGTAGAGTATCAAAATTTTGTGAACTCAGAGTATGAGTACTAACCGAGTACCAATATACATGTATTGTTTCTAAGTCAAAAATCAAAAGACAACTCGTAGATAAGCCCTGGAATCCCGCGATGCGTCGGCCTAAGCATAGCCGTCGAGTGCGCATAAAGGAGAACTCCTCCTGATCCTCCTCGAAGTCGAGCTCCGGCTCCTGAACAGAGGCACCATCTACACCTGCGACAGAGTCTGGTGGGTGTTGCAAACACCGTCCCGTAACGTGGGAGTGAGTAGCTAACTCAGTGGAACAATAAATCATAGGTTAACATGTTATCAAATCAATCAAGCAGTAATGATAACACAGTATAATTCAAACATTCCTAATTACTCTTGTTAAATGCAAAAATGATATGACATGATGCTGTATGCCCTTGCCAAACCACCCTCAAGCGACATCATCTTACGTTCGCGAATGCTAACTCCCTCAGTGCGCCACATCTACAAAGCACATGCGGTGCGATGATGCTCATGATTACCAAGTTTTTATTAATCCATTTCAACCAACAGTATTGGAAAACTAAGGTACCTCCCTTGTATCATTCCCAAACATGATCCATTCTAGGGTCGTCAATCCTAGCTAATCTCATACGATATTATGGTTCGAGAAGCGTAGTGAAGGCATCGCAAAGGGCTCACACCCGTCGGCGCGGATCTGAGATCTCACCGTATGCGGCTCAATTGCCGGCCGTCACCAAGTACATATCTCACCGTACTTGGCTCAATCACTAGCCGTCACCAAGTACATGGTCTCACCGTACTCGGCTCAACTCATACTCTAGTTCTTGTGAAAGACTCGTCGCCAATCACGAGACACTTGGAGTATACTCGAAGATACTACGGAGGACTCGTCGCCGTCAAGACGAGCACAGTCTCACCGTACTCGGCTCTCGCCGTAGTATCGACGTGACTCGAATATAGTGTCCCATACCACCAAAATCGGCTCACGAGTTTGGTTGCGCAATGGTCACTACGGGGAGGCACATGACCCCAACGTAGGCCGACAGCTCGACCACGGTGTCCCATACCACCATGCCCGGCTCATGCATCTTAGCGGATCGAGGTACCATGGTTAACGGGATCGCCACTGGTAAGTTTGGTACCCTAGGTTCAAGCAGTAGCGACCAAACATGGTGAACATACATATACACTCCGGTTTACTTGACGGGCCTGACTAGCTCGAGCGCACCACAAGTTGAGCGATATGGAGCGCATAAGCACTCCGTGTGGCCAACCACTATCGCCAACCGAAATACGACTCGGGTTCGCCAGACACATCCTTTGTGGCGACATGCATCTCAGCCACAACCTCAAGTCTGGTACCGAATGTTTGGACTATAGGCATAGTCCCAAACTCAAACAGTTCTCATCAATAGCATGTGGAGTAAAGCATGATAAACAAGCAATACAACATATTAGCAGGCATGTTATAAAGCATGAAATAAAGCATGTTGTAAAGCACTATACACATAGGGATACGATTACATACACATCACAAGTGAGTGGTTATAGTGAACCACCGCGTGGAGGGGGGTCCTACATGTCTCTAAGGGAGTCGGGAATCCCATATCAGCACCTCTCTAAGGCACTAACACACAAACATTTACACACACAAGCATCTACGCGAACACTTAGAATACACTATTCCAACATACACGACGTATGTTAACAAATGCGTATTAGGGCTATTCTTTCGCCAAGCGGTTATTTTATCCGCGCATACCATATTCATACGACAAATAATCATGACAATTACATTTCCAAAATTTATACATATGCGGTATTTCTAGAATATGCAATTTCAACATACATAGTGTTTACAAGCGAACATAGATTGCGGCGATTCCTTTCGCCAAACTGGTATTTTATTCATGTATTGTATAAGCATATATTAAATAAATATGTCAAACATTATTCCAAAAAAAATACGTATACGGTATTTCTAAAATACACAATTTCAACATATGTCGCATTTACAAGTGAACATGTATTTTGGCGATTCCTTCCGCCGAACTAGTATTTTATTCATATATTATATAATCGTACATTAAATAAACATGTCAACCATTTATCCAAAAAAAATACGTATACGGTAGTTCTACGTATACCTAGAGTATGTGAAATTCCATATTTTGCAACGTTAATCGAAACAGGAAACGGAAAGCACTTTGTACATGTGCAATTGCAAGCAGATCATGAATCTACCATTATCTGACATTGAAAGCGTTGAAAACCGTAACTTATACACTTAAAGTCCTCACCTTTGCCTTTTGAAACGCAACGAATCAGCAAGGGTAGTAAATCTTCCGTATACGGGAGTTTTCTAGCCTAAAGAGCGGAATCGGTTAGTCGTTACACAACCCACATCGATCCTACCTTAAATCAGACCTAGGGTTAGGGTTTCTTACCTTCAAATGGGATGGATACTGCCGGGAAAACACCTGGAATGAAGCGGTGTAGGCCGTGTAACAATCCAAAGAAGTAGGAGGAAGATCTCCCACAAATCCCAAACTATTCTCCCTCTTTTCTCTCTCTCTCTAGGGTTAAAATTCCAAATTCGTATGGCTGTGAGAGGGGCTGTTCTAAGCCCCTTTTATAGCCAAAAACATTCCCAAACTAGACTCAGTTTCAAGGGTGACTGCTTATATAGGCATTTCGCCACTTTTTCAGCTCAAAAGGGAGGTTTTGGTGGCCCTCCTTGAACCAAACGTCAGACTTAAGCTCACCATCAATGGATCTACGTGGGATTACGTTTTTTACTCGATCGGATTCCCAGATCGCACGTGGCAGACCACTTTCAGTTCGACGGTCAGTGGGCCACGATCAGAAATTCCAAGTACATGTAAATGTTCCTGAAATTTTTCTTAATCCGAGGGTGTAATTTGGTCTGATTCTGACGGTCAGGTTGCTTAATACTGATGCGTCAACGAATGATGCCAGATCACTATTCCAGATATTTATTTTAGAATGGGAATAGTATTTTTCACACACCCTCGCTCCGGATCGAAGCGAATGGCCATGGAACATCGGATGGAGCTGATTTTTGAGATGATTGTTAAGCCCAGTGGGGCGGTCCTAGCTCCTTAGCTTCGGGTTAATCGGACTCCCGATGTGCGATCTAGACCTAATACGAAGTTTCGTTTCATTCCCGAGAGCAGACGGGAAATGGGTTTGGTTCTAGACTTTAGGGTAACCTAGCGTCAATGATTCTGCAACTTTTGGGTCTTGCAGATCGTATTTAAAGCGATCCTAACGGATTTCATGGCTAATCGAGTTTAGTACTTAGTTAACTTTGTTAAATTTCTAAAGAATTTAATCCTACGTGATTTCTGGTCGAGGTGGTACTCGACCCAATGTACGGAAATTTACGGGTCGTTACAATCTACCCCCCTTAAACAAAAAATTTCGTCCTCGAAATTTATACCTTTTCGTACTCCTCGAGAAGCTGAGGGTAGTTCTTCCTGACCTCGGCCTCAGTCTCCCAGGTAGCTTCCTCTTCGGAATGATGTGTCCAAAGCACCTTCACAAGTGGGATGACCTTGCTACGTAGTACCTGCTCCTTCCTATCAAGGATACGCGTCGGGCGCAGCTCGTACGTAGCATCCTCACTCAACTGTACCTGCTCCCATCTAATGATATGCGAAGGATCAGGAACGTACTTCTTCAACATAGATACATGAAATACGTTGTGTACGGAAGCAAGTGGTGTAGGCAAGGCGAGACGATACGCCACATCACCCACTCGATCCAGTATCTGAAATGGACCGATAAACCTCGGTGTGAGCTTCCCCTTCTTCCCAAACCGAAGGACTCCCTTCATAGGGGAAACCCAAAGGAACACATGATCACCGACCTCGAACTCCAGCGGTCGCCGCCTCGTATCGGCATAACTCTTCTGCCTGCTCTGCGCTGTGAGTAATCAACGCCTGATAATGTCTACCTTCTCTGTAGTCGCCTGTACCAACTCTGGGCCAATCAGACTACACTCGCCAACCTCTGCCCGACAGTGCGGTGCCCTACAAGGTCGACCATATAGAGCCTCATATGGGGCCATGCCAATAGTTGCCTAGAAGCTGTTGTTGTAGGCGAACTCTGCGTACGGAAGACAGTCATCCCAGCTGTCCTTGAAGTCCAACACACATGCTCGCAACATATCCTCCAGAATCTGATTCACCCGCTCGTCTCACCGCCCATCGCCCGAGGATGAAACGCCGTATCGAACTTCAACTTCACACCCATCGCCTCCTGGATACGAGTCCGGAAGATGGATGTGAACCGCGTGTCTCCGTCCGACACGATCTCTAAGGGAACCCGTGCGGACGGACGATCTCTCCGATGTACAATCTAGCTAGCTCCCGTAGAGTTCGTAACTCGATAGGGAGGAAATGGGCGATTTGGTCAACCGGTCCACAATCACCCAAATGGATGGAATCGTGCCCCTTCCTCGTCTTCGGCAACCCCGATATGAAGTCCATGGAGATGAAGTCCCACTTCCACTCCGCTATGGCATGGGCCGAAGTAGTCCAGAGGTCAAGCGCCCACACGTTGGGCCTCAACAATCCCCTGTCGTCGATAAGTGGCGCACCCGAACGTGCGCAACACACTCAAAAGGCTCCTCGACGGTGAGTCTCTCGCTCGAAGTCCCGCACAAACTCCATCATATCCCACTCGGCTATCATCATCGGGCGGTGCCACAAATGCAATCGCCTTCTTGCGGCTCAACAAGGTCACGTCGCCACAAGGTTTGCCTTGCCAGATGGTAGGAAACCTCGAACTTGAAGTCTTTCAAGGTCTCCATCCATCGGCGTTGTCTCATATTCAAATCCCGCTGTGTGAATATGTATTTAAGGCTCTTGTGGTCGCAGAAAAGCTCGAACTCCTCACCGTAGAGGTAATGTCTCCAGAGTTTCAATGCAAAGATGACAGCTGCCAACTCCAGGTCATGTGTAGGGTAATTCTCCTTGTGCTTCCTTAATTGTCTCGAGGCATACGAAATCACCCTATCCTTCTGCATCAGCACACAACCCAAACCAACGCGAGACGCGTCAGTATACACCGTGTATTTCACCCCTTGCTTTGGCAATACTAGCATAGGGGCGGACGTCAACTTGTCCTTCAGCTCCTTAAAAGCTGCCTCCGCCTTCTCATTCCAGGTGAACTTCAGGTCCTTCCGAGTCAACTGAGACAACGGCCTGGCGATCTTCGAGAAATCCCGAATGAAACATCTGTAGTACCCAGCCAGACCAAGGAAACTCCTCACCTCAGTAACCGATTCAGGCTGCTGCCAATCCTGAACCGCAGCTACCTTAGCAAGGTCCACTGATATCCCTTCCTTGGACACTACATGTCCCAGGAACTTGACTTCCTCCTGCCAGAAGTCGCACTTCTTATATTGCGCGAACAACTGGTTCTTCTTCATTGTATCCAATACCGCTCGCAAGTGCTCCTCGTGCTCCTCACGACTCGTAGAGTATATCAAAATGTCATCAATAAAGACGATGACGAATCGGTAAAGGAAGGGCCGAAATACCCGGTTCATCAGATCCATGAACACGGCTGGTGCGTTCGTCAGACCGAACGACATCACCAAGAACTCATAGTGCCCAAAGCACATCCTGAAGGCTGTCTTCTGCACGTCATCCTCTCTCACGCGCAACTGGTGGTACCCTGACTGAAGGTCAATCTTCGAGAAATACTTCGCCCCCCTCAACTGATCGAACATATCATCAATCCTGGGCAAAGGATACTTGTTCTTCACCGTGACTCTGGTTCAACCTACGGTAATCAATACACAACCGTAGTGACCCGTCCTTCTTCTTCACGAACAACACAGGTGCTCCCCAAGGAGACACACTAGGTCGAATAAAACCTTTCTCTACAAGTTCGTCAACTGTTTATGACTCCTCCATCTCACATGGAGGCATATGATAAGTCAAGAACGAGATGGGCGTCGCACTGTGTGTAAGGTCAATCGTAAAATCAATCTCACGCCGAGGAGGTAAACCGGGGATAGTCTCAAACACGCCCGCAAATTCTCGAACCACCGGCGTACCATCCACTTGTCGGACCATCAATCGGCACAAGTAAAGCAACAGAACGATTAACACGGCAGGCCAACTGACCTGCACTGTGAACGTGAAAGCTGTGCCGTCAGGTCCATAGGCAGTCACGATCCGAGCATCGCAATCTATCTCCGCCCTCATCTTGGCGAGCCAATCCATGCCAAGTATAACGTCGTAGTGCTATAGCGGAGCAACAATAAGGTCGACGAGCACTGTGCTGCTACCCAAAACTACCGAGCAACCCTCGCATAACCGTGTGACATCCGAATGGTCCCAGTAGCCGTAGTGAGTCTCATTCCCTTTGTGGGAATCGTATGCAAAGATAGGCGTTTAACCGCCCCACAAGAAACAATAGAAGTGGTGGACCCAGTGTCCACCAATAAAGAAACGGGAGTGCCATGAATAAAAGCCGTACCCTCGAAAGCCGTCGGAGCTGAAACCGACGTCTCAGGTGCCTCATCCACAAGCGTATGAACGCGAGCCTGCTGCTGGCGGTTCGGTACCGAGGAGCCAAGGGTTCTTTGTGGCGGCCCGAAGGACGGCACGGGAGGTCGGAATGAAGGATGTGCATGAACGGTGCTGTAGCAGGCGGAGCTGATATGGCCTGTGGGTAAGGGCGACCCAATCTCTGCGGTGGCGCAAATCCGCTAGCCCTCATGCGCGAGAAGCAGCACTTAGCAGGGTGTCCAGGTTTCCCGCAAAACGTGCAAGTCACCAACGGGCATCTTATAGGAATAATTGGCGCTACGGCCTTGGGGGGAGAATCAGCCCGAGGCCTCTTGCCTAAGATAGGCCTGCTCTGTAAATCCTGCGGCGGTCTCGTAACCATAGTACCACGGATCTAGCCAAACGGTCCACATCCTGCTCGGCCGTCATAGACATGTGGACCAATGCCGCATATGTCGGAATACTGTGGCAGCATATCCTCGACCGTATCTTCGGTTGCAAACCCAAGGAGAAACGACGCATCCGCATCTGCTCATCCATCAGTATAGTCGGGACAAAGCGGCCCAACTCTGTGAAGCGGTGCTCGTACTCCGTGATCGTCATGCCTCTCTGCCTGAGGCGCAGAAACTCTTCCTCCCGCTCATGCCGATACGTGCGCGGTAGTACTTCTCGTGGAACGAGACTCGAAAGCCTCCCAGTCCACACGAAATCATCGCGACAAAGGCGCAAAGACACTGTCCCCACTCATAAACTGGCCTCCCTCTCAAACATGAAGGAAGCCAGCTCGACCTGCTCTGCCTCCGAACAGTGCAACATCCGTAGCATCTTGGAGATGCGGTCTAACCAGAACTCCGCCTCCTCGGGTCTGTGAGAACCCATAAATGAGGGAGGCCTCAAGCGCTGAAATCGCTCGAGTAGACCGCGTGTACCGATCTCTCCAGTAGGAGGTGCGACGGATGGGGGCAGAGGCACATCCTCAACCTGAGCAGGAGGCCTAGAATGCTCATCAGGATGTGCAGATGTCGTAGGTGGAGTCGCACTACCACCACGAGACAAGGCCTCAGCGATAGTGGCCATAAGCCGCCGATGCCGGCCGTCGCATCTGCTGTGCGCGCCGATGCATCTGCCGCCATTTCTGGCCGATGCCGCTTCTTCTTTGCACCGTCGCCGATGCATCATCATCATCAGCTGCTCAAACCTATTAGTCGACGGAGCGCCACGAGAGTCATCTTCGCAGAGAAGAAGACGGCCGAGCATACCGTTCACGGACCGGGGCGTGTAAGGTGGGGTCCACCGAGTAGGACCCAGGAGAGGCCGATCGAACCCAACCCTCGGTCCGCAGGACCGCTACTACCAGAAGGAGTCTGGTCCATAGAGCCAGTCAGAAGGAGGTGTGTCGTTCTCCGCGTATACTGCCGCGGCATGCCCTGGACAACATAGGGTAGATCATTTGTGAGATAAGGCACAATACACTTCATAAAGCACTTAAGCACTCCACACATCATCAAAAAAAAGAGGCTACATGCTTTTCATTTACCCAAAATTGTCATAATACATGGAATACAGAGTTACATGAATCACGACAGAAATCACATGATATCCAATACATCCACTACATCAAACACCTAAAACATGTTACTATCTACTACATCATCTACATGAAAACATAAACCGCCTATCGCAGTAACCAAAGCAAACAACAACACACAACCACGTAGATGACTAAACATCCGAAGCAGGCGGTGGAGGAGGAGCATTCTTGTCCTGCACACAGCATAGAATGGCCTTCAACGTACGAGACACCTTCTTAAAGCTCCTCTTCATGTAGGCTTCGGTCTCTTCAAGCTTGGCTCGGGTCTCACCAAGCTCAGCCCGAACTTGTCCAACCTCTTGCTGCAGGGCGGCTTGACCCTCCTCGAGATGGGCCAAACGTGCATCAAAAGCATCCCGATTCACACCATGTTCCTGAGCCGCAGGAGGTGAACTCTCCTCAGTGTCCTGAGCCTCAGATTCTTCCTGTATGTCATCACCACGCTCCTCATCACTCTCTGCCTAGAGGTCAACACTCTCCTCGCCGGCGCTATCCGACTCATCTCCAGACTCGTCGAGTCGGGCTTGCCGCTGTTGAGGGCCGATCTTCATATTCTTGAGTGTCGCTTCACTTATGACTCGGACTGGTGCAAGATCCTCCATATTCAATCTGTAGCCTACATCACGAGCCATCCTGCAGATCAGACGGCCAAATGGGAGCGAAAGATCACTCCTGGCAGAACGAACAACATGAACTATCTGGGATAGGATGAATGTGGGCAGGCATATGTTGTCCCCGCGTCCCATCTTATACAGAAAGTCCATCATCAACCGAGTACACTCCGTGCGGTTACCCCACCGTGGGTATACATTGTATGTGAAAATGTGATGGAGTAAACGGAAGTCTTCGGTCATCTTTGTCGCCGCAATACAATTTCCTCGTTTCCAAGTAACCCGGCGACCACAGAGATATCGCGTGCGACGATCCCTTTCCCGCGCACTTCTAGAGAAGTCATCACTAGGATGCACTTGACCAAGCAGAATCTTCGTGATTCGAACCACCTCATCCACAGTGATTGTGCGCCTTATGCCCCTCACAGAGACAGTAAACTGAAGAGGCTCTACTGATGAGTCCACGATGTGAGCGTAGAAAGCGCGAACCGTGTGCTCACATGCGGGAGACTTGCCTTCAAATATAGAATTCCATCCGATATCCACCAAGTGGTCCATCATCGGGTGTAGGCCAAACATTCTTTCATCCACATGAGCTTCAAATACAACTTTACGGCCAGCAAAACGCCCATATTCAATACCTATCGAATAGGCATTTCTGACTGGATGGTCAGGATCCAGGTCTCGCTTCGACCTAAACTCCCGCACGGTGCTAGTGCCGGCCCCAACATCGGATCTTCTTCGGGAATGGGCTGGCCTACTTGGGCCGGCGTCATCGGCCGCGGTTTTCCTCTTTCCCATGAGAGATAGGATGGAGGAAATGGAAAAAATGGTAGCCACCACACCAAGGAGGGCCATGGAAAATGACCAAAATGGGGGAACAAGGGGCTGATCTCTTTGATCCTCCACAAACAACAATCCAATGGGTGTGGAGGAGCACTAGAGGTAGGAAATGAAGGAGAAATAAGAAGAGAATGGAATGGGTTAGTAGATTACCCGATTTTTGAGCTCCAAGGAGGGGTATGAGAGCTCCAACTTGAGAAAATGGGGAAAGGAGGAAGCTAGGGCTGTTGTGGAAGGTTGGGGTGTGTGAGTTATGGAAGAAAATGGAATATTTGAAGGTTTGGAGGATGGGTTTTTGAGAAAAATCGAAAATGGGTGTGAGGGTGTTGGAAAATGGGTGAAATGAGCAAGAAGGGTGCTCCAGCCCTTTAAAACCCAACCCATTGCCAAAATGGCACGTGCCAGGGGGTAGAGGGGGTCAGGCCGACCAACCTCATGTTTGGAATCTCGCCGAAAAATTGACCGGACCGCGGTCCGCCGCCGGTGCCGCGGCGCCGCCGCGGTCGGACTTGGCCGGAACCACGCCGCCGCGGTGGGGCCCTATTTGCCATGTGTCCAGGGTGCTAAATACACCCTGGTTCGATCAGGAACCTTAATGGATTAACATGGGGGGCTCCCGAACTCAGTTCAGCTCCAGAACGGCTAGTTCCGAAAATTTTCTGAACTAATCTGATTTTTCCTGATTTTTGAAGATTGATTTTGGGTGGATAGTGACCTGGACACGTCAATAGACGGTCTAGGAGTGATTTAGAGTCCGTATATGCGGTCGGGATCGAGTACAGACTCGATCAACGCGTTCCGTTTTTAATGAATTTCGCCGAACTGAAAGTGAAATCGGGAGACCCTAAGACTGCTTCTACATTTTTGCGCACCCTCCTAGGTTGTAACACGTCGCCACGTAGTGGGGACATAACTCGTGTCCGGTTTAATCAAAATCATGCTCGATACCAACTTGTAACGCTCGAAATTCGGGGTCGAGTATGAACTCAACTCCCGAGTTCCAACGCATCACTTATGCAACATACACAATGATGGTTAAATGTTGTCCGAGTTAGCGCAATAAACATGAATGAGATTATACCAAAACAAGAATTCATACTCCAGTTCAATTGTATAAAGGCAAGCGGAAGACTCGAAATTTTATATTTAAAATATGTAGAGTATCAAAATTTTGTGAACTCAGAGTATGAGTACTAACCGAGTACCAATATACATGTATTGTTTCTAAGTCAAAAATCAAAAGACAACTCTTTAGATAAGCCCCTGGAATCCCCGCGATGCGCCGGCCTAAGCATAGCCGCCGAGTACCGCATAAAGGAGAACTCCTCCCGATCCTCCTCGAAGTCGAGCCCCGGCCTCCCGAACGAGGCGCCATCTACACCGCGACAGAGTCCGGTGGGTGTTGCAAACACCGTCCCGTAACGTGGGAGTGAGTAGCTAACTCAAGTGGAACAATAAAGCATAGGTTAACATGTTATCAAATCAATCAAGCAAGAATGATAACACAAGACAATTCAAACATTTCTAACTACTCTTGTTAAATGCAAAAATGATATGACATGATGTCAGTATGCCCTTGCCAAACCACCCTCAAGCGACATCATCTTACGTTCGCGAATGCTTAACTCCCTCGTGCGCCACATCTACAAAGCACATGCGGTGCGATGATGCTCATGATTACCAAGTTTTTATTAATCCATTTCAACCAACAGATTGGGAAACTAAGGTACCTCCTCTTGTATCATTCCCAAACATGATCCATTCTAGGTCGTCAATCCTAGCTAATCTCATACGATATTATGGTTTCGAGAAGCGTAGTGAAGGCATCGCAAAGGGCTGCCACCCGTCACGCGGATACAGATCTCACCGTATGCGGCTCAATTGTCTGGCCGTCACCAAGTACATATCTCACCGTACTTGGCTCAATCACTAGCCGTCACCAAGTACATGTGTCTCACCGTACTCGGCTCAACTCATACTCTAGTTATCGCGGAAAGACTCGTCGCCAATCACGTACACTTGGAGTATACTCGAAGATACTACGGAGGACTCGTCGCCTCGTCGTCAAGACGAGCACATGTGTCTCACCGTATTTTAGCTCTCGCCGTAAGTATCGACAAATCGAATATAGTGTCCCATACCACCATAATCGGCCACGAGTTTGGTTGCGCAATGGTCACTACGGGAGGCACATGACCCCAACGTAGGGCCGACAACCGACCACCACTGGTGTCCCATACCACCATGCCCGGCTCATGCGTCTTAGCGGATCGAGGTACCATGGTTAACGGGATCGCCACCGGTAAGTTTGGTACCCTAGGTTCAAGCAAAAGCGACCAAACATGGTGAACATACATATACACTCCGGTTTACTTGACGGGCCTGACTAGCTCGAGCGCACCACAGGTTGAGCGATATGGAGTGCAAAAGCACTCCGTGTGGCCAACCACTATCGCCAACCGAAGTATGACTCGGGTTCGCCAGACACATCCGTTGTGGCGACATGAATCTCACCACAACCGCAAGTCCGGGTATCGAATGTTTGGACTATAGGCATAGTCCCAAACTCAAACAAGTTTCATCAATAAGCATGTGGAGTAAAGCATGATAAAGCAAGTTAGCATATGTTATAAAGCATGAAGTTATAAAGCATGTTGTAAAGCATGTTGTAAAGCACTATACACATAGGGATACGATTACATACACATCACAAGTGAGTGGTTATAGTGAACCACCGCGTGGAGGGGGGTCCTACATGTCTCTAAGGGAGTCGGGAATCCCATATCAGCACCTCTCTAAGACACTAACACACAAACATTTACACACAAGCATCTACGCGAACACTTAGAATACACTATTCCAACATACACGACGTATGTTAACAAATGCGTATTAGGGCTATTCTTTCGCCAAGCGGTTATTTTATCCGCACATACCATATTCATACAACAAATAATCATGACAATTACATTTCCAAAATTTATACATATGCGGTATTTCTAGAATACGCAATTTCAACATACATAGTGTTTACAAGCGAACATAGATTGCGGCGATTCCTTTCGCCTAAACCGTATTTTATTCATGTATTGTATAAGCATATATTAAATAAATATGTCAAACATTATTCCAAAAGAAATACGTATATGGTATTTCTAAAATACACAATTTCAACATACGTCGCATTTACAAGTGAACATGTATTTTGGCGATTCCTTCCGCCGAACTAGTATTTTATTCATATATTATATAATCGTACATTAAATAAACATGTCAAACATTTATCCAAAAAATACGTATATACGGTATTTCTACGTATACCTAGAGTATGTGAAATTCCATATTTTACAACGTTAATCGAAACAGAAACGGAAAGCACTTTGTACATGTGCAATTGCAAGCAGATCATGAATCTACCATTATCTCGACATTGAAAGCGTTGAAAACCGTAACTTATACACTTAAAGTCCTCACCTTTGCCTTTTGAAACGCAACGAATCAAACAAGGGTAGTAAATCTTCCGTATACGGAGTTTTCTAGCCTAAAGAGGAATCAAGTTAGTCGTTACACAACCCACATCGATCCTACCTAAATCGACCTAGGGTTAGGTTTCTTACCTTCAAATGGGATGGATACCGCCGGAAAACACCGGAATGAAGCGGTGTAGGCCGTGTAACAATCCAAAGCAAGAGGAGGAAGATCTCCCACAAATCCCAAACTATTCTCCTCTTTTTTTCTCTCTCTCTAGGGTTAAAATCCCAAATTGTATGGCTGTGAGAGGGGCTGTTCTAAGCCCTTTTATAGCCAAAAACATTCCCAAACTAGACTCGGTTCAAGGGTGACCGCTATATAGGCATTTCGCCACTTTTCCACTCAAAAGGGAGGTTCGGTGGCCCTCCTGAACCAAACGTCGACTTAAGCTCACCATCTATGGATCTACGTGGGATTACGTTTTTGACTCGATCGATTTCAGATCGCACGTGGCGGACCACTTTCGCTCGACGGTCAGTGGGCCACGATCGAAATTCCAAGTACATGTAAATGTTCCCGAAATTTTTCTTAATCCGAGGGTGTAATTTGGTCCGATTTCGACGGTCGTTGCTTAATACCGACGCACAACGAATGATGCCGATCACTATTCCGTATATTTATTTTGGAATGGGAATAGTGTTTTTCACACACCCTCGCTCCGGATCGAAGCGTTTAATGGCCATGGAACATCTCGGATGGAGCCGATTTTTGAGATGATTGTTAAGCCCTGGGGCGGTCCTAGTTCCTTAGCTTCGGGTTAATCGGACTCCGATGTGCGATCTAGACCTAATACGAAGTTTCGTTTCATTCCCGAGAGCAGACGGAAATGAGTTTGGTTCTAAACTTTAGGTAACCTAACACAATGATTCTCGCAACTTTTGGGTCTTGCAGATCGTATTTAAAGCGATCCTAACGGATTTCATGGCTAATCGAGTTTAGTACTTAGTTAACTTTGTTAAATTTCTAAAGAATTTAATCCTACGTGATTTTTGGTCGAGGTGGTACTCGACCCAATGTACGGAAATTTACGGGTCGTTACAATCTACCCCTTAAACAAAAAATTTCGTCCTCGAAATTTATACCTTTTCGTACTCCTCGAGAAGCCGAGGGTAGTTCTTCCCGACCTCGCCTCCCCTGTAGCTTCCTCTCTAATGATGTGTCCAAAGCACCTTCACAAGTGGGATGACCTTGCTACGTAGTACCCGCTCCTTCCTATCAAGGATACGCGTCGGCGCAGCTCGTACGTAGCATCCTCACTCAACCGTACTGCTCCCATCCGATGATATGCGAAGGATCGTGAACGTACTTCTTCAAAGATGATACATGAAATACGTTGTGTACGGAAGCAAGTGGTGTAGGCAAGGCGAGACGATACGCCACATCACCCACTCGATCCAAGATCTCGAAATGGACCGATAAACCCGGTGTGAGCTTCCCTTCTTCCCAAACCGAAGGACTCCCTTCATAGGGGAAACCCGAAGGAACACATGATCACCGACCTCGAACTCCACGGCCGCCGCCTCGACGGCGTAATCCTTTCCGCTCTCGCTCCGCGCCGTGAGTAATCGACGCCCGATAATGTCTACCTCTCTCGTAGTCGCCTGTACCAACTCTGGGCCAATCAGACTACGCTCGCCAACCTCTGCCCAACAGTGCGGTGCCCTACAAGGTCGACCATATAGAGCCTCATATGGGGCCATGCCAATAGTCGCCTGGAAGCTGTTGTTGTAGGCGAACTCGCGTACGAAGAGAAGCCATCCCACTGCCCTGAAGTCCAACACACATGCTCGCAACATATCCTCCAGACCGATTCACCCGCCTCGTCCGCCCATCGCCCGAGGATGAAACGCTGTACTGAACTTCAACTTCACACCCATCGCCTCCTGGATACGAGTCCAGAAGATGGATGTGAACCGCGTGTCTCTGTCCGACACGATCTCTAAGGGAACCCCGTGCAGACGGACGATCTCTCTGATGTACAATCTAGCTAGCTCGTCTGCAGAGTTCGTAACTCTGATAGGGAGGAAATGGGCCGATTTGGTCAACCGGTCCACAATCACCCAAATGGAATCGTGCCCCTTCCTCGTCTTCGGCAACCCTGATATGAAGTCCATGGAGATGAAGTCCCACTTCCACTCCGCTATAGGCATGGGCTGAAGTAGTCCAGGAGGTCGGCGATGTTCTGCCTTGACCTGCTGGCACGTCAGACATCGAGACACATACTCAGCAATGTGGGCCTTCATGTTATCCCACCAATACGTCCGTCTCATATCCTGGTACATCTTCGTGCTACCAGATGCATCGCAAACTTCGAGTTATGGGCGGACTCGAGAAGCTCGCGTCTCAAGTCACCACATCAGAACACATAGGCGGCGGCCACGAATCGTAAACCCCCATCGAACCAACTCTCCACTCGGAGTCCACGGCGTCGCTAGCCGCTCTCGAAGCTCGACACCGTATATCGCCCTCTTGGGCCTCAACAATCCTCGTCACACAAGTGGCCGCACCCGAACGTGCGCAACACACTCAAAAGGCTCCTCGACAGTGAGTCTCTCGCTCGAAGTCCCGCACAAACTCCATCATGTCCCACTCGGCTATCATCGTGGTGCCGCAAATGCAATCCGCCTTTCTTGCGGCTCGCGCGCCCGCCACAAGGTTCGCCTTGCCAGATGGTAGAAACCTCGAACTTGAAGTCCTTCAAGGTCTCCATCCATCTACGTTGTCTCATATTCAAATCCCGCCGCGTGAATATGTATTTAAGGCTTTTGTGGTCGCAGTAAAAGCTCGAACTCCTCACCGTAGAGGTAATGTCTCCGAGCTTCAATGCAAAGATGACACCGCTAACCTGTGTCATGTGTAGGGTAATTCTCCTCGTGCTTCCTTAATTGTCTCGAGGCATACGAAATCACCCTATCCTTCGCATCAAGACACAACCCAAACCAACGCGAGACGCGTCAAGATACACCGTGTATTTCACCCCTTGCTCTCGGCAATACTAGCACAGGGCGGACGTCAACTTGTCCTTCGCCTCCTTAAAAGCCGCCTCCGCCTTCTCATTCCAGCGAACTTCGTGTCCTTCCGAGTCAACCGAGACAATGGCCCGGCGATCTTCGAGAAATCCCGAATGAAACGTCTCGTAGTACCCACCTGCACCAAGGAAACTCCTCACCTCAAGAATCGATTCAGCCGCCGCTAATCCCGAACCGCAGCCTACCTTAGCAAGGTCCATCTGCTATCCCATCCTTGGACACTACATGTCCCAGAACTTGACTTCCTCCCGCCGAAGTCGCACTTCTTATATTGCGCGAACAACCGGTTCTTCTTCAACGTATCCAATACCGCTCGCAGTGCTCCTCGTGCTCCTCACGACTCGTAGAGTATATCAAAATGTCATCAATAAAGACGATGACGAATCGGTAAAGGAAGGGCCGAAATACCCGGCTCATCAGATCCATGAACACGGCTGGTGCGTTCGTCAGACCGAACGACATCACCAAGAACTCATAGTGCCCAAAGCACGTCCCGAAGGTCGTCTCTTCGCACGTCCTCCTCTCTCACGCGCAACCGGTGGTACCTGACCGAAGGTCAATCTTCGAGAAATACTTCGCCCCCCTCAACCGATCGAATGTGATCATCAATCCCGGGCAAAGGATACTTGTTCTTCACCGTGACTCCGGTTCAACCTACGGTAATCAATACACAACCGTAGTGACCCGTCCTTCTTCTTCACGAACAACACAGTGCTCCCAAGGAGACACACTAGGTCGAATAAAACCTTTCTCTACAAGTTCATCAACTGCTTTCGCAGCCTCCTCCATCTCACATGGAGGCATACGATAAGTCAAGCAACGAGATGGGCGTCGCACCAGCGTAAGGTCAATCGTAAAATCAATCTCACGCCGAGGAGGTAAACCAGGATAGTCTCAAACACGCCCGCAAATTCTCGAACCACCGGCGCATCATCTACCAAGGTCGGACCATCAATCGGCACAAGTAAAGCAAGATAAATAATCAACACGGCAGGCTAACCGACCGCACCGGGAACGTGAAAGCCGGCCGTCAGTCCATAGGCGTCACGATCCGAGCATCGCATCTATCTCCGCCTCATTTTGGCGAGCCAATCCATGCCAAGTATAACGTCGTAGTGCCATAGCGGAGCAACAATAAGGTCGACGAGCACCGTGTCGCTACCCAAAACTACCGAGCAACCCTCGCATAACCGTGTGACATCCGAATAGGTCCCAGTAGCCGTAGTGAGTCTCATTCCCTTTGTGGGAATCGTATGCAAAGATAGGCGTTTAACCGCCCCACAAGAAATAATAGAAGTGGTGGACCCAAGTGTCCACCAATAAAGAAACGGAGTGCCATGAATAAAAGTCGTACTCGAAAGCCGTTCTGAGCCGAAACCGACGTCTCGTGTGCCTCACCACAAGCGTATGAACGCGAGCCCCGCTGCCGGCGGTTCACCGAGGAGCCAAGGGTCGCCGTGGCGGCCTCAAGGACGGCACGGAGGTCGGAATGAAGGATGTGCAGAACGGCCCAGTAGCGGCGGAGCCGATATGGCCTCGTGGATAAGGGCGACCCACCTCGCGGTGGCGCAAACCGCTAGCCCTCATGCGCGAGAAGCAGCTCTCACAGGTGTCCGTGTTTCCCGCAAAACGTGTGTGTCACCAACGGCGTCTCATAGAATAACTGCGCCGCGGCCCCGGGGGAGAATCACCGAGGCCTCTTGCCTAAGATAGGCCTCGCTCCGTAAATCCCGCCGCGGTCTCGCAACCATAGTACCACGTGATCTCGCCAAACGGTCCACATCCCGCTCGGCCGTCATAGACATGTGGACCAACGCCGCATATGTAGGAATACCGTGGCAAGATATCCTCGACCGTATCTCCTGGCCGCAAACCCAAGGAGAAACGACGATCCGCACCGCTCATCCACCAAGCATAGCCGGGACAAAGCGGCCCAACTCGTGAAGCGGTGCTCGTACTCCGTGATCGTCATGCCTCCCCGCCCGAGGCGAAGAAACTCTTCCTCCCGCTCATGCCGATACGTCCGCGGTAGTACTTCTCGTGGAACCGAGACTCGAAAGCCTCCTGTGTCCACACGAAATCCCATCGCGACAAAGGCGCAAAGACACCGTCCCACCATAAACCGGCCTCCTCTCAAACATGAAGGAAGCCACCGACCCGCTCCGCCTCCGAGCAAAGTGCAAAGATCCGTAGCATCTTGGAGATGCGGTCTAGCCGTAACTCCGCCTCCTGGGTCCGTGAGAACCCATAAATGAGGGAGGCCTCAAGCGCCGAAATCGCTCGAGTAGACCGTGTGTACCGACCTCTCCAAGTAGGAGGTGCGACGGATGGGGGCGCAGGCACATCCTCAACCCGAGCAGAGGCCTAATGCTCATCGATGTGCGATGTCGTAGGTGGAGTCGCACTACCACCACGGACAAGGCCTCGCCGATAGTGGCCATAAGCCGCCGATGTTGCCGCGTCGACGCCGCCGCCGCTGCCGTGCCGCCGCGCCGCTCGCCGATGCATCATCATCATCACCGCTCAAACCTATCGGCCGCGGAGCAAAGCACCGAGAGTCATGTCCGCGTAAGAAGACGGCCGATACTATTCACGGACCGGGGCGTGTAAGGGTGGTCGTCCACCGTAGGACCACAGAGGCCGATCGATCCCAACCCTCGGTCCGCAGGACCGCTACTACTGTAAGGAGTCCGGTCCATAGAGCCGGCCGAAGAAGAGGTGTGCCGTGTCTCCGCGTATATGTCGCGGCATGCCCTATACAACATAGGGTAGATCATTTGTGAGATAAGGCACAATACACTTCATAAAGCACTTAAGCACTCCACACATCATCAAAACAAAGAGGCTACATGCTTTTCATTTACCCAAAATTGTCATAATACATGGAATACAGAGTTACATGAATCACGACATGAAAATCACATGATAGCCAATACATCCACTACATCAAACACCTAAAACATGTTACTATCTACTACATCATCTACATGAAAACATAAACCGCCTATCGTAGTAACCAAAGCAAACAACAACATACAACCACATAGATGACTAAACATCCGAAGGGCGGTGGAGGAGGAGCATTCTTGTCCCGCACACGCACAAAATGGCCTTCAACGTACGAGACACCTTCTTAAAGCTCCTCTTCATGTAGGCTTCGGTCTCTTCAAGCTTGGCTCGAGTCTCACCAAGCTCAACCGAACTTGTCCAACCTCTTGTCGCAGGCGGCTTGACCCTCCTCGAGACGGCCAAACGTGCATCAAAAGCATCCCGATCCACACCCCGCTCCCGAGCCGCAGGAGGTGAACTCTCTCTGTCCCGAGCCTCGATTCTTCTTCCCGTATGTCATCACCACGCTCCTCATCACTCTCTCGCCGGAGGTCAACACTCTCCTCGCCGCGCTATCCGACTCATCTCCGCACTCGCCGAGCCGGGCTTGCCGCCGTTGAGGGCCGATCTTCATATTCTTGAGTGTCGCTTCACTTATGACTCTGACCGGTGCAAGATCCTCCATATTCAATCAGTAGCCTACATCACGAGCCATCCCGCAGATCGACGGCCAAATGGGAGCGAAAGATCGCTCCCGGCGTAACGAACAACATGAACTATCCGGGGATAGGATGAATGTGGGCAGCATATGTTGTCCCCGCGTCCCATCTTGTACATAAAGTCCACCATCACCCGAGTACACTCCGTGCGGTTACCCCACCGTGGGTATACATTGTATGTGAAAATGTGATGGAGTAAATGGAAGTCTTCGGTCATCTTTGTCGCCGCAATACAATTTCCTCGTTTCCAAGTAACCCGGCGACCACAGAGAAATCGCGTGCGACGATCCCTTTCCCCGCACTTCTAGAGAAGTCATCACTAGGATGCACTTGACCAAGGGATCTTCGTGATTCGAACCACCTCATCCACAAAGTTGATTGTGCGCCTTATGCCCCTCACAGAGACAGTAAACTGAAGAGGCTCTACTGATGAGTCCACGATGTGAGCGTAGAAAGCGCGAACCGTGTTCTCACATGCGGGAGACTCGCCTTCAAAAATAGAATTCCATCCGATATCCACCAAGTGGTCCATCATCTAGTGTAGGCCAAACATCCTTTCATCCACATGAGCTTCAAACACAACCTTACGGCCCGCGAAGCGCCCATATTCAATGCCATCGGATAAGCATTTCTCGCGGGATGGTCAGATCCGTGTCTCGCTCGACCTAAACTCCCGCACGGTGCTTGTGCCGGCCCCAACATCGGATCTTCTTCGGGAATGGGTCTGGCCTACTTGGGCCAAGGTCATCGGCCGCGGTTTTCCTCTTTCCCATGAGAGATAGGATGGAGGAAATGGAAAAAATGGTAGCCACCACACCAAGGAGGGCCATGGAAAATTGCCAAAATGGGGGAACAAGGGGCTGATCTCTTTGATCCTCCACAAACAACAATCCAATGGGTGTGGAAGGAGCACTAGAGGTAGGAAATGAAGGAGAAACAAGAAGAAATGGAATGGGTTAGTAGATTACCCGATTTTTGAGCTCCAAGGAGGGGTATGAGAGCTCCAACTTGAGAAAATGGGGAAAGGAGGAAGCTAGGGCTGTTGTGGAAGGTGGGGTGTGTGAGTTATGGAAGAAAATGGAAGATTTGAAGGTTTGGAGGATGGGTTTTGAGAAAAATCGAAAATGAGGGTGGGGGTGTTGGAAAAGGAAGAAATGAGGGAGAAGGGTGCTCCAGCCCTTAAAACCCAACCCATTGCCAAAATGGCACGTGCTGTGGGTAGAGGGGGTCGGGCCGACCAACCTCATGTTTGAAATCCCACCGGAAAGTGACCGGACCGCGGTCCGTCGCCGCAGCATGGCGCGCCGCCGCGCGGCCGGACTTGGCCGAACCGCGCCGCCGTGGGGGTCCCTTTTGCCATGTGTCCGTGGTGCCAAATGCACCCCGGTTTGATCAAGAACCTTAATGGATTAACGTGGGGGCCCCGAACCATTTCAGCCAGAACGGCTAGTTCCGAAAATTTTTCGAACTAATCGATTTTTTCCCGATTTTTAACGACTAATTTTTGGGTGGATAGTGACTGGACACGTCAATAGACGATCTAGGAGTGATTTAGAGTCCGTATGTGCGGTCGGGATCGAGTACAAACTCGATCAACGCGTTCCATTTTTAATGAATTTCGCCGAACGGTGAAATCGGGAGACCCTAAGACTGTTTCTACATTTTTGCGCACCCTCCTAGGTTGTAACACGTCGTCGCACGTAGTGGGGACATAACTCAGGTCCGGTTTAATCAAAATCATGCTCGATACCAACTTGTAACGCTCGAAATTCGGGGTCGAGTATGAACTCAACTCCCGAGTTCCAACGCATCACTTATGCAACATACACAATGATGGTTAAATGTTGTCTCGAGTTAGCTTAATAAACATGAATGAGATTATACCAAAACAAGAATTCATACTCCAGTTCAATTGTATAAAGGCAAGCGGAAGACTGAAATTTTATATTTAAAATATGTAAAGTATCAAAATTTCGTGAACTCCAGAGTATGAGTACTAACTGAGTACCAATATACATGTATTGTTTCTAAGTCAAAAATCAAAATACAACTCTGTAGATAAGCCCTGGAATCCCGCGATGCAGCCGGCCTAAGCATAGCCGTCAGAGTACTGCATAAAGGAGAACTCCTCCTGATCCTCCTCGAAGTCGAGCTCCGGCTCCTGAACAGAGGCGCCATCTACACCTGCGACAGAGTCTGGTGGGTGTTGCAAACACCGTCCCGTAACGTGGGAGTGAGTAGCTAACTCAGTGGAACAATAAAGCATAGGTTAACATGTTATCAAATCAATCAAGCAGTAATGATAACACAGTACAATTCAAACATTTCTAACTACTCTTGTTAAATGCAAAAATGATATGACATGATGCTGTATGCCCTTGCCAAACCACCCTCAAGCGACATCATCTTACGTTCGCGAATGCTTACTCCCTCAGTGCGCCACATCTACAAAGCACATGCGGTGTGATGATGCTCATGATTACCAAGTTTTTATTAATCCATTTCAACCAAAGAAGATTGGGAAACTAAGGTACCTCCCTTGTATCATTCCCAAACATGATCCATTCTAAGGTCGTCAATCCTAGCTAATCTCATACGATATTATGGTTTGAGAAGCGTAGTGAAGGCATCGCAAAGGGCTCGTCACCCGTCGGCCGCGGATACAGATCTCACCGTATGCGGCTCAATTGTCGGCCGTCACCAAGTACATATCTCACCGTACTTGGCTCAATCACTAGCCGTCACCAAGTACTGTGTCTCACCGTACTCGGCTCAACTCATACTCTAGTTACTTGTGAAAGACTCGTCGCAATCACAGACACTTGGAGTATACTCAGATCTCACCAGATACTTGGCTCAATACGTGTCTGGAGCTATACTCAAGATACTGAAAGACTCGTCGCCAATCACGGACACTTGGAGTATACTCGAAGATACTACACGGAGGACTCGTCGCCGTCAAGACGAGCAATGTCTCACCGTACTCGGCTCTCGCCGTAAGTATCGACAAATCGAATATAGTGTCCCATACCACCATAATCGGCTCACGAGTTTGGTTACGCAATGGTCACTACGGGGAGGCACATGACCCCGGCCAGAGGCCGACGGCCGACCACGGTGTCCCATACCACCATGCCCGGCTCATGCGTCTTAGCGGATCGAGGTACCATGGTTAACGGGATCGCCACCGGTAAGTTTGGTACCCTAGGTTCAAGCAAGAGCGACCAAACATGGTGAACATACATATACACTCCGGTTTACTTGACGGGTTCGACTAGCTCGAGCGCACCACAAGTTGAGCGATATGGAGCGCAAGCACTCCGTGTGGCCAACCACTATCGCCAACCGAAGTACGACTCGGGTTCGCCAGACACATCCGTTGTGGCGATATGAATCTCACCACAACCTCAAGTCTGGTATCGAATGTTTGGACTATAGGCATAGTCCCAAACTCAAAAAGCTTCTCATCAATAAGCATGTGCATGAAGTAAAGCATGATAAGCAATGTTATAAAGCATGAATTAAAGCATGAAGTAAAGCATGAAGTAAAGCATGTTGTAAAGCATGTTGTAAAGCACTATACACATAGGGATACGATTACATACACATCACAAGTGAGTGGTTATAGCGAACCACCGCATGGAGGGGGGTCCTACATGTCTCTAAGGGAGTCGGGAATCCCATATCAAAGCACCTCTCTAAGGCACTAACACACAAACATTTACACACACAAGCATCTACGCGGACACTTAGAATACACTATTCCAACATACACGACGTATGTTAGCAAATGCGTATTAGGGCTATTCTTTCGCCAAGCGGTTGTTTTATCCGCGCATACCATATTCATACGACAAATAATCATGACAATTACATTTCCAAAATTTATACATATGTGGTATTTCTAGAATACGCAATTTCAACATACATAGTGTTTACAAGTTTAACATAGATTTGGCGATTCCTTTCGCCAAACCGGTATTTTATTCATGTATTGTATAATCATATATTAAATAAATATGTCAAACATTATTCCAAAAGAAATACGTATACGGTATTTCTAAAATACACAATTTCAACATACGTCGCATTTACAAGTGAACATGTATTTTGGCGATTCCTTTCGCCAAACTAGTATTTTATTCATATATTATATAATCATACATTAAATAAACATGTCAAACATTTATCCAAAAAAATACGTATACGGTATTTCTACGTATACCTAGAGTATGTGAAATTCCATATTTTGCAACGTTAATCGAAACAGAAACTAAAGCACTTTTGTACATGTGCAATTGCAAGCATCATGAATCTACCATTATCCGACATTGAAAGCGTTGAAAACCGTAACTTATACACTTAAAGTCCTCACCTTTGCCTTTTTGAAACGCAACGAATCAAAGCCAAGGGTAGTAAATCTTCCGTATACGGGAGTTTTCTAGCCTAAAGAGCGGAATCAAGTTAGTCGTTACACAACCCACATCGATCCTACCTTAAATCGACCTAGGGTTAGGGTTTCTTACCTTCAAATGGGATGGATACCACGGAAAACACCGGAATGAAGCGGTGTAGGCCGTGTAACAATCCAAAGCAAGAGGAGGAAGATCTCCCACAAATCCCAAACTATTCTCTTTTTTCTTTCTCTCTAGGGTTAAAATCCCAAATTGTATGGCTGTGAGAGGGGCTGTTCTAAGCCCTTTTATAGCCAAAAACATTCCCAAACTAGACTCGGTTTCAAGGGTGACATGTTGCTATATAGGCATTTCGCCACTTTTCCAACTCAAAAGGGAGGTTCTCCGTGGCCCTCCTGAACCAAACGTCGACTTAAGCTCACCATCTATGGATCTACGTGGGATTACATTTTTGACTCGATCGGATTCCCAGATCGCACGTGGCGGACCACTTTTTCGACGGTCACACGGCCACGATCGTAAATTCCAAGTACATGTAAATGTTCCGAAATTTTTCTTAATCCGAGGGTGTAATTTGGTCCGATTCGACGGCCAAAGTTTTAATACCGACGCATCAACGAATGATGCGATCACTATTCCAGATATTTATTTTGGAATGGGAATAGTGTTTTTCACACACCCTCGCTCCGGATCGGCGAATGGCCATGGAACATCGGATGGAGCTGATTTTTGAGATGATTGTTAAGCCCGGTGGGGCGGTCCTAGTTCCTTAGCTTCGGGTTAATCGGACTCGATGTGCGATCTAGACCTAATACGAAGTTTCGTTTCATTCCCGAGAGCAAGACGGAAATGAGTTTGGTTCTAAACTTTAGGGTAACCTAAGCGTCAATGATTCTCGCAACTTTGGGTCTTGCAGATCGTATTTAAAGCGATCCTAACGGATTTCATGGCTAATCGAGTTTAGTACTTAGTTAACTTTGTTAAATTTCTAAAGAATTTAATCCCCACGTGATTTCTCGGGTCTGATAAAATCCTAGAAAGTAAAGTCTGTGCAAAGATACTACGCTCAATACCTGAACGGTTCAATTCAAAGGTAACTATGATTCAAGAACTTCGTAATACGGATAATATGAGGGTAGAAGAATTAGTTGGGTCATTACAGACCTATGAGTTAAACTTTAAAGTTCCTAAAGGTAAATCCATCGCCCTTAAATCTTCTAAATGTATTTCTCAAGAAAATAGTAATTCTGATTTAGAAAATTCTTAAGATGATATGACCCTTTTACCAAAAAAGTTTTATAAAATTTTTAAAAGTAAAAAAGAGTGTTGATTTTCAAAAACCTAATGAAAAGAAAAGATCAAAATCTAAAACCTGGAAATCTTTAAAAGATAGTCAATGTTACAAATGCCATGAATATGAGTATTTAGCGAACAAGTGTCCTAAAAAGAATGGTATGTTGGCTACTTGGGATGAATCTTCTGGCATTGAAGCCTCTTTTGAATTAGAAGATTCTGAAACCGAGTCGGGTAATAAAGTCAACGCCCTTATGACTCTAACCAAGTTCACTTTTTCAGATAATGATGATTCAATTGGTGAAGAAAATCTGAATAGTACTGATCATGAAAATGAAGAAGATTTTTAAGATGCTTATAATGCCCTATATAAGGAAAGTTGTAAAATTGCGGTAAAACTAAAACTTTAGAAAGAAAAGTTTTCGAAACTTAAAGAAAATTTTGATACTCTTATTTTAGAAAAATTCCACATTTCAGATTATTTTGAAAAAACTAAATGCGATTTAGATTTTAAAACCTCCCTTATTGAAAATCTAAAATCTGAAAATGAAAAACTAAAACCTAGAGTCTCTTCACTTTTGAGTTTAAAGGATACATGGAGGTATGCCCAAGCTAATCCTAAGTTAGAAAAACTATTATCTAGATCCAAAAAATGTGGCGACCGATCTGGTTTGGGAAAGGAAAAAATTATTCCTCCCAAACATAAGAATACTCCTCCTAAGTTTATGAAAGGAGAGTCTGCAAACTCAAAAGGGAAAAGTTCAAATCAAAATTATTCTAAAAATGCTAAAACTTTTCAGTCTTTAAAACCTAAAAGCAACCATATCAATGATAAAAATCAGAATCGTAATCCTTTAGCTGAGAAAATTATTGATTTACTTTAGGAGCTCTTAAAATCTAAGTCAAAGGGCCGGTCTTATATCAACTACAAACACAAGAATACCAACTATACTCCTACACCTAAAACTGTAATGAAATGAGTTCCTAAGGTTTTTTTTTTTAAAATCAAACGGTTCTATTTTCATTCATATATTCAAAGAAGTACAAGTGGACATTCGGGGCCCATCAGGATAAAAGAGACTAGTCGGGGCCTATCATAAAGGGCTAAAACAATGAACATGACAAAAGGATGGAACACAAGAAAGAAAAGAATGAGGGCCGATTGACACCCAGGTTGAGCTAGCCAATTTTGACCCTGTCTAGGGTCATCCGAACTGATCCAAGGCCAACTTTGTCGAGAAAAATGTTGCCCCTAACCCGGTGGGGAAGACAGGAGAATTCCCTGATGAAGGAGGAGTCTTGTAAGCTGCTGCCCAAGCATGCCAAACCATCAACAGGGTTGTTACCCTCACGATAAATGTGGTAGAAATACACATGTAAGTTCATTCGAAAACGATTAATGCGGCAAATCCAGTACGTCCATTTCCAGGAGGACTTCGTTAGACCGTTTAAGAAATTGACAACTAATCTAGAGTCAGACTCCACAATAACATTCTGCAACTCGAGGATGGAGCAATATGCAAGGCCATCATGAATGGCCCTTAGTTCAACATAGACGTTGGAGCCGGGGCCATAGCCTACCGAGAAGCTGAAGATGAAGTCGCCTCTATCATTTCTACATAAACCACCGCCTCCCGACGGGCTCGGGTTCCCAATCACAGATCCATTGATGTTTAGCTTGTTCTAGCCCGTGGGAGGATTCTCCCATCTGACAACAATCGGGGGGCTGGAAACCTGGCGAAAGGAAGACATGCCCAAGTCAACCCAAGGGAAAGTATAGGCTGGGGGGTGGAGGACGTCTGGGAAAAGCGAGGCTAATGATAGCAGGCATCGTTTCACGTTGTCCCTGATGGATGGAGCATGAATCTTAAGGTTACTTACTTGGTTGCCCATACGGCTTTCAAATCTTCAAGTCATTCAAAGTGGTACCTAGACAGTGGATGCTCCAGGCACATGACTGGTGACAAAGGTCTGTTCACCAATCTTAAAGACATGATTAAGGGTTCAGTCACATTTAGTGATGGTAGCAACTGCAAGACTATTGGCAAAGGTACGGTTTAACTTTCTAACATCCTTTATTTGAGAATGTTTTATATGTAGAAGGTTTAAAACACAACTTATTAAGCATTTCTCAAATATGTGATAAAAATCATAGCATAAAATTTTCTAACCTAGGGTGTGAAATTTTAAATAAAAACGGTTCTGTAATATTAAATGGTCGCAGAACTTTTAAATACTACTATATTGTAAGCGACTCTAGCTCATCTAATTTATTATGTTACGTGGTTCATACCGATGAGACCGAGTTATGGCATAAACGCATTGGACATGTACATTACCGTAACTTGTATAGATTAAGCAAAAGAGAGTTAGTAAGAGGCCTACTCAAAATACAAAAAATAGATAAAATATGTGGCGAATGCCAAATTGGCAAGAAAACTAGGAGTTCTCACAAAAAAATGAATTCCAATGCCACATCTAAACCGCTCAAAATCCTCCATATGGATCTTATTGGACCAACTAGAACAGAGAGTCGAAGTGGCAAAAAGTATATTCTGATAATCATTGATGACTTTACCAGATATACTTGGGTAGTCTTCTTAAGAGACAAATCAGAAACTCTCGATGAAGTTAAAATGATACTTAGACGTATCCAAACTAAAAAAGAGACTTAAGTCTGTAAGATCCGTAGCGATCATGGATTATAATTTGAGAATAGCGGTTTTGAGAAGTTTTGCAGTGATCAGGGAATATCACATGAATTTTCTGCGCCCAAAACACCACAACAAAATGGTATAGTAGAAAGAAAAAATAGAGTGCTTCAAGAAATGGCAAATGTAATGTTAAACAGTATAAAACTCCTTAAAAATCTTTGGGCCGAAGCCGTAAATATTGCATGTTATATAATTAACCGTGTTCATACTAGAAAATCAAATGGTAAAACGGCTTATGAAATGTGGTTTGATAAGAAGCATACTACCAAATACTTTCGAGTTTTTAGCAGCAAGTGCTGCATTTTACGTGACCGAGAAAATTTGGAAAAGTTTGACACCAAAAGTGATGAAGGTATATTTTTAGGGTATGATCTGAATAGTCAACCATATCGGGTTCTTAATAAGAGAACCGGTATAATTCAAGAATCAATTAATATGGTTATTGGCGATCACTTGAATACACCTGTCTCAAGTATAGATAATGATGAAGTACTTCTAATTGACAAACTAGATTCTTCATCAATTCAAAATAACTCTGAACAGAGAATTGTTAAAGACCATCCAACTAATAAAATTCTTGGAAACCCTCTCATTGGTGTACGCACACGTAGACAACTAGAAGATGTGTGTAATTACATGTGCTTTACATCCCAGATAGAACCGACTAACGTAAAAGAAACTCTTGGTGACGAAAACTGGATAGTTGCGATGCAAGAAGAGCTTAATCAATTTGTTAGAAATGATGTTTGGTACTTAGTTCCTAGACCAAAAGATAAACATATTATCGGAACTAAGTGGATTTTCAAAAATAAGTCTGATGAACTTGGTAATATAATTCGAAACAAGGCTAGACTAGTTGTACAAGGGTATACTCAAATTAAAGGCATTGATTATGATGAAACCTTTACCTAGTAGCTCGTCTTGAATTAATCAGGCTATTTATATCCATTGCTTGCTTTAGAAAGTTTAAAATTTATCGAATGGATGTAAAGAGTGATTTTTTAAATGGCGATTTGCATGAATAAGTGTTTTTGGACAACCAACGGGTTTTGAAGACCCTAAGAATACTAATCATGTCTATCGCCTAAAAAAGACTCTATGGTTTAAAACAAGCTCCCACGGCATGGTATGAAAAGTTGACTAAGTATTTGCTAAGTCATAATTTTTTAATGGGAAGTATTGATAAAACTTTATTTGTAAAGAAACATAATGATCACATTTTAATAGTACAAATTTATGTTGATGATATTATTTATGGATCTACCTGTGCTAACATGACTGTTAAGTTTGTAGATCTTATGAAATCTAAGTTTGAAATGAGCATGGTTGGGAAATTGAATTATTTTCTAGGGTTGCAAGTTAGACAGCAACCTGATGGTTTCTTTATTTCTCAAACTAAATATGCTCTAAACTTAGTTAAAAAGTTTAGATTTGACAATGGGAAAAATTTTGATACTCCTATGAGTACGACTCTAAAACTCTCAAAGGACTCTATAGGTAAGAAAGTGGATCCTAAATTGTATCGCAGTATGATGGGTAGTTTGCTGTATTTAATTGCGGGTCGACCTAATATTGCATTTAGCGTAGGGATTTGCGCTAGATATCAATCTAACCCTAAAGAGTCACATTTAACTGTTGTTAAGCGGATTATGCGATATGTCGCAAGTTTAGCTAATCTGGGTCTTTGGTATCCACATGATACTAGTTTCAATTAGCTGGTTACACTGATGCTGATTGGACTGGTAATGTTGATGATAGGAAATCAACCAGTGGTGGTTGTCTCTATGTTGGGAACTGTTTAATTTCTTGGCAAAGTAAGAAACAAAGTTCTGTATTGCTCTCAACTACTGAGGCTGAATACATTGTAGCAGGTAATGCATATACTCAGCTTGTATGGATGAAAAGAATGTTAAGCGATTAAGGAATTGCATAAGACTATGGTTTTATATTTTGATAATTTCAGTGTAATTAATATATCTAAAAATCCAATCCAGCATTCACGAACTAAGCACATTAACATTAGATATCACTACATTCGTGAATTAGTGAAAGAAAAGACAATTACTTTGAAATATATTCCGGCCGAGACTCAACTTGCTGACATTTTCACGAAACCGCTCGACAAAAGTAGATTTTTTAAATTGAAATTTGGTCTTGGTATGTGTAATTTGAATTGATTATTCATGAATGTATGTATCATAGTGTGTATATTTGTTAAATTAATTATTTAAATTTCAAAATTATGTAAAATGCATATTTTTGGCTGTGCATGACCAGTCGAGTACAAACTCGACCAGTCATGGCACGACCGGTGGAGCATGTACTCGACCAGTCGTGTAGCGCGTCTGGTGCTTTAATTTGGGGGAAAAAACCCCTTTTTCTTCATTTGGGTTTCTTCTCCAACGGTTCCTAGCTCGACCGGTCGAACCCATCTCCCTAGTTCTTCAAGGTTAGTGCTTTATTTCCATTTCCCTTATAGATTCAAGTTCGTTTCACTTCTTTTTCATCTTTGGAGTGATTTATTTCTTGTTTCATTGAGATTTTTGGGGTTTTCTTCTCCAAAATCTGGTTTTGAGCAAACTCACTCTACTTCTTTTGCAACCTTTTAATTCCTTGATTTCCTTAGTTGTAAATGGATGCTAAAGGCAAAAACAAAAGTTCTCATGGTCCTTCAACATCTAAATCGACATCTATCACAAGGCGCCACCTTCGGTCACCCGAAGATGATCCCTCCTATGTGCGAGATTTAAGGTTGCACAATGTTATAGTTGAACGACATATTCATGTTGAACATCTTGCTCCATTTGAAATCCTTCTTCTTCTCTAATCTATAGGATGGGATAACATTCTACATTGGGGTGGGTCAGCATACTGGTCTATTGCGCAAGCTATGTATGTATGTATTTCTGATTTTTCAACTAAAAATTTAACTTTTATTATAGTAACTAGATAAGGTCCATTTGATGTAGACTGACATCTGATTTCTAGTGTAATGGGCATAGCTATCAATGATGAAGGTATTCTAATTAGTACTCTAGTAGATAAACCATATGAATCAGAAAAACGTATGCTTACTAGAGCATTGTGTAATATAGATGTGCAATGGAATCAAAATGAGAATGTACTTGCTTCAAAGTATTTGTTACCCAGATACAGGGTCCTTCATAGGGTATTTATTTCAAATCTTTAACCACGTTCTGGTAACAAAACCGAACTCATCTCTTTCATGGTTCGGATTTTGCATTCCATCATCTCTGGTACATCTGTATGTCTTCATTCTTTAATATGTCATTCCATCATCCAATTCCGTCTCCATCCTGGACACAGTGATATCCCTTTTACATATCTTATGACTGTGTTGGCCACCCATATGTTGGTGGTTATGTCTGTTGGAGAGGCTCCTAAGATCGGTAGCTCTCCGGGTCCCAGAACCACTATCAAAGAGGGCACCAGAGATTGGGTGCTGAGACATTTTCGTGGAAATGCAGAACACCCTACAGATGCTCAACGAAATGCATTAAACAGGTTGGAACCCTCTAGTCAGGAATTTAGGGGAAAATAATCTGCTGACCTTATGAACCATACAGAACTGCTTAGGGCCCAACCTATGCTGAACACTTGTGGAAACCTGATAATTGTTGGAAGTGTAAATGCTAATGAAGTTCCAATATGTGTAATGAAGTTCCACCCCCAATAGATGTTCATCAAAATGCTGAGCCCGGAGTGAGCCATACCAGTTGGGACTTGGCCTATGCTACAGATCCTAGTACCGCAGCTCTTGTGCTTCAAATCATATACCCCCTGCAGAGCACCTCAGTTCATAACATCAGCTATTGTGGAATAGTAACAATGGGCGCCGAAGTTGCTCCTAGTAAGGAAGTAGGGGAAGTCTGTAGCGAATCTGGCAGATAATCACAAATCAATCCTCTTGATGTGTCTTCACAGCTATCATCTATTTCAGGTAATGTCTCAGGGGCTCAATATGAGGGCTACCAGATGGTTAACAATCATGGCATTTTGCAGCCTATCCAGCTTGCCAACAAGTCCCATATTTTAATGGCCAGCCAAGGGGAGGTTGATATGTTGGGTGGATTGCAGCCGTATGACTAGTGTCAGCAGAGCAGAGTCCTTTCAGCCAGTCAGTTGGATATTTTATATCCTGATGTGTTTCTGGAAAATATAGCAGGGATCCCTGATGAATTCTGCTATCCTCAGGGCATTCAGCTCCACTGGCAAGAAATGTTACGTTCGGATGGAAAAGAAAATAATATTACAACTGAAGCAAAAGGAGCTGAGATGGTAGTGGTAGAGACAGCATCCAGAGGGACCGAAAGATATGGAAGTCAAAACCACAGGGAGGGGATTATTAAGGGCAGATGCTATCTGTCAACTTCGGAAGCAGAGCGGATTAATTCTTTTAAGGAGAGAGCGGTCCTGGAGGTGGACCTCTCTCCTTTTTTTGCCTCAGTTAGCAGACCTGTTAGTGCTCCCGTTAGAAATCCGGAAGAAGGTTACGCTAGCCTAGCTGACAATCTGTGCATGGGACAAATGCAGGGTCAAGATACGGATTTGGGCACCGAGTTAGAAGGGGAGCGCAGGCAATAGGCTTTGGCAGATAATTATCTCCAAGAAGAAAAGGCAGGTCAGACACGGGACAGATACGGAAGGTTGTCAATAAGAAACAGGATCCTCTACACGAAAGGAAACTGGAGCTCCAGGCTGCAAAGGTTGAAGAGACGGGCCGTGAATTCTAGATGTGTTACGAATGGATAACGCCATTATATGGAATGTGCGAGGAGTCGACAATGCACTTATGATTAAATCCCTTAAACGGATTGTAAAGAAATGTAATCCCTATCTTCTGGCGATCTTAAAACCTATGCTGTCTGACAGGAAAAGGGTAGCTCTGGGCCCGAAGTTATGATTCCATTGTTCAGTTTCCAACAGTGAGTAGGGGGAAAAATATGGATCTTCCTCAGAAATCAACTGAATGCCCGGACGACCTCGGCATCAAATCAGATGCTGACTTTATCCCTTTTTATCCCTCTCTGAAATGACCCAATTTCCTTCTCGGTAGTGTATGCTAAATGCTGCAAATTTCAAAGGAGAGCGCTATGGAGCAAAATTAATAATATTGGCAGGTTGGCCTTAGGGGCCTAGGCCATTGGGGGCGACTTCAATATGTTAATTAATCTGATTGAAAGAAGAGGTAGCCGTATGGGGGATGGTTCAAGCATGGAGGAATTTGCTAATATGATTCACAACTCTGGCCTGATTGATGCCGGTTACATTAGAAACCGATTCACTTGGTGCAATAATCAAGAAGGTAATGCAAGAGTATGGGCGAGATTGGATAGAGTTCTCAATAATACTAGCTGGATGTCTGTGTTTCCTCTGATTCGGGTCGAACACCTTCCTAGAATCAACTCAGACCATGAACCGCTTCGTCTCATGCTCCCTTCCTAGGAAACCCCAAAGGTCAGACCTTTTAAATTCCTTACTATGTGAACCATGCATGCTTCCTTTCTGTAGTAAATTCATAAGGCTTGGGAGGGTGAATGTTCCCCTCACACGATGATAAATATCCAGCTTAAGTTGAAGAAAAAAAAATTTTAAAAATGTGGAACAGGGAAACTTTTGGGAACATCTTCCATCAGCTTCAAACCGCTGAAGACGAGCTGGAAGGGATCGATGTCCGCATGCAATCAGTCCTTTCTGAAGACCTCTCTCATCAATATGTGGTAGCTAAACTCAAGCTTAACTAGCTCCAACTTATGGGGGAGTCTTTTTGGAAACAAAAATTAAGAATTTCTTGGCTTCAAGAGGGAGACAAAAACACAATATTTTCATGCGTCTACAAATGAAAAATCCAGAAGTTCCACCATCTCGTTAATCAGAAATGCGGTTGGGGAGTTGGTCACCTTTATGCGCGGGAGATAAAAAATGAAGCGGTTAATTTTTTTCGAGAAGCTCTTTCAAGTAAAGCTCACCAACTTTGATGCTAATTTTCTCCAACCTATCCCCCCAGGTTATCACCCAACTGGATAACAATTCACTACTGGCTCCTCCTTCTATGGAGGAGTCAAAGTGGCAGCCTTTTCTGTGCCTAGGGACGGGGCCGCGGGCACTGATGGCTTCTCTGCCGCTTTTTATACTACCTGTTGGGACATCATAGCAATGACATTCTTCAAGCAGCCAAGGACCTCTTTACTGGGACTGCGATTCCTAAAGCTTTCACCTCTAATCTCATCTGCCTTATACCAAGAACCCCCTCAGCTGCATGCTTTGTTGATTTTCGCCCCATAAGCTTGTGTAATGTTATTTATAAAATTTTCGCTAAGCTATTAGCTAATAGACTAAGCTTGCTATTGCCTAAGATGATTTCTCAAGAGCAAGGTGCTTTCGTCCAGGGGAGATCCATATCAGAAAATATAGCGCTAGCCCAAGAGATGATGTGTGATATCAACAGAAAAGTTCGAGGGGGCAACCTCATTCTTAAACTTGATCTCGAAAAAGCTTACGGTCGGGTGAGTTGAATTATCTGAAACAAGTTCTTTTCAAGTTCGGTTTCAACCAGAGGTGGATCCAGATCTTGGAAAGTTATTGGGGGAACAACTGGTTCTCCATCCTCCTAAATGGGGAACCGACGGGTTACTTCAAATCGTACAGGGGTTTGCGTCAAGGGGACCCCTTTTCTCTGGCGCTCTTCATCATTGCAATGGAGACTTTTTCGGCAAATCTCAACCTTATGCTCACCAGTGGTGGGTGTCAGTAGTTTGCCATTCGTAGGGGAAGCCTCAGCCCATCCCATCTTCTCTTCACCAACGGGAAAAAGGAATCTCTCCTTCTGCTCAAGCAGTTTTTGGCTTTATTTTAGTCAGTCACAGGCCAAAAAATCGGCAGTTCAAGGAGTAGGTTCATCTGTTCTAAAGCCCTAACTCCAGCCAGGATCAGGTCTATTGAACGCATTTTGGGGTTCCAGCAAGCTAAGGATGACATCATCTACTTGGGTGCTCCCCTTTGGAATGGAAAAATCAGACTGGCAACATTTTAGTTTCTGGTGGACAAGGTGGACAAGCGAGCGTCGGGTTGGGCAGGAAGGCTAATTTCTCAAGTAGGACGAATCACGTTAATACGTCATGTGCGAAGCAGTCTTCCCATCCACATCATATCAGCTATGAACATCCCGCGCAAGGTGATCGATAAGTTAGAAAGCAGTTTTTCAAATTTCCTTTGGGGTTGGTTTGAGGGAAAGAGGAAACACCACTGGCTAGCTTGGAAAAAAGTTACCAGACCCATTTAGGAAGGTGGGTTAGGCATCTAAAGGCTGAAAGATATAATGGAAGCCCTGCGGCTCAAATTAGCTTGGTTGATCAAGTATGGGGACCCTCCTAGCCCATGGGCAAGGCTGACGAGAAGAAAACATGACAAGGATATTCACGCCAAAGTCCAACGGCCCTCCGCTTCAAATCCATCGCCTCTGTGGAAGAAAGTTCATTCCCTTTTCCCCACTCTTTCGGTGTCAACTCAGTGGACAATTGGAAATGGTGATCTAAATTTCTGGGCTGATAACTGGATGGGTAGGGGCCCCCTCCACCACCTGCTAGCATGTCCAGTCCCAATTGAGCTTCAGGAGTTGAGAGTGAGTGATGTTCTGGGGCACGCTGGTCCATTCCCTCCTTTCGGGTCTTCTCACTCCTTCCTCATCATCTTACTGAACAGATTATCAACGGTGGATACTGTACTTCTGATGACCCTCCCGAATGCATCTGCCCTCACGAGAAGTCAGGAAGATTCTCTGTTTGTTCAACCTGGCATCTGCTGCATCCTCATTTCACACTTATCCAGTGGGAGAGTTGGATCTGGCTAGGATCTCTCCCCCAAAAATTCTCCATCTTCATGTGGAGAATTCTACAAAATGCACTCCCCGTCGACAGTAGAGTTCAAGATAAAGGCGTCGCCTTGGCCTCTAGGTGCAAATGTTGTCTCCAAGGTACAAATGATTCTCCCCAGTCGGAAACTATTTCCCACCTTTTTTCTTTTTAGCAGGCACGCGCAGGGCCTTTAGGCCTTTTTCGGCTTAGTGTGCTGCATCCCTCCGTTATTACACAGTTCTATAGCAGGTAGGCTGAGCCATTAGAGGTCGGCGTCTGCCACTTGAGTAGCGCATAGCTCGGTCCATTTTTTGCTGCCTATCCTTATTCTTTGGGAGATTTGGCGATCCAGAAATGATGTTCTTTTCAACAATTCTCCGATGGTTATTGGGACATCAGCAGCCCGGATCAGATGGTGGGCGAACATGTTACTCGACGCAAATTTAATGGAAGCAGTAGGCTGGAAGCACAGGGTGAGACCAAAGAGTTCGGTAGTTGTTCAGAGTAGTAACGTCCCCTCCTTGGTGAAATGGAAACAGCCAACCCCGGGATGGGTCAAATTAAATGTTGATGGATTGGCGGTGGGAAATCTGGGGCCTTCAGGTGGGGGAGGCATCTGCAGAAATGAAAACGGTAATTTCCTTTTCGGTTTCTCTTCAGGCTATGGGGTTGAATCTAATAATATGGCGGAGCTCCGCGCTATTCATGACGAGATGATGCTATGCTTGGGAAAGGGTTTGAACAAGGTTATTGTGGAGTCTGATTTTAAAGTCATGATTCAATGCCTCACTAATCATGGCATCGTCCATTGGAGGTGGAGATCGTGGCTTAATAGAATCAACTGGTTACGCCAGTTGGGCGATTTTGATTTTGTTTACATTCTCAGAGAAGGTAATGGTCCGGCAGATGGTTTGGCACGAGAAGGAAGTCACCTTCAACAGTTCACGATCCATCTTCATCCCAGGTCCTTTCCTCCTGCTATCTGTGGTATGATCTTTCTAGATAAGGTCAGTCTTGGTGTACTCAGATCGACCGCCTAGACCGGTCACCTGTTTTTGCCCTTCTAGACGCTTCAGGCTGTTTGGTGATCAGTTGGGTCCGATCTCCTCTGACCCCCTTGTCTTTTGTGTTTTGAGGGCTGGTCGTTTTTGGTCATGGTTGTTTTCTTTTGTGCAGATCCGTGTATAGCTTATAGTTTTCTGGAATGAATATACCTTTTTGAAAGGCTGCAGGCCAAGTCAATGTAGGTGCTGGTGGAAATAATGCCACAAATGAAGAAGAAGTTGGTAATTTACGTCCAATTGACATTAACATGGACGATATCTTTGATGAGATCGAATCAGATTCTGAGGCTGACCCTGTTATCAGCCTTCTGATTTCGCTGAGAGGTTGCATACTCTTGAGGAATAGGTGGCTCAGATTCATGTAATCCAGGATTCGCAATTCGCTTATATGAGTAAATATATGAGGCACATTAATAAGGGTTTACATCAAATTGATCCATCTATTCCTGCTCCCTCTTAAGGATCTAATTAGTATTTTCTAATCTTGATTTGTAATAACTTTAATGATACTTGGATTTCTTTTGTCTTGTGAGGTTATACTTGACGTTACTTGGTAGTACTTGGTTAAACTTGGTTACTTATGTTTGAACATGACTTGCTTCTAAATTTACTATATTGATTATCTTGATCATTTATTCCTCAATACTCTTCTTATTCTTCCTTCTTTATCTACTTCCACTTCCTTTGTCATATTGTAACAAAAAGGGGGAGAATTTTGGCATGCTTAATATATGGTGATTGTGATATATTTGGCATGTGGATTATATATGGATTGTGGATTATGGATGAATTGCTTGTGAATGATTCTATTTTGGTGAAGGGGAGCTAAGCAAGGGGGAGTATTGTTGGTGGAATTGATTGTTGGTAGAATTGATGCAAATTGATAACTGGTGCATGATTCTTTAACCAAGTTGTAATTGGTTTCTTTTTATAATTGGTACATGACTCTTTGTGCATATATTATTTATGTTATTGTGGAGTGTCTTTTGTCACAAATTTGACAAATGAGGAGATTGTAAGTGCTCAGGTTTGTAGCTCTTATAATTGTCAAATTTTGTAGTGCCAAAACCTCTCTTGGAATCTGTGTCTTGTGTAGCTCATCTACATAATGAAGACTGTGCATCACTTAAGTACAAAGATCTTTACTTCAATAAATGCAAGTTTACATGATCATGTTCAAGTATAACATCAAGTGTGTGTTCAATGTTCAAGATTCATAATTCAAGAAGCTCCAAGTCAAGACAAAGTCTTTTACTTTGAACCTCAAGCTCAAGATTAAAGATATTTTAAGTTCAAGCTTCTTAAAGTTACAAATTCAAGTTTCAAGTTGAAGCTTCAAAAGGTTTCAAGTTCAAGCTTTATCATGTGTAATGATCTCAAGCTTTGTGAACTTCAAAGAACGACTATCAATTGAAGGAAAAGAAGTTTCAATGTTCATAAGGTATGAATGACCCTAGATTGACCTTAGGGTAGGTCATTTTGAATACATAATTCAATTAGATCATTTTATAAGTGAATAGACTAGTTTTCGACTAGTCTTGGACTTTGTTCGACTAGTCCTAGCACTGGCTCAACCAATATAAGAAATTCCTTAACCAGTCCTAATTTTGTTACAAATTTTCAGAATTTTTTTGTTAAGCCTCGACCAGTCCTGGAGACTACTCGATCGGTCATGTGAATAGTGCTCAACACGTTCTCGACCAGTCATGCAGCCTCGACTCAAAGTCCAACAACTACATCTAGTTCCACACGACCAGTCGTAGACAGGTCACGATCAGTCGTGGAGGTCCCTCGACCGGTCGTGAAGGGCCTACGACCAGTCGTGGAACGACTTTCTCTTATCGCGCTCAAAATTTCAAAAATCTGTTGGTCCTACGACCAGTCGTGGTGTCCTCAGGACCAGTCATAAACGCGATTTCTTCACTTATAAATAGAACATGGATTTCAGAGCTTTTCATTCAATTCAACCTAAATCAATACACCACTCTAAGAGATAAGTTAGTCATCTTTTTAAGCTATATTGTGCTCATTTAATATTCTCTTAATTTAGCTTTGTTATATTTGATTTTGTTTTCTATATTCCATTCATATTTGAAGAAGGGATTGAGACTTGTCCTTTTTGTAGAATCAAAATCAAATAGAGCTAGCCCAACTGGATTTAATTTAAAATCAATTCAGAACCTAGAACCATTTCATAAGTGAGTTTGGACATTGAACTTCTACGTTGAACTTATACTCCATTTTGGTTCTTCCGGGCTGCATCAAAAAGAGAATATCCAGGTATTTTACATTATTATAAATTTTTTATTTTGATTTCATTGAGTTTGTGCCAGAAAAATCTCTCTGTTTTGATTTGTTTAATGTAATTTAGAAAACTTAGAGTGTGGGGTTTTTGAATTGTGTAAGCCCACTTGAAAGACACAATTGTGAAGGTTTTAGGTGAACCTGGAAAAACCTATTTTCATAGTGAACGCTAATATCCATTGTGTGAGGATATTAGGAGTGGAGTAGTTGTGTGACTGTTTTTCTAAATAATTGTTGTACACATAAGTAAACCACTATAATTTCTAGTCTTGTGGTTTGAATGTTTATTTCTTTTTGTGAATAGTTGTAATTTCCCTTTTTACATTTGTGGAGAATGTTGTAATCCTTATGTGGATGTGTGGGAATGTTGTAATAGCTTAGATTTCTTTCCTTTCTATTTATTACTTTATTCCTCTGTATCAGTTTGAGTTTTTGATACACAAACCGTTCTAATAAGGTTGTCCTGCCATAAAATTTTATTTTAATGGTGTAAGGTTGTCCTTAGAATAACATTTATATCAACCTCTCAACACTTATTCATTTGAGGATGTCTTTAAATTTAGCATTGTGGAATTATCTATTGCTATCTGTATTTAATTTATTTAAATTTCGCTGTTAAAGTTTTAATTTGGCATAGTCCTATTCACCCCCCCCTCTCCCTGTAACACCCTGAAAATCGGGGGTCATGTATATACTCAACTCCCGAGTTTTCGAGGTCACTTATGACTGGTTTTCATTAATTACGTGATTAATCCGATCAATGCGCAGTCTGAAAAATCCTGGAATATGAAGCACAATCACACAAGTCTATTGAAATGAAGAGACCAAAAGCGAATACATATATATATATATACATGTCCAAAAGAATAAAGGGGGCACATGTCACCACCCAACAAAATCACAAACGAATAATATGTTCAAAAAAATAGAACTGAGCCCACTGCTCAGCGATCCAACGGCTCGTCTACTGATCTGACGGGGTCTCCCTCATCAGCTGGGAATAGGAGAACTCATCCTCCTCATCGCCAAGGCTCACACCATCGGGCTCCTCGAACTCATCGCTACCTGCTGCTAATAAAGAGTCTAGTTGGTGTTTTAAAACACTGTTCCAGAGTGGGAGTGAGTGATCAACTTAGTGTGTACTATTAATCTTAAGTTATAACAGGCATCAATTGTAATATAAGCTTAATGAAAAGCAATCAATCATCAACACCTACAACTCTTATTAAATGCGCATACAATGCGATGATATGATGCATGCCCTTGCCACAACACTCCTCGAGTGACTCCATCTAAAGATCACATATGACAATACTCTCTCAGAGTGACCTCGACTGCTGAATTGCCACCCTAACTAATATAATGCAATGCGATCATGTTAGCCAAGTTATTAGTTATGTCCATTCATCCAGCAGGTTAGGGAATCTGATACACCCCACATATTAATGCCCTAAGTTGGTTGCGAGGCCAAGGCCCCATCAACGCATGAGGCCGAGACCCTGCGGTCCGTAATCCCGTCTGGTTCCTCATCCCCGACTTCAAGCACATGAGGAGTACCGAGAGAAAGGGATCGCTCGGGGTCACTATGGGGAGGCGCGGTACCCCAGCGTAGGCCGACAACTCGGACACAGTATCCCATTCCACCATGCCCAGCTCATGAGACTGTGGACCAGTTGCAATCTAGTAATCAAAGGGCCACAATGGTTGTAAGGTGTTCCAGGTTCCATACATAGGTGAACAAACAGGGTTAACAACAAGGTTGATTAGATAGTAGGCTAGACCGCACGAGTCAGGCGAGCGTGAGATGGGTGACCTCGGATACAAGGGTCCTATGTAGTCGAACTATAGCCACACGTACACTCCCACCCAATCCACGGATCTAGCCCTAGCGGAGTCCTACCGTTGGGACTACAGTCTCTCATTATGTTCCTGACCAACCCAAGATGGTGAAGGGGATCCACAACATGCCAACTATCAATGCATCACATAACATAAACAACAACATGTTCTCATGCTTCTCAATATAAAATTTTAAATTTCTACTAACATGTAAAGTCAATAATATCATGAACAAGGTGTGTGTGTGTGGGGTGTGGGTTGTGGGTTGGTAAGGAAGTTGAGCACCTCCTACCTCCCCTTAAAACCGAAATACACAAAATCAATGAATCATACATGTTATAGGGAATATCATATGAGAAAATCAAACAAGGCATAAGCATATAATCGTCCATACACAAAATCATGTGAGAGGCAAGAATAACATCTGCCAAACATGCAATTCTAACTAACATATAAGTCCTAGGGTTTTCTCTAGAATTTCAAATATAACATCTAAGCAATCGAAATCATTAACCTTGTACTAAAATTGGTGCTAGGCCACCTAAGATCAATAGTCCGCACCTTCGGATCGTTGAAGGCTTGCAAGACGACCAAGAAATGAGGATTTGGGTTCGAACGGCCGGAATCCCTAAAGCAAGCCCTTGCATGTGAGAATTTCAAGCCAATCCTTCTTAATACATGGATTTTCAAGAAGAATGAGTGAAAGATCTTACCTAGACGACCCACGAATGATCGTTGAGGTTACGGTGGAGAGTTTCTCCCTTGAGGAGAGGTAGGGAATTGAAAGGGTTGATTCCTTTGGGCCCCACCTTGATTTACGGTCCACCTTGCTCTTCTCCACCCACTTTCTCTTCACTTTTTACTCTCCTTAGTTGTTGGGGAATGGTGAAAGCTACGAAAGGGAGAGCTTGATGGGAGACGGTTGAAGCAATGAGGGAGGGTGATGGGTTGTTAGAGATTTGTAGAGTTATATGAGGGAGAAGGGTTTAGTGGTGGGAGATTGAAGGAAGTTATGAGGGAGAGAGGGCTTGTTGTTGGAAGAGTGGAGGTTTTATGAGAGAAGGCTAGGGTTTATTCCCTAGAATTGGGCCCCTTGGCCTTAAGTTCCCATAATTTCTTAAAATAGCCTACTAGGACTCTATTTGATGTTGAGGCGGCCCTATCACCCCTCCGGCCTCCAAATTCGGGGTGTAGGTGTCTCATGGCCTGATGATGGGCCATACAAAATCTGAGATCAAACGGATGAACGAATATGGGGTTTGAGCATAGGATTTTGATCTTTAAATGGCCCTAGGAGGTCCATTCTGATTGATGGGGCATTTCTGATGGCCCTCTGGCCATGAAATTTATAGGATAGGTGCTCCATGGCCTGATAAAGGGCCACGTAAAATTTGGAAATAATCGGATATGGGGTTTGGTCGTACGGGTCCAATTCGCGATCAACGGTCATCGTTTCATGATCGGGTCCCGAACTTAGTGGACGGGCATAAAAAAAATACAATAAACCTTCACCGTAAACGTAGAAGAGTTCCGACGGCTAAAAAGCCTGGAATCTTAGTTTCATTCAAATGATGCCAGATTCCAATCTGGCATTGGTGGGGGTGCATTTAGCAATTGCCAGATCTCCATTCTGGGTGTCCACTAGGTCCGCAGTCCGCGATGGACCACAAGCCCAATGAGATCTATGATTTCCTAAATTTCTAAATTTTTCTGACCCTCCTCAGTCGCTGGGTGGCCCACACAGGCTGATGTTAAGTGTAAACAAGCCATCTGGCTTGGCAGGCCGCACTTGACCCAGTCATGACCAGACTGGTCTAGCCTAACGGGTTAATTCTAAGTTGATTAACTCATGGTACCCTACCACGAGTGGTTTAAACGAACGGTCCTGCGGCAAATCCTACGTGGACGCCCAGACACCGTGTCTTTGGTTGGACGGGACATTACACCCCCCCCCCCCCCGTAAGGACATATAGCTCGGCCTTCTCAATATCACGATGTGAACTTAACCAAAAGGTATTCAGGGGCAATTTTCCACCATTTTTTTAAAAAAAAAAAAGCTGTTAGGGGGCTATTTTTGATTTTTTTTTTTCCATTTTTGGGGCGTTTGGTATTATCACGAGGCTATTTTAGTCAAAATACCTAAAAATTTATTCAATCAATTGTGTATTGGAGCCTCATCTCTGATAGCAACACCTATGCCAAATCAATTTCCACCATTGACTAGACGTGGTAGGATTTGATTGGGCCATGTGCTACCATCAAAGATGAGGCCTATGCAAAGGATGTTTGTGGGCTAATCAATTCCTTTCACATCGGGCCACTAGAGATATTCCTGGAGATTCGATCACCATTCCCACTATAGATAAGGCAAGTAGCATTTCACAATTTTTCCTCATCAGTTTTAGAGTGAGTTGCTACATTGAAAATTCAAAGGATAAGATAGTTTCTAATTAAATTTGAGGGTATTTAAGAAATTTGAAAATATCTATAATATTTGTAGTCAATAGACTTTGCATTTTACTTATAAAAAAATCCCGTCAAATACCCTTTTTTCTAGATATATACTTCGGAACTCAATTTGTAAAGTATTATTGATTTTGCATGAGTAATTATAATTATTGGGAAAACCCATACTCGGAATACAAAGAAATTCAAAATGAAGTATCCAAACTAATGGTTGTAGCTTAGATTTGTCATGAACCAAAACTTAGTTTAATTAATTAATTTAATTATTAGAGTTGAGGTATTTTTTTAGAAATTGTTACCCTAGTCAGTATCACAATATCCTCATAGAAGAAGATTTGACATTTGATAGCATAGCATGTAATCAACAATCCTGCACAGGTATCAGGATATTCTCATGGTGCCCCTCCAATGAGCCAGTCTTGAATTAATTCTCTGATAGTGACTCACTATGCTCACTGTAAAGTTGATTTCTTGTTGAGTGCATGTCACGTCATACATCACACTACCAACCATGTGAGCATAAGAAAACCACGTTATTTCAGCTTTTTCAGTATCCAATTTAGAATAAAGATTTAGACAAAGTCCATGTTGACCCTTCTTAATAGGTGTGTTAATGAGTTTGTAGTCATCCATTCGAAAGTATTTGGGCAGTTTTATATTTATATATATATATATATATATATATATATATATATATATATATATATATATATATATATATATATATATATACAAGTCTTTAGAGAGAGTCCAAGAAATTTTCTAATGCGATCCCTATATATCTTCATCCCAAGCACAATGGGTACTTCGCCCATGCCCTTCTTTTTAAAATTAGAATACAACCACTCCTGAGTGGCAACTAACATCTCATTGTTATTTTCAGTTAATTGAATGTCGTCAACATACAGAGAAAGGATTTAAAAACTATGCCCTGATCGTTTGACGTATACACAGTGGTTTTCCTTTATCATCGTAAACCTATATAAGGCAATGGCTCAATGGAGTCTATGATACCACTATCTAGATGATTGCTTCAGGCTATAGATAAACTTTTTAAGGTGACAAACTTAATGCTCATGTCCCTTGACCTTGAAACCCGTAGGTTGATCCATCTAAATATTCTCATCTACGTCTCCATTTGGATATGCCGTCTTGACATCCATTTGATAGAGTTCTAAATCCAAATGTGCAACAATAGATAAAATAAGGCGGATCGATGTGAGTTTCACCACTGTGGAGAATGTCTTATCGTAGTTCGTACCCTCAATATATGTAACCCTTACCTGCTAGTCGGGCCATGAACTTGTCCATCGCTCTATCTACCTTTTGTTTGACTTTCAGGGCCCATTTGACCCTGACAATCTTACATCTAAGCAGAAGATCAATAAGTTTCTAGACTTGGTTCTTCTCCATGGAACGGATCTCATCCTCCATAACTGTTATATATTATTTCATAGTAGGAGATGATAATGCCTCCTACTATGATACAAACTCATCGTCATCCAGGGAAGCAATTATAAACGATTCCCCTTCGATCTCAAAACGAAGACGAGGTTTCAGTCCACAAGTAGTCCTTAATTCAAGCCTATGATCTGAGTTATAAATCTCGACCTTATTTAGTACACTCCCACTAGGTAAAACATCCTTCCTACTACCTTGGCGATCAGTGGATGAGTTGGACAGACAGGTGGGTGATCAATATCCCAGCCTTCGTCGAGCGATAAATGGGTTATTAGGACTGAGTTAGAGTCTTAGTCTATCATATCAAAGAACTCATGAGTGTCCTGAGACTTCTTCCTACTTGAGAAATTGTCTTCGATAAAGTCGAAAGATCATGAGTCAATTTTAATTGTTCCGTTGTTTTCTTGTTCATGGATTAGAACATAACCCTTGTAGTGCTCAAGGTATCAGATGAAAATGCATTTCAAGGATCTCTTTTCTATTTTCTTAGTTTTCTAAGATGGGATATGAACGAAACTACTCCATCCCCAAGGGCGTAAATGAGTTAACTTTGGTTTTCTAGTTCACCACACTTCATAAGGGGTCATTTGAACTGACCTAGAATATATTCAATTGAGGATGTAGGCAGCCATCAACAGCGCATCCCCCTAAAATTTAAGGGGTATGTTGGCTTGTGCAATCATTGATCTCAGCATGTCGAGTAACATTCTATTCATTCTTTCTGGTGCAACACTATTTTGTTGTGGAGTGTAAGGAATAGTCATGTGTCTATAGAAACCATTTTCTTCATAGAACCTTGAAAAGTGCTCAGACATATATTCACATTTACGGTCTATCCATAAGGTCTTAATCCTTTTATTGCACTAGCTCTTGGCTTTAAGCATTTACTTTATTAAGCATTTTAATGCCTTAGATCTATGAGATATCACCATACCGCATATAATCATTTACAAATGTAATGAAATTGGACTTTTTGTAGTGGGTCCTGACATTAAGGGATCCACAAATGTTAGAGTGGATCAACACTAAGGGACCTGAAGCGTGTACTACTTTTCTGAATGATTTCCTAATCGACTTTCCAGTCAAACAATGTTCACAGGTAGGAAGAATTACGTTTGCGAGTGGGCCTAAGAGGCCTTCTCTAGCAATTATATGCATTTTATCTTGATTTATATGACATAATCTTGAATGTCAAATGTGTGGGTCAGTGTCTACTGAAGTTTAAAAAAATAAATAATAAAAATAAAAAGAAGAAGTATGCGTAGCATAATCATATGAATAATCAAAATCAAGTACAAAAAAACCATTGTAAACCACATCAAATAAAGGAAGTATCCAAATAGATGTTCACAGAAAATAATCGAAAAAAGAAAAAGAAAAAGAAGAAGCCAAGTCCTATTAATGAAAATATAGGAAGTAAATTGTGTCCAATAGTGGGCGAATAGAGTACATCATGGTGGAGTAAAGTGCATCCCATCTGTAAGTGGAATTCGATAAAGCCAACTCCTAGTATGTCATCTGGGAAACCATTTCCCACGTAGATCATTTGGCTTCCAACTTAGCACTTCCGGTACTCCATGAAATTTGCCCCATCCTAAGCTATATGTGGTGATGCCCTTGAATCCACAACCCAATCATGATCAGTTATATGTGTAACCAAAGCTTCAGTGCATACAAAACAATGAGTGAAAGTAGTACGCCAAAATCATCAATTTGCGACGGACCAGATCCGTCGCAAAATAAAATTAACAAAAGATTTGGTCTATCACTACTTGCTGCATTGAACAACATTAAATGACGGATGGGATCCATTGCAAATTTGCAGACGAGCTGTGACAGATTTAGTCCATCGCAAAAATAACAAATTTGTTGCTGCATCATGCAAAAGCCGGAATTGTTTGTCATTATAAACTTATGCGACGGATACAGTCCATCGCTGATCTTAGGACTTCTGACGGACCTCAGCATCGTCATTAATATATTACTCATTCAGAAATTAGCAACAAATTTGGTCCGTCACTAAAATATCTATATATATATAAAAAAAAAGCATTCGATTGTTTTTTTGTTTGTTTTTTTTTTTTTTAATCTGTTGCACCTGATAGTCATCAGAAAATAAATTTACATGACTATTTAATAAGAATCTCATTAACAAAATTCAAAAGATTGGGCTAAATATAGAACCAAACTAAATATAATTTTGGGTGTGTTTGGATGCTCAATTGGCCTGAATGGCAAACTAAACTAATTGTATAGTAAATTGCCAAGATTGGGTCAGCTACTAATAAAATAAGGTAATGTAAAGAATATCATTTACCCTGAAAACTAAATAAATTATCATAATAATTATGTCCCATCAATTAAAATACAAATCCAAGAGACTTTTATCCTCAATATTTATACAAACATCCAAATGAAACATAACACAATTGACACAAAAGAGAAATGATAAAGATGATAGACCTATAAGTTGCTTCCATTGATGTTGCATCATGAATGCTATCATGATAGTCCTCCCAAACATGAGAGACATTGTATTAGTTTTACCTCATTTAACTTTTCCGACACCAGACTAGGCTGATTTGCATAACCTTCGTTGGTAATTAAGAGAGTTCACCATTGAACTGCAAACAAGATACACCCAGATCCATAGCTCAACTGGCAGACTGAGAGGAGATACCTCATTTCAACACTTAAGGTATCTTGTGTTTCTTAGCTTAGTGAAGTGTCCTTGGATAATATAGAATTTCATGTTATTAGTTGGAATGCTATAAGCTAGTCAAAATGATTCAAGAAAGAAAAATAATAATAATGACTGAGAAGAATATTAATGTAATTTCCATGCACCCATTAATACCCATCCTTTTCACCTCTGGTCAGAGGTTAATACAAATCTCTTACAATCTGTGTAAGTCAATGGTTAGAAGGATGTGTCTTTTTAACAATTGTCTCTCTTAGAGCTCTGTAAGCCATTGGTTGTAGTGCTCTTAGCTACACTCGAGTATGTTGGATGGTCCAATCTATTAATCTCGACCATCCATTAGGTGTAGTATGTATTTTGAGGCTTTGATATTTTCGTGGCATTAAAGATCACAACACACAATTCAATGCAGAGTAAGCAAGCAGCAGCTAGTTCAATTTATTTATTTATATTTATATTTTTATTTTTTTAAAGTTCATTTTTAATTATGTTATCTGATCAAGATATAAGGATAAGTAGTTGAAGACATCTATCTGCAAATGTCACAACACAGGCGCCCCTAAACACGCCAGCACTACAAGAAAACTGGCCTTTACTGGTGGTCAAAACCGCCGGCAAAGGCTAAGAAAACCGCCAACAAAGCCTTTGCCTGCTGTTATCTAACAGCCGGTAAAGCCTCAGTCGGTAAAGGCTTTATCGGCAGCCAGGACCTTTGCTGACAGTTGTGCTAGATGCCGCTAAATCATCAGTTTTTGTTGCAAAATTGGTCAAAAGATACGGATAAAATTCGTAGCTAAATATGACTGGCCCCACAGTACAACCGTAGCCATTGGTACTGTAGCCATGGTAGATGCATAGCCTACTGAAAATCAGTTTCACATCAGCTGATACGGCAGTGTTGAATCCATATCAGCTTACCCCAATAAGATACAGGGAAACTCTTAGTTATTCTAGGTATATGATAGGCAATAAATAAAATTCATGGAAGCCCTCCTAGGCATATACTGTAAAGAAATTGCTTCCTATTTTAGTTTTTAACTAACATATTACAGGCAGACAATGCCTATAGTGAAATAAATCAAACCTTTATTGAATAGTTTCTGTGAATTAAAGTACAGAACATATAACAAATATTAGCACATGGTTACATATCAAAATATCCGAAACAAATCTTTATACACTCTGAATCACCTACAAATAAGTTTTGTAAATTTTAAAGCCAGCAATTCAACAATGTAATGGAAGTTCCTAACTAAAATATAAATTGATCTATCAAAAAAGAAAAGCGAGAAACTGAATGTAGTTCAAAAGAACTCTTGTATGAAAAGAAAAATGCAATATTACTTTCTATTGACCAATGATACACTGATGTTTGTGTGACCAACCCCAACATCTTTGGCATAATCCACTTCCAAAACACAACCTGTGAATATAACAATATAGCATGGAAACTAATTGAGAAACGGAACAACCTATGAAACAAATAAAAAAGTGAGCTAATAAAGTTTAAAGTGGATGACATTATCACCTGCTCAGGCATCTGATGTGATTTCATTTTTGCCTTCGTCTCAATGTTGAATATTTGTAGGTGGTCCTGAATAGTTCTATAAAGTTGAGCTTCAAACAGTGCCACAGTTCACTCGCCATATATGAGATGCAACAAAGAAGATGCCCACCACCACAAGCACAAAGAAAAAGACGCATTCAATAGCCAATGCCAAATAGCTGGGACAATCCTGAATAATGATATGACACATGCATTCCACGAAAAGCCATGACAACCATTTATCAAATGGAGATTGAACAAATTAGCTCCAAAATAAGGAATAAGCATGAATATACAAAATAGATGGCAGCAGGAAAAATAGATGAGGTAAGTCAAACTATTTTTACAAATGCTAGGTGCATCTGGTATTATCTAGTGTGGAAGGGTTATAGTCTATCAAAGAGATGCTGAGAAATATGAAAGTTCTCCACACCATGCAGTAAAGTCATCCTCAATGCATTGATCATCATCTCCAAGACTGATCGGGACAAGCCGCTTGCCACCTGTACAAAAGGAAAAAAGAGATGAGCTACCATCAATGGATTAGGAGAATTGCAGAAAAGCAATGGGATGTACAATAGCACTTTCTATCAAAACTGAAACAACCAAACTCAGTAAAACTCTTTCCCTATTGATTGCAAACTCCCAAATTAAAAAAGAGAGTGATCCATCAGATACAATGAACACCATAGACATCCAGACTGAAAAATGCTTTTGGTTCCAAACATATTTCACATGCAATTGTTTCTAGATAATGGTCAAGCTTTCTAGAACTCCATAAATACAACACCTCTTTTGTAGTGTAATTTGAATGTATTGTTATGCACATTATACAGAAACATTTTAAAGACTATCTAACTTAAAATATCAATGAGCAAGCAAAATCATTTGCAAACACATCTTTACACAGCACAAGTGCCAACCTGGCAAGTGCGTGGGATATCCAACAATGCATAAGGTGATCCCCACCATGCAGATGAATGCATACAACATAAGGAATGGAAGCATGCAATATCAGTTCTGAGCACAAGCAAACCACCATCGGAGATATGAGGTATGAATGATAAAATGCTTTTACGCTTGAAATTCAGTTATGATAATCTCGATGGTGACATGATTAAATCATGTTTCTTGTATTGCGCACTATTTCCGGAGGACTACTCCATTTGCAAAGAGCAACTTATAGATTACTGGATAGGCGAAGGATTCTTAGATGGGTGGGATGATGATCTTGATGAAGCCCATAACAAGGGACATGATATCATTGGAAGATTAAAGACTGCATGCTTGTTGGAGAGTGGTTCTGATGAAAAAACAGAGGTAAAGTTGCATGACGTGATTCGTGATCTGGCATTATGGATAGCTAATGAGTGCGGAAGAAGAAGAAGAGGTTTTTGGTGAGAGCTGGTGTGGGACTGACGCATGCACCGGTGGTTGAGAGGTGGAAGGAGGCCGAGAGGATATCTCTAATGAATAATGTCATAAGAGAAGTAACAGAGATTCCTCAATGCCCCTACCTCTTAACCTTGATGCTCCAAAGGAATTTTTATTTTTTTTTACAAAGTTCCATACTGATTTTGTTCAGTTCATGCCTCTTCTTAGGGTCTTGGATCCATCAATGTCACGTATAATAGAGGTTCCTGCAAGGAATAGGTAGGTATTTAATAACGCATACAAAGATGACGCAGTTAGATATCACTTAATCAAGTTCAATGGCCTCAACAAGCCCATATCATCCAAACGTAGAAAAAAATAATAAAGAAAAAGAAAAGGGAATTAGGCTATCCAAAACACATACCCTGTTCTGCAATCAAGTCATCCGCCACCTTAGCTATCTGTTTTTTAAAACACAGCATAAACCAAATGTCAGCCGCAGCCAAAAGGTAAAAGAAGTGTTGACTAAAAGCACGTAATATTCAACTTCTTTTTTTTTTCCCTGAACCTAATTAAAATGCTCATACTGCCTGTTTCCAAGCCCAAAAACACCATATTTGAGGTTCTGAAGCCAGTTTCCCCTCTCATTCCCCTGAAAAAACCAATAATAGAAATTACCAAGCAAATTCAAAAGAAAAAAAAATAAAAGAAGACCATCTCAGCTGAAATTCTCAAAATTCACCTCTGTAAACCATTTGTAAAACCTTGAAGCATTATCTGTTGGCTCACCATCTCCATATCTGAATTTTAAAAAATAGATACATAAATAAAAATTGAGAGAATAGGAATTTAAACCAATCTAAAAAAGACTCTAACTTACGTTGCTAAAAAGAAAAACGATATAGTTTCTTTCTTCATCTTCTCCTCATATTCATCGTCATCGGCCACATAATCATCCTGTCACAAAATGCAACAGAACCGAGGAATCCAGGCTAGACCCAGAGTAAAATGTCTTCTCCACTAATAACAATAAACAGGCGCTTTTCTAAGCCCACATGCAGTCCTACAAGGGGTCATATACATAAGTTGTCTCCACCATGTAGATGGAGGGCATCCTAGTTATATGTTGACCCTTACGACATAAGTTGACCCTTACGACAACATATAAATGAAGTGATAAAGATATAAATGATTTAAGATTAATTTAAGGTTTCGAGAACTTACATCCACCTCTCTTACCGCCAAGTAGTCCTAATGAAAATGCATCTATACTACAAAAAGGGAAAAAAAATAAATTTGTGGCTGCACCGATACGGTCTAGTATGAACGGCTGCCTACGTACCCAATGTTCAGAAGATTGGGATTAAGCCACTACATAGTTCTTAATATTTAAATCAGAACATTTTACGCATAAGCAGAGAAAAAATTAAAACAAATCATAATAGAAATATGTGTACCTTCTGTTACGCATAAGAAGATGAAAAGCTTAAACAAATCATAACATAAATCTCTGTAGATTAGTCAAGAAAAACTACTAAATAATTCAAGAATATAGCAATGGAATCCCACTACAAGTATGTAAAGAGTCGTATTTTTAGGTTTCTAAGTAGATTACTCATAGAGCTCTTATGAGTACCTGTATATACAAAAAAGGCAATACATGATCATTTAGGCATGAGCAGGATGCCTTAATATTCCATTGTTGGTGCGACTCTCGAAATGCCATTTCATAGAGGAAGCTGTTTTTGATGACATGAACAATCTCTGTAACCTTGGTTTCAAGGGAAAATGACGTAATATCTTAGCCGGAATTTTTCAATCTTTTGCTGATGAAGAAGTTGCCTCGTCATCTGACCGATGTTCAACCGTTTTCCATCTACAAGCACCACATGTAGCACATGATTACTCACCAGCGGCCTCCTTCCAGTACAACATACAATCGTTGGGATAAGCATCAATTTTGTCATATTTCAAGCCCAAGTCCCCAATGATCTTCTTAGTTACATAGAAAGACTATGGCAAAGTTTCACCCTCGGGGAGTGCCTCCTTCAGTAGTTCAAGCAACATGGTGAACGATTTGTCACTCCATCCACCAAGGCACTTCACATGATATAGTCGAACAATGAAAGATAGCTTGGAGAACTTCTTGCACCCTGGGTACAATTCCCGATCGGCATCCTCTACCAATTTGAAAAATTGTTGCGCTTCGGTATTAAGCCCCGGTGTAGGTCCATATTCTGCATCACTCTCTTGACCATCCAGTGTAGGTCCAAATGTATCTTCTAACAATCCGTGCATATCGTCGCATGGATCTGGATCATCACCTTCAACGTTTGTTGTAGCAGGCATAAAAGAAGATGTAACTTCTCTATGAAAATGCCAATAGATGTAACTCGTATTAAATCTATCACACACAATATGATCGTATGCTTCTTGTCGAGATACCCAGTAGTTGTTGTTGCATTTCTTACATGGACATAGGATCCTCTTTCTATTGCTTGCATTTGCAAATGCAAAATCTAGGAATTTCACAGCTCCACTTAAGTATTCGTTGCTCACCCTAAACCATCTAATGAAATTGGAAGACATGTCAAAAAAATGCATCTTAACCAATGGGTCATAACAACTAAAAGTTATTGAGGTACCTTGACATACGAAACCAACTCTTATCCATCACTATGTTCCTCAGCCACTTCAAAAGACAAGTTGGTGGAAATACAATGTGAGCCCGACAAAGCTTCCTACGAAAGATTAACTAGAATGACTCACTTGATGATTCACTATTGTCAAAGATTTAGATGGTCATAACAGCGATTCCTACCTTCCAAGGACCACCGCTCAACATCTGGATAGCTCCGACACACATCCTGGCCTGCTCCATCAATTTCAAGCTAATACATAAACATGGGCCTGTCCAAATGGTCAGGCCAACCATATTGCTGTCCATAAGAAATGGACAACTTCGTCATGGTCATAACAGCGGTTCCTACCTTCCAGGGACCACCGCTCACTCAAATCCTAAATTAGTTACCAATCCAAGGTTGGATAGATTGTAATACTTTCATATTCTCATTTAAACGCCCACGCCGAAAATTCGGCAGCATCTCCCCATGCCTCTCCAGATAAGTTGATCTTACGTTACATTCCAATGCCAAATATCTAAAGCGATGTAAAGATATTTGACATTGGATACGGAACGGAAGAAACATATCCAGAGAGAAACAAGGAGATGGACCACGGATCAGGCATGAACATTTAAATAGATTATATGAAAGCATACTATCCATCTAACCTTTAACTGTCCAAAATGGGACAATATGAGTGATTTCTATGCCACCAAAAATACACCATATCTATGTATGGCCACATAGAAATCCTCAAACGGGTAACTAATTATCTAACTTACAAATCACAATCACAAGTCACAATTATAAACTAACAAGTCACAATAATAATTTAAGAAAAAAATGTAATACATATAAAGCATACTGCCCAATTTTGTATTTTCCTATTGTGACTCATGTGAGCACTGGATTTGCATAAATTTTGATATGATCAACCTTACAATATAAGTCAACTCAATAAACATATATACAAAGCATACATCATATGGTTATCTAGATTAGCAACTTCATTCTCATATATAACAACTCTGAATAAACTATAAATACCAAGATTGTCTATAGATAATTAGCATAACCCAATATCACTTACTTGTGGAGAAGAAGAAATACACCATACAAGACAAATGTGACCGCGATAAGGATCCAACCAATGACCACCAAGCTACAGCAAGTAGGAATCAGGCATTGGGTCAGATAACTAATAACAATAAAACATGAATGTTATGAAAAATTGTTGTAACCAAAACTTTGACCCCTCTCCAACCTTTAGCAAAACCCTCCTTTCAATATTTAATAATTATTATTTAAAGGCATTTAAGATTGTTAAAAGGAATTGACATATGTATGTATGATGTGTACATGTATGTATGTGTAAAACACCATTCTTCATAGAACCCAGTTTCCTATTTTTGCTTTGGGATATATATGCATGATGTGTACATATATGTATGAGTAAAACACTATTCTACACAAAACTAGTTTCCTGTTTTGCTTTGGACATGTAACTATGAATGATATGTGCATATATGTATGTGTAAAACATCATTATTCACCAAACCCAAGTTTCCTATTTTTGTTTTTGATATGTATGTATGTATGTATGTATGTATGATGTGTATGCATACAAATGGGTTATAATACACCATTCTTGACAAGACCCTGTTTCTGTGTTACTTTCACATTTATGTATATATGATGGGTACATATATGTATCCATAAACTCCATTCTTCAACCAATTTTGTTGTTTTTGCTTTTGGTATGTATGTGTATGTGTACACATATTGTATATATTGACTAGAGTTTGTATATGGGTACTTGTATTTTGAGCTGAAAAGATGACACACCAAACTTCCTTGGAAACCACACCCCCAACCCTCATCCTCGCATCACCTTTCGGGGAAATTGCATCCAAACAACTCCTGACCACCTTATTTAGGAAACCATGATCCAACCAAGTACCTTATTTTGGAAACCATGCCCCCAGCCCACCATTCTCATCCTTTAGCATCACCAGAAATTTTAGATCTAACATTTCCAAACAGTTATAATGATACCAAAAATTTTAGGAACATCACAAACTGGTGGATATTTGATCACTCAATTACCATAACAGCAAATATTTTGTACTATGTTTGGATAGTGTGCTTCCAATTATATAAATGAATAACTGCAGATCACATTTTAAAAAAAAAAAGGCGAAGGACAAGATCAATTATATAAATGAATAATTGCAGATCACATGTAATTTTGTAACCATCTTCCTGATATTACAAATATACATCCATATGAGAATTTCTGCTCATTGTATGTAAATCATTGGTCAGACTTTTTCCTAACCATCGGTTTCTAATCAACAAAAATCATCAAATCAGAGGATAAATTCATCCCACCGGTGTAAGTTTATAGGTGTAGCCCATCCAAACAGGGGCCTAGCAGATGAACGATCTCGATCCTATACATCTTTGCCACTGTCATATGAATGTAGATGGAGAGCTCAATAACTATTCTGCATATTAATCATTATGTTATTGGTTAGATTTTCTTCGCACGCAGGCATTATCTCTGAAATAAACATCCCAAACCGCAATGGAAATCAAATACTGCACATATCAGTTTCTCAAATGCTACCTATTACCAAAAAATGCATTATCTCTATTCTTTTCTTTTTTTCTTTTTTTTTTTTCATTTTCTCTATTTTACCTCTCAATCAAAGAACTATACCAAAAAACGATCTCCTCCTAGAAATTTCAAATCCTATGAAATGATCTCAACATCAAAACGCAGCTTCAGAAACCCCCAAAAATCGTTGCAAAACACAAATGTGACTCAAAAAACCCTAGAAAACATAATGCAGTTCGATGAAACCCTAACCTTATAATGCGGGAAGACAAGATCCAAAAGATTGCGTTTACTCTTACCTTGAATCGATAAAATGGGAAGCGAGAAAGTAAAAGAAACCCTAGATCCGATGCGAACGCGATAACCAAATGGGTTCGCCTTTGAAAACGTGAGCTCGTTGAGATCTGTGAATCCAAAGGAGAGCTCTCTCCTCTAGCATTTAAAGTGAGAGAGAGAGAGAGAGAGAGAGAGAGAGAGAGAGAGAGAGAGAGATAGACATATATATATATATATATATATATATATATATATATATATATATATATATATATATATATATATATATATATATATAGAGAGAGAGAGAGAGATGGAAAATCGGTAGTAGGGTTTTTCGAGAGAATCGAGGGAGTGGGTCGGAGAAAAATTCTAGAGCTTTTACCTTTATCACTGGTGCCGGATTGGGAAAGGGGAGAGGCTGAGTGCGAGAGAGAGAGGGAGGGTGAGGGAGTGTGGGAGATCGAGAGAGGGCGAGGGAAAGGGAGATGCTTTTGGGTTTTGAGAGATGGGCACGCGAGAGATAGGGATTTATGTTTTTTTTTAATAGAAAGAGACCCTTTGCCCACAGCCGTTAAAACCGGTTGCGGGCAAAGGGTAAGCCCATTAATCAGCTAATCCCTAATTTGTTGTAGTGCAAGCCATTCATCTAGCGGGCCCCACAGCGAATGTGACCTAGCCCAAGAGTCTATTTAGTTTGTTCTTCGAACGGGCTACGCATGTGCACTGAATGTCTACTAAAAAATATCCATTCTCATGAAATGGGGTGCTCTCCTGAAAAGAGTGGACCATCCTAACTTTTGTTCATTGCACGTGTAGGGATCAGTGTATGAGACTCTTGTATTTTTGTCATAGTCGGTTCTATACCTCTGACGCGACTAAGGATCCAGATTGTGTGGCTGCCCAGTGGGAAAGGGTTGACACATTTACATGCCACATGGACGAATCAGATCCAATGTATATCTTTAAAGATACACCATCCAGTAATGAAAATGTAATGATCACAACCAACAATGAAGAGAATACAGTCAAGTGAAAAGGCGAGTGCTGTGGGAAAAAAAATAAATAAATAAAAAATGAAAGGGTTTAGAGTAATGTGTACATGATATCCAATCCAACCATAAAATAGGCCTTCTCATGTTTTCATTGAATCCAAAAATCACGCTCTCGTCCGAGAAACATGTGGGCCACACTACAGAAAATAATACCGAAAACACTAGACTTTTCAATCAAAATCTCCTTAGCTATCTTGAATAATCCCTCTTAACGGTTTAGAAAACCACATCAAGATTGCACATACTGTTCAAAACATTACAAGAGTCATCCCCACATGCAAGTAGGAGTATTCACTCTAGCTTTTCAATTGACGATTTAACCTCTTTGTACCAAGTTTCTATTTTATTTTTTTTAAACATGAAATTAAATTTAAAAAGCATATACATGTTTATCCATCCCTTGACTGCTACCGTGGCTCCAATTCAGTAATCGTCACCTCATTTGCAGAACACTGTATCGACCTATCGGTAGATTGATCCAACTCATCAGAACTTAGATTAGAACCTTTTGCATGCACGTGAGATGGTGTATTTGTACAATCGTTGCAAAATGCCGGCTGTGCGAGTAGCGGGAATGTCACAGAGTAGCTTTCAAGCATTAGAACAGCCGACGAGATGCTGGGCCTTTGTGATCCGTCTTCTTGAACACATAGTAATCCCATATGAATGCATCTCAACACCTCACCTGTTGGGTACCGGTCGCCTAAAGTTTGATCAACTATCTGTAATGCCGTTCCTTCGGTCCAATGTCCCCATGCCTGTTGAAATAAGATCGACATTGGTAATCTCCAATTCGAAAGATTTTAAATTTTTTTTTTTTTTTCCGAAAGAATGTGATTAGAATATATGATCAAGAAAATCTCATCGTGTAATGTCTGACTTACATAGCTTAGAAGGTTTGTAGCACACTCCACCTCACGGAAACCAGCATTCTTACGACCCGTCACAATCTCTAGAAGTAAAACACCGAAGCTGAATACATCCAACTTGGTTGAAAACTTCCCATCCATCGCGTACTCCGGTGGCATGTATCCACTGCATGGCACATGAAAATCAAATGATGTCTGTTTAATCTTTTTAATTTCTTCATTGCTACAGTGAAATGAAATTACATTGATCTTATGTCCAGTTGGAGAATTCCATGGCATGCCAACCAAAACATCTCGATCATACACGTCGCACTATGTACATGGACCGGGATCATAGATTTGGTGGGCCACGATGTGGATGGACTGCACCATATACAGAATTGAATGGAAACCTCATAGCAAATCGATTCAGTCTTCTGAATTTTGGTCTATATTTCCAAATGACCGTACATGCAGCATATAGAACTTATATGTGGTTATCCAGAGGGATCCTAGAGAGTGCTCAGAGTTTTATCTAAAATCAAAATGACAAAGGGAATGAATTTGTTGACTTACTATGTCCCAGCAATGTGAATTGTATTGCCTTGAGTTTGGTCTCCACCGAAAAGCTTTGCTAGGCCAAAATCTGCAATTTTTGGGTTCAGATCATGATCGAGCAAAATGTTGCTAGCTTTTAAATCCCGATGGATAATCCTCAGTGGTGAATCTTCATGAAGATACATAAGCCCACGGGCAATGCCTACGATGATCTTGTACCGTTTTTCCCAGTTTAGCTGTAAACGTTTGATTGGATCTGACACGGGAAAAAAAAAAAATTTAATGTTAATGATGATAACGATAGATGATAGATGATCCTGTTAGGAAGCGGTAAAGTGTGAGCCCTCAAGATTTGACGGTCTACACGATGTGGAACCTTCGCAAAGCCGAAGATTAATATTCCAGATCTAGCGGCCTGCCTATTTACTATTGGAGCAGATGGGTTTATTCGCCCCTCTGATTCAACAGTATAGATGGCCCCGGATCATGATCTATGGATTAGATCGTCTCAAGGACAAACTATTGTGCATACTATTTCTCTCTATTTTATTCGCGGTATTTCTCTTGATTGATTATGTCACGAGAGAGAGCCTCATCCTTTTTATAAGAAAGGATGGGAGTTTGGAGCAGTTTTGGTATTGCCAATGGGTAACTGAAGATTATGATTTGTAAACCGGGACATGGCCTGCTCGGCCCACCAAGGTTGAAGACTAGCCAATGATGGGTGTGGCCCATCCTATGATTGGACTGATGTGGATTGCATCAAACAGGTACGGGCACGAACCGATCTAGAGCTAATGAAAAAGCATCCAGTGTGACGTGTCAGGCATCGCGCTATAGCTAGAAAAGTAAAGATTTCAATGTAGGAAATGACACTTTTACCATTTTCACTGTGGGTCTCACTTCTGACACATGCACATGGTGCTGAAGGAGATGGTACTCCTTGGATGCAATGCACGTCCTGCAATTAGTGTGGCCTGATATTTTGCGTTTCCTTTTTTAGGAAGGACCCAACCGATGGACGGATAGTATATGACACACGGGCCATATTGGCACATGTGGGAAGGTGCATTTTCACTAACCATTTTGGCACGCGGCGGATGGTGTGTTTAGAGAGAGAGAGAGAGAGAGAGAGAGAGAGAGAGGCCAAACCGAATAGAAAGGAGTCGGCTAGTGTTAGGCAAGAACTCGTACACAAGCATCTTCTCTTGCTTTTCTAAGCAGCAGCCCAACAACCTGACAAGGTTATTGTGCTGAATTTTAGTAAGCAAAGCCACCTCATTTATGAGCTCTTTTGCTCCTTGCCCTGACGTTTGTGATAGCCTTTTCACTGCTATTTCCTGTCCGTCCATTAGCTTTCCCTGTCCAACATCATTTTAAAGAAAGAGTTGAGATATTAAATAAATAAATAAATACAAACTCAAATTTAGCAAAGATTCGAAGATTGGCAAATGTCACTCCCATTCGTCAGATGGTTCACACGCGCATTGAATGTGGAGCACTGACCAAACTTCTTTTTTGGCTTCTCATTTCTTTCGCATAGTGTAACAATCCTGATAAGTAGAATGGGCATGTAAAGGTGATTTACAAGGTGGGCCTCGTTTGTTGCGTGGCTTGGATAATTCCCTTGTGGCTGCATTTTGATGGACACATATATTTTAAAATGGCATGCCATTGCAATATTTGATTGCTAATTACCTTGTAAACGGGACCAAACCCGCCTTCTCCGAGTTTATTCGCATCAGAGAAGTCATTTGTGGCAGCTCTGAGTGTACCGAAATCGAATAAGAGTGATTTCTGATCACCTTCATCATCCAAAAGAACAAAAACAAAAAATAATGTTAAGCAATGTTATGAAACAAAGGAGTTCTTAGAGAGGAGATAGCAAATACATTTGAGTTGCACCATGACATGTAAGGATGCCAATGGGCCACCGGCAAGGCCCTTTCGGTATCTGGGGCCACACGTGCTGGCCTTGGCTCTGACTTTTGATCTGTCAGCTTGGCCCGTAGGAGATTGAAATCATGCCCTCAGTAGTTGGTCATGGGCCAGATGTCAGGTCTGTGGGCTCAGCTTTGATATAGATTTGAGGCCCAGCAAATAGAAGCGCTGGACTCCTCTGTAAAACGTATGTAGTATAAATGTGTGGCACGGGATCTTTTTATGTGTCTACTCTATCTAATGAGTAATGAAGAGGGGAAAGTGTCAGCAATTAATTATCGAAACATCCAAACCATACCCACACTAAGGGTATGAGAAGGGATTTTAAGCAGTTGAAATAACATTTACACAAATAGGAGTGAATCCATGTGTAGGCCAATATCAATCCTCCGTTCCAAACTAATCCTATTTTTCTCATAATGAGGGATAATTCCCTCTCCCACGACTTGCAAACCATCATCTCTCTCTCCCAATAGTGAGTTATTATTACTATTAAAACTAGCACATGCAACGCACATTGCACGTGGAAAGAGAGAGGACATATGGTCGGTGGATAGGACCATGAAACATCTTTGTCCTAAAATATTATCTCAATAACTTTTTAACTGCTTAAAAAACCTTTCTCATATTATCTCAGCAGGGGTTGTTTCGGAGCATGAATCAGTTGTAATTGAGATGTTTGGGAGCAGTGTAATTGATGTCAATTGGAATCCAATTCAAATCAACCAGACCAGACTTCTTCCTTCCTTTTTTTTTTTTTTTTTTTTTTTTTTTTTTGAGATCTCAATAAAACCATGTAACTTTATTTCACATGCATTCAGATTGCTACCGATTACCACTAAATCACAAGTTACCGTCATCGATCTCTTTTCACTCTCTCTGCCCTAAAGATGGCTGCCAAGCATAATTTGGTGATTTTGATTACTGGATTGCCAAATTCATGGCAAATACAATTGGTAATTCCTATTTACATGAATTCCATGATAGTTGTCAATGTATTAAATACACGCTCCTATTTAAACAATCCTTTAGATTACATTGTTTATTGTTTCAAATGACTAACTGAGTGTAAAAAATAAAAATATTGTGTAACATTTCCCCACTAACAATTTTCGTCGTATACAGTGAACTTTCATAAAAAGGGTGCTCATTGACCTACTATTAGCTAACAAGGAATAATTCGAGAAGTATTTGCTGTCCATTCTGGATTGGTCCCATGCAAAATAAGATACTGATTTATTTTTTGTAGTCATTTTTGCGCTAATTCAACAATTTAAAATACATTAGTCTGAAAATATTACTGTTTGCAGGATATTTACCAGATTTTCTCCTTGCCTTCCACAATAAGCAGGTGCATATTAGAACAAAGATAATAATCACGGGGATAACAACCGTGAGAACTTTTCCCGATGCGTTCTTCTTATCTCCTGCATGAAGATCAAACCATTTGTAACTTGTAATCATAATATATTATTGTAGTATACATTACCAGGGATAGTACTATTCTTGATACAACAGGTGATGTTAACCATATGTTCTTCCCATTTGAGGTATACACACCACAGGTGAACGGAACCATAGAAGATGCACGGATTGGGTAACTAGTTCCACATCATCAGCAAAGAAAATGCACCAAAGAACCTTTTCCTTGGTATCAGCTTTTAGCTTATTAATGAAAAGTGAAAAAGATACTGGCTCAACGGCAATCCAGAATGAAGGCCCACTGCTACAATAAACTAATCAATTTTACCTAAAAGATTCTTAATCTTGTAACGCACGCAAACAGGCGCATACACATAAGAAATGCTTAAACACAGCTAGTTCTGTGAGGCAGGCCTAGCCTATCTAGCAAGGTAGTCCAACAATTAAAATGGAATGCCTCACAAATCAAGTCAATCTAACTATCAGGTGCTCCACACCATAGAAAATAATGAACAAATATCCAAAAACCTCCACGATCATATGGGCCCTACCTAATGAATAAAAGGACCGGATTTTTAAGCTCTCTCTCTCTCTCTAAGAAAATGTTTTAGTGATCTTTTAGTGAAATCATCACCATTCACACACACGGTTTAGAGAGAGAGAGAGATAATAGGGTTTATGTAGAGATACATAATTAATACGTAGAAGAAAATCAAAGAGAAACTTAAAAATAATATTTATCTACAACTATTAATGCATGGAAATAAATTAGAGATAATATCTATCTATCTATAAATACAAATTTAATCTTTTTGAAAGAAAAAAAAAGAAAAAAAAAAAGGTAGGGGATCAGCCGGCAATAGTTTGCAAGCTAAGAAAGAGTGTTGAGCAATCATTATAGTATTCGTTATAAATATCTGCAATCTTATCTTAAGACCACACTTACGGGAAGCAAATAATTATAGACTAAAACTTCTTTAGAATAAAGTGACAATCAACTTTAATATGTTTAATCCTCTTATAAAATATAATTTGACACCATAATAACTATGGATTTCAAATATAGGGGGATTCAAATCCTTCAAACAAAGAGGGGTTTGATATCCAAGTTGAAAGCTTGGATTACATCTAAAATCCTTCTAATAGTTGGACACATGGCTCACTAATTATATCTTAAATTAATTAGATTATCAATTACATCATTGTAATTACTTTAATATGATGATCAGCGTTGTCCAAACATTATCCGTGTAATTCAATGGTTAAAAATAGTTGATTAGTCACTTATACATGATCTTGTGCTTTTGGCCCATTCGAGACTTGGAATTTCATCATTTTCAGAGAAAGTATATATTTCAGCGGGCTTATTACAACGATTATGTCAAACATTATATACATTCATTAATTAGAGATATTAAAGTTAATTTAGTAATTAAATTCAAACCCCTGTAAATATATAATGCGTAGCTACTTTTAGATTAAAGTTATCCTGAACAATGGTGCCAAACACAATTAGAAGATTTCAAATCAAAAGGTATCTGAATGAATCGACTGAAGCGGAAAGGCTAGGTAGATTTTGGAGAGTCTAAAAGCCGACTGCTTTTCAGCCAATCGGTACATCCGTTCCTCCAAAAGTTGGCTGCTTTTTTAAGATAGCCGAAAAGGTACATCAATTACTCTTAACCATTTTTTTCTGAAACGGACGGTCATAGATGATGGGAGTTGATTAGTTGTAACCCTGGTAAGAATCACTAGGGCCCACTTAAATATATTTTTTTATATCCACACCGTCCGTTTGTTTTTCCATCTCATTTCAGATGCAATGCCAAACCTTAAGAAGATCCAAATTTCAAGTGGACCATACCACTTGAAACAGTGATGAATGACCATTAAAAACGTTTTTTGGCCCACAAAAGTTTTGGATCAAGATGATCTTTGTATTTCCATTTATCCAGGTGTCTTTGAATTATCGAGAGGTTGAATGGCAAATAAACATTATGAAAACTTTATGATGGGCCCTTTGGAATCTTTAATGGTGAGGCACTCAATCACCACTGTTTCATGTGGTGTGGTCCACTTGATATTTAGATCTGCTTAATATTTAGGACCACGTCCTAAGATGGGCTGAAGAAATGGATGGATGGCGTGGATATACAACACATCACCAGCCCCACAGTATGGGCTATCAACTGATCCGTTCCCTTAGATGATCAAGTGGGGTAGGAGAGCCGAAAGGGAGGGGAGCGGATTAGCTGTTACACTAACCGTGTGGAGCCTATATTTATGTATTTTCTGTATATCCATGTTGTCCATATATTTTTCTCATCTCATTTTAGTACACAATCCCAAATCTTCAGAAGATCCATATGTCATGTGGACCACACCATTAGAAACAGTGACAAATGACAATTAAAAACTTTTTGTTGGCCATAAAAGTTCTGGATCAAGTTGAACTTTGTATTTTCCTTCATCCAGATCTTCTTGACATTATGAACAGGTTTGATGGCACTGGCCCTTTAGAACTTTTGATGCTCAGGCACTCAAACAGCACTGTTTCCTATGGTGTGGTCCAGCTTAGATTTGGATCTGCTTAATTTTTTGGAGTCCGTCCTTTTCTAAGGCTTGAGAAACGGATGGACGGCATGGATTCACAAAACATCATCAAGGTGGGCCCCGAGGTAAGGGTAACACCCCCTAAAGTGTTACCCGGTAACACCTAATCGGCTCCCGAAGGGGAGAGCCTTGCTATCTAACGTCATCCCTAAAGTGGATGGACAGCAACCAGGCGCATTGCCTGTGGTCACTACATCACAAAAAATCTTCCAGTTTGGGTGGCCATCGATGCAGAAATTATTGATTGATTGTAACCGTTCATCCCTTAGATGATATTGAACATGGGTGACCATCCATAATTCAAGTCGAGCAGATGAACCTGACCACTAACTGAAGTTAAAATTTTCAATAGTTAACACTGGACTACATAAATCAATGACCAGGATCGTCTATCAACGCTGGAAATTGGATTATGATGGCCTACTGACTATAAACCCTAAAAGATGGACGATTTCAATCATTTTTAAAACATTCTGGTGGGATGATTGAATCTAAAAAATTTCAAATAAAAATCTAAACGTGGCGTTGATCTTTGCAGTTCAATCCAGAACAGGTCCTCGATCCAAGGACACAGACAGAACAATCGGGTTTTCTGTTTCAATCCACGGTCAGTGGACCATTCTCAAAAATCACTCAGATTAGAATATCACAGCCACAATCATTACCTGTTCTATACATTTCACCTCTGAACCGTCTATTTACATACTAACTATTCAATGAGTGGCTGTGATTAACCAAAAAGACAAACCGTCTATTTACATACTAACTATTCAATGAGTGGCTGTGATTAACCAAAAAGACAAACCGTCTATTTACATACTAACTATTCAATGAGTGGCTGTGATTAACCAAAAAGACAAACAAAAATAAAGAGAAGAAGATCCGAAAACTTACTCGTGGTAGTTGTGTTAGTTAATTGAGGAATCAAAGCTGGAGTAGCATGAGAAGGAGCCGGTGCTATTGCTAAGTCATCGTAGAACTTGTACATAGCAAACCTCAAATTGCAACTCACCCCAACAAGTCTCACACCATATCTTCCATCACAGCACGTCGGAATAAAAGCGGTTGTATTTCGTAAGCACAAATTACAATCGCTCCTCGACAGATCGTTTGTGCATTGCATGAGCCCATATATCGATTGGAAGTTGGTGAAATACGTTTCACCCGTAGCATACATCCGCGAGGACGGGCCAAAAGCCGCCCTCGTAGCAAGGTCATTCATCAACTGTCCCAAACTAACATTAAACCGAACCCTATCTGAGATTAATGGAATTTGCTCATAAAATATGATTAACAGTGGGCGGTTACGAGGTGATGACGAGATTGGTTGGTCGGAGTAGCGCAAGAGACACTTATCATACTGTGTAATTCCAGTTCTGTTGGGGCAGTTTGCCAGGAGTTCTTGGCTCGCGGTGTTTATGCAATCACGACATACGTCAGGTAGAGTGTCGCCTCTGCATTGTGCAAGACCGTAGACTCGATTTGGGTTTTCGCCGATCATGCCATTGGAGAACCCGGTGAGTGAAGCATTGGAGGCTAGAGAAGAAAAGAGGAGATTGAGGTTCATTCCAAACGTGCTATTAGCAGTGTAATTAGCTGTGATGTTTGGACAGAAGGTCTTAAGGAAAATTTGAGTGCTAGTAGTAGTGGGGAGGTGGAAGATGAAGAGTAGAAGGGATGAAATGAGGAGAACTTCAAAGGGTTTTGAGGGGAGAGAAGGCATCATCTGATTGTAGTAAAATCTAGCCGAGTAATGGAATGATATGTTCGTCTTACGGAGTATAAGAAGGCTATTTATAAAGAGAGGTTGGTCTAGACGACGGACGCTAGCCACTCACACCCCTCAACATGCGCCCCTACAAGCAGACACAAGAAGTCCACCCGCACTGCTACATGAAGCACTGCGTGCTAACATGGTCATGTTCAAGACATCTGAACCGTGTATGAGGTTGGACCCATCAGTGTAAACTAGGGGGACAAGAATTTGGACTTTCTAACAATCAAATAGGTCATACAAGAATCACCAACAGGCCTGGAAAAATTTTCAAGTTTTATGAGTCTCCTTTCTTTTCATGCATGTGTGGCATAACACATATTTTAAGGCATGAGCTGTAAATCTCAGGTGGACCACACCACAGGAAACGGCAGTACTGATTGAATGCCCACCATTAAAATCTTTCAATCACCATTGTTTCTTATGTTGTGGTCCACCCGAGATCTGGATCTGCCTCACTTTTGGGCTCATGCCCTAAAATAATGATCCAAAGTGGATGAACAACATAGATAAAACATACTTATTATTTTAGGGCTACATAGCACCATTCAATAGCGACCTCTCTAATGACTATGTCAATAGGCAATCCGCGTGAACAGTCTCAACGCAGTAATTGGATTGCTAGGAGGTGTGTTCACCTGGTAAATTTCTGCCATGTCCATCCATTTTGCAAGATTATTCTAGAACATGAGACAAAAAAGAAGTAGATCTGAAGCTCAAGTAGACAACACCACAAAAAAGCAGTGGGGATTGAATGCCCATCTACGAACACTTCTTGGTAGCTAGCAACATAAGTTTTGGATCAAACTGATTTTTGTGTTTTTCCTTCATTCAAGTCTGTTCAACCTCAAGAACAGGTTGGATTGCAAATAAACATAATGGTGAGACCTAGAATGGCTTCAACCATAGGTGTCATTGTCCTCACTGCTTTTCGTAGTGTATGGTGCGGATATAACACATACATGGTAGGACCCACAGAACTTTGGCAATCCATTTAGGCTACTGCAATGGCATTTCTCTTGTTCTAACACACAACATGCCCTATTTCAAATTAGGTATTTTTGTGTTAGGGCCCACCTATTTTAGTCCATCATAGTATCAAGTCAGGTTTGGGCTTAAGTTGAAAAATGTAAATCAGGCTTGGACAGAGCTTGCCTCCGTCCTAACCAGGCCCATTGACCCACAACCCTCCATAATGCCACGTGTGCTAACATATTATGTTCAAGACATCTAAACCGTGTATCACGTTGGACCCACCAGTGTAACTTAGCTGGACAAGAATTTGAACTTTCCAACCATCATGTAGGCCAAACAAAACGTAGCGTGGAAAATATTTCGCGTTTTATGTAAGCATCCGTTCTTTTCATGCATGTCTGCCCTACCTCATATTTAAATGCCTTGAGCTATTGGCCGTATGATCTGCACAGGGGGTCCCACATGTACGCGATGCAGATGCCTTGTACATTTGCGAGGTTGGCACATGTGTCTACCTATAAAGATGTACACACGGAGGAGTCGTCGAGAGTATCGATATTCGTGTGTACACACGGAAGGTTCTTACTCTTACCCGGGTGGTAGACTCCTTGGAGTTTCAACACCGGCTCAAGGATTCGAGTACCCACGGTGGTGACATCCCACAGTGTGCGTGTGTGGGGTGTGTGTGCGTGTGGCGTGAGTGTGTGGGGGTGTGTGTGCGTGTGTCAAAAAAAAAAAAAAAAAGTATCGATATTCGTCAATAGGTCAAGTCAACGCAAATGCATCTCTATCACTCACGGAAGTCCCAGGTCATGGATGAGACACGTATCAAAACGTCATTGGCCAAAGAAAATCAAGGGCCATTCATCGTAGAAGCGCGTGGAAAAAAGGAAATGGAAGCATCCCTGTTATTGCCTACGGCGTAACTATCCAAACTTAAAGCATCCCTCTGTTGGACCCACCATGAACGTATTTGGTTTATCGACACCGTCCATCTGTTTTCCCAGCTCATTTTAGGGATGCAGTCCAAAATTGAAACATATCCAACGTTCAAGTAGACTATACCACAGGAAACAGTGGTAATAATGATTTCCACCGTTGAAACCTTCCAAAGGCTGACAGTAATGTTTATTTGTCATCCATCCTGTTCATAAGATCACAAAGACTAAGATCACAAAGACAATGATGAAGGAAAAAAAAATATATCAGCTTGATTCGAAACTTATGTGGCCATCAAGAATTTTTCAACAGTAGATTTTCAATTCACACTGTTTCATGTCGTGTGGTCCACTTGAACGTTGGATATACTTAAATTTTTTGTGTGTAAAATTATTTGATGAAGGGGATGGACGGAGCGGATAAACTACAAAAGTCACGGTAGGCCCCACAGAGTTTACTCAGTAGGCTTATCGTACCGAGTTACTCAGCGCCAAAATAAAATCTAAATAGTTACTCTTCAACTACAAAATTTAATGAGTTGGGCCACACTTTGAAGACCAGCTACGCCTTCTAGTGAGAGCGGATTAGGTGAGAGACCGACCTCACCCTAGGGTTCACATGGGGCTTGATGTATCTATTCTGTATCCACGCCGTCCATACGTTTTTTCCATATCATTTTAGGGTATTACCGAAAAATGAATCAGATCTAATCATCAAGTGGACCATGCCATTAGAAACAGTGGTGATTGACCATTAATGGGCCAAAGAAGTTTTGGATCAAGCTGATATTTGTTTTTTTTTTTTTTTCCTTCATCCAGACTTATATGATATTATCAACAGATTGGATGATAAATAAACAATACAGAAACATTAAGGTGCGTCCTAAGAAGGTTTTTAGTGGTAGGACGGTCGATCACCACTGTTTCTTATTGTATGGTCCACCTAATAATTGGATCTACTTTAATTTTGAAATAATACCCTAAAATGATCTAGAAAAATGGTTGGACGGAATGGATACATAATACATGCATCAAGGGAGACCCCACGGTAACCCTTGGGTAAGGGCGGCACCGTTTTGTATTAGGCCGGGGTCTCACCTAATCCGCTCTCGCTACTGGTAGTAGTGACAAGCCGACAGGTGCTAGCCACTCGCGCCCGTCAACATACGCCTCTGCGGGCAGGAACAGGAAGGAAGGTCATCTGAATGTTCAAGAAATCTGAACCGTGTATCAGGTTGGACCCACCAGTGTAAACTATCTAGACAAGAATTTGGACTTTCCATCTATCAAGTAGACCATACCAGAAGCAGCAACATGCCTGGAAAAATTTGCACCTTTTATATGAGCATCTATTCTTTTCATACATGTCTGGCCTAGCTCATATTTAAATGCCTTGATCTGTTGGCCGTATGATCATGTGCACGGTGGGTCCCACCAGATACACGGTGCAGATGCCCTGTGCATGTGTGATTTTGGCACGTGTCTTGCTATGGATGAACACGTGAGGGGAGCAAGCAAGGATCAGATTAGGTGCCGCCCCGGCCTCACCCGAGATTGTGCAGCCCTTACTGTGGGATACACCTTGATGCATGTATTTTATATCCACGCTGTCCATCCGTTTTGATAAATCATATCAGAGAATGAACCCAAAAATGAAGAAGATCTAAATCTGGTGGACAATATTAAAGGAAACAGTGGTGATTAAATGCCCTATCATTAAAAACTTCATAGGGCCCACCGTAGTATTTCGGTAATGTTTATTTTCCTTCCAACCTATTGATAATGCCAAAGAAACCTAAAGGGGAAAAAAATATCAGCTTGATCCAAAACTTTTGTAGGCCATTTATGATTAATGGCTACTGTTTTGTTATGGTATTGTCTACCTGAGAATTGGATCTGGCTGATTTTTGAGGTCAATTAAACAAATGATATAGAACAACGGATGTACGGCGTGGATATAGAATACATTAATTAAGGTGGGTCCCACGGTAAGGGCCACACCGGCATGGGTGGGGCCGGGGCGTCACCTAATACACCCCCGAGCAAGCCAGAGTATTGATAGTCAATAGGTCCAGGTCAATGCAAATACATCTACGTTGCTCACGAAAGTCCAGGTCATGTATTGAGATACGTTTCAAATAGTCCAAGTCAATGCAAAAGCATCTCCGTCGCTCACGCAAGTCCCAGGTCATGTATTGAGACACGTTTCAAATGGTCATTGGACAAAGAAAATGAAGGGCGATCACACATCAGACAAGCGTGTAGAAAATGGAAATGTTCGCTTCTCCTCGAGCTATTGCCTTTTCCTTAGGGAATGCTATTCGCAGGCGCACAAATGAACCAACATCATGAAAGCACCACAGCTGCATATGTCTAACACGTGTGAGATATCCAGACTATTCATCAGAGAGGCCCAATGGAAAAACACATATTAACCCGATTCAAAACTATGGCGTCCTCCACTTAAGTGAGGCCCGTAGAGTTAACTCCGCAAGCTAGCTTCTCTCCGTTTTTTTCTTTTCACATACTTTCGTTCACACACAGAAGGATAGAGCTGGGCACGAATCGACTGACTAGGCTCAATTACTCGTCCAGGTTGACCTGAATTAAATGGGTGAGTGGTCCAAACCGAGTAGGCTTCATCCAATCCAAACTCGAATCAAGTTGAGTTCAAATTACCCACCGACTCAACTCGAAACTCAATCCCTTAGACTCGACCTGGTCCAAAATCTAACTTGACTTTTTTTCTTTTTTTTCTGTTTTTTCTTTTTTTTTTTCAAAATGTATTCCTTTCATAAAATAACGTCCTGTACATTTGGGCACCCCAAAGCATAAAACAGGGGCCTATCATGAAAGAAATTAAAACTGCACAAACACAGCAAAACCTTTACAACGTCTTAATCGATCCAAGGCGAACCTTATCGAGGAAGATAGAACCTCTAACCTGGTGGGGAAGATCCGCAAGAGTGTCGAAGTAGGAAAAGGATTGAGAGCCGCTTCCACGCCGGGCCATAAAATCTGCCGGTGCGTTTCCTTCCCTCAAAACATGCACAAAGTTAATTCGACTCCGCAATGTCAGATGGTTGATCCTTAGGACCCAAGCTTTCCATTTCCACCCAAGCTTAACCCCTCCATTTAACATATCAATCACTTGCCTAGAATCTGATTCAATGATGATTTGGGTCATGCCCCTTTGAAGAGCAAAAAATAAGCCATCATGAACCGCACGTAATTCCGCAACTATGTTCGTTCCAACACCATAACCCATAGAAAAAGCAAAAATGAAATCGCCCGTCTCACCACGACCAATGCCACCCCCACCCGATCTGCCCGGATTTCCTCGAGCAGAACCATCAACATTTACTTTAATTCATCCCGGCGGAGGTCTCACCCACTTAACCAACAAGGCACAACCACCAAATTGAGCAACCGAATGAAGTTGAGCACACAGCTGCCAGTACTGTCTTCCCGTGGCAGCGCTGCGATCATCCACCGTTGAACCAGAGATGCGAGTCATCCACCACCTAATTTTACCTATCACTGAAGCCGAGGACACCACCGCCGAATAAAAAAGAGTTGCATTTCGAGCTTTCCAAAGCTCCCAAACAATGATACAAGGTGTAAGCATTTGAATTACACTTACCCTTGGCTTTGACGAGACCACCGCCCACCACTGCTGGAACCGAGCTTCAATCGACGAAGCTGGCATGACAGCAATCTGAAAATCCCTACCGAGCTTAAACCACACGTATACTAGGCTAACTTACTATCCACAAACAAGTGGAGGGCTGATTCCTGTGCATAGACCGAGGGGGCTTGAGCCCCTTGAAGGGCGCAACATACACATCTGGATGCTAGTTGGATGCCACGTGATTGAACGGCACAATCGACCGGACCGCCTTATGAAATACCTTCCAGACAAGAATCGACAGTTTGGGCGGAAGTTTGGCATGCCACACCCACTGAGACCAATTCCGACTTGGACGCGGGGTTCTACATAATAGCCGGGCAGATCTAACAGAGAAATCCCCGCTTGGAGTGTAAGGCCAGATTGGCGCGTCCAAGTCCCCTGCAATACAAAAACCAACCTGAAAAATATGATCAATTACCCGTTGGGGGAGGAGGAGCCAAGCAGAAGAAGGAGGGAGGGGGCCCACCGGACCAAGCACGTTAGACACTTGAAGATCAAGCAAACCGTCAAGGACCTCTTCTTGGACAATCTGAGAAAGCGGCCCGTCATGGACCTCTTCTTGGACAATCAGGGACCGTCAAGGACCTCTTCTTGGACAATCTGAAAATATGACTTGACTTGATTATGTGTGTGTGTGTATATATATGTGGAAATGGTTCTATGCAGTCGAGCTCATGGGAACTTCCCATGAGGTGAAGTTGTGTGGGCCCCACCGTGATGCATGTCAAACATCAACACCATGCATTTGATGGGTCCCTTTTAAATTATAAGATATCCCAAAAATCAGCCGTATATGGAACTTAGTTGGGCCATACCATCTAAAATCATATAAAGACAAGCCTAAAACATACAAAATCACTTGGTGGGGCACACCCAAAATTTGGATGTATCTAAAACTTGCTCTAACCCCTCATCCAAGTGGGACACACATAATGGATTAGCTGGATTTGTGAACCACACCTCGGTGGGACCAACAAATGATTATGAATGTTTTAATTGGAGGGTTACCCCTCTCAACTTTCGTAAGTGGTGTGGAACACAAAAGTCACGATTGACTTGATTTTTAAGCCCGAGGCATACCATAGAATGGTGCATCTGACTGATGGGGTAATTGTTTGACATGCATCACAATGTGGCCCACACAGCTCGACCTCATGGAAAGTTCCCATGAGCTCGACCGCATAGAACCATTTCCCACACACGCACAGACACACACACAAATATATATATATATATATATATATATATGGGAAAAGGTACTATGCGCTCCACCTCACCAGTCCGTCCCATGAGGTCGAACTGTGCGGGCCCCACCGTGATGCGTTTCGAACATCTACCCCATAAGTCAGTTGCACCATTCCATCGTGGGCCTAGGTCTCAAAAATCAAGTCAATCCGTGACTTTGTGGGCCACACCACATACAAAAGTGGAGAGGGGTCGTGCACCATTAAAACATTCATAACCATTTTTGAGGGCCCACTGAGATGTAGTTTGCAAATCCAGCCCATCCATTATGTGTGTCCCACTTGAATGAGAGTTCAGACCAAGTTTCAGGCGCATGAAAAACTCAGGTGGGCCCCACCAAGTGCTTTTATATGTTTTAACTGTGTCTTCACATAAATTTAGGTGGTATGGCCCACCTGAGTTCTGTATACGGCTAATTTTTGAGATATCCCATAATCTAACGGGGACCCATCAAATGCACGGTGTTGATGGTCGAAACGCATCACGGTGGGGCCCACACAGCTTGACCTCACGAGAGTTTATCGTTAGCTCGAGCGCATAGTACCTTTTCCCTATATATAATATATATATATATATAATATATATATATATATATGGAAAAGGTACTATGCGCTTGACCTCATGAGTCCGTCCCATGAGGTCGAGCTGTGTGGGCCCCACCGTGATGCGTTTCGAACATCTACCCCATCAGTCAGTTGCACCATTCCATCGTGGGCCTAGGTCTAAAAAATCAAGTCAATCCGTGACTTGTGTGGGCCACACCACATACAGAAGTAGAGAGGGGCCATGCACTATTAAAACATTCATAACCATTTTTGAGGGCCCACCGAGATGTGGTTTGCAAATCCAGCCCATCCATTATGTGTGTCCCACTTGAATGAGGGTTCAGACCAAGTTTCAGGCACATGCAAAACTCAGGGGCCCCACCAAGTGATTTTATATGTTTTAATGGTGTCTTCACATAATTTTAGATGGTATGGCCCACCCGAGTTCCGTATACGGCTGATTTTTGGGATATCCCATAATTTAAAGGGGACCCATCAAATGCATAGTGTTGATGGTCGACATGCATCACGGTGGGGCCCACACAGCTCGACCTCACGGAGGCTTATCGTCAGCTCGAGCACATTGTACCTTTTCTCTACCCTATCCATCGTACGTCCCGATCCAAAAAACTCATTCTCATCTGATACCCATCAGTGGCGCAACCCTCCTCTCTCTCTCTCTCTCTCTCTCTCTCTCTCTCTCTCTCTTTCTTCTACCGTTCGGCAGGTGGCAGCAAGTGGCCCATCAAGTGCTTGTCTAATTTTATTTTATTTTTAATGTTAAGAGGATGGACCACACACAGGAAATATGGAGATGGAACGAAGCAGGTTGTGTACTGAGTAAACTCTAGGAGGTCCACCATGATTTATGTATTGTATCCCCTCCGTCCATCCATTTTATCCCTTTGGTCCAACCCAATGACCCGATCCGAATTGGTGCCAACTCAATCCCACTTGGTATTTTTAACCAAGATGGACTCGGTTCGGATCAATCGGGCCAGCCCAAAGCCAGACTTGGATCAAGTCAGGCATGCTGGACTCTGTATCGAGTCGGATCAAGTTCAGGTCAGGCATTTTTCAAAACCAGATCGAGCCGGGTTGGACCTAACTCAATCAGACTCAACTCAATGCCCACCTCTACGGATGGGTTCTCAAATATATGATTTCAACGTTGAAACACACTTTTTACCGTTGAGCCATGGGTAGGGATCCACAACGTACTGGGTTACGCGGTACTGGCCAAAGAAAATGAAGTAGGCCTACCCATCTGACAAGCGTTTAGAAAATTGGACATGGACTAATGTCCCTCGGCTATATAGCCTTTACCCATGGAATGCTATTCGCAGCCGCACGAAATGAACGCACGTCGTGAAAACACCACAGTTGCATATGTCACAGACGTGTGAGATATTCAGACTGTTCATCAGGTACAGGCCCAAGGGTGAGTCAATCCAACCCCTAAAATTAATTTCACCTTCAAATCAATTGGACTACATCAAACGTTAAATATGAACCATTGGTTATCCTTTTTTCTAACTGTATGTTTTTCGTCAGCGTGTAGACAAATAGATTAGTGGACCTTCCACATCTTTTAACGGTGGATATTCTATATGGGGCAAGTATGATGACCTGTCCGGATCTTGGATGCATGTGTCAGAAGTGTATATGTGGATTCCCATCTCCCAATAGCATTTTAATTTTTCGAAAATAAATGAGCCATGAGTTTTTTCCAGTTGCAATTCCCACCCTTTACCCAACGTCTTTTCTAAACACTCCCAAGCTTTAGTTTTCAAAACTAAATCATTAGGTACGAACACACTATTTTGCAGACAAAAATACCCTTGCATTCATGGTGGCACCGTGATATCCATGGTGCCATCGTGGAACTCTCTCTTTTTCAAGGTGGAACCATGGATATCATGGTGCCATTGTCCAATACCTTAAAGGTGCTCTCACGCTATTCGACAGAGTATGGACCAAGCAGCTAATTGAGTCTCGTTAAATTTTATGTTTGTCTTGCTCGATTTCTTGTTTGCCTCCTAGCAGTTGATTGAGCCTTGTTAAATTTCATGTTTGCCTTGCTCAATTTCTTATTTGCCTCATTGAATTTCATATTTTCCCTACTCAATTTCTTTTGAGTTTTGTTGAATTTCATGTTTGCCTCGCTCAATTTCCTATTTTCCTTGTTGAATTTATTGTTTGCCTCACTCAATTTCCTTTGAGCCTCGTTGAATTTCATATTTGTCATGCTTAATTTCTTATTTTCCTCGTTGAGTTTCTTGTTCGCCTCGCTCAATTTCCTTTAACCTCGTTGAATTTCATGTTTGTCTCGTTCAATTTCCTGTTTTCCTCGTTCAATTTCATGTTTGCCTTGCTCAATTTCCTGTTTATCTCGCGCAATTTCATGTTTGCATTCCTTAATTTCCTTTGAGCCTAGTTGAATTTCTCATTTGCCTCACTCAATTTCCTATTTTTCTAGTTGAATTTCATGTTTGCCTCGCTCAATTTCCTTTGAGCCTTGTTGAATTTCATGTTAGCTTCGCTAAATTTTATGTTTGCCTCGTTCAATTTCCCTTGAGGCTCATTGAATTTCATATTTGTCTTGCTCAATTTCCTTTGAGGATCTATGAATTTCATGTTAAGCTCGTTAAATTTCTTATTAGGCTCGCTCAATTTCATGTTAAAATCGTTGAATTTCATGTTAGGCTTATTCAATTTCATATTAGGCCCGCTCAATTATCCATAGTTGTATGTATTTTTCACTATAAAAGTAATGGCTACAGTTTAAATCCGTAGCCATAGAACTAATGGCTACTAATCTAATGAAGCAATGGCTACGCCATAAATGGCTCCGGTTATAATCCGTAGCCATAGGTATTTAGCTATGGCCTTTGGCCCCTTTTCTGGTATTGGACGGTATCACTATGATATCTATGGTGCCACCATGGACAAGACAGAGTTCCATGGTGCCACCATGCAATGCAAGAGTATTTTCAAATATGTCTCATAAAGTAAGGGTATGTTCATCTTCAAATAGCGTGTGTGTACATAATCGGTTTAGTCTGGGAAGTAAAGTTTGGGAGCGTTTGCAAAAGCTATTGGGTAAAAGGTGGGGTTTACAGTGGTAAAAAACTCATGAACCATACCGTGCACGGCAAGTCTACAAGTGGATTCGTTATGCGCATCTTTGGAAGACGCAGATCCGCTGATTTGGTCACACATAGTTAAGAGGAGGGGAAAATGCAAAAATCAGGTTGATGGAAAGCTTTTGTGGCCATTTAGAAGTTTTGAATAATACGTGCACCACTATTTCCAATGGTGTCATTCACCTGCGATTTGGATATGACTTATTTTTGTGCTATATATGCCATAAAATGATATGGAAAAACATATGAATAGAGGGGATGAAACACATATCAATAGCAACTTATTTTTGTGCTATATATGCGATGAAATGATATGGAAAAACATATGAATAGAGGCGATAAAACACATATCAATAGCAGGGCTCATAGAGCACCACCGACCTCTAATGAGCCGCTATTGGCAGCATCAATATGAAATTTAAAACCAAAGCTGGCTAGTTTTACACAAAGCTGGAGAGGAAATATATGCCCCTATGCATAAATGTAATATTATCCTATATACATCATGACCAACTTTTGAACATTCTTACCCTACAGTTAATACATATGTGTTTGGCTCACTGGCTCACTATATTAGATGGGATTAGGTGGGATGGAACTGCATTTGGTCCTGTGTAAATTTCATCCAGTATTTAGGGCGTGTTTGATTTTCTAAACTATCGGTAAATACAGTGCAAATGGGTAATGATTATTTCCTTTGGTAATTGCGTCATTTTTACCGTTGCTTGATTTGACGCTTACTTTTTTTAAGCTCTAAAATCAAGGACATGGCGAAATATATTTGGGGCCTATGTGGCTTATCTACACCATCCATTTGTTATGCCAGCTGAATTTAAGGCTTGACAGAAAAAAAAATGAGGCTAATACAAAGCTCAAGTGACCACACCACATGATTTAGAGAATCGAATATTTACTATTGAAAACTTATCAATGCCACTATTTCTTTTATTATGGGCCACTTGAGTATTGAATCAACCTCATTTTTTGGCTCATGCCTCAAAATGTTACGCTAAAATGGATGGATGGCACGGATATATGATCATATATACCAGGCTGGAGCCCAAAAATTTAAACCAGTCTTTTTTACTCGGTTTTCGAAACTGAAATGTAAGTGCATTTTCAAATGGGATGGAGTAATAATAAATACTAATTCACATGGAATTTACATGGGGTTTGGAAAATCAAACGGGCTTTTATAAAGAAAGGGAATTACTAGGATTAGATTAAATGAAATTGCATTTGGTCCCTATTGGATTACGAGTACTATAGTATTTACTTCCTAACTTTACTATTTTAAGTTTTTTTAAAAGGTTTGTTGATATTTATAAGTTCTGTAGGTCCTGCTATGATGTATGAGTTATATCCACACCATCCACATAATTTTCGATATCATTTTAGGGCATGGGCCCAAAAATCAGGCAGATCGAAAGCTCAAGTGGACCTCACCATAGAAAATAGTGGAGATTGAACGCCTACCATTGAAAACTTCTTGAGGGCTACTAAAGTTTTGTTTCAAGCTGATATTTGTGTTTTCCCTTCATTCAAAATAGCTTGACCTTATGAACAAGTTGGATGGCTAATAAACATCACGGTGGACCCTATAAAGATTTCAACAGTGGGCATCATTGTCCCCACTACTTTCTATGTTGTGGTATACGTGAGCTTTAGATCTGCCTCACTTTTTTGCACATGCCATAAACTAATGAAGGATATATATATATATATATATATATATATATATATATATATATATATATATATATATATATATATATAATGTTATTTTCAATGGTTCCAAATGATGATTGGTATACCTATTCAATGGTCAATAAATTAACCATTGAATGCCACTATGACACAAAAACACCATGTAGTTATTTTTGTCCCATGATACCCCATGATAATTGGGGACAATCCCTGTCACATGCAATGATTATAATTTTTTCTTTTTTAATCCCATACCACCTAATCTTGTCTAATACAACGCGCCAAACACAAGGTAGAAAGCTTTGAATATTTCTGACCTATTTGGAACACGGGATTAGGGAAAATGGATTGTGTGTTGCTTCACACACAACCAACATCCATTGTGTTTTGATGTCTCTAAGAGCCTGTTTAAGAGCATGGAATTGGAACCCCTTGGATTTATAACCCCATGAATTTAAAACCCCCTCGATTTGAAATTTCCTATTGCGTTTGTCGATTTAGAATAAACTTTAACCCAATAGTAGCTATGCATAATATATTTATAGGGGTTTGAATTTAATTAATAAATCAGTTTTAATATTTCTAATTAGTGAACGTATGTAATGTTTGACACAATGGTTGTAATAAGCCTGTTTAAATATATACTTTGCTCGAAAATGATGAAATTCCAAGTCTCGGATGGGCCATAGGCACAAGATGATCACATCCAAGCGACTAACCAATAATTTTTAACTATCGATTTACATAGATAATGTTTGGGCGGCATTGATCATCCTATTAAAGTAATCTAATTGCTTTGGGCTATCATCCATGGGCCATGTGCCCAATAGATTAATAGTCTAGTGACACACATGTTATACACTCAACTAACTATTTGAAGGATTTTAGATATTATCCAAGCTTTTACAGTGCATTTGAAACCCTCACTTACTTTATTTATGGTGCCAAACATACCAAGGGATTTGAAATTGTCAAACGGCTCTTCAATTTTATACACCCACCATGACATATTTATTATATCCAAACCACCCATCCATTTTTTTGAGATAGTTTTAGGGTATTATCCCAAAAAATTAGGCAAATCCAAAGTTCAAATGCACCACCCACAACACAAAAAAGCAGTGGGGATTAAACGTATACCATTGAAAACTCGCTGGGGCCACAAAAGTTTTGGATCAAGCTGATATTTATTGTTTCCTTTCGTCCATGTATGTGTGACCTTATGAACAGTTTGGATGAAAAATAAAGATCATGGTGGGCCCAAGGAAGGTTTCAACTATTGGCATCATTGTCCCCAATACTTTACATGGTATAGTCGACTTGAGGTATGGATATTAAAAATACATTATGGTGGCCCACAGAACTTGGTGACCTCAACCCATCACTGAGGTTGCACAATCCACTTCTTGGAGATTAGGTGGGATAGAATTGCATTCAGTTAAATTTCATGCGACATTTGGAAACTAGAGAAATGATTGGATTAATCTAGGTATCATATCATCCACTCCCAACAGAAGATACAACAGGATATTAGGTGGATTAGAAGATACAACATGATTTCTGATAGATTTTGAAATCCATTACATTGTAGCCTCATGTTCATGCATGTATTTTATCTAGGTTGCCCACCCACATGCTCTGTTTACTCCTGACAATTGAGCTGCATATGCATATAGCTGTTTGAATCAAATATTAGCTTGACCCAAAACTTCTGCGGCCTCCAAAAAGTTTTCAATGGTAAATGTTCAATTCACATAATTTCTCATGTGGTGGTCTACTTGAGCTTTACATATGCTTAAATTGTAGGCTCATGCGGAAAATTTTTACACGGCATCGATGAGACATATGCATCATGGTGGGCGCACAGAGTTTACTCAATTATAGCGTACTAAGTTACTCGATAGGCAATCCCATCTGCGTCTAAGTCAGCCTAAACACAAGCATTTCACACAAGGTGTGCCATAATGGCTGTTACGTACTGGTAACGATGGCAACCATTACGCATTGTAGGGCTGATTTAGGTTTATTATTATTATTTATTATTTACGAGAAGAATAGAAGAGAAGAAGATGACCGCAATAACCCCGTATGGTAATGGCAACAGTGGTAGTTGTTATGTCCACCGCTACCATTAGAGATTAACCATGATTCCACAGGTATTTGTGAGTCTTTTCACTCACTTCCAATGGCAATTGTAGAGCATTTATCAACCACCCTACTAGCAATGATGCTGATGATTGTCTTTAAAAATAAACACAAACAGTTGCGGGAGTTTTCCCAGGGTTGAAATCTTAGAGAATATAAAAATAGATTCTTGAAGCTACGCATTTTAACATATACTTGTCCGCATACTATTTTTTTGAGCGGGCGGTTGGGAACCACTGCCCTAAACAATTTCCACCTTCAACATTCTAAAACCTGATAGAGTATGCAGTTTCATCTCATCTGTATGGTCACCTCAGTTCAATGTTAGAGATGGTTACACCATTGATAAAACATGGTTTGTCACCTTCTGATAGTTGATTTGAATCAATGACTACTCTCCCCACAAAAAATCCGAGCTGCATGGGTAGGGATAGTGCCATTGAGTCACTTTTCATCATAACAACTACAGATGACATGGTGGGGCGCCTCGCCGCAACTTCTTGATCGAACACACAATCTATTCTTTTGAACGGGCGGTCAGGAACCACTGCCGAAGACATTGCCACCTTAGTCATATTGAAACACGATAGAGCATCCAGTTTGATCCGGCCCATTTGTGTCGTCACCTCGGTTCAATATTAGAGATGGTAACTCCATTGGTAGAACATGGTTTGACACCTCCTGATAGTTGATTCGAATCAATGACAGCTCTTCCCCCAAAAAATCCGGGCTGTGTGGGTTGGGGTAGTGTCATTGGGTCACTTTTCAGCATAACAACTACAGATGACATGGTGGGCCGGTTCGCCGCATTTTCTTGAACGCACAATAGCCCAATATGGATGCATCTCAGCACATCTTCAGTGGGACATGCCTCTGTGATCAATGGATCGATCAATTCCAAGCACTTTCCTTCGCACCATAGTCTCCATGCCTGTAATTTTACATTTCACGGAATACCAATTAAAATAGCTTAACAGCAAAACAACTACTAGAAGAGATTACTAGAGTTCAGGCTGGCAATGGGCCAAGCTAGATTCCAGGCTAGGCCTGTCTGTGCGGTCCATTTATAGTTGTTACACAGAAGACAAAGCCTTATTAGGAAGCTTGCTGAGGTTGGGTCTGTATTGCATATCTGATTATAAAAATGGGCCATCTGAGGCCTGCCACCTGACCCACCTGAGCACAAACTCAGTTCATTCTGCAAAGAATTAGAAGCCAAGAAAGAAAAGGTGAAGGGGGAATGGATTTAGGTATTTTCTTTGGTCGGCCAAGAGAAATAACTATAGGATTACATAAGCGAGGAGGCTCTGGGCATCTCCGGGGAAATGAAGATAAGTGTTCTTTTTCCCACTTACAATCTCTAGCAGCAAGACGCCGAAGCTAAACACATCAGACTTCACTGAAAACAACCCTGCCATTGCATACTCAGGAGCCATGTATCCACTGTATTCCATCAAAGTAGCACAACAAAATTAGAGGTCTAACATGTATAAGTGCGCATCAATCCTTTTATTCTCTCTTCCTTCTAAACTAATGTGGATATACTTGAACAAGAAAAAAAAACAGAAAGAAATTCCATTTTCTGGCCATGAAAAGAAAGGAAATATTTTCACTTACTAAGTTCCGACGACTCTTTTAGTACTCCCTTGACTTTGGTTTCCTCCAAAAATCCTCGCCATGCCAAAATCTGAAATTTTTGGATTCATTTCATGATCTAACAGAACATTGCTAGGTTTTAAGTCTCTATGTATGATTCTGAGGCGAGAGTCCTCGTGAAGATAAAGAAGGCCCCGTGCAATTCCACCAACAATTTGAATACGTTTTTCCCAGTTGAGTTGAGCACGCTTGTTTGAATCTGGCAGGTAAGATGATAAAATAAGGCGTTTGTACATGCCCAGTGACAATAAGGGTTACTTTTATATGCCCCATTTGTTTTGGATTACTACAAATAACTAGCCTTAGTTCCAAAGATTCACTACATGTTAGCAGTATTATCTTTTAGATGTGTGACCCACCATAGCGTGTGTATGGGATCCAACTCATTCAGCGTGGTTGCTGCACGAAAAAATAAGTCTAATGCAATCACTAGTTGGACTACACTGAATTTGAAGGTTTTCAGGTGGTTTTCGTTATTTTCATTGGTGTGGTGCACCTAATGACTGATTTGATGTAATCTTTCAAAAATCCAATTGAATGGTGAAGTGACACTGCTGGACAGGTTAGATGCCATTTGGGTCCTTACTCTTACTCCAGTGGTAGACTCTTATGAGTTTCAACACCTGGTTGAGGGTTCGAGTACCTATAGGTGGTGAAATCCCACTACGGCGTGAACGTGTGGTGGTGTGTGCGTGTTTAAAAAAAAAAAAAAAAAAAAAAAAAGAAGAAGAAGAGGCTAGATGCCATTTCTTCCTAATAGTGGATGCCACTGCCATGCATCTCAAACAGAGGAGAGGTGTTTGTAGTAATCCAAAACAGAGCAGAGGTAAGTATAAGCACTACATAACAGACGACATATAACTGCAGTACAGTTGTAAATGATACCTAAATAACTGCCCTGCTCCCCAATGCCCTGGCCGTGTCCAGGTCCTAGCCCTAATAGGACTAAAAAGTCCCTGGGGCTTAGGGCTTAGGCCAGATATAACGAAAAGAGTTAAATTATCAAATTTTGAAATGGTCTAAACTAACATTTATTTATTTTTTATTATTTGCATCCTCCATCCACGATCATGATTTTCATCTTCATCATCCATCAATTATGAATGCCTGGTGTAGATGGTTTGGATCATTGAAACCACCCTAATTCCAATGTATGGAATGGGAGTTGCTAGCAGTGCCCTTTAATTAACCACTCATTACATATAATGGTGGCCTACTTGATGATGGGATTGGGCAATTCACAGCAGGAAGCAGCCCTAGACTACAAGCCCGGGCCCATTGCCCTCCCTACAAATAGTTATGGGGAGAGAGAGAGAGAGAGAGAGAGAGAGAGAGAGATCCAAACCAAAGAGAAAGACATCAAGGCTGGTGTTGGGTAAGTATTCGTAGATGAGCAGCTTCTCCACTCCGTCAATGCAGCAAAACAGAAGCCTCACAAGATTTCTATGTTGAAGTTTTGCAATCAATCTAACTTCATTCTTCAACTCCTCCAGGCCTTGTCCAGAGCTTCTTGAAAGCCTTTTTACCGCTATTTCCTTGCCATCAGGTAACACGCCCTGTTCAAATTTTCATGTAACAATTCCTCGTTAGGGAAGTTAGACTGTCCACCAATGATGGTATTAACCAGTCCTTCCAAGTTAGGTTGAAATTTTTATTACCTTGTAAACAAGGCCAAATCCACCTTGTCCAAGTTTATTTGCCTCCGAAAAACTATTGGTGGCAAGTAGTATGGTTGCCAAATCAATCCACGGCAATTCATGACTGTCTACCTGACTTTCTCTATCCATCTGTGCATGTGTGGTATTTGGAGGGCCCAAATCATCCAACAAAGCTCCTTGCCAATGTCCCTGCATTGCTGGAAACAACAGCAACTATCATTGCGAGGTTGATTGCGAAAAGACTGTTCTTCTATTATAAGAACTAGGAAATGCGATCCTTTGGTACCAATATTCCCAAGTATTCCTAAAATTAGATCTTTTTAGTAAAAAGAATAAAAGAAAATATTTTTTAATATTCTTGGATACCATCATCCCCATGGTTATAGATAACTGCCAGGAATCTAATTAGTCCCTGTTTGTTAGACGCCTAAAAAATGAGTTGATCTCATTTTAGCTAACAGTAATTATATATTAGAGATCTTGATTTCTAATGCATAATTACTGTTATGATGTAGTCATTATGCATTAGAGATCAAGATCTTTAATAGATAATTATTGTTAATTAAAATGAGATTAAATCATTTTTAGGCGTCTATCAAATAAGTCCTAAGAATTTCCAGGATTTTGTGATTCTCGGGTAGAAGTTTACCTCGTTGTGGTCTCTTCCTGCCCCATTTACAGTGGTATAAGCATGAACCCAAGATGGCCACCCCTATAAACGCTGTCACGCTGGCGAGGATCGCAGTTTTTGTTGCTTTCCTATCGTCCCCTGTTTTAACAGTGAATTCTTTCCATTTCAGTAGCAATTCTACAACCAGTAAGCTCTGCATATAAACTGCATATAAACATACACTTCCAAGTTTTCCTAGGAAACCCTTTATCAGACATAAAATCTAACCATTCCCTATGAAATACTATGCCAACTCTAACATCATCCGAAAAACATAAACACGAAGGAATGAACTCCCCATCAACCATACAGGCCTTAAAAGTAAAATCATCTCAAAGAACCTCAACTTCCAAGTATTTTTCCCTTCAAATCTGTAAGATTTTAAATCTATTTTTAAGATCTCGAGCTTTATGGGATTCCAAATGGTTGGCTGTTTTTATGATGTGATGATGTGATTATGATAATGGTGATAGTGATGGTTCATTTGAGAGCATGGAAATGAATTTCTGGATTTGGAATCTTGTATTTGTAGTTCTATTTGGTAACTTGGATTTTCATAATTCTGAATTTTAAAAAAGTGCCTTTAACTGCTAGGGTTTTGACTCTTGAATTTGTAGAATTATTTTGATATATCCACAAGATTATAAATGTGATGAATCAAATGCTCTCAAATATTCTAAACATGATATACATGTGCAACATAAGGAGATCATTATATTGAGCTCATTGTAAGATCGGCTTGGCCCAAAATTAAGGCAGTTCCAAGCTATTGTTGGCCTATAAAAGTGGGCTCAATTATTCTATATTTGAAACTAAATCCTATATCTCTTGTTGCATGATTGTCAATTTTTCTATGATATGGCCCGTAATGATTACGTGGGATTGAATTTTGTAACATCCCATTATTATGATGTGAATGTAGGGGAACATGCAATGGTGTGAATGAATATGAATGCCTTAAGAAAGGAGATGGTATTTATGGTGCTTGGAGATGACTCTAAGATCTTATATTTTAAACCACCGCTGAATTAAAATCAAGGATTTTTCAAGGGTGATAAACAATTCCACTTTTTTAAATCCTAGATTTGGTTTTCCTTTTTTTTTTTTTTTTTTTTAAATTTTATTTATTTATTTATTTTTATTTTTTTTACAATTGAAACTTTCCTAAGGCCACCAAAGATTTGTATTAGGCTATGATTTGGATTTCCTTTAAAAAAAATAATAATAATAATAACTGTCTGATTTTATATTCATCTAGATTGATATTACAGATGTTTAATCATATCGTAATTTCGGGTAGGCCCACCGACAAAAAGTTGCAGGCCCACTTATCGTAAAAGCTAACACAAATTATGCTTCCCGCGGGCTGCTTAACCCAACTCTATCCCACAATAACAGCCCACAAATGGAAGAGGGAAGCTCTCCCAGCGATCGGTAATGCCGATTCACTAGGCCATCACTCTCCAGCCGTGCTAGACGATCCACAACAGAGTTGGCCTTCCTAGGGGTGTGTGTGATGCAGACCTCCATTCTGCTCCTAAAAGACTATTTTTCTAACCGCCCAATACCACATAGACCATGAGCATATGGATTGTTTAGAGAGGACAGATACCACTGAATATGAGTCACTCTCCACCACCACCTTGGTGATCAATCCCAACCCCATGCACTGAGATAGGCCATCAAGGATTGCCCTTATCTTTACCCTTGTGTTGGAGTCGAAGCCATACCCAACGGAGAAAGCAAAAGGGAAATCACCCAAGCCTATCGATGACCAATCTACGTTCATCTTTACCCATCTGTGAATAGGTCTAGTCCACTTGAGGACTCAAAGTTTCAGCATATTGGGCACTTGTCCTTCGATCCCCAAAGCTCTAAGAGTTATTTCCATTGATAGCCTTGGAGCCTTGAATAGAGGCAAGGGGGGACTGATTAGGCTAATCTAGCGATGGATGTTTGAGATTACCTCGAGAGAGTGAATCTCGGTTCTTTCGAAGCGGGTGATGTTTCTTGCCTTCCACCGTTCCCATAAGATGAAAATGGGTATGACGCCCTTCAAGAGGATGAATCTACCCGAGGTTGTAGATGTAGCCCACCATGAGTTGGCCCTTCCAACCGTCGTTGCAGGAATAGGCCCTCGTATGTTGAAGAGTTGCCTATAGCACCCTGACACCTGCATTGCCATGTCACCCAAGGAAAATAGGTGGTCAATCGTCTTAATCTGGGGTGAAGATTCGGGAGAGCAACACGTACATTTAGATACGATACAGACCCCTTTGTTTTGAATTATAGAATCCATCGGAACTTCCCTATGGATGATCTCCCATGTGAGGGAGAGTTTCAGTGGGAGTTTTGCGTGCCATACCCATTTCGACCAAGCTTTCTTATCGCCCTGAGATCTAATACTCTGCCAAGCTAACACCACGGTTAGTTTGCCTGGGATGGAGTCTGTCCAGATGCACTTATCATCCGCAATGGAGGTATAGATCCCCTCGTCTGATATATGATCGAGGACTATCTAAGGGAGGATTGATTTGGTTTTCCTTTAATCCTGTTGTAGCTCACCTTATGAACATTTTAGATTTCATATAAACTGTCACATGGATGAACGTGATGAGGATAACTACTCCGAATCTATGGAGCTTCTCTAGACTCCTCACAGAGACTTCTCGAATCCACGAGGAACGAAAGAAAAAAATAGAAATAAATTCTAAAAAATTTGAAATTGATTAATTAATAATTGATAATTCTCTAATGTGTCTCCTTACACCATTAATAAAGAAAAAAATAAACTAAAATTCGTAATTACTAAAAATAACAAAATTTTAACTCTAATAAAAATCCTAATTCTAATAAAGCTCTTCTTAATTTCTAAAAATAAAAATTCCAAATAAACTTTCTCTAGAAGAGTCCTAGTATAACTAAAAGTTATTTTTAAAAAGGAAGAAAGTCTAAAACTCTAAAAATAGAAAAATAAAAAATAAAAAATTGGAATTACTAAAAATAGTAAAATTTTCTTAAAAATTCGTTTATGAGCTGAAAGCGCATGTTTTCTGACGAAACGGATAAATGTGACCCACCTTGTAGGTCAATTCACCTCGGATGGTCCGTTTCAGTAAAGATTGATAGGTTGTGCACCCTGTAACGATACCCGGATCAAAAGTTATGGTCAATTTACGGTCCATCTTCTTTTGGCCCAACCATGCTAGGAACGTATCTGTGACACGTTCTACATCAAACCCCTCCACTTGAAAAAAAAAAAAAAAACTCATCCTCGAGTTACGTAGGAGACCTGACACATAAGTTTGAGATAACTTCTGACACCGATGTTCATTAGCCATTTTTTTGTACTTGGCATTAAGCTCTTGAGTTGACACAATACATGTACTCATGCTTTCCTTGACTTGACTAATATCGATCGGTTCCTTTACATCTGCCTTCTAGATCTCATATTTTTTCTGATAATGTGGGCAATTAGGCGGACTTGCCCTTGAGACGGGATCAACGTGATTTTGTATATCTAGTATAGGAGGTAATTTATTAGGGAGTTTATCGAGCACAATCCTCTTCAACTCCTACGATACTGGTTCCAAATCCTCTAGGATATTCACAGGCTTCGCATATTTTTTCTTTTCAACTAATGGATATATATTTTTCGTTTCCTCATATTGTTTAACAAAGGTCTGTTCAGTGATGAGATATTGTCCCTCCACTTTAGAAGTCTTCGGTTGGTTCTCCATTCCTATAGAGGTCACATGTTCACCAATGATGAATCCTGTGGTCTGTTGCAGCTCCGTTTTGATGAAGTCGTTTCTCGTGGACCAATAATAAGATTTTTCTGCATAATAATTTTGATCATTATTTAATAATAATTTTGGTTTTGTTGGAATAATACCTGATCGTAATCTTGAGGGAGGAATCGCATGCACAATAACTTCTTCATCCGCAACCACGTGCGGATTGACGCCTTCATCTGTCTCGCCCGCTCGAGTTGAAGTTGTTCCCACCAATTTGAAGCTTTGCCGGTCAACTTGTATGCCACGAGTTTAACTTTCTTTTCTTCTACGATGTTCATGTAGTCGAAGAAACGTTCGACTTCAAGTAACCAATCGAGGAAGTCCTTCAAGTAGAGTTGGTCATTAAAATTAGGAAGATCGACTTTTATCTTGAATTCTTGAACCATCCTGTGGTTCATTGATAGCATCGCCCTATGATCAGTATAATTACGAATTCCACCAATTGCTGGTGGTGGATCATCACCATGAACACGGAGTTGCCTTAGGTTTTTCTTCAAGAGATCCGCTATGCGATCGATGGAAGCCTGCAGCCCTTGCATGTCTTGCTGATTCTCTCGTTGCGCTACTTCGAAAGTTGCCGCTATTAAAGGTAAATTCCTTGGAGCACCGCCTATGGGATTGTTGCCCGACCCGTCGTTAGAAGTCATCGATCCGATGAGAAACCTCACTTTGATACCAATTGACACAGGGATGAACGTGATGAGGATAACTATTCCAAATCCACGGAGCTTCTCTGGACTCCTCCCAGAGACTTCTCGAATCCACGAGGAACGAAGCAGAAAATATAAATAAATTCTAAAAAATTTGAAATTGATTAATTTATAATCGATCATTCTCTAATGTGTCTCCTTACACCATTAATAAAGAAAAAAATAAACTAAAATTCGTAATTACCAAAAATAACAAAATTCTAACTCTAATAAAAATCCTAATTCTAATAAAACTCTTCCTAATTTCTAAAAATAAAAATTCTAAATAAAATTTCTCTAGAAGAGTCCTAGTATAGCTAAAAGTTATTTCTAAAAAGGAAGAAAATCTAAAACTCTAAAAATAGAAAAAAAAAATTAAAAAATTGGAATTACTAAAAATAGTAAAATTTTCCTAAAAATTCGTTTTTGAGCTAAAATTGGGCGTTTTCTGACGAAACAGACAGATGCGACCTACTTTGTAGGTCGGTTCACCTCAGATGGCCCGTTTCAGTAAAGATTGATAGGTTGTGCACCCTGTAACGATGCCCCGATCAAAAGTTATGGTCAATTTACAGTCCATCTTCTTTTGGCCCAACCATGCTAGGAACGTATCTATGACACGTTCTACATCATAAACAATGCAATAGGCTTAAGAAGGATTCAATAATGGGCCCCTATCCCCACTATTCCATGGTTGGATAAGCTTGATTTAACATGATATGGTGCAACTAATGGATGTATGTCACACACACGCACATGGTGAGTCCCAGTGTTATTTTTTTGTTGCATGCGCTCTCTGATGAGGTATTGCATAGCATTTTGTTTCAAGCATGCATAATGCATTGTTAATATGATGTAATACAATGCAAAAGGAGGCTGCCTCAAAAACCTTTTACATTAGAGAATGCTGGACTCTCTTTTTTTCTTTCGAAGAAGACGCTTTTCATTTCATCCAAAACAGAGTACAAACCATATGCAGTATTTCAAATCATGATTTGAATGCTGGACTTTCAAATCAATGACCAACAAAGCAATGGACAAAAGAAATAGTCCATATTTAATGGAATGTGGTAAATTATGAAAGTATTAAAGTATTTGTGTAGGAGAGATTCATCATTCTGTATCATATATTGATGGTAAAGCATTGCGTGTAAATGGTTTGGAATACCTAATGCACCTCTAATCAATTCGATTAGTCGGCTACAAAAATCTTCTATAGAATGGACTAGATATGAGAAGAATATTTGAAAAGCCAACAGTTTTAGATTTATTTATATACATTTTAAAATAGAAAACATTTTGGATATGCAAAGGATCCGAGATCTACAAGGAAACCTAGCGAGGGTTTTACCGCCTTGACAAGCTATAAAGGAGCAATCAAAGAAGAGCTCGACGCCCTATGCTAAATACATTTATCGATTTTTTTTTCAATTTCTCTCTCATTTATCGTATCATAGCTTAGCCTAATTCTACCATATATTACTACTGCATAGAGGCTCCTACTACAGTATCATAAGAGTATATTAACTATATGCAACCTTAAGTTGCTAAATCATGATAAACTAAGTTCTGATTTAGCTAATTATACCAATCCAGTCACATTCTATTGATTAATCCCTTCGATTGTCTGTTCCGATAAATGAATCATGTATTTATCTGTCATTTACTTTTTTTTTTTTTTTATCGTTTAATACTTTTTCGATTGTAATAGGTCATATATTTAAATATTAATCAAATCAATACTATTTAGCATTCTTTTATTTATATGTTCGTTTATGTTCCTTTGAGAAATATCAACCTAAAGTACTGGTGAAAGAATAAATACTTAAGTTCATAAAGCAAAAAGAATTCATACGGAAAGCTATAACCCTTACTCTTTCACGAATCACGTGATCGTTGATAATAACGAGTGATTGAGAGGATAGCTAAAACACTACGTCTAATCTCTAATCAATCTTTAATTAACAATATTACACTCATCCTAGCTAAAACACATTGCATATTGCCCTACGTTCGTATGGTGTATGTGCCATCCATTACGTTGCATATGGTGTATGTGCCATCCATTTCATTGGCTAGTCCATGCAGCTTGCATGACATCTAAATCCCACAAAATCTCCCATGAATGTAGGATGGCCCATGGCAAAACAGACGTAAATTATCACATTGAGAGCCCATGTGATCGAGCGACGGGTTGGATGGCACTCGCGCATGGGAAAAGTGGTGCATGCGCGAGAGATATGAACCACGAGCACGGCACCTTCGGGATGGCCAGGCTTAAAAGTCAGGCAGGCCTACTTGTCTGGTTTGACACGCATCTATGTTCAAATGCGACTTCTGGTTGTAGTGACCCTACAGTACCGAGTTCGGTGCTGCATGGCCCCACCATAATGCACCTGTTTTATCCCACCGTCCAGCCATTTTTCCAGCTCATTTGAAATTATGAGCTCAAAAATGAGTCAGATCCAAATCTCAGTTGAACTACACCACAGAAATTTGTGGTGATTGAACTTCTGCCATACAAATTTCATAAGCCCCGTTGTAATGTTTGTTTGCCATCCAACCCAGGAAAATTCAAACAGAATAGGGATCCTCTGTTTGCGTCAAGCAGCCAAATTATGGTTGTTGCAATCTAATTGGACCGTGTGATTGTGTAATTGATTGAGATGGACCAATCTCTGTTCGGCAAACGACCGAAAAAAAAGCAGGAAAGTCGTGCTTTTGGCGAACAGAGGATCCGGACTCCTTCAAATATCATCTTCACGCAAAACTTCTGACCCCCAAGAAGTTTTTAAAGGTGGGTGTTCAATGACAACATTATCACGTGTGGTGTGGTTCACCTGAGATTTGGATCTGCCTCGTTTAGAATCTGGAACCTAAAATGATCCGGAAAAATAGATAGACGGCATGGATAAAACACATACATCATGAACGAGCCGACGGAGCACTGACCAGCTACGATCTCGGCACCGGAGTTGTCACTACAGAATCCCAATTCTCATCATAGGGAATATTCCAATCTTTCGAACCGTCTGTTTCTCTCACCAGCTGTGTGGGGTGGGTGAGCTGATCCCAAATGGTGGGGGTCCGCCCGACGCACGGCGGTGAAAGCAACCATTCATCTAGCAAGTAGAAGAGAAGAAAAGGTACACGTACCGTCTCCCTGTGGAGGTGGGAGAGCTAGAACTGGGGTTTCTGGTGGTGACGGCACCGGCGTCGAGGGTCTGTCGGAGAAAGGATACACCTCAAATCTTATCCTGCAACTACCGGTGTAGATAGCTCCTCCTGATTTTCCGGCACAACAGCTCGGGATAAGGTTGACTGAAGATTGCAGACAGGTGAAGCAGGCAGTTGCCATTAACTCAGTAGAGCACTCTGCTAGTCCGTATATATTCTGCGAGCTGGTAACCTGAATCTCTCCAGCGGCGTATGTGGAAGGACCGGAAGCAACAGCAGCTGTGAGATTCGTCATCAATGTCAGCAATTGCTTATTGAAAGCTATCGGGTCTGTTACGTTCGTTACATTTCGAAGCGTATACTCGATTCCATTTGTAACCTGGGAGCTCAAGTTCCGTTCTGAATAACGCAGGAGACAGTCGTTGTTACGAATGACTGAATTCGTTTGATTTGGGCAGTGATGCTTCATTTCCTTTTTTGCTTCGCCTATGCAACTCGTGCAACTTTCACGTGTATAAGGTAAGAAGCATATGACGAGACCGTAGACCCGGTCGGGGTCATCACCTGACGTCGTATTGTATGAGTGATGGGCAGTACGATTGAGAGGCAGAGTAAGGAGGAGGTTATTGATATTCTCCTCGAATCGGCTTCCTGAAGTATAATTCCGAGAGTTCACACAGAAGCTGATGATGGGATCCTGAGCGCTGATTGACGTTATGAAGAGGAATAGCAAGAAAGTAAATTGGAGTAAATTGATGTCTTCTGATACAAGAAGATGACGCGTCATTTCTGTAACTAAAAAGACGAATCCCTTAGTTCCTAACCAGGGATTCGTTATAAGAGAGAAAAACAAGAGATATTTCTTACATCCCCATCGACAGTAACACCTATCGCTTCTAGACCATTTGGATTAGCAGCCGTGAACTAGATTCAACGCTGATGTGCTGACCTACCCTGTTTCAATTAGTCTTGAGATAGACGTAATCCGTACCATATATGGAATTAGATTACTTGGTGATCCGGTCACCGAAGGATGAGCAGAAATATCCTTGATGACCCTGCAAGGCTGGATAGGATTTGATTGAGCTGCGTGTAGCTGTCAAAGATGGGTGAATGTGTTTGAAAGTTGTTCCGTCAACTACGTATTAGAGCCTCTTCTCTTATAGCGGCAACTTATCTAAATCAAGATTTTCCATTGACCCAACGTAGTAGGATTTGATTGGGACATGTCCTAATGAATATGACAAGTAGAATATGACAACTTTGCTTCACAATCAGTTCTGGGGTGTGTTATAACTTTAAAAATTCAAAAGATAAAAAATATTTTCTAATTAAAGTTAAGAGTATTTTAGGAATTTCAAATTGTTTGTTTTTTTATTTCACGTGCAAAAGTCATCCATCAACTATGCATTTTACCCGTTAAAAAAAAAAAAAAAAAAAAACATCAAATGCCTGTTTTTTGTCAGATACATACCTTAGAATTCAAATTGCTACATATGATTACTTATACTCGATCAATTAGAAATTATTGCGAAGATACATACTTGGAATACAAACAATTCAAAATAAACTATCTAAGCAAAGGGTAGCAGCTTAGATGCATTACGGACCAAAACTTTATTTTAATTATTAGATTGCCAGACATTTGTTTTGACACGCATAGCTGAAAAATATGCTTTGAAAAAACAAGTGTTGAATAATATCCTTTTGTCTTATTTTTCGAAATACAAGTGTGTCTGCTACCAAGTGGTTAGAATTTTCCAAACAATGTGAATGGTTTTGCAATTAGTCAATTTAGTTTTTTCTTAATATATTCAACATGTGTTATTTCAAATGTCAAACATGTCAAGCGTTCGTATGCAGCCAGAGTATCACATATCTCTTCCTTTCTCCCCCAAAACTCAGGTGCTACCTTTGAATCCTCTACGGCAATGGTTTTGTGGAACCTTAAACACCCAAGCTCTTTGAAGCCTGTTGAAAATTAAATGCCTCGAATTTGTGCTGAAACAGGGGCCTTCGTCAAATCGATATTCTGGTCAACCGATCGAAGGATATATATTGAAGTAAATTGCTTTTAGGGCAAAACTCTTTAAACAATTTTTAGTGTTTTCGACGGGTTGAAAATTTTGGTCGACCAGTTGAACCGACCAATCGAGGTACTGTGCAGTTTGTGCAGTTTTACATAAATTACTTCTATTTTCATTTTTTACTTAAATAGGAGGGTGTAAATGTGATTAGAGTAAGGAGAAAAACATGCTTAAGGGTTGAGAGGGTTTTGGAGAGAAGAAAAGCTAGGATTTTCCTCTCAGGGCTTTGATCGATCGGTAAAGTTCCATCTCTTGTATCTTTGTTATTCATAGTGCATTCTCACTTTGTTCTATGATTTTTTTCTGCAAGGGTTTTTCCATGTAAATTTGGATTGTTGTCTGTTGGATTTGGTTGTGTGATTGTTTGTACTTCGCTTGATTCGACTCTATGTGCTTCCACAAATCCCAACAAGTGGTATAAGAGATAACGTCCGAAAACAGATCAAATCTAGAAGCAAGGTATCAATGGCATCTAACTCGAAATTTGGTGTAAAAAAGTCTCTGGTAAAATTAATTTTAAACTACGTTTACAGTTCTTTTATCCAAAATGATGTTCGGTGAATGAGCTGTACACAGATGATTAACTCTGTTTTGCAGGAGATGGCCTCTCTACTTCAATGAGATATTCACGTTAGATTTGATTTTGCCTAATTACTGATTGCAATACTGTATGGTTGATGCAATTCCTTTCTGTGTGGTGATATGTTTTTGGACTGAAAATGTTGCTATTTACATAATTGTGAACTTCCTTACACGCCATATTCCAGATACCTTCTCTTCAATTCAAGTAGTCAGATATTACTTGTTCGCAGGCACTGCGATCTTCTTCTATTGCAAGAGGTGGTCACTGTCTTTGGAGTTAATTTTGATTGCTTTAGTGATCTGAAATTCCTGAATGCATTTCTTTATTACCGTAGAATATAAAGATCACACCGGTATAATGTTTCTGTCCAAAAATATAACGTAGAGGGCTTAGATTACATCCTGTTTCATAATTCGAAAGTGGGGCTTTGGTATGACGATAGCTTCATTAGAGTTGCTGAATTGAGACTCGCGATGTTCGCCTTTGATATATGAAAGAGATTTGAAGGGAGCAATCAGGAGTTGACTAAATATCCCATGATAGATTGACTTAATTCACAAGTTTAAAAGGTATACTTTCATTTTCTATAAAAAATGACAGCTTAGTAGCTAACATGTATCTCTTGCAATTTATTCTATTCCTTACAAATAAGGTAGCAGAAACCAACATCTGTATGTTTGCCCAGTCGTCATTATCGTATATTCAAACCGACCATCTAAACCATTTTCCCAATGTAGGTGGGAGACTCGAAAGGCTTTGCTGCACCAGTTTGAATCAAAGAAGACATTTGATCATTGGTGAGTCTTTTGAGAAGATGATGGGTGGTGTTCGCAATATAGGACTGTATGGAGTTGGCCCACAGGATAATGACTTCATTCTGATTTTCTTGATCTGTACACTGCAGATCTGAGACGATGTGCACTGCCCACCTGCGTCTGCGTGAACAACCTCATCCCTCATTGATCATATGACCCTTCATTTCCACTCTCATATATATGTGCACTTATATATGCATATCTTCATTTACTTATTTGTGTATTTGGTGTCAACAGTTTCTTTACTTCCAGCGATCTAGAAGCCTGTACGTTAGGTATTTGAAGATGGGTGTGTGAATCCTTCTCATCCAGTGTATCGTGCCGATCCTTATCATCCAAACGTGTTGGGGATTGTGATTTGATGTTTACTATGGTTTGCTGCTGTTAACGCTCATCCAAACATGCCCTCGCCTGTTTTCTTTTCCTTTTCTTGACAGCCCACATTGAGCCAATAGCGTCTGCGAAACAGTTCCATGCGTATCCTCTTAGAATTCAATCAAATCCCCAAAAAGAATCCTAAAATCCCATTAAATAGAGACTGCATAGTGTGGGCGGAAACACGTGCTTAGTCCCTTTATTTTCTGTCACCAACGCCTTACTCGTAATCTTCTGTCACAAATCAATCACATGAGTCACTTGAATTGGGAAATCTTGTAATTCCTTAATTCACTTAAGTGATTCTAAGGGCCTGTTTGGCCGGGCAGGGTGGATGGGATTAGGTTGTATTAGGATGGATTGGAAGGAGCAATCCCGAGATTTGGCCGGGCGTGCCAAACAAGCAGAAGTTGGATATAGCAATCCCATGGGATTGCCAGCAATCCACTGACATCGCCATCATTACCTTGAAATCCACCCAATCCTTCTTAATCCCATCAATTTTGCTTGGGACATATTTGGTTGGACGGAGCAATCCCGGGATTGGCTGACGTAATCCCAGGATTGGCTAGGCGAGCCAAACATACTCGGTGGTGAATTCCCTGGATATAGCAATCCCATGGGATTGCCAGCAATCCACTGACACAGCCGTCATTACTTGCCATCCACCTTAAATCCCATGGGATGGGCCCATCCAAAGACGCCCTAAGGTTTCTAGTCTACCATAGATTCTGAGCTTCATTGGCTAGTGGCAACTCTTAACTTTCATGAGCAATGCTGTCTCTAGGGGGCTGATTGCTTTAGATAATGCTGGGCGGGATTCTCTGAGAGTTTCAGGCATCTGTAAATCATGGCCTGCTGGCACTGGGTGAGGCTGGATTGTTAGCTGTTCAGGTTGGCTGTCTTGTAGGATCTTGCAGTCTACCTTCGTTGGAGCTACTCTATGCATCTTGGCTTAGCTGTTTTTACCTCAGAAATTTTCACTTGAAGGCTGTCATTTGTGGCTTATGGGAGTGGCTGAGTGGTGGCTCTGCTTCAGGATGCTGAGGTTGCAAGCTGTGGCCGTGGTTTGTGGTGCTCTCTTTTCGGGAGGGCAGGCGTTGAATGTGGCCTAGGTGGCGGCCCTGTTTCGGGATGCTCTGGCACTGGCTGGTGGGATCTTGATGATGTTTTGCTGGTCTGTGGGTATGGTGTGGCCTGGTTTCCAGAAAATTTTCTATTGGGTTAGCAGGGGCAAGGTCAGATCATATGGGTCCTGAAGCAGGTTTCTCTTCTGGGACGTGTGCTGGTCTGTCTTGTTCCTGGTTGTGTTAATTTCTGGTATGAGGGTAGCTGCTTGCTGGCCTAGTTCACCCTCCTCCAGCTCGATCAATTGTGGAATTTTCTGTAACGTTTTCTTTTTCGAGTTTATGTTGTCTAGCAGGTTATATATATGATATGATAGGCAAGCCCTGTCTGTTTTTTCGCGGAGCCTGCCTGAATGTTTTTATACAGCATCTTGGTTTTCCAAATTATCAAAGTTGCAGGTGGTCTGCTCCCACATTTCTGACAAAAGAGAGAAATAAAAAAGAAAAAACAAAGATATTACATAGAAATTCCTAATTAATCATCTTAAACTTCACAGACTAAGTCTCATTCAAATCCAAATTCACTAACATACACTAAATAGTTCAAATACCTTTTAATCCAATCAACTAATGAGGATCTAATTCAGTAACAGACACCTCCTTTACGGAGCATGGCGATGCCACACCGAGAGATTGATTCACCTCACGTGTCTGCGTATGGGACTCTGTTAAAGACATGTCCGGAGCCATTCTACTTGCAATAAAAAATGCAGGCTGTGAAGGTGCTGAGAGAGTGAGAGAGTAGCTGTTGAGCATGATCACAATCAATGACATGGTGGGCCTACTGATCACATCTTCTTGAACACATAGCAATGCAATGTGGATGCATCGCATGACTTCGCTGCTCGAGCAAGATTCGCTTATATTTGGATCAATCAGCTGTAAAACTGTGCCATCTTTCCAATGCTTCCATGCCTACAAAAATGCACCAATGTGAAAATCATGTTTTTAGAATGGAAGTATTGATGGTGGTGGATTAATAACATGAGCAATGCTTTGGCTACTCATTTGAAGCATCCATACAAATTCTACTCTCCCTGTAGTGCAAGATCCAAGCCATTCATCAGGTGGGGCCACTGGGAACTTAATGGTTAGAAAATAATAACCAACAGTGTATATTCAGTGCCCACACGTGGGACCTGATTTTCGGACAAGAGTAAGTTCAAGGTCAACCCACCGAATGGATGGAACTCACTTCACACACGTGTGCCATGTCGACAAGTGCACAGCGAATAAAACCTTCCCACCTCTTTTGAAGAGTAGACAGCATTTTCTCAACAGTTTTACGAATTTCATTTCAAATTGTTGTGAAAAATTCATCAAGACATTCTACTTACATAGGTGAGAAGATCCTCGCCATGGTCTGACTTGTAGAAATTACTGTTCTTATGACCGGTAATGATCTCCAAAAGTAAAACACCGAAGCTGAATGCATCTGATTTAACGGAGAACTGCCCATGCATGGCATACTCTGGGGCCATGTATCCACTTCAAGGGATATTAATCACCAATATTACCAGTTGTTTGATACATTAGTAGAGAATGTTTGATTTTACTCAAGCTAGATATTAGTTATTAGATAGAAAGAAATTGGAAAACATTTACAGGATCAGTAATGCTTATCCAGAGGTCCCAACTGTCTATGGGACATGATAAAAAATAAAAAATAAAAATCAGGCTGATAGGACGATCCCAACCTCTCAATCATTTTTTGACCCTTCCATTCCTCATTTAGGCAGTTGCTTGCAGCCAATATTTGGACCAAATATACCTGTGGGCTACAATGGACATTCCATATATATCCTGTTTGCTCCTGCAGTGTGTGCCTCTGTGAACAAAATGAGCAATGGTTTTAAGTTTCGAAGACTTACTATGTTCCTGCAATTTGACTTGTATTGCCCCGAGTTTGACGGTTATAGAAAATCCCATACAAGAGCTGACTCAGGCAGTGCGTGGACTTACAGACTTTATGTAGAAAATAGATTCACGTATGACGGTTATAGAAAAGGGGATGCTTCCTGCACAACCGCTCCCCAATCCTAAACCATGTCTGAGATAAATGATCCCAGCTCTTCAAATCAAATGGGACACGCTAAATCCATCACCACTCTTAGGAGTGGGAAGATCATTGATAAAACCCTTCCGGTTAGGCCCGAAAAGCCTCAAGAACCAGAGGAGGACAAGAATGATGGATCTCGTGATGTCCCACAAAATTTAGAACCGGAACTTCTAGAGAAGCCAGTTGCTCCATTCCCCCAACGGTTGGTTGCACCAAAACGTCTTTCTAACTCTCGGGATATTGGAGGTGTTGAAACAAGTGAAAGTCAATATTCCTCTACTTGATGTCGTAAAGCAGATTCCTTCATATGTAAAATTTACGAAAGACCTATGTACGACCAAAAACGGCGGAGTATTCAAAGAAGATTTTCTTAAGCGAGAAAGTGAGTGCCATCTTGAAGCAAAGGCGTGCGCGAGAAATTCAAGGATCGGTAGCCCAACCATATCATGTGTAATCGGGAACCATCGAATTGATCACGCACTTCTTGACTTGGGAGCGGCGTCAATCTAATCCCCTACTCGGTATACAAACGAGTTAGGATTGGGTGAGTTAAAACCTACCCTAACCACACTACAACTTGCCGATCGAGCGTTCGTGTACCAAGAGGGATTATTGAGGATGTGTTAGTTCAAGTCGATAGATTTTACTACCCCTGTAGATTTTATCATCTTGGACACCGAACCCATCAACAACATGAGCACTCGGATTCCGTCATTCTTGGTCGCCCATTCCTTGCCACGTCAAATGCAATCATCAATTGCGGGAATGGTGTCATGACTATGTCTTTTGGAAATTTGACATTGGAGTCAAATATCTTTTTCAATAACGGCGGCAGCTGACAACGAGGGATGATGACGATGTCCACGACATTAACATGATCGATACTTTCGTGGAAGATAGGACACCCCTTACCTTATCCTCGATCCTCTGAGACGTGCACGGCCCACTCCCATGAGTTTGATGATGATATGATTAGGGAGACGTGTGCCTTGCTTGATCTGCACCTGGGTACTTGAAGTTAGCAGGTGGAGGCCACAATTTGAAGAATTGCCCTGGCGATGTAGTGCCTCTACCGTCTAACCTCAAGGCACCGAAGCTTGACCTAAAACCTTTGCCCTACGATTTGAAATATGCCTATTTAGGTCAAGATGAGACATACCGGTGGTGATCTCGCCCACTGGAGAAAGAACGAGGAGAGTATGCTCATATCTACTCTCATTGAGCATAAAGGAGCCCTAGGATGGACGATAGCGGACCTCGAGGGAATCGACTCCTCGATTTGTACTCACCACATATATCTTGAGGAAAATCTGAAAAGCGTTCGGCAACCACAACGTAGACTAAATCCAAACATGAAGGAAGTGGTCAAGGCCGGGGTTCTCAAACTATTGGATGTGGGTATCATATACCCTATATCGATAGTCAATGGGTGAGTCCAACTCGGGTGGTTCCTAAGAAGTGCGGAATCACCATCGTAGCCAATGCGAATAATGAACTCGTGCCAACTAGAGTCACTCTTGGTTGGAGAATGTGCATTGACTACGAGAAAGTTGAATACCGTCACGAGGAAGGATCACTTTCTCTGCCCTTCATCGATCAAATCTTGGAAAGGCTATTTGGTCATTCTATTCTTTGTTTCCTTGACGGGGTATTCGGGCTACAATCAGTTGAAATAGCCCACGAGGACCAGGGAAAGACCACATTTACATGTCCCTACGGCACCTTTGCTTACCGAAGGATGCCATTTGGACTATGTAATGCCCCTGCCACCTTTCAGCGATGTATGTTGAGTATCTTTTCTGATATGGTGGGGCAATATCTTGAGGTCTTCATGGATGATTTCTCTGTCTATGGTTCATCTTTCAGCAAGTGCTTGGAAAGTCTCAAATGTGTGCTGAAAAGATGTGAAGAAAAGAACCTGGTACTTAATTGGGAGAAGTGTCATTTCGTGGTTCATAAGGGCATTGTCCTTGGACATATCATCTCGTCCAAGGGAATTGAGGTAGATAAGGCAAAAATCGATCGATCTCTAACCTACCTCCACCCAAGAACATCGAGACGTGCGATCCTTCTTAGGACACGCGAGGATTTTCTGAGCGATTCATAAAGGACTTTAGTCTCCTCTCTCGTCCTTTATGTAATCTTCTTCAAAAGGATGTTCCATACGAGTGGGTGAGCAATGCCAGGAAGCTTTCACCAAGCTAAAGGCATGTTAACCACTTGCACCCATCATGCGGCCATTTGGAGCCTTCCTTTTGAGCTTATGTGCGACGCCTACGATTATGCTCTTGGAGCGGTTCTAGGCCGGAGAAAAGATAAGAGGCCCTACGTCATCCATTATGCGAGTAGGACTTTAAATCTGCCCAAGTGAACTACTCGACTACGGAAAAAGAACTCTTAGCCGTAGTGTTCGCCTTGGACAAATTTAGGTCTTACGATCGGATCCAAGATCATTATCTATACGGATCATGCGGCCTTTGAAGTATCTTCTTCTAAGAATGATTCTAAGCCCCGCTTGATACGATGGATCCTTCTACTCCAAGAATTTGATTTGGAAATTAAAGATAAAAGGGAGTAGAGAACGTAGTGGCCGATCACCTTTCTCGCCTTAATACCTCGATTCCCTTGAGGCGACCCATATCAATGACATGTTCACGATGAACAAGCCATTCGAGTCTCCCATTCACCTTGGTTATTTGATATTGCTAATTATCTTGCTACGGGTTCCATCTGAGCACATTGGATTGCTATGAAGATAAGAAGAAATTTTTCACTTACCGAGGTGCGCAAATTCTTAAGGATGATCCATACTTGTTTAAATATTGCCTAGACCAAATCTTGAGGAGATGTGTGCGAGACGATGAGCATGAGTGTCATCTCCTTTGTCACTCACGGGCTGTGGTGGTCACTTTCTGCAAAAAAGACCACGGCCAAGATTACTGCCGATGTGGCTTTTATTGGCCCACTATGTTCAGGGACACTCATGAGTTTTGCAAAGCTTGTGAGCATTGTCAGAAATTGGGAGCATTGTCCCGTCGAAATATGATGCCCTTGAACCCCATTCTTATCATAGAGGCATTTGATTGTTGGGGCATCGATTTCATGGGGCCATTCCCCCAATCCTTTGGGAATTTATATATTTTGCTTGCCGTAGACTATGTCACTAAATGGGTCGAAGCGATTCCATGTCGGAATAATGACCATCGCACGGTCATTAAATTCCTAAAAGAGAACATCCTTTCCCGATTCGGAACACCTCGAGCCATCATTAGTGATGGGGGCTCACACTTTTGTAATAGGCCATTCGAGAGTTTAATAAAGAAATACGGTATCTCTCATAAGGTGAGCACCCCATACCACCCACAGACAAGTGGGCAAGCTGAGATTTCTAATAGGGAGATCAAACACATTTTGGAGAAAACGGTTAACCCTGACCGTAAGGATTGGTCAATTTGATTGACCGATGCCTTATGGGCGTACCGTACTGCTTTTAAAACTCCTATTGGAATGTCTCCCTTTAAACTCGTCTATGGGAAGGCTTGCCACTTACCTGTAGAGTTGGAACATAGAGCCTCTTTGGGCAATCAAAAATTTAAATTTCAATCGAACAACGGCCGCTCGCTACGCAAACTTGATTGAATGAACTTGAAGAAATTCGGAACACGCGTACGAGAATTCGAGAATTTACAAGGAGAGGATGAAGGCGTTTCATGACCAACATATTCTACGAAAATCATTCACGCCGAGACAGAAAGTCCTTTTGTATAATTCTCGATTACATCTCTTTAGGGTAAGCTTCGATCTCGTTGGACCATGGCCCTTACATTATTATTCTTGCTTATCCTCATGGGGCCGTCGAGATAAGAGATCCGACAATGCAAGGAGTTTAAAGTAAATGGACATCGCTTAAAGCCATTTGTTGAGAAATTTGATTCGAGAGGACATGTCCATGCCTCGGCCCGATCCTGTTTACGGAGGTGATCTCTAGTCGATGGAGGTATAGGTAGGTTTATCGCTTTCATAGGATTATGGTAGTTTCTTGGTAGTGGTGAAGACGTTAAACTTAGCGCTCTGGGAGGCAACCCGACTTTTTTTTCCATTTATTTCATTTTCCTAGATAGTTCAATGTTTGTGGGTAACATTACTGCAAACCCTCACGAGACTACAACTCGTCCACTAGGGGCAACCTAGGGGTTTAAAGGCTTGTTGCATATGCTAAATGCAATCGAGAGCACCTGCGAAAGTGGTATAGATAGGATTTTATTTCTTGTTATTTTTTGTGTTGCTTTTTTTTTCGTGCTCACCCGCTCTCATGTTGAGATCTCTTGGAAAGTCTCTCACGATTCATCATTCAGGTACTATCTTCCCATCACTTCTCTTTTACTTTCGTTGTCCCGTCTGCATTCCATGCTCATATCTTTTATATTGAGGACAATGTAGATTTTCGGTTGGGGGTGGGAGATTAGGTAACCTAATCAGTGTTTTTCTTGGTCTTGAGCAAAATTTGTGAAAATTTTTAAATTTTTTTTCTGGAAATTCTTGTGAATTTGAAGTGATTTTGACGACCATCTTGGATTTATCATGTTAAGATACGTATTTTTGGTAATTCATTACTTTTGGATTCGATTATCTCGTAGATTTCACATTAAGTTTGAATTGTTAATCCATGATGAGAAGTTGTAAACATTGATTGAGTCATGATTTCACATACCACATCTCACTTACACATTGAGATTTCAGTTTGATATTGAATGATTAATTTGGTAATCACTGAGCATGAAAGAAACCAGCCTAAAAGATTTGTCCATCAGGGTATAGAAAAGAGTTGCACCATGGGTTTGCTCCCTATAGGTGTGGATTCGATTTTTCATGATTAACAATTGAAAAGAGTTGGGCAACTAGTTTCACCATAGGTTTGCTCCCTATAAGTGAAAATTTGATTCCCATCTGGACATTAAAAAAAAAAAAAAAAAAAAAAAAAAAAAAAAAAAAACTAGAAAATGAAAGAATGATCTGTGAGGCAAAGTTTGGTTTAGGTGATGGTAGTTATGAATTTTTTGATTGATTACCAATGATATCATGAAATTGACAATTTGATCTCTTAATGATGATAGGCTGAGATTTCACTATACAACCATGGAACTCAATGTTTAAAATTATTCTAGTTTATGGATTAATATTTGAACTTGATTATGAAATTCACCGTGCATGAGAGGCCAGGAGAAATTGATAATCAACATTCATGAATCTTAAGATTTCTCATATCTGGATTGTTTTTCAAAATATCACTCGGCTTCACAAGAATTATCTCGTAATTCTCAACTTAATTTTCGCATATTTTGCTCGGGACTAGCAAAATCTTTGGTTGGGGAGTTGTGTTGAGGGTCAAATGTGCATATCAGACCACAGTTATTGTCTGGATTTACTGAACTTATCTTGTTTAATGGACCCATTTAATCGTGTTTGTGATGCAGGATGTATTTAGGAGCTTGAATTGAAAATGGGTATTAGAAGCATGGTTTTAGCGCTCAAGATTCACCAAGGCAAGGAACGGACTCCATGTGATCAAAATCAGCGGAATTATACGCCAGAGACCCAAGGAAATCAGGAAACTGAAGCTCTAGTGGCCGAAAGTCGTCCGAATGCAAGAACACAGGGTTCCTGCCATCCGATTGACACGAGACTTTATACGTGGCCTGAACACCCTATATTAACCGTACACGCAAAATTTCAGCTGGTGGATCCCTCTGGAAGTGGCCTAACGGACAGATCAGCCCTCAAAATCATGATTCTAGGCACACTTGATCTCTGGATATGCTTCAATTTTGGTCTCAACCGTTAAACTGAGGTGACAAAGTTGATGAGCGGATTGGATTTCACTCAAACTTTACGGTGGACCCCACATGTACACAGGCGTGTACATAACAAGAAATTCACCAGCCGCGCACCGGTCTTCAATAACTCGGTCAGCAAGCGCTGACCGAGGAACTCCTTCAAATCGAAAGAAAAAAAATTTCGGCGCACGGGCGTCTTGACGGCCAGGCCAGCTTCTCAGTGGGGCCCACTCTTTATCCAAGTCATCAATCGGGACCGTCCATTGTGTAAGGAGGGGAGGTATTCATCTCATCAAGGTGACATTTTTGCCCCATGTAAGCAATCAGAGAATCTTGGCGGTTAAGCACAGGTCGGACGGTGGAAGAAGAAACCTTGCGGACCACCATGGTTTTGATCCAAAACAGACCCATTCTAAACGGTTTTTCTGGAGGAAAACGTTGGACGGCGTGGATTTTGCAAAACGAGGAGTAAAGTGGGGCCTACCGGCCATCGGCGGCGCAATCACGGACGTTGTGTTTCGCGCGGAGAAGGTTGCGGTGGATCGATCTTGTGGGCCACCATCTTGGTTCATTAATCGGATCTGGACCGTTCGTTAGACTCCAAGGTTCGATTCACCAAGGCCTAGGTGAAAAAAAATTTCAAAGGATGAGGAAGAATGGTTTTGATTGTTCAAACGTAAATTGAGCAGCGGCAATGGAAGGAAAATCTTGTGGGCCACATAAAAACAGAGGAAAAATGGTCATTCGACATGGTTTCTTGTGCACAATCTAATGGACGGTTTGGATTTATCAAAAAGGGACGTTCGAAGGGACTCACCCAGAAGAAACGGCCGACATCGTCCAGACTCTGCATTCGCACGCCAGCCAAGCGCGTGCACCGGCCGTCGAGCCGTTCTACGATCACGATGGGATCGGTCCATCCATCTGGACCATCCAAATCCTTTCTATATTTGGCGATTACCTCTAAAGAGATTAAACGGATGAGATCAGCGATCGACTTCGATTTTGTGGATTGTCTTTGAATCGAGAATGTGAACGTCTTCCGCATATCAACGACCTTCTCAACCTGGAAACCACGTCTCGGTGGCTTCCGGCAGACTACAAAAGGGAGAACGTGAGGAAAAAAAGGGGATCGGATGAGAGGGAGCTTGATCTGACGGAAGTAGAGAAATCGGGTGGAGCAGACTTGAGAGAGAAAGTAGAGTAAAAATTAGAGTTTTTTATTTGTTTTCTTGTTAAATTCTATTAATTATTTTTTTTTTAAGGATGTTTAGCCTCATCATATTCATGAGTGGCTAAACCTCTTAGCTAGGGCTAAGAGGTGAAGCTTGTAGCGTGATGGGAGGCCTCTTTGCTTGTGCCTTTTGTATAGACTGAATTGGTATTGATTTGGGTTTAATTAAGGGAATGTTTTCAGTCTTTAATGGTCATTGTGGTGAAATTACAATGGGTACGCAATGGCTTTGAACATGTTCTTTTCCTCTTTATGTTTATGACGTCGGGAAGCCTGTTGTCCACCATCGTCTCCTAGGCATGGTTGGATGTCGGTACCCTTCTTAACCTGCATGACATGTTGATTGGTTGGTAATTAGATTAATTTTGTTGTTTGCTTTGTCTCATGGGCATAGTTTGGTGATGGAATCCATTCTAATTCATACACTTTTCATCTCTTGAAATCTATATCAATAGAAGATTCGAGTTAATTTTCTGATTTGTAATCGGGCATAAGATCTCCACGATCTCACAAGTGGATCCTCTGAATCCCTAGTTTCCCTTCTCGATTTTTCCTAAAGTTTTAGATTAATATTTCATCATTATTCCTCAAATCATAATTGGTTTAGATTTCATCTTAGCCTAGTTCTAGATCTAGTTATTTTTAGATAACGTACGGGTTTCGATCCCTTGTGGATTCGACCTCGGTCTTTCCAGAGTTTATTACTACATCACAACCCTATGCTTGGGGAGTGAACAAGTTTTAGCGCCGTTCTTGGGGACCAGCGACTACGATTTTACGAAATTAATTGGATTTAAAGTTAGTTTAAGATTAGGATTTTACTAATTTTAATTTTTTTTTTTGTTTTGATTCATAGAACTAACATATTTCTTATTCTGTAGGTTGTTAGGATAGAACTTCTAATTTGGTAAACTCTTTCTAATTTTCTAGATTTTCTAACTCTTTAGATTTGGTTTACTTCTTTTAGAAACTAACTTATTTTATTTTGTTTTGCAGGTCTTTAGCTTAAGGACTCCAAATTGGTAATCTCCTTCCAACCCTCTTTTCTTTCTAGATTCAGATTTTCTTTCTTAGGATTAGGTTTAGAATTTAACTGAGGGCTGCGAGTGTTTCATGCCCAAGTGGGCCCGTGTGACACTCGATGTCTCTTGGTGAAGGAGGATTAGTTGAGGGTTGGTGTCCATCGCGGGATTAGACACCGCTCGAATTCCCTGAGTTAATTGAGGTTATGGTGAAAATCAACCTCAAGCACTACCTCAACGAGATGGATGAGGAAGTACATGATGAGAATGAGGTGCTTCAAGCACCCCGCCTCGTACCTTACGAGATTATTTACAACCGGCGGGGGTGAGCACGCCCTCATGCATGATTTTTCACGAAAACACGGGACATATGGACATCGCCGGGAGTTATCCAACTCCTTCCTAAATTCCATGGGCTTGAATCGGAAAGTCCATACTTACATTTGAAAGAGTTCGATGAGATTATAGCCACCTTATACTTTCCCAATGTATCAGAGGATACAATCGGTGAAACTCTTTCCTTTTTCCTTGAAAGAGAAGGCTAAGACGTGGTTACATTCACTTTGCGTCCTAGATCCATTGGCACATGGAATGATTTGCGAGAGGGAATTCATAAAGAAATTTTCCCACACCATAAAACGATTACCCTCGGAAAAGCAATCATGAACTTCGCCCAAAGGAAGATGAAACATTCTACCAATGTTGGGAAAGGTTCGAGGATCTTGTCGGTTCATGCCCACAACACGGTTTTGAAATGTGGCGCATTACAAATTTCTTCTATGATGGTGACATCTTCCATGCGCCAATTAGTGAGACGATGTGTAATGGAGAATTCATGAATAAAGAGGTCGACGAGGTATGGGATTACCTCGATAGACTTCTTGAGAATGCACAATCATGGGACCATTACCCAAAATCAAACACCACGCCTAGGCCTGACTCAATCTAAGGAGAAAGGTGGAGTATATCTCTGAAAGAAGAGGATGATGTAAAATTTTTAAAGTGACTAATCTCACTCGAAGAGTCGAGGCCATGGAAGGAAAGAAGGAGAAGGTTAATGAAATTGTTTGCGGCATCTGTGATTGCAACATTCACACTGGCTGAAAATTGTCCTACCATATCTTCCTTTCGAGGAGTGTTGAATGAGCAAGCTAATGCAGTAAATAACTATCAAAGACCTTTCAATGGATCTACCTCCAATACATACAATCTGGTTGGAGAAATCATCCAAATTTTAGTTGGAGGAATGGACAAGCTGCTACCCCTCAAAGTTTCTTCAATCAAAATCAAATCAAGGAAACCTCAAGAAGAACCGGTTCAAAATCCCATACAAGAGTGACTCGGGCGGTGCGTGGACTTACTGAGACTTTATGTAGAAAATAGATTTACGTATGACGGTTATAGAAAAGGGGATGCTTCTGCCAACCGCTCCCCAATCCTAAACGCAATACGAGATAAATGATCCTGACTCTTGAATCAAATGGGACACGCTAAATCCATCACCACTCTTAGGAGTGGGAAGATCATTGATAAAACCCTTCCGGTTAGGCCGAAAAGCCTCAAGAACCGAGAGGAGGACAAGAATGATGGATCTCGTGATGTCCCACAAAATTTAGAGCAGGAACTTCTAGAGAAGCCGATTGCTCCATTCCCCCAACGGTTGGTTGCACCAAAACGTCTTTCTAACTCTCGGGATATTGCGGAGGTGTTGAAACAAGTGAAAGTCAATATTCCTCTACTTGATGTCGTAAAGCAGATTCCTTCATATGTAAAATTTACGAAAGACCTATGTACGACCAAAAAGGCAGAGTATTCAAAAGAAGATTTTCTTAGCGAGAAAGTGAGTGCCATCTTGAAGCAAGGCGTGCCGCGAGAAATTCAAGGATCCGGTAGCCCAACCATATCATGTGTAATCGGGAACCATCGAATTGATCACGCACTTCTTGACTTGGGAGCGGCGTCAATCTAATCCCCTACTCGGTATACAAACAGTTAGGATTGGGTGAGTTAAAACCTACCCTAACCACACTACAACTTGCCGATCGAGCATTCGTGTACCGAGAGGGATTATTGAGGATGTGTTAGTTCAAGTCGATAGATTTTACTACCCTGTAGATTTTATCATCTTGGACACCGAACCCATCAACAACATGAGCACTCGATTCCCGAGTCATTCTTGGTCGCCCATTCCTTGCCACGTCAAATGCAATCATCAATTGCGGGAATGGTGTCATGACTATGTCTTTTGGAAATTTGACATTGGAGTCGAATATCTTTTTCAATAACGGCGACAACGCGAGAGGATGATGACGATGTCCACGACATTAACATGATCGATACTTTCGTGGAAGATAGGACACCCCTTACCTTATCCTCGATCCTCTAGAGACGTGCACAGCCCACTCCCATGAGTTTGATGATGATATGATTAGGGAGACGTGTGCCTTGCTTGATCTTGCCGGTGCTTGAAGTTAGCAGGTGGAGGCCACAATTTGAAGAATTGCCACTGGCGATGTAGTGCCTCTACGAGTCTAACCTCATAAGCACGCAGAAGCTTGACCTAAAACCTTTGCCCTCTGATTTGAAATATGCCTATTTAGGTCAAGATGAGACATACCCGGTGGTGATCTCTGCCCACCTGGAGAAAGAACAGGAGAGTATGCTCATATCTACTCTCATTGAGCATAAAGGAGCCCTAGGATGGACGATAGCGGACCTCAAGGGAATCGACTCCTCGATTTGTACTCACCACATATATCTTGAGGAAAATCGAAGAAAACCGCTCGGCAACCACAACGTAGACTAAATCCAAACATGAAGGAAGTGGTTCAAGTAGGGTTCTCAAACTATTGGATGTGGGTATCATATACCCTATATCGATAGTCGATGGGTGAGTCCAACTCGGGTGGTTCCTAAGAAGTCTGGAATCACCATCGTAGCCAATGCGAATAATGAACTCGTGCCAACTAGAGTCACTACTGGTTGGAGAATGTGCATTGACTACGAGAAAGTTGAATACGTCACGAGGAAGGATCACTTTCCTTTGCCCTTCATCGATCAAATCTTGGAAAGGCTAAATTTGGTCATTCCTATTCTTTGTTTCCTTGACGGGTATTCGGGCTACAATCAGTTGAAATAGCCCACGAGGACCAGGAAAAGACCACATTTACATGTCCCTACGGCACCTTTGCTTACCGAAGGATGCCATTTGGACTATGTAATGCCCTCGCCACCTTTCAGCGATGTATGTTGAGTATCTTTTACGATATGGTGGGGCAATATCTTGAGGTCTTCATGGATGATTTCTCTGTCATGGTTCATCTTTCGGCAAGTGCTTGGAAAGTCTTAAATGTGTCTTTGAAAAGATGTGAAGAAAAGAACACAGTACTTAATTGGGAGAAGTGTCATTTCGTGGTTCATGAGGGCATTGTCCTTGGACATATCATCTCGTCCAAGGAATTGAGGTAGATAAGGCAAAAATCGATCGATCTCTAACCTACCTCCACCCAAGAACATCGAGACGTGCGATCCTTCTTAGGACACGCGAGGATTTTACTGAGCGATTCATAAAGGACTTTAGTCTCCTCTCTCGTCCTTTATGTAATCTTCTTCAAAAGGATGTTCCATACGAGTGGGCCGAGCAATGCGGGAAGCTTTCACCAAGCTAAAGGCATGTTAACCCTTGCACCCATCATGCGACCACCGTGGAGCCTTCCTTTTGAGCTTATGTGCGACGCCTCGATTATGCTCTTGGAGCGGTTCTAGGCAGAGAAAAGATAAGAGGCCCTACGTCATCCATTATGCGAGTAGGACTTTAAATCTGCCCAAGTGAACTACTCGACTACGGAAAAAGAACTCTTAGCCGTAGTGTTCGCCTTGGACAAATTTAGGTCTTACGATCGGATCGAAGATCATTATCTATACGAGATCATGCGGTATTTGAAGTATCTTCTTTCTAAGAATGATTTAAGCCAGCTTGATACGATGGATCCTTCTACTCCAAGAATTTGATTTGGAAATTAAAGATAAAAGGGAGTAGAGAACGTGGTGGCCGATCACCTTTCTCGCCTTAATACCTCGATTCCCTTGAGGCGACCCATATCAATGACATGTTCACGATGAACAAGCTGTTCGAGTCTCCCATTCACCTTGGTTCGGCGATATTGCTAATTATCTTGCTACGGGTTCCATCTGACACATTGAATTGCTTGCAAGATAAGAAGAAATTTTCATAGAGTGCGCAAATTCTTACGGGATGATCCATACTTGTTTAAATATTGCCCGGACCAAATCTTGAGGAGATGTGTGTGCCGGACGATGAGCATCAGTGTCATCTCCTTTTGTCACTCACGGGCTGTGGTGGTCACTTTCTGCAAAAAAGACCACGGCCAAGATTGCTTGATGTGGCTTCTATTGGCCCACTATGTTCGGGGACACTCATGAGTTTTGCAAAGCTTGTGAGCATTGTCGAAAGTGGGAGCATTGTCCCGTCGAAATATGATGCCCTTGAACCCCATTCTTATCATAGAGGCATTTGATTGTTGGGGCATCGATTTCATGGGGCCATTCCCCAATCTTTGGGAATTTATATATTTTGCTTGCCGTAGACTATGTCACTAAATGGGTCGAGCGATTCCATGTCGGAATAATGACCATCGCACGGTCATTAAATTCTAAAAGAGAACATCCTTTCCCGATTTGGAACGCCTCGAGCCATCATTAGTGATGGGGGCTCACACTTTTGTAATAGGCCATTCGAGAGTTTAATAAAGAAATACGGTATCTCTCATAAGGTGAGCACCCCATACCACCCAGGACAAGTGGGCAAGTGAGATTTCTAATAGGGAGATCAAACACATTTTGGAGAAAACGGTTAACCACGGCCGTAAGGATTGGTCAATTTGATTGACCGATGCCTTATGGGCGTGCCGTCTTGCTTTTAAAACTCCTATTGGAATGTCTCCCTTTAGACTCGTCTATGGGAAGGCTTGCCACTTGCACTGTAGAGTTGGAACATAGAGCCTCTTGGGCAATCAAAAATTTAAATTTCAATGCGAACAACGGCTCGCTACGCAAACTTGATTGAATGAACTTGAAGAAATTCGGAACGACGCATACGAGAATTCGAGAATTTACAAGGAGAGGATGAAGGCGTTTCATGACCAACATATTCTACGAAAATCATTCACGCCAGCCGAGAAAGTCCTTTTGTATAATTCTCGATTACATCTCTTTCAGGGTAGCTTCGATCTCGTTGGACCGGCCCTTACATTGTTATTCTTGCTTATCCTCATGGGGTAGTCGAGATAAGAGATCAGAACAATGGCAAGGAGTTTAAAGTAAATGGACATCGCTTAAAGCCATTTGTGAGAAATTTGATTCGAGAGGACATGTCCATGCCTCGGTGATCTGTTTACCGGGTGATCTCTAGTCGATGGAGGTATAGGTAGGTTTATCGCTTTCATAGGATTATGGTAGTTTCTTTGGTCATGGTGAAAGACGTTAAACTTAGCGCTCTGGGAGGCAACTTGAGCTTTTCCATTTATTTCATTTTCTAGATAGTTCAATGTTTGTGGGTAACATTACTTGCAAACCCTCACGAGACTACAACTCGTCACTAGGGGCAACCTAGGGGTTTAAAGGCTTGTTGCATATGCTAAATGCAATCGAGAGCACTGCTGTGAAAGTGGTATAGATAGGATTTTATTTCTTGTTATTTTTGTGTTGCTTTTTTTTCGTGCTCACCCGCTCTCATGTTGAGATCTCTTGGAAAGTCTCTCACGATTCATCATTCAGGTACTATCTTCCCATCACTTCTCTTTTACTTTCGTTGTCCCGTCTGCATTCCATGCTCATATCTTTTATATTGAGGACAATGTAGATTTTCGGTTGGGGGTGGGAGATTAGGTAACCTAATCAGTGTTTTTCTTGGTCTTGAGCAAAATTTGTGAAAATTTTTAAATTTTTTTTCTGGAAATTCTTGTGAATTTGAAGTGATTTTGACGACCATCTTGGATTTATCATGTTAAGATACGTATTTTTGGTAATTCATTACTTTTGGATTCGATTATCTGTAGATTTCACAGTTAAGTTTGAATTGTTAATCCATGATGAGAAGTTGTAAACATTGATTGAGTCATGATTTCACATACCACATCTCACTTACACATTGAGATTTCAGTTTGATATTGAATGATTAATTTGGTAATCACTTGAGCATGAAAGAAACCTGACCTAAAGATTTGTCCATCAGGGTATAAAAAGAGTTGCACCATGGGTTTGCTCCCTATAGGTGTGGATTCGATTTTTCATGATTAACAATTGAAAAGAGTTGGCGCAACTAGTTTCACCATAGGTTTGCTCCTATAAGTGAAAATTTGATTCCCATCTGGACATTAAAAAAAAAAAAAAAAAAAAAAAAAAAAAAAAAACTAGAAAATGAAAGAATGATCGTGAGGCAAAGTTTGGTTTAGGTGATGGTAGTTATGAATTTTTTGATTGATTACCAATGATATCATGAAATTGACAATTTGATCTCTTAATGATGATAAGTGAGATTTCACTATACAACCATGGAACTCAATGTTTAAAATTATTCTAGTTTATGGATTAATATTTGAACTTGATTATGAAATTCACCGTGCATGAGAGGCGGGAGAAATTGATAATCAACATTCATGAATCTTAAGATTTCTCATATATGGAATGTTTTTCAAAATATCACTCGGCTTCACAAGAATTATCTCGTAATTCTCAACTTAATTTTCGCATATTTTGCTCGGGACTAGCAAAATCTTTGGTTGGGGGGTTGTGTTGAGGGTCAAATATTGCATATCGGACCTGGTTATTGTGCTGGATTTACGAACTTATCTTGTTTAATGGACCCATTTAATCGTGTTTGTGATGCGGGATGTATTTAGGAGCTTGAATTGAAAATGGGTATTAGAAGCATGGTTTTAGCGCTCAAGATTCACCAAGGCAAGGAACGGACTCCATGTGATCAAAATCAGCGAAATTATACGCCGAGAGAGAAGGAAATCAGAAGCGAAGCTCTAGTGGCCGAAGGACGTCAGAATGCAAGAACACGGGGTTCACTGCCATCCGATTGACACGAGACTTTATACGTGGCACGAACACCCTATATTAACCGTACACGCAAAATTTCGGTGGTGGATCCTCTGGAAGTGGCCTAACGGACGGATCGGCCCTCAAAATCATGATTCTAGGCACACTTGATCTCTGGATATGCTTCAATTTTGGTCTCAACCAGTTAAAATGAGGTGACAAAGTTGATGAGCGGATTGGATTTCACTCAAACTTTACGGTGGACCCCACATGTACACAGGCGTGTACATAACAAGAAATTCACCACGCATGCCGCGCCGGTCTTCAATAACTCGGTCGTCAGTGGCACCGTCAATGACCGAGGAACTCCTTCAAATCGAAAAAAAAAAAAAAAAAACGGGCGTCTTCGGCACCGACCATGAGCTTCTCCAAAGTGGGGCCCACTCTTTATCCAAGTCATCAATCGGGACCGTCCATTGTGTAAGGAGGGGAGGTATTCATCTCATCAAGGTGACATTTTTGCCCCATGTAAGCAATCAGAGAATCTTGAGCGGTTAAGCACAGGTCGGACGGTGGAAGAAGAAACCTTGCGGACCACCATGGTTTGATCCAAAACCGACCCATTCTAAACGGTTTTTACGGAGGAAAACGTTGGACGGCGTGGATTTTGCAAAACAGGAGTAAAGTGGGGCCTACCAGCATCACAGCCGCAATCACGGACGTTGTGTTTCGCAGCAGAGCTGCGGTCGATCTCTGTGGGCCACCATCTTGGTTCATTAATCAGATCTGGACCGTTCGTTAGACTCCAAAGGTTCGATTCACCAAGGCCTAGGTGAAAAAAAATTTCAAAGGATGAGGAAGAATGGTTTTTGATTGTTCAAACGTAAATTGAACGGCAATTCAGAAAATCTTGTGGGCCACATAAAAACAGAGGAAAAATGGTCATTCTTGACCTGTTTCTTGTGCACAATCTAATGGACGGTTTGGATTTATCAAAAGGGACGTTCGTGGGACTCACTGAGAGAAAGTACGCACATTGTCGAGGCTCTCATGACGCTACGTTGCTACCGCTAGCGCGTGCACGGCCGTCCGGAGCCGTTCTACGATCTTTGGCAGGATCGGTCCATCCATCTGGACCATCCAAATCCTTTCTATATTACACCACCGATTACCTCTAAAGAGATTAAACGGATCGGATCAGCGATCGGCTTCGATTTTGCGGATTCGAATGCGAGAATGTGAACGTCTTCCGCATATCACCGACCTTCTCAACTGGGAAACCACGTCTTTTGGCTTAAAAGCGGCTACAAAAGGGAGAACGTGAGGAGAAAAAAAAGGGATCGGATCCGAGGGAGCTTGGGCAAAGCAAGTGAGAAATGGGGTGGAGCATGAGAGAGAGAAAGTAGAGTAAAAATTCTTTTTATTTGTTTTCTTGTTAAATTCTATTAGTTTTTTTTTAAGGATGTTTAGCCTCATCATATTCATGAGTGGCTAAACCTCTTAGCTAGGCTAGGGCTAAGAGGTGAAGCTTGTAGCGTGATGGGAGGCCTCTTTGCTTGTGCCTTTTTGTATGATTGATCGGTATTGATCCTGGGTTTAATTAAGGGAATGTTTTCGGTCTTTAATGGTCATTTGTGGTGAAATTACAATGGGTCTGCAATGGCTTTGAACATGTTCTTTTCCTCTTTATGTTTATGACGAGGAAGCCCTGTTGTCCACCATCGTCTCCTAGGCATGGTTGGATGTCAGTACCCTTCCTAACCTTCATGACATGTTGATTGGTTGGTAATTAGATTAATTTTGTTGTTTGCTTTGTCTCATGGGCATAGTTTGGTGATGGAATCCATTCTAATTCATACACTTTTCATCTCTTGAAATCTATATCAATGACAGTTCAGTTAATTTTCCTGATTTGTAATACAGGCATAAGATCTCCCTGATCTCTACAAGTGGATCCTCTGAATCCCTAGTTTCCCTTCTCTGATTTTTCCTAAAGTTTTAGATTAATATTTCATCATTATTCCTCAAATCATAATTGGTTTAGATTTCATCTTAGCCTAGTTCTAGATCTAGTTATTTTTAGATAACGTACAGGTTTCAGTCCCTGTGGATTCGACCTCGGTCTTACCGAGTTTATTACTACATCACAACCCTATACTTAGGGAGTGAACAGCTGGCATTGGGCACGTATTCGTAAATGAGAAGCTTTTCATCTCCTTGGACGCAGAAACCTAAGAGCGTAACAAGAATCCTGTGTTGAAGTTTAGCAACTAACACAACCTCATTCTTGAATTCTTCAAAACCTTGTCTAGAGTCATGAGAGAGCCTCTTCACAGCTATTTCTTGTCCATCTGAAAGCCTACCCTGCAACATAGCAGGATTGTTAAAATCATCACTGATCAATAGGATTGCAGAATGCATAGGCCCATTTATATTTACACCATATTCCGAATGAGGCCCATCTATCTTTGGATTAGGAACCCTTGATTGCCCTGGCAGAGTCCAATTTCAACCTACCAATCAGTGAGATGAAATGGTTACCCCATCGATAAACCTTTTACATCAAAATTCAAACTATTCTGTGGATTGGTATGAATTTGTGACAAATGCAATTTATTCAGTCAGTATAGCCTATTTCGGAATATTCATACCGTCTCTTATATATGGGTCTGTTTGGAGTGACTCCATCTGCATAGTGGTTCAAAATGTTTACAATTTGGATTGATTTACAGTGTATGCCAGGTTGGTACAAGGTACAAACAAAATGATGGGTTTCTGATACCTTATAAACAGCACCAAATCCACCTTCTCCAAGCTTGTTGTCTTCAGAGAAGTTGTCAGTTGCAGTTCTTATTGCACCCAAATCAAATTGCAGTGACTCCTCATTTCCTTCAATCCCATGAACGACATAAACAATGCAAATTTTAATTATTTTTGTTGGTTTGGTACACCTTAAGGTAGGCAATGTTACGCAAATTTTGAAAGGAATGAAAGTGTTTGCACTAGTGCAAACTGTAACCCATGGTGGTTTACCAATCACCGGTTTCTTCTTTTTCCTCCACAGGAAACAAGCAGAGACAGTGGAGATGAGCACGATTGCAACAACTATAGAAACCACAATGATGATGGTAGTTCGAGACGAGCTTCGATTTCTTCCTGCGAAAACAAGCAATTTCTGGTTATATAAACCCAGGAAAGAGGGCTTTCATAGAGTAGGTTGCAGTAATTTCTGGTTGAGCCAGGACTGTGTTATATAAACCCAAATGGGTCATTTAGGAGCCCTTGAATGTGAATTGGAAGTTTGAACTATTTAGATACTGGCAAATCTTAGTTGTCTGATCAACCCAGGATGTCGAACATCAGAGTTCAATGCATAACAGGTCCTCGAACAGAGGACATGGACAGAACACTCGGATTTTTTGTTTGTACAAATGAGACCCATAGCTTAATCATCAAGATTGTTGGTCTGATCCAATCAATTGTTAGTGGACCATTCTAAAAAATCTCCCAGATTAGAAGATCACACCAGCCAATGTTTGCCCATTTTCTGTGTTTGTCTTCTGAACTCTCATCCAGAAAACACCACAATTCAACAAGGTGGCTTTAATTAAGAAGAACCACGAACAGAAATCAACAGAAGAAGATCCGAAAACTTACGAGAAGGAGCTGTTTCTATCAGTAAGTCGTCATAGAACTTGTACATCTCAAACCTGAAATAGCAACTCGGCCCAATAACTTTCCCTCCTATTTTTCCATTACAGACTTCCGGAAGGTGACCGACTGCACCTTTTAAGCACTCATTGCAATCATTTCTTGACAGATCGTTTGTGCATTGAACAGCCACATATATCTTTTGGAAGATTGTGAAATTCGTTTCTTTTGAAGCATACATCCGTTTGGACGGACCAAAAGCCGCCGTAGAAGCAAGACCATTCAACATCTGGCCCAAAATCAGATTAAACCGATCCATGTCTGATGCATTTATATAATGGCAATAGGAAAACCATGGGGTATTTTCATATGATGATGAAAATGGTTGGTTGGAGTAGCGCAATAGACACCTTTCATACCATATAATTGCAGTTCTGTTGGGGCACTTTGCAATAATTTCTTCGTTTGCAGTGTTGAGGCAATCATGGCATTTGTCGGGTGTATTGTCGCCTCTGCATTGTGCAAGGCCATAGATTCGGTTTGGGTTGTCGCCGATCGTGTTGTTGGAGTAGCCGGTAAGTGAAGCATTGGTGGATAGAGAAGAGAGGAGGAGCTTGAGGTTAGTCCCAAATGTGCTATTAGTGGCGTAATTAGCTGTGTTTAGACATTCGGTGGAAAGAGGTTGTGGAATGCTAGTAGGGAGGTGGAATATAAAGAGTAGAAGGGGTGAGAGGAAGAGAAATTCAAAGGGTTTTGAGAGGAGAGAAGGCATCATGTGGTTGTTGTAGAATCTAGCTGAGTAATGGGAAGATGACATACTTCTTACTGATGAAGAAGGTTTCTTAAAGGAGATGATGTTGGACTAGAGCACGGGTCCAGCCACTCACGCCCCTCAACACGCGCTTCCACAAGCAGACATGAGGAAATCGGATTGCGTACTGAGTCACTCAGTACCCTCTTATCGTACTGAGTAAACTCTGTTGGGCCCACCGTGAATGTATGCGGTCTATCTATGCCGTCCATCCGTTTTTTCATCTTATTTTATGGGTTGAGGCCAGAATTTAATTATACCCATAGATCGAGTGGACCATACCATAGGAAACAGTTGGAATAATGATTTCCACCGTTGAAACCTTTTTAGGGCCCACAGTGATGTTTATTTCTCATCAAACCTGTTAATATGATCACACGGACGTGGATGAAGGGAAAAAAATAAATATAAGCTTGATCCAATACTTCTGTGGCCCCCAAGAAATTTTCAACAGTAGATGTTCAATTCACACTGTTTCCTGTGGTATGGTCCAATTAAGGTTTTTATATACTTCATTTTTATATTCAAACACTAAAATTATCTGTTAAAGTGGATGGATGGAGTGGATAAAATACATAAATCAAGGTGGACCCTACAGAATTTACTCAGTACGCTTAAGGTACTGAGTTACTCAGTACGCAATCCGCTTCCGACATAAGGAGGTACACCTGGCCTGCTACCTGAAGTCGGTTTGGCTGGTGACAAGGTGGCTAGTGGTCGGTGCTATGGGGACCCCACAATGGTGTATTTGTTTTATCCACGCCGTCCATCCTTTTTGAAAGATAATTTTAAGGCTTTATTCAACAAATGAGATATATTAAAATCTCAGGTGGACCACACCATGGGAAAACAGTAGTGATTGAATGTCTCCTATTAAAAACCAGTAGTGATTGAATGTCTACTATTAAAAACCTCCAAGGGCCCACTGTAATGGTTATCTGACATCTAACCTATTGATTAGGTCATACAGACTTGGATGAAGGGAAAATATGTATATCAGCTTGATCTAAAACTTTCGTGGCCCCCAAGAAGTTTTTAATGGTGAGAGTTCAATCAACACTGTGCAATCCACTTGAGATTTGCATCAACCTCATTTTTTGGCTCATACCTTAAAATGACATGGAAGAATGGGTGGACGGAATGGATGAAACACATACATCATGGTGAGCCCACATAGCACCATGCACAGGAACTTTATGCGCGTGAAATCCGCGATCCCTAGTCTAGACCATGGACAGTCAACAGGTCAAGTCAATGCAAATGCATCTCATGAAACACGTTGGTGCGTCACCGTGGACCGCCAGTCATGGATCCACCAACCTGATGTAGAGCCGGTCGCGGTCAGTTTTATGGCCAGGGTGGATCAGAAAAGGCCCGATTGACGACAGAAGTGATCCAGACTGTCTGACCTTAAATCGGATGTATCTCATGGTACAGAATGAGTTATCTGACATAAAATATATGATTTTGGAGTAGAACGAGCTACTTTAGCCAACCAACCCATCCATGCTGGGTTGCGACGCCTGAAATTACGATAAACCCTTAGATTGACGGTCGTTTCCCTATTTTAATTTCGTTTTTACTAAGTTTTAGTTTGATTATAACTCTTTATCCATCGGGCTTTAGGAGTTGCGCCCAACGTGAAAAGAGCTTAGAATATTTAGGAGAACAGTTTAGTGAAGCCAAATAGGACACTTACTATTTTTGGCTGAAAACCTTGTGCACTAGTAGACATCACGACCGTTTATAAATAGTAAGTTTACTATTTATAGTAAGTCACGATTTCTAAGAGTTTTAGTTGTAGTTTGATTCTGATTTCTTTCCCATTACTTAATACCCCTATTTAAAGGGTTGTGAACTCGTTTTTAGTCATGAATTAATCAAGTTCGAATTTATTAGAATATTATTTCTATTTCCTGCTTTCTTTCCTTGTGGATTCGAGAAGTCTCTATGAGAAGTCCAAAGAAGTTCCGTGGATTCGAAGTAGTTATCCTCATCACATTCATCCCTATGTCAATTGGTATCAAAGCGAGAATTTCCCTCGAGCCGATGGCAAACAATGAAGATATGAATCAATATCCTGTGGATGGTGATCCAGAGATTCGTTATCTTTCGGAAAGAATGGAAGCTTTCCACCGGAATAGTCAGTTGACTATGCAAGGGCTGTAGGCAACCCTCGACCGTCTTGCAGATGCGCTACTTCCACCCCGAGCCCTAGGCGGTGCTCCACCACCTATGGTTGCTCCACCACCTATGGTTGTTGTACGACGTAACCCCGATTTTAGTAAAGCACTACCAGTGGCAAACCGTAGGGCTACACCAAATGATTTAAGTTCTAGTGACGAGGACCTTAATAAGGGTCTTGCCCGACGACCAATCCATGGAGGCGATCACCTATATCGTGCTGAAAGAGACTATTGAGGTAAGGCTGAACTTCCTAGTTTTAATGGTTTATTACGTATAGAAGATTTCCTCGATTTGTTAGCTGAAATAGAGAGATATTTTGATTATATGGACGTGTCAAATTATAAAATGGTAAAATTGGTAGCGTTTAAGTTAAAATCTGGTGCTTCTATATGATGGGAACAATTGCAACTCTCACGAGCCTGTCAGAACAAGGCACATATCTCATCATGGCCACGGATGAGGCGTCTTCTTTGATCACGATTTCTCCCCAGTGATTATGAGTAGATATTATTCCAGCAATACCAAAATTGTCAACAAGAAAATCGAACCATCATAGATTACACTGAAGAATTCCAGCGGTTGGCTATACGAAATGATCTGTCAAAATTTGAGTCACAGAAGGTGACACGATTTATAGGTGGGTTGCGACCGACAATTCAGGACTGAGTTCAGATGTACTCAGTCGGGACCGTGGATGAAGCAGTTCAATTGGCGGGTAAGGAAGAAACGCAACTTGCAAGAGTTCCTGTTCGTCCCTATCTTTCAACTCGACCTCCCATGACAAGTACCACGCAGGATCCAGTGCTGGCACGAGGAAAAGATCCAGTAGGAGAACGTCCTCAACCTCCTACAACCGCAAACCGTGATACGAGGAGCGGCTCATCCAGACCTCAACGTGCAGCACCCACAACAGCAGGCCTGAGTAAGATTCCAAATCTTTATGCTCGGCCAAGGTCGAACAATTGTTATCGCTGTGGCCAACCAGGCCACTTATCAAACACTTGTCTTCAACGTCCCGCATCACACTTGACCATAACTGAATGGGGCACTGAAGATGAGACCGGAGAAGAAGACCATGGCTATGATGAACATTAACAAACCACTGAAGAAATAGTAGGTGGCGATGAAGTGATGGGCGAGGATCGTGGCGAATTTCTAGTTATGAGGTGATTACTGTATACCCCACAAAAGGAATTCAATCCACAACGACATAATATATTTCGTACTCGGTGCACTGTCAACGGAAAGGTCTGTGATGTGATCATAGACAGTGGTAGTAGGGAGAACATCGTCTCAAGAGTGATGGTTGACAAGTTGCGGCTACCAACGATGAAACATGTTTCCCCGTACTCAATTGGCTGGATAAAAAAGGTGAACGAGACCAAGGTAACTGAACAATACACTATCTCATTTTCAATTAGTAAAAATTATAAAGATCAAATACTTTGTGATGTGGTTGACATGGAAGCTTACCACATGTTACTCGGTCGATTCTGGCAGTCGGACCGTGATGCGACTCATCGGGGATGAGACAATGTCTACGTATTCGTCAAGGATAGTCGAAAAATAATCCTTACCCCTATGGCACCAGAGAATCACCCGGAAGCTTCTAAAGTGGAGGGGAGTTCCCTCTTGACCATTCGAGATTTCATGGAGGAATCTAAGGAAACCGGTGAGGTATACGCCATAGTGGTGAAGGGCGAGAAAGAGGAACTCTCAAACATCCCTCTAAATTTAAGACTGTTACTAAACGAATTCAAAGAAGTCTAACCTAAGGATTTACTTGATGGATTGCCCCCCATGAGGGACATCCAACATCACATAGACCTCGTCCCTGGGGTTAGCCTGCTCAACCGCCCTCATTATCGGATGAGTCCGAAGGAGTGTGAGATATTTCAAAGACAAGTGGAGGAATTGATCCGTAAGGTTCTCTTAAGAGAGAGCATGAGCCCATGTGCTGTACCAGCATTATTAAAGCCAAAAAAAGATGGAAGCTGACGCATGTGTGTTGACAGCTGGGTAATCAACAAAATTACCATCAAATATTGGTTTCTAATACCACGGTTGGATGACATGCTCAATATGCTAGAAGGGGCCAAGGTGTTCTCTAAACTAGATCTAAGGAGCGGGTACCATCAGATTCGTATCCGACCCGATGATAAGTGAAAAATGACATTCAAGACCAAGGAAAGGTTGTATGAGTGGCTGGTCATCCCCTTCAGCCTATCAAACGCACCAAGTACTTTTATGCGTTTGATGAATCAAGTTCTAAAGTCGTTCATTAGCAGATTTGTGGTAGTATATTTTGATGACATATTGATATATAGCCAGGATGAGGCTGAGCACAGGAAACATCTCAGACAGGTGATGTAGGTCGTACAAATTAACAAGTTTTACTTCAACTTGAAGAAGTATAGTTTTTTAACTGACAGCCTGTTGTTTCTAGGATTTGTTGTAATGTCCACAGGCATTCGTGTGGACGATGAAAATGTGCCTGCTATTAGGGAATGGTCGATCCTGACAAACATTCATGAGGTGAGGAGTTTTCATGGGTTGGCAACTTTCTATTATCGATTGTGCGAGATTTTAGCACCATAGTCGCGCTTATAACAAATTGCATGAAAAAAGGACCGTTCCAATGGATCGATAAAGCTGACAAGAGCTTTCATGAGATCAAGCATCATTTGTCTACAACACCAGTCTTGGTGCTTCCTAATTTCGACAAATTATTTGAGGTTGAGTGTGACGCTTCATACATTAGAATTGAGGGAGTATTATCATAGGAAGGCAGGCCGGTAGCCTTCTACAGTGAGAAGCTCAGCGAAGCCCGAAAGAAGTGGTCGACTTATGAGCTTGAGTTGTACGCAGTTGTTCGAGCGCTGCGACATTGGCGGCATTATCTGATTCAAAGAGAGTTTATTCTGTACACTGACGATGAAGCATTAAAGTTTACTAATAGTCAGACTAACGTGAATCGTATGCATACTAGGTGGGTTGCGTTTTTACAGGAATTCACATTCGTTCTGAAGCACAAGTTTGGGCAGCAGAACAAGGTGGTTGATGCATTTAGTCGTCGTGCATCATTACTTGTTAGGATGAGTAACAAGGTGGTCGGCTTCGACTGTCTCAAGGAGCTGTATGCCGAGGATGAGGACTTCAAATATTCTTGGGTGAAATGCCAAGAAGGTAACTCCAGTGACTTTCATATACAGGACAATTTTCTCTTCAAAGGGAATTGATTGTGCATCCCCCAAAGTTATCTAAGGGAGCAGATTATTCAAGAGTTACATGGAGGTGGCCTCGGTGGACACCTTGGGCGAGACAAGACTCGAGCTCTTATGGAAGAGCGGTATTACTGGCCGCAATTAGTACGTGATGTGGGAAAAGCCTTAAAACGTTGTCATGTTTGTGAGACCTCCAAGGGGCAATCTCAGAATATGGGCCTCTACACCCCGTTACTTGTGCCTGACGGTCCTTGGGAGGATTTATCAATGGAGTTTGTGCTTGGTATCCCACGAACACAACACGGTATGGATTCGGTGTTCGTAATGGTAAATCGTTTCTTTAAGATGGAACACTTTATCCCATGCAAGAAGACCCTCGATGCAACACACGTAGCGAATCTATTCTTCAGGGAGGTCATACGGCTACACGAGGTCCCTAAGAACATTACTTCTGATCGTGACATGAAGTTCATTAGCCACTTTTGGCAGACTTTGTGGACTTGATTCGATACATGACTTCAATTCAGCAGTGCTTACCACCCACAGACTGATGGGCAGATCGAAGTTGTGAATCGCACGTTGGGAAACTTCCTTCGCTGTATTTCAGGAGAAAAATCGAAGTAATATGATTTGGCCTTGTCTCAAGCAGAGTTTGCATTCAACAACATGGTGAACCGCTCGACAGAGAAATCACAATTCCAGATTATCTATGGACGAGTTCCTAGCCACACGCTTAACTTGGTCCCTCTGGCCAAGCACCTAGGCACAAGCATTACGGCAGAACATATGGCAGACAAGATCATGGGCATCCATGGGGAAGTGCAGACCAAGCTACTTGCCTTGAACGAGAAGTACAAGGAATAAGCGGACAAGCACCGACGACAAAAAGTGTTTAAGGTGGGTGACCGCGTTATGGTCTATCTGCGCAAAGAGAGATTTCCGACCGGGACGTACAACAAGTTGAAAATAAGAAGATTGGACCCGTCCCAATCATTCGAAAGATCAATGAAAACACTTATGTTGTTGATCTTCCAGATGACATGGCGATCTCACGGAATTTCAACGTCGCGGACCTAACCGAGTATCATGAACCAGTGCAGGATGAGAACTCGAGGACAAGTTCTTTTGAAGTGGAGGGGACTGACGTAGAGCAGGTCGCGGACAGTTTCATGGCCAAAATGGATCAGAAAAGGCCCGGTCGACGACAGAAGTGATCTGGACCGTCGGACCTTAGATCGGCCGTATCTCGCAATCCGGAATGAGTTACGTGACATAAAATATATGATTTTGGGGTAGAACGAGTTACTTTAGCCAACCAACCCATCTATGTCGGGTTACGACGCCCGAAATTGCGAGAAACCCCTAGATTGACAGTTGTTTCCCCGTTTTAATTTCGTTTTTACTATAAATTGTAGTTTTAGTTTGATTATAACTCTTTATCCGTCGGGCTTTAGGAGTTGCGCCCAATGTGAAAAGAGCTTAGAATATTTAGGAGAACGGTTTGGTGAAGCCAAGTAGGACACTTACTATTTTTGGCTGAAAACCTTGTGCACTAGTAGACATCACGACCGTTTATAAATAGTAAGTTTAATATTTATAGTAAGTCACGATTTCTAAGAGTTTTAGTTGTAGTTTGATTCTGATTTCTTTTCCATTCGTTAGTACCCCTATTTAAAGGGTTGTGAACTCGTTTTTAGTCATGAATTAATCAAGTTCGAATTTATTAGAATATTGTTTCTATTTCCTGCTTTCTTTCCTCGTGGATTCGAGAAGTCTCTATGAGGAGTACAGAGAAGTTCCGTGGATTCAGAGTAGTTATCCTCATCACATTCATCCCTGCGTCATAAACCGACGAGGATTAGCCACTGAATCTCGCTACGAGGTTCACGATGATTTATGTATTGGTACTGAGTAAACATCACTGTGGGGTCCGTAACTTTTAACGGTGGAAATCATTATTCCCACTGTTTCTTGTGGTATAATCCACTTGAGATTTGGATATGCTTAAATTTTGGGCTCAACCCCTTAAATGAGCTGAAAAATTGGATGGACGGTGTGGATAAATTGAGTTTACTCAGTACAATGATAGCCTACTGAGTAACTCGGTAATCAATCCGATTTCGGCTGCTGAAGTTACGTCATCACATTTTATGGTCCCAATATGATATGTGTTCCATCGCCGTCCATTCATTTGAAGAGACTCTTTTAATGCATGATACAAAGTATAAGACCATTTTAAGGCATGAGACAAAGAATCACACAGATCCAAATCTTAAGTGAGCCTCACCACAAAAAACAGTGAGGATTGAACAACTACCAATCAAAACTTTTTGGAGCCACAGAAGTTTTTTGATCAAGCTGATATTTTCTTTTTCCCTTATATATTCTCTGTCTTTGTTAACTTATAAACAGGTTGGATCTCAAATAAACATCATGTCAGGCCCTAAGAAGATTTCAACGACTGTAGAAAGGTTTTAACTATGAGTGTCACTCTCCTCACTGTTTTTATTTATTTATTTATTTATTTAATTTAATGTTGGGTGCACTCGAGCTTTGAATCTGCCTTATTAGTGGTTCATACCCTAAAATGATATCTCCAAATAGATGAATGGTGTGGAAACAATGCGCACATCATGGTAGGGCTCACAGAATGTGGTGACGTCACTTCAGTAGGAGTTGGCTAATGTCAGGTTCAGTACATGATCCGCCACTCAACCCTTTTCTCTTATCTTAAGTAAGCCTCGCCACAAAATAGATACGTTAGGCGGACCCACCCTAATTAACGTATCTATTTATCCAAGCCATCCATCCCTTTTCTCGTATCATTTTAAGTCATGCACACAAAAATGAATCAGATCCAAAACTCGAATGGACCACACGAAATCCTAGTTGCATTAAATGCAAGAGTCATCTATGGTGTGGACCATTTGAGCGTTGGATATCTTCATTTCCGTGTTTATGCCTTAAATTGAACTTAGAAAAGGGATGGACAGCATGGCTAAACAGATACATCACGGTGGCCCCACTCACATAACTGACCATTCGGAGCTAAGGGAGGGTTAGCCTGATGAATGTATTTCATATCCAGGTCGCCATCTGATTTTCCATCTAATTTAAAGATGCTATTCCAAAATTTAAGTAGATCCGAATCTTGAGTGGACCATACCACTAAAACCAAACAAGTGGTGAATTAAAAGATTTGTGTAGGCCACGAGTTTTGGATTAATCTAATCATTATATTTTTCCTTAATCCAGATCTCCTTGACCTTATCAACCAGTTTGTCATTCCACCCGTTCTAATCAACCTTATCAATATGTTAGATGATAAACAAGCATCACGTGTCTGCTTACAGTGGACTTTAGATAGTTTTCAATGGTGTGTTCAATCACCATTGTTTTTTCGTGGTGTAGTCCACTTGAGATTTGGATGTGCTTAATATTTGGGAGCCATCTTCAAATGAACTGGAAAAGCGAATGGATGAAGTGAATATACAACATATCATCGAGGTGAGTCCTAAGGTAGAGGTAACAACTAATACCTACTAAGCTATTATCGGGGAAACACAAACTGAGATGAGTTTTTCAATATATTATATATGATTTTGGAGTAGGAGAACTTATTTAAGCCAACCAATCCCACTATGTCGGGTTGGCCAATTTTATTTTTTATAATTAATTAAGAGTTATTTTGAATTTATTAGGAATTATTCCTGCTTTTACCCATTCCAAGAAGTTCTGTGAGAAGTCTAGAGAGCTCCATAGATTTGAAATATTTATAGTTATCCCATGAGGAGGAGGAAGATGGTGATCAACCTCATCACATCCCTCCATGCGCTAGGAATCAATGTAAAAGAACTAGATGGATTGAAAGCCTGTCTCATTTTGTTGCTGGTCAAACCCGAAGATTTCTTTGGTGTGGGTAAAAGGCATTGGAATCTTGAGCGGACCAATCTACTGATGGGCCCAGTTGAGTATGAACTCAACATAATAACTTGTATTTATGTAGACTATAACTGATAGCGGCATGTGGCCCAATCACTGATGGGTCACCACGGACATCTATAGTAGCAGGCGCCAATGCCATGTCCACACGTCGCAAAGCTGTAAAGATATTTCTCAATTGTGTTGTCCTAAACAATAATGGCAAAGGATGCATGGGACTGATCTTTCACGGTGAATTTAATTGAACTGGCCCTTTCCGAATCCTCGTGAAAAATGAGACCGTGTAACCATAAGTTCGATGGGGACCACTGAAATGTCCCAATCCACCAGTTTTGGATTGGGGGTTCATGCTAGGTCATGAGCCTGAAAACGATGCAGGTCAAAAGTTCAAGTGGGCAACACTACAGTAAACGGTGAGAATGGAAATACCCTCCATTGAGGGAGCGGATTAGGTGAGACCCTGGATCCACTGAGCTCAGTGGGACCCCTGACTATGGGGCTCAGAGGGATGTGTGTGCCTTAAATCCACACAGTCCAACCATTTTTAAAGCTCATTTTAAGGCATCATCCCAAAATGAATCTGAATCAAATCTTAGGTGGACCACACCATTGGAAACAGTCGTGATTGAATCCCTACAATTGAAAACTTCATGGATTCCACCAGAATGTTTATTTTCCATCCAACCTGTTGATAAGGTCACAAACACCTAGATGAAGAGACCACCCAAATATCATCTTGATCCAAAGCTTTTTTGGCCCACAAGAAGGTTTTAATGATCAATCACCATTGTTTCCTATACTATGGTCCATCTTGGATTTGGAACTGCGTTATTTGGATCATGCCCTAAAATAAGCTTTCAATACGGATGAATTGCGTGAATATATAGTCACATACATGAAAGTGTGGCTCCACAGCCAGGGGTCCCACCCACATCAGTGGATCTGGGTCTCACCCAATCCCCTCGCTACCATTGAAACCAGCCAACGGCCCATCATGATGTTTATATGCCATGCAACTGTTCAAATGGTACTGCTTTCCTCCATCCGAAAGGAAGACATTAATATCAGCCTAATCCAAATCCTCTGTGGTCCTCAGTGAATTAATTTACATTGATGATCATGCTTGGCATACAAGATTTAGTAAAAAGGAATTGATAGTCATAAATCTAAATTCACTAACATACACTTAAGAACTGATACCATCTTTTAAATCTAAAATTCAATAACATATACTCAAAGATTTCAAATATCTTTTAATCTGAAGCACTAACGAGGATCTAATTCAGTAATAGACACCTCATTTATGGACCATGGCAATGCCACACCTGGAGCTTGATTCACCTCACATGTTTGCCTATGGGACTCTGTCAAAGACATGACTGGAGCCGTTCTACTTGTGATAAAAAATGCAGGCTGTGAAGGTGCTGGGTGAGAGACAGAGAAGCGGTTGAGCATGAGCACAATCAAAGACATGGTGGGCCTATTGATGACATCTTCTTGAACACATAGCAATGCAATGTGGATGCATTGCATCACTTCGCTGCTCGAGCAAGATTCTCTTATAGTTGGATCAATCAGCTCTAAAACTGCGCCATCCTTCCATTGCTTCCATGCCTACAAAAATCGTACCAATGCATAAATAATATTTTTTTTAGAATGGTAGTATTGATGTGGTGGATTAATAACGTGAGGAATGCTGTCACTACTCATTTGAAGAATCCATCGATCCAAATTCTACTCTGCCCTGAGTGCAAGATCCAAGCCATTCGTCAGGTGGGCCACTGTTAACCTAATGGTTAGAAAATTAATGACCAACAGTTATATTCAGTGCACCCGTGTTAGACTTGATTTTTGGACAAGAGCATGTAAATAATCAAATAAAACCCTCATTTATCATTTGAGAGTAGCCACGGCATTCTATCAGCGATTTTACCAATTTCATTTCAGATTGTTGTGAAAAATTCATCAAGACATTCTACTCACGTAGCTGAGAAGATACTCGTCACAGTCCGACTGGTAGAAATTACTGTTCTTCTGACCGGTAATGATCTCCAGAAGCAAAACACCGAAGCTGAATACATCTGATTTAATGGAGAATTGCCCGCACAAGACATACTCTGGGGCCATGTATCCACTTCAAGTAATAATCACCAATATCACCAGATGTTTGATAGATTAGTAGAGAACGTTTGGTTTTACTCGAGCTGGATTTTAGTTGTTAGATATATAGAGAGAAATTGAAAAACATTTACAAGACAAGGAATGCTTATTTGGACGTCCCAACTGTCCATGGAACATGACCAAAAATCTTGCTGATCGGACAATCCCAACCGCTCAATCATTTTTTACACTTATGTGTGGACGATAGAATGAACATTCCTTATCCTGTTTGATTCTGCATTGTGTACCTCTGTGAACACAATGAGCAATGGTTTTAAGGTTCGAAGACTTACTATGTCCCTGCAATTTGACTTGTATTGCACTGTGTTTGGTCCACTCCCACAATCCTAGCCATGCCAAAATCTGAGATTTTTGGGTTCATCTCCAGATCCAACAAAACATTGCTAGCTTTGAGATCCCGATGTATAATCCTAAGTCGAGAATCTTCATGAAGATAAAGAAGGCCTCGAGCGACTCCATTGATGATTTTGTAACGCCTTTTCCAATCCAGATTTGACTTTTTATTTGGATCTATTCAGTAAGCCAACAGTTGCACATGAGTCATCAAATAATTTGCCAGAGTAAAAATACAAAAATCATTTCGTTCATTGTAAAGAAAATTCTTGTGTAGGATGAGAGTTATAATTTCACAAAAGCATGGATAAAGAGAGTATGTGTCAAAAAGAGTACAAACCAAACAGAAACTTGTCGAGGCTGGCGTTTGGCACATATTCATAGATGAGAAGCTTCTCTTGTCCTTCGATGCAGCAACCTAAGACCCTAACAAGATTCCTGTGTTGAAGTTTAGCAACTAACACAACCTCGCTCTTGAATTCTTTGAAACCTTGTCCAGAGTCATGAGAGAGCCTCTTCACAGCTACTTCTTGTCCATCTGAAAGCGTACCCTGCAACATAGCAGGATTGTTAAAATCATCACTGATCAATGGGATTGCAGAGTGCACAGGCCCATTTATATTTACACCATATTCCGAATGAGGTCCATCTATCTTTGGATTAGGAACCCTTGATTGCCCTGGCAGAGTCCAATTTCAACCTACCAATCAGTGAGACGAAATGGTTAACCCCATCCATAAACCTTTTACATCAAAATTCGAACTATTCCGTGGATTGGTATGAATTTGTGACAAATGCAATTTATTCAGTCAGTATAGCCTATTTCGGAATATTCATAGCGTCTCTTTTATATGGGTCTGTTTGGAGTGACCCCATCTGCATAGTGGTTCAACATTTTTAGAATTTGGATTGATTTACAGTGTATGCCAGGTTGGTACAAGGGACAAACAAAATGATGGGTTTCTGATACCTTATAAACAGCGCCAAATCCACCTTCTCCAAGCTTGTTGTCTTCAGAGAAGTTGTCAGTTGCAGTTCTTATTGCACCCAAATCAAATTGCAGTGACTCCTCATTTCCTTCAATCCCACGAACGACATAAACAATGCAAATTTTAATTACTTTTGTTGGTTTGCTACACCTTAAGGTAGGCAAAGTTACGCAAATTTTGAAAGGAATGAAACTGTTTGCACTAGTGCAAAGGGTAACACATGGTGGTTTACCAATCACTGGTTTCTTCTTTTTCCTCCTTAGGAAACAAGCAGCGACAGTGGAGATGAGCACGATTGCAACAACTATAGGAACCACGATGATGATAGTAGTTCGAGAGGAGCTTTGGTTTCTTCCTGCAAAAACAAGAAATACAGTAGGTTGTATTTAAGGGGGAAAGAGGGCTTTCATAGAGTAGGTTGCAGTAATTTCTGGTTGAGCCAGGACTGTGTTATATAAACCCAAATGGGTCATTTAGGAGCCCTTGAATGTGAATTGGAAGTTTGAACTATTTAGATACTGGCACATTTTAGTGGTCTGATCAATCCAGGATGTCGAACATCAGAGTTCAATGCATAACAGGTCCTCGAACAGAGGACATGGACAGAACACTTGGATTTTTTGTTTGTACAAATGAGACCCATAGCTTAATCACCAAGATTGTTGGTCTGATTCAATCAATTCTCAGTGGACCATTCTTAAAAATCTCTCAGATTAGAAGATCACACCCGCCAATGTTTGCCCATTTTCTATGTTTGTCTTCTGAACTCCTCATCCAGAAAACACCACAATTCAACAAGGTGGCTTTAATTAAGAAGAACCATGAACAGAAATCAACAGAAGAAGATCCGAAAACTTACGAGAAGGAGCTGTTTCTATCGGTAAGTCGTCATAGAACTTGTACATCTCAAACCTGAAATAGCAACTCGGCCCAATAACTTTCCCTCCTATTTTTCCATTACAGACTTCCGGAAGGTGACCGACTGCACCTTTTAAGCACTCATTGCAATCATTTCTTGACAGATCGTTTGTGCATTGAACAGCCACATATATCTTTTGGAAGATTGTGAAATTCGTTTCTTTTGAAGCATACATCCGTTTGGACGGACCAAAAGCCGCCGTAGAAGCAAGACCATTCAACATCTGGCCCAAAATCAGATTAAACCGATCTATGTCTGATGCATTTTTATAATGGCAATAGGAAAACCATGGGGTATTTTCATATGATGATGAGAATGGTTGGTTGGAGTAGCGCAATAGACACCTTTCATACCATATACTTGCAGTTCTGTTGGGGCACTTTGCAATGATTTCTTCACTTGCAGTGTTGAGGCAATCACGGCATTTGTTGGGTGTATTGTCGCCTCTGCATTGTGCAAGGCCATAGATTCGGTTTGGGTTGTCGCCGATCATGTTGTTGGAGTAACCGGTAAGTGAAGCATTGGTGGATAGAGAAATGAGGAGGAGATTGAGGTTAGTCCCAAATGTGCTATTAGTGGTGTAATTAGCTGTGTTTGGACATTTGGTGGAAAGAGGTTGTGGAATGCTAGTAGGGAGGTGGAATATAAAGAGTAGAAGGGGTGAGAGGAAGAGAAATTCAAAGGGTTTTGAGAGGAGAGAAGGCATGATGTGGTTGTTGTAGAATCTAGCTGAGTAATGGGAAGATGATATACTTCTTAATGATGAAGAAGGTTTCTTATGTTAGATGTTGGGCTAACTACTCACTCCCCTCAACACGCGATTCTACAAGAAGGCATAAGGAAGTCCACCTCACCTGCAACCTGAAGTCAGAGAACACGGTTTGGCTAGTGAGGCCGCGTTTATAAAGTCATTTCCAGTACTGATCTTATCGTCTGAGTAAACTCAGTTGGGCCAACCTTGAATGTATGTGGTCTATCCACGCCGTCCATCCCCTTTTCCATCTAATTTAAGGGGTTGAGCCTAAAATTGAAGCATGTCCAAGGATCACTTGTATCATACTAGTGAAAACAGTGGGGATAATGATTTCCTCCTATGAAACCTTTTTAGGCCCCACAGGGATGTTTATTTGTCATCCAACCTATTCATAAGATCATATGGAAATGAAAGAAAGCAAATCACAAATATAAGCCTGATGTAGAACTTTACGGTAGAGGTTCAATTCATCTGTTTACCGTGGTATGGTACATTTGAACATTAGGTATCGAGAAATTTGCGACTGTACGACCCATTTATGGCCCATTTGCGAGACGAAGCCCACCTCATTTTACCTTGCGAGAATAAGCCCAGGCTGTACGGACGCCTTGCCAAAGGTCGAAAATGCCCCTGCTTTCTCCTCCAAGCGGATCGGCTGGTGCTCGAAGACCAGCGTCGACGCTCCTCGAACTCCTACGAACGGTTCAAAAGAGATCAACGTTACATGGCCCCACAGTTATGTATTTATTATATCCACAACGTTCATCCATATTTTGAGATCTTTTCGGAGCATTATCCAAAAAAAAAAAAAATCATATCCAGAGATCAACTGGACCACACCACAAAGAGCAGCAGAAAATTGATTTTCACAGTTGAAAATTTTGTAGGGCCCACCATAACATTTAATTTCCATCCAATCTATTCATAAGGTCACAAAGACCTGGATGAAGAGGAAAAACAAATTTCATAATGATCCAAAACTTCTGTGACCACTAAAAGGGTTTCAATGGTAGACGTTCAATCCTCCACAGCCTTTAACAGTGTGGTCCACTTGATAGCTAGATCTGTCTTATTTTTCGTCTTAAGCCTTAATACGAGTTCGCCAAAAAGATGGACGGTTTGGATATAACACATACCTCATAATAGGACCCAAAAATAGGGGTGGGATAACAACAGCAAAAAATAAATAAATAAATAAATAAATAATAAATAAATAAACCAGGAACTTTTCGCTACGAGGCATTGTATGGCTACGGATAATAACCGTAGCCACAGCCTTCGCCAATGCCATTTCGATATGTCTTTTTATATGCGTCGAAGGTCTTTCGATTAATCGACGAAGGTCCAAAACTGTCCAGCCAGTTTACCTCAAAAATCCTGCAATTTTCAATTAATTGAATGTCTTTCGATTAATCAAAAAAGATATTTTATCTTTAGCTGCAGATTATAACCTAAGCCATAACTGAGTCTGTTGCAATCTATGAAATTTTTTATTGTTTTTTATTTTTATTTTATTTTTTACATGGAGAACTTTATTCTACCTACAATTTTCTCAAATACATAAATATGTATATATAAGCATATATAAAAAAATTTCTCTCTTTTTTTCATTTCTTTCATTATTCATTTAACAAGAATATCTTCTAAATCAAACTTAGTTACTTGATGTACCCTATATGATTTTGGGGTAGGAGAAGCTACTTTAGCAAACTAACCTAGTTATTTTCCAAGATTCCATCAGGTTAATGATCAAAAATCCATTTCATTCACTTTGCGGTCAATTTCATTCACGGAAATTCACGGTCATTTCCATGCATTTCACTTCACGGTCACTTCCATGCATTTCACAGTCCAATTGTTTCACTTCACCCCCATTTCCATACATATCACGGTCATTCCCGCATATTCTGTATTGATTCACGGTCATTTCGACGTAATTCACGGTCATGCCCCTTCACTTCACAGTCATTTCTGCGCATTTCGCGGTCCAATCGCCTCACTTTATGGTCATTTCCATGCATATCACAGTCATTCCCGCATATTCCGTGTTGATTCACGGTCATTTCGGTGCATTTCACGGTCACGCCCCTTCACTTCACGGTCATTTCCGCACATTTCACAGTCCAATCGTTACACTTCACCGTGAAATGCGTTGAAATGACTGTGAATTAACATGGAATAGGTGGGAATGACCGTGAAATACATGGGAATGATCGTGAAGTGAAGCGAATTGACCGTAAAATGGGCGAAAATGACCATGAAGTGAAGGGGTATGACCGTTAAATGCGTCGAAATGACCGTGAATCAACACGGAATAGGCGGGAATGACCATGATATACATGGAAGGTCATTCCCGCTTATTCCGTGTTGATTCATGGTCATTTCGGCACATTTCACGGTTATGCCCCTTCACTTCACGGTCATTTCCGCACATTTCATGGTCCAATCGACTCACTTCACGGTCATTTCCATGCATATTACGGTCATTTCCGCATATTCTGTGTTGATTCACTGTCATTTCGGTGCATTTCACGATCATGCCCCTTCACTTCTCGGTCATTTCTGCACATTTTATGGTCCAATCGCTACACTTCATGATCATTTCCATGCATTTCAGGGTCATTCCCGCATATTCTATGTTGATTCACAGTCATTTCTACGCATTTCACGGTCATACCTCTTCACTTCACGGTCATTTCGACGTATTTCACTGTCAATTCGCTTCACTTTATGATCATTTCCATGCATTTCACGGTCATTCCCACATATTCTGTGTTGATTCATGGTCATTTCCATGCATTTCACGGTTATACCCCTTCACTTCATGGTCATTTCCGTGCATTTCACGATCAATTCGCTTCACTTCACGATCATTTCCATGCATTTCACGGTCATTCCTGCATATTCCGTGTTAATTCAAAGTCATTTTGACACATTTCACGGTCATACCCCTTCACTTCACGGTCAATTTCGCGCATTTCATAGTCAATTCACTTCACTTCACGATCATTTCCATGCATTTCACGGTCATTCCCGCATATTTCGTGTTGATTCACGGTCATTTCGACGCATTTCACGGTCATACCCCTTCACTTCACGGTCATTTTTGCTCATTTCACGGTCAATTCGCTTCATTTGACGATCATTTCCATGCATTTCATGGTCATTCCCACGTATTCCGTGTTGATTCACGGTCATTTCGATGCATTTCATGGTCAATTTGCTTCACTTCACGATCATTTTCATGCATTTCATGGTCATTCCCGCATATTCCGTGTTCATTCACGGTCATTTCGACGCATTTCACGGTCATACCCCTTCACTTCACGGTCATTTCCGCACATTTCACGGTCAATTCGCCTCACTTCACGATCATTTCCATGCATATCACGGTCATTCCCGCCTATTCCGTGTTGATTTACGGTCATTTCAGCACAATTCACGGTCATGCCCCTTCACTTCACGGTCATTTTCGCGCATTTCGCAGTCCAATCACTTCACTTCACAATCATTTCCATTCATTTCACGGTCATTCCCGCCTATTCCATGTTGATTCACGTCATTTCGACGTACTTCACAATTAATTCACTTCACTTCACGGCCATTTCCAAGCATTTCAAGGTCAATTCTCTTCACTTCACGACCATTTCCATGCATTAATTTCACGGTTATATCCGACAATTCCGTTTACGTTCACGGTCATTTCGACGCACTTCACGGTCAATTCACTTCACTTCACGGCCATTTCCACGCACTTCACCGTCATTTCCATGCATTTCACGGTCATTCCCGGCGATTCCGTGTTCATTCATGATCAATTCGACGCACTTCACTGTCAATTCACTTCACTTCACGGCTATTTCCATGCACTTTGCAGTCAATTCACTTCACTTCACCATCATTTCCAAGCATTTCACGGTCATTCACGGCGATTCCGTGTTCATTCACAGTTAATTCGACATTCTTCGCGGTCAATTCGCTTCACTTCATGATCATTTTCATGCATTTCACGGTCATTCCCGCCTATTCCGTGTTGATTCACGGCTATTTCGACGCATTTCACAGTGAAGTGTAACAATTGGACCGTGAAATGCGCAGAAATGACCGTGAAGTGAAGGGGCATGACCATGAAATGCGTCGAAATGACCATGAATCAACACGGAATAGGCGGAAATGACCGTGATATGCATGGAAATGACCGTGAAGTGAGGCGAATGGACCGTAAAGTGCGCAGAAATGACCGTGAAGTGAAGGGGCATTACCGTGAATTGCGTCGAAATGACCGTGAATCAACACGGAATAGGCGAGAATGACCGTGAAATGCGTGGAAATGACCATGAAGTGAAGCAAATTGACCGTGAAATGCATGAAAATGACCGTGAAATGAAGGGAATTGACCGTGAAATGTGCCGAAATGATTGTGAATTAACACGGAATAGGCGGGAATGACTGTGAAATGCATGGAAATGATCGTGAAGTGAAGCGATTGGCTCATGAAATACGCGGAAATGACCGTGAAGTGAAGGGGCATGACCATGAATTGCGCCGAAATGACCGTGAATCAACACGGAATAGGCGGGAATGACCGTGATATGCATGGAAATGACCGTGAAGTGAGGCGAATTGACCGTGAAATGCGCGGAAATGACCGTGAAGTGAAGGGGTATTACTGTGAAATGCGTTGAAATGACTGTTATTCAACACAGAATATGCGGGAATGACCATGAAATGCATGAAAATGATCGTGAAGTGAAGCGAATTGACCGTGAAATGCGTGGTAATGACCGTGAAGTGAAGGGGTATGACCGTGAAATGCGCCGAAATGACCGTGAATGAACACGGAATATGCAGGAATGACCATGAAATGCATGGAAATGATCGTGAAGTGAAGCGAATTGACCGTGAAATGCGCGGAAATGACCGTGAAGTGAAGGGGTCTGACCGTGAAATGCGTCGAAATGACCGTGAATTAACACGGAATATGTGGGAAGGACCGTGAAATGCATGGAAATGATCGTGAAATGAAGCGAATTGACCATGAAGTGCGTCAAAATGACCGTAAACGTAAACGAAATTGTCGAATATGACCATGAAATGCATGGAAATGGCCGTAAAGTGAAGAGAATTGATCGTGAAATGCTTGGAAATGGCCATGAAGTGAAGTGAATTGACCGTGAAGTGCATCGAAATGACCATGAATCTAAACGGAATGTTCGGATATGATCGTGAAATGCATGGAAATGGCCGTGAAGTGAAGAGATTTGATCGTGAAGTCCTTGGAAATGGCCGTGAAGTGAAGTACTTGACCGTGAAGTGCATCGAAATGACCGTGAATGTAAACGGAATTGCCGGATATGACTATGAAATGCATGGAAATGGCCATGAAGTGAAGAGAATTGATCGTGAAATGCTTGGAAATGGCCGTGAAGTGAAGTGAATTGATCATGAAGTGCGTCGAAATGACCGTGAATCTAAACGGAATGTCCAGATATGATCGTGAAATGCATGGAAATGGCCGTGAAGAGAAGAAATTGGACTGCAAAATGCGCAGAAATGACCGTGAAGTGAAGGGGCATGACCGTGAAATGCGCCAAAATGACTGTGAATCAACACGGAATAGGCGGGAATGACCATGGTATGCATGGAAATGACCGTGAAGTGAATCAATTGGACAGCAAAATACGCGGAAATGACCGTGAAGTGAAGGGGCATGATCGTGAAATGCGTTAAAATGACCGTGAATCAACACGAAATAGGCGAGAATGACCGTGGTATGCATGGAAATGACCGTGAAGTGAATCGATTGGACCGCGAAATGCGCGGAAATGACCGTGAAGTGAAGGGGCATGACCGTGAAATGCGCCGAAATGACCGTGAATCAACACGGAATAGGCAGGAATGACCATAAAATGCATGGAAATGACCATGAAATGCGTGGAAATTATCATGAAGTGAAGGGGCATGGCATGACCGTGAAATGCATGAAATTTATCGGTCATTCCTGCCTATTCCGTGTTGATTCACGGTCATTTCGGCTCATTTCACGGTCATGCTCCTTCACTTTACGGTCATTTTCGCGCATTTCATGGTCTAATCGCCTCATTTCACGGTAATTTCCATGCATATCACAGTCATTCCCGCCTATTCCGTGTTGATTCACGGTCATTTCGGTGCATTTCACGGTCATGCCCCTTCACTTCACGGTCAAATCGGTACACTTCACCGTGAAATGCGTCGAAATGGCCGTGAATCAACACGGAATAGGCAGGAATGACTGTGAAATACATGGAAATGACCGTGAAGTGAAGCGAATTGACCATGAAATACATGGAAATGTCCATGAAGAAAATAAAATGAATAAAATTGACCGCAAAGTGAATGAAATGGATTTTCAACCATCAACCTGATGGAATCTAGGAAAATAACTAGGTTAGTTAGCTAAAGTAGCTTCTCCTACCCCGAAATCATATAGGGTACATCAAGTAACTAATTTTGATTTAGAAGATATTCTTGTTAAATGAATAAAGAAAGAAATGAAAAAAAGAGAGAAATTTTTTTTATATGCTTATATATACATATTTATATAAATATGTATTAGAGAAAATTGTAGATAGAATAAAGTTCTCGATGTAAAAAATAAAAAATAAAAAATTTCATAGACTGGCACAGGCTACAGTTATGGCTACGGTTATAATCCGTAGCTAAAGGTAAAATACCTTTTTCAATTAATCGAAAGACATTCGATTAATCGAAAATTGTAGGATTTTTGAAGCAAACTCATTAGACAGTTCTGGACCAATTTCGATTAATTGAAAGACCTTTGATATATCGGAGTACATATTGAAAGACTTTTGGTTATTTATTTATTATTATTATTTTAAATTTTTTGCTGTTGTAATCCCACTTTTTTTTGTGGGTCCTATTATGAGGTATGTATTATATCCAAACCATCCATATTTTTGGTGAACTCGTATTAAGGCTTGAGACGAAAAATAAGACAGATCTAGCTATCAAGTGGACCACATTGTTAAAGGTTGTGGAGGATTGAACGTCTACCATTGAAACCCTTTTAGGGGTCACAGAAGTTTTGGATCATTATGAAACTTATTTTTCCTCTTCATCCTGGTCTTTGTGACCTTATGAATAGATTGGATGGAAAATAAACGTTACGGTGGGCCCTACAACATTTTTAACGGTGAAAATCAAATTTCTGTTGTTCTTTGTGGTGTGGTCCAGTTGATCTTTGGATATGATTTTCTTTTTTTAGATAATGGTCTGAAATGATCTCGAAATATGGATGAACGTTGTGGATATAATAAATACATAATGTGGGGCCCATGTAACGTTGATATCTTTTGAACCGTTCGCATAACTCGAAGTTCGAGAGCGTCGCAATACCGTCTTCCCACTTGACGGAAAAAAGAGGCATTTTCATCCTTTGGGAAGCGTATCACAAATTGGGGCTTATTCTTGCAAGGTAAAATAAGGTGGGTTTGGTCTTGCAAATGGGCCATAAATGAGTCATACAGTCGCAAATTTCTCTTAGATATCTTTTGAGAAATTTGCGAGAATATGACCCATTTATGGCCCATTTAGGAGGCTAAGCCCACCTCATTTTCCTTTGCGAGAATACACCCCAGCTGTACGGACGCCTTTCCAAAGGTCGAAAATGCCCCTGCTTTTTCCTTCAAAGCAGAAGACGAAGGCCGACGCTCGTCAGTGCACTCAAGTTGTACGAACGGTTCAAAATAGATCAACGTTACATGGGCCCCACGATTATGTATTTATTATATCCACAACATTCATCCATATTTCGAGATCATTTCGAGCATTATCCCAAAAAAAATCATATCCAAAGATCAACTGACCACACCATGAGCAAAGACAAAATTGATTTTCACCGTTGAAACTTTTGTAGGGCCCACCGTAACATTTACTTTTCCATCCAATATATGCATAAGGTCACAAAGACTGATGAAGAGGAAAAACAAATTTCATAATGATCCAAAACCTCTGTGACCCCTAAAAGGGTTTCAATGGTAGACGTTCAATTCCCCACTGGCTTTTAAAGTGTGGTCCACTTGACAGTTAGATCTGTCTTATTTTCCGTCTCAAGCCTTATTATGAGGTCGCCAAATAGATGTACGGTTTGGATATAACATAGACCTCATGATGGCACCCAAAAAACAACAAAGATTTTATGTTAAAAAGGAAAAAAAAAACAGATTTTTATTAACCAGGATGTAGATATTTGGCTACGGATTATAACCGTAGCCATATTTACCACAATCCGTAGCTAAAGGGGTTTTTCCGGGGTAGGCGCGCCGAACTAAGATACCCACGCCACTCGCTGACCTATCCCGCGGGGGCGCGCCAATCTGGCGTGGCCGCGCCCATCTGATGACTACTATAGCTACGGATTATAACCGTAGCCAAAACTGTAGTCTGTGCCAATCTATGAAAAAAAAAAAATTTATTTTTTTAAATTTTTTTACATGGAGAACTTCATTCTACCTACAATTTTCTCTAATACATATTTATATAAATATGTATACATAAGCATATAAAAAAAAATTCTCACATTTTTTTCATTTCTTTCTTTTTTCATTTAATAAGAATATCTTCTAAACCAAAATTAGTTACTTGACGTACCATATATGATTTTGGGGTAGGAGAAGCTAATTTAGCCAACCAACCTAGTTATTTTTCAAGATTCCATCAGGTCAATGGTTGAAAATTCATTTCATTCACTTAACGGTCAATTTCAATCAGTTCGCGATCAATTTCGCTCATTTCATTTACTTCGCGATCAATTACATGTATTTCACGGTCAATCTCGGTGATTCCATTTTGATTCACGGTCATTTTCATGCATTTCACGGTCAATTCTCTTCACTTCATGGTCATTTCCATGCATTTTACGGTCAATGCGCTTCACTTCACAGATCATTTTCATGCATTTCACGGTCAATCCGTGATTACATTTTGATTCACGGTCATTTCCATGCATTTCACGATCAATTCACTTCACTTCATAGTCATTTTCATGTATTTCACGATCAATCCCGGCGATTCTATTTTGATTCACGGTCTTTTTCATGCATTTCACGGTCAATTCCCTTCACTTCACGGTCATTTCCACACATTTCACGGTCAATTCGCTTCACTTCACGGTCATTTCCATGCATTTTACGGTCATTCTCGCCTATTCCGTGTTGATTCACGGTCATTTCGACGCATTTCACGGTGAAGTGTAGCGATTGGACCGTGAAATGCGTGGAAATGACCGTGAAGTGAAGGGGCATGACCGTGAAATGCGACGAAATGATTGTGAATCAACACGGAATAGGTGGGAATGACCGTGATATGCATGAAAATGACCATGAAGTGAAGCGAATTGACCGTGAAATGCATGGAAATGACCGTGAAGTGAAGGAAATTGACCGGTGAAATGCCGAAATGACGCGGTGAATCAACACGGAATGACGGAGTGACTGCGTGATTTCCATGCATATCACAATCATTCTCGCCTATTCCGTGTTGATTCACGGTCATTTCGACGCATTTCACGGTCATGCCCCTTCACTTCATGGTCATTTCCGCGCATTTCACGGTCAATTTGCTTCACTTCACGGCCATTTCCATGCATTTCACGGTCATTCCCACCTATTCCGTGTTGATTCACGGTCATTTCGACGCATTTCACGGTGAAGTGTAGCGTTTGGACCGTGAAATACACGGAAATGACCGTGAAGTGAAGGGGTATGACCGTGAAATGTGTCGAAATGACCGTGAATCAACACGGAATAGGTGGGAATGACCGTGATATGCATGGAAATGACCGTGAAGTGAAGCAAATTGACCGTGAAATGCATGGAAATGACCGTGAAGTGAAAGGGTATGACCGTGAAATGTGTCGAAATGACCGTGAATCAACACGAAATAGGTGGGAATGACTGTGATATGTATGAAAATCATGGTCATTCCCGTCTATTCCGTGTTAATTCACGGTCATTTCGAAGCATTTCACGGTCATGCCCCTTCACGATCATTTTCGTGCATTTCACGGTCAATTCGCTTCACTTCACGGTCATTTTCATGCATTTCACAGTCATTCCCACCTATTCCGTGTTGATTCACGGTCATTTCGACGCATTTCACGGTGAAGTGTAGCGATTGGACCGTGAAATGCGTGGAAATGACCGTGAAGTGAAGGGGCATGACCGTGAAATGCGCCGAAATGACCGTGAATTAACACGGAATAGGTGGGAATGACCGTGATATGCATGGAAATGACCGTGAAGTGAAGCAAATTGACCGTGAAATGCATGGAAATGACTGTGAAGTGAAGGGGTATGACCGTGAAATGCGTCAAAATGACCGTGAATCAACACGAAATAGGCGGGAATGACTGTGATATGCATGGAAATCACGGTCATTCCCGTCTATTCCGTGTTGATTCACGGTCATTTCGACGCATTTCACGGTCATGCCCCTTCACTTCACGATCATTTTCGTGCATTTCACGGTCAATTCGCTTCACTTCACGGTCATTTTCATGCATTTCACAGTCATTCCCACCTATTCCGTGTTGATTCACGGTAATTTCGACGCATTTCATGGTGAAGTGTAGCGATTGGACCGTGAAATGCGTGGAAATGACCGTGAAGTGAAGGGGCATGACCGTGAAATGCGCCGAAATGACCGTGAATTAACATGGAATAGGTGGGAACGACCGTGATATGCATGGAAATGACCGTGAAGTGAAGCAAATTGACCGTGAAATGCATGGAAATGACTGTGAAGTGAAGGGGTATGACCGTGAAATGCGTCAAAATGACCGTGAATCAACACGAAATAGGCGGGAATGACTGTGATATGCATGGAAATCACGGTCATTCCTGTCTATTCCGTGTTGATTCACGGTCATTTCGACGCATTTCACGGTCATGCCCCTTCACTTCACGATCATTTTCGCGCATTTCACGGTCAATTCGCTTCACTTCACGGCCATTTCCATGCATTTATGGTCATTCTCGCCTATTCCGTGTTGATTCACGGTCATTTCGATGCATTTCACGGTGAAGTATAGCGATTGGACCGTGAAATGCACGAAAATGACCGTGAAGTGAAGGGGCATGACCGTGAAATGCGACGAAATGGCCGTGAATCAACACGAAATAGGTGGGAATGACCGTGATATCCATGAAAATGACCATGAAGTGAAGTGAATTGACCGTGAAATGCATGGAAATGACCATGAAGTGAAGGGAATTGACTGTGAAATGTGCCGAAATGACAGTAAATCAACACAGAATAAACGGGAATGACCATGATTTCCATGCATATCACAGTCATTCCCACCTATTCCGTGTTGATTCACGGTCATTTTGACGCATTTCACGGTCATGCCCCTTCACTTCACGGTCATTTCCATGCATTTCACGGTCAATTCACTTCACTTCACGGTCATTTCCATGCATTTCACGGTCATTCCTACCTATTCGGTGTTAATTCACGGTCATTTCGACACATTTCACAGTGAAGTGTAACGATTGGACCGTGAAATGCGCGGAAATGACCGTGAAGTGAAGGGGCATGACCGTGAAATGCGCCGAAATGACCGTGAATCAACACGGAATAGGTGGGAATGACCGTGATATGCACGGAAATGACTGTGAAGTGAAGCAAATTGACCATGAAATGCATGGAAATGACCGTGAAGTGAAGGGGTATGACCGTGAAATGCGTCGAAATGACCGTGAATCAACATGAAATAGGCGGGAATGACTGTGATATACATGGAAATCACGGTCATTCCTGTCTATTCCGTGTTGATTCACGTCATTTCGACGCATTTCATGGTCATGCCCCTTCACTTCACGATCATTTTCACAAGATTTCATGGTCAATTCGCTTCACTTCACGGCCATTTCCATGCATTTCACGGTCATTCCCGCCTATTCCGTGTTGATTCACGGTCATTTCGACACATTTCACGGTGAAGTGTAGCGATTGGACCGTGAAATGCGCGGAAATGACCATGAAGTGAAGGGGCATGACCGTGAAATGCGATGAAATGACTCTGAATCAATACGAAATAGGTGAGAATGATCGTGATATGCATGGAAATGACCATGAAGTGAAGCGAATTGACCGTGAAATGCGCCGAAATGACCGTGAATCAACACCGAATAGACGGGAATGACCGTGATTTCCATGCATATCACAGTCATTCCCGCCTATTCCGTGTTGATTCACAAATCATTTCGCGCAGATTTCACGGCCATGCCCCCTTCACTTCACGATCATTTTCAAGCATTTCACAAATCAATCGCTACACTTCACGGTCATTTCCATGCATTTCACGGTCATTCCCACCTATTCCATGTTGATTCACGGTCATTTCGACGCATTTCACGGTGAAGTGTAGCGATTGGACAGTGAAATGCGCGGAAATGACCGTGAAGTGAAGGAGCATAACCGTGAAATGCGCCGAAATGACCGTGAATCAACACAGAATAAGTGGGAATGACCATGATATGTATGGAAATGACCATGAAGTGAAGCGAATTGACCGTGAAATGCATGAAAATAACCGTGAAGTGAAGGGAATTGACCGTGAAATGCGCCGAAATAACCGTGAATGGGATCAATTTTAAGGTAATGATGGTGATGTCAGTGGATTGTCTTAAGATCCATGGTATTGCTATATCCCAGGATCAGATCACCCGGTCTGTTTGGCACACCCGGCCAATCCCGGATTTAATTTTCAATATCATCCAATCCCTTCCAATCCGCCTGGCCAAACGGGCCCTAAGGTAATGATGGTGGTGTCAGTGGATTGGTTTAAGATCCATGGGATTGCTATATCCCGGAACAAGTTCACTGGGTCTGTTTGGCACATCAGGCATATCCTGGGATTTTACCTTCCACTCCTTCCAATACCGGATTTAACTTCCAATCCCTTCCAATACCATCAAATCCCTTCCAATCCCGGATTTAACTTCCAATCACTGGGTCTGTTTGGCACGACCGGCCAATCCCGGATTTAACTTCCAATCCCCAATACCATCAAATCCCTTCCAATCCGCCTGGCCAAACGGGCCCTAAGGTAATGATGGTGGTGTTAGTGGATTGGTTTAAGATCCATGGGATTGCTATATCCCGGAACAAGTTCACTGGGTCTGTTTAGCACGTCAGGCATATCCTGAGATTTTACCTTCCACTCCTTCCAACTAAGGGATGAGATCAATTTTAAGGTAATGATGGTGATGTCAGTGGATTGTTGTAAGATCTATGGGATTGCTTATATTCCGGGACAAGTTCACAAGGTCTGTTTGGCTCATCATGCATATCCCGGGATCTCGCGATCCCATTCCTCCTAATACCGTGGGATTGGTTCGCCAACAGCCTTAAAGGTAATGATGGTGATGTCAGTGGATTGTCTTAAGATCCACGGGATTGCTATCTCCCGAGATCAGGATCTCGTGTCTGTTTGGCTCACCTAGCCAATCTTAGGATCTATCTTTCAATCCCATCCAATTTACGTGGCCAAACAGGCCCTATATGATTTTGGGGTAGGAGAAGCTACTTTAACCAACCAACCTGGTTATTTTCCAAGATTCCATTAGGTCGATGGTCGAAAATTCATTTCATTCACTTAGAAGTCAATTTCATTCCATCAGGTCCTGGGATTCGAAAATAGGTTTAGGTTATAAGTATAGGTTTAGGTTTAGGAATTCGGGTTCGGGTTCAGGTTTATCTTCGGGTTTAGGTTATAGCTAGGTTTCGATTTAGGTTATAGGTTTCGGTTTAGGTTATAGGTTATAGGTTTAGTTATAGATTTTGGGATTTGAGAATAGGTTTAGGTTATAAGTATAGGTTTAGGTTAGGGTGTAGATTAAGGTTTAGGGAAATGACCGTGAAGTGAAGAGGGCATGACCGTGAAATGCGTCGAAATGACTGTGAATCAACACGGAATAGGCGGGAATGACCGTGATATGCATGGGAAATGATTGTGAAGTGAGGCGATTGGATCGCGAAATGCGCGAAAGTGACCGTGAAGGGTCATGACCGTGAAATGCATTGAAATGACCGTGAATCAAAACGAAATAGGTGGGAATGACCGTGATATGCATGGAAATGGGGGTGAAGTGAAATGATTAGACCGTAAAATGCACGGAAGTGACCGTGAAGTGAAGACGCGGGACCGCGAAATGCGCGAAATGCCGAAATGACCGTGAATCAACACGGAATATGCGGGAATGACCATGATATACATGGAAATGGGGGTGAAGTGAAGCGATTGAACCGCGAAATGCATGAAAGTGACCGTGAAGTGAAGACGCGGGACCATGAAATGCGTGCGAAATCACCGTGAATCAACACGGAATATGCGGGAATGATCATGATATACATGAAAATGAGGGTGAAGTGAAGCAATTGGACCGCAAAATACACAGAAGTGACCGTGAAGTGAAGACGCGGGACCGTGAAATGCGTCGAAATGACCGTGAATCAACACGGAATATGCGGGAATGACCGTGATATGCATGGAAATGGGGGTGAAGTGAACCGATTGGATTGCTAAATGCGAAAGTGACGGTGAAGTGAAGAGCGGGACCGTGAAATGCGCGTCAAAAATGATCGTGAATCAACACGAATATGCGAGAATGATTGTGATATGCATGGAAATGGGGTGAAGTGAAGCGATTGGACCACGAAATGCACGGAAGTGGCATGAAGTGAAGACGCGGATCGCGTGAAATGCGTTGAAATGATCGTGAATCAACACAGAATATGCGAGAATGATCGTGATATGCATGGAAATGAGGGTGAAGTGAAGCGATTGGACCGCGAAATGCACGCGGCCAATATACGGTCATTTCTGTGCATTTCACTTCACAGTCACTTCCGTGTATTTTGCAATCCAATTGCTTCACTTCACCCCCATTTCCATGCATACCACGGTCATTTCCGCATATTCCGTGTTGATTCACGGTCATTTCGACGCACTTCACGGTCCCACGTCTTCACTTCACGGTCACTTCCGCGTATTTTGCGGTCCAATCGCTTCACTTCACCCCCATTTTCATGCATATCACGGTCATTCCCGCATATTCCGTGTTGATTCACGGTCATTTCGACGCACTTCACGGTCCCGCGTCTTCACTTCACGGTCACTTCCGCGCATTTTACGGTCCAATCGCTTCACTTCACCCTCATTTTCATGCATATCACGGTTATTCCCGCATATTCCATGTTGATTCACGGTCATTTCGACGCACTTCACGGTCCCGCGTCTTCACTTCACGGTCACTTCTGCACATTTTGCGGTCCAATCTCTTCACTTCACCTCCATTTTCATGTATATCAAAGTCATTCCCGCATATTCCGTGTTGATTCATAGTCATTTCGACGCACTTCACGGTCCCGCGTCTTCACTTCATGGTCATTTCTGCATATTTCGCGGTCCAATTGCTTCACTTCACCCCCATTTCCATGCAAATCACGGTCATTCCCGCATATTCCATGTTGATTCACGGTCATTTCGACGCATTTCACAGTCCCGCGTCTTCATTTCACGATCACTTCCACACATTTCACGGTCCAATCGCTTCACTTCACCCCCATTTTTATGCTTATCACGGTCATTCCCGCATATTCTGTGTTGATTCACGGTCATTTCGACGCATTTCACGGTCCCACGTCTTCACTTCACAGTCACTTCCGTGCATTTCGCGGTCCAATCGATTCACTTCACCCCCATTTCCATGCATATCACGATCATTCTCGCATATTCCGTCCTGATTCACGGTGATTTCGACGCATTTCGCGGTCCCGCGTCTTCACTTCATGGTCAGTTCCGCATATTTCGCGGTCCAATCGCCTCACTTCACAATTATTTCCATGCATATCACGGTCATTCCCGCCTATTCCATGTTGATTCACGGTCATGCCCCTTCACTTCACGGTCATTTCTAAACCTTAATCTACACCCTAACCTAAACCCATACTTATAACCTAAACCTATTCTCAAATCCCAAAATCTATAACCTAAACCTAAACCTTAACATAAACCTATAACCTATAGCCTAAATCCGAACATAAACCCGAACCCGAACCCGAATTCCTAAACCTAAACCTATACTTATAACCTAAATCTATTCTCAAATCCCAAAACCTATAACTACAACCTAAACCTATAACCTATAACCTAAACATATCACCGAAACTCAATTCCCTAAACCTTAACCTACAACCTAACCTAAACCTATACTTATAACCTAAACCTATTCTCAAATCTAAACCTATAACCTAAACCTAAACCTAAACCTATAACATTAACCTAAACCTTTAACCTAAACTTATAACCTTAACCTAAACCTATTCTCAAATCCCTAAACCTAAACCTTTAACCTATAACCTAAACGTATAACCTATAACCTAAACCTAAACCTAAACCTATACCCCGTAACCTATAACCTAAACCTAAACCTTAACTTATTCTCAATTGCCTAAATCTATAACCTATAATCTATAACCTAAACCTTAGCCTAAACCTAAACCTAAACCTAAACCTTAACCTATAACCTAAAGCTATAACCTATAACCTAAAACCTGAACGTATTCTCAAATCCCTAAACCTAAACTTACACCTAATCCTAATCTCAACTCCCTAACCTATACGTAAACCTAAACTTGAAAACCCAAACCTAAACCCAATCCTGATCCCGCCTATTCCATGTTGATTCACGGTCATTTCGACGCATTTCACGGTCGCGCCCCCTTCACTTCACGGTCATTTCCATGCATTTCTCGGTTCAATCACTACACTTCACGGTCATTTCCATGCATATCACGGTCATTGCTGCCTCTTCCGTGTTGATTCACGGTCATTTCGGTAGCATTTCACGGTCATGCCCCTTCACTTCATGGTCATTTCCGCACATTTCATGCGGTCTAATTGCTTCACTTCACGGTCATTTCCATGCATATCACGGTCATCCCGCCTATTCCGTGTTGATTCAGCCTCATTTCGACGCATTTCACGGTCATGCCCCTTCATTTCACGGTCATTTCCGTGCATTTCGCGGTCCAATCGCTTCACTTTACGGTCATTTCCATGCATATCATGATCATTCCCGTCGATTCCGTGTTGATTCATGGTCATTTCGGCACATTTCATGATCATGCCCCTTCATTTCACGGTCATTTCCGTGCATTTCACGGTCCATTCACCTCACTTCGCGCTCATTTCCATGCACTTCACGGTCATTTCCGGCGCATTTCATAGTCATGCCCCTTCACTTCATGGTCATGAATGAAATTCACCACTAAGTGAATGAAATGGATTTTCAACCATCGACCTGATGGAATCTTGAAAAATAACCAGGTTGGTTGGCTAAAGTAGCTTCTCCTACCCCAAAATCATATAGGGTACATGATGTAACTAATTTTAGTTTAGAAGATATTCTTGTTAAATAAATAAAGAAAGAAATGAAAAAGGGAAAAAAAATAAATTTATACGCTTATATATACATATTTATATAAATATGTGTTAGAGAAAATTATTGGTAGAATAAAGCTTTCCATGTAAAAAAAAAAAAAAAAAAAAAAAAAAAAAAAAAAAAACTTGTAAAAAAAATTGCACTACGGTCAATGGCTACGGCTATAATCCATAGCCAAAGAGCCCGCAGCTGGGCGTGGCCCCGCCAGATGGGCGCGGCCCCGCCGGATAAGTCAGCGAGTGGCGCGGCCGTGCGGGAGGGCCGCTAGCTTGGCGCGCCCACCCTGAATAGGCCTCTTTGGCTACGGATTTTAGTTGATTTAGCTACGGTTATAATCCGTAGCTAAAAATCCGTATCAAATAAAATAAAATTAGGATTTTTTTTTTCAATGTCGAATCTTTGTTTTTTTTTTTGGGTCCCATCATGAGGTCTATGTTATATCCAAACCGTCCATCTATTTGACGAACTCATATTAATGCTTGAGATGGAAAATAAGACAGATCTAACTATCAAGTGGACCACACTTTAAATGGCAGTGGGGAATTGAACGTCTACCATTTAAACCCTTTTAGTGGTTACAGAAGTTTTGGATCATTATTTAAAAAATTTTTCCTCTTCAACCAGGTATTTGTGACCTTATGAATAGATTGGATGGAATATAAATGTTATGGTGGGCCCTACAAAAGTTTCAACGGTGAAAATCAATTTTCTGCTGCTCTTTCTGGTGTGGTCCAGTTGCTCTCTGGATATGAAATTTTTTTTTTTTGTATAATGCTTCGAAATGATCTCAAAATATAGATGAACGTTGTGGATATAATAAATACATAACTGTGGGGCCCATGTAACGTTGATCTCTTTTGAACCGTTCGTAGGAGTTCGAGGAGCGTCGACGCTGGTCTTCGAGCACCAGCCGATCCGCTTGGAGGAAAAAGCAGGGGCATTTTCGACCTTTGGAAAGGCGTCCGTACAGCCGGGTCGTATTCTCGCAAGGGAAAATGAGGTGGGCTTAGCCTCGTAAATGGGCCATAAATGGGTCGTATTCTCGCAAATTTCTCATATCTTTTTTTTTGGGCTCAAGCTTAAAATTATCTGTAAAAATGGATAGGCAGAGCTGATAAAATACATAAATCATAGTGGACCTCACACAGTTTACTCTCCTTCCCAGTTGGATGACCAAGTGAAAAAACCAAAAAGATAGCCTGATACCAAACTTTCATGGTGATAAGAATTCTTCAACGGTCCAACTGAATTCCCACTGCTTCCTCTCGTGTGGTCCACTTGATTGTTAGATACACCTAATTTATGACTGTATGTACTAAAATGAGCTTCTAAAACGGATGGATAGGGTGGATTTCACATAAACATTTCTGCGGGGCCCACCTAACATAATTGCGCAGGAACTTTCTGCTGAGGCTTTCGTATGAAATCCGCTCGTCTAGACCATACTATAGATAGTCAACAGGTCGAGTCAATGCAAATTCATCTCGTGGAGCACATTGTTACGTCACCGTGGAGCCCCGGTCACCGGAAGCTGATTGGCTGGTATACCACACACCAGTTATACAGCTGGTGAATTGACGCCTGCAAGTTACGTGGGTCCCATCATCATGAGGTATGTGTTATATCCAAACCATCCATCCATTTGGCAAGCTCGTCGTAAGGCTTGAGACTAAAAATAAAACAGGTCTAACTATCAAGTAGACCACACTACCAAAAAAGTGGGGGATTGAATGTCTACCATTGAAACCCTTTTTGAGATTTATTTTTCCTCTTCATCCAGGTCCGTGTGACCTCATGAACAGATTGGATGGAAAATAAACGTTGTGGAGGGCCCTACAAAATTTTTAATGTATCCCCACTACTATTTGTGGTGTGGTAGAGTTGATCTTTGGATATAATTATTTTTTATATAATTCTCTAAAATGATCTCAAAAAATGGATGAAAGGTGTGGATATAATAAATACATCCCCATGGAACCATGTAATTTTAATCTCCTTTGAACCGTTCGTACAACGTGGAGCTCAAAGGATCAATATAAAAGTTTCTTTTCGTCTTCATCCATGTATTTGTAACATTATTAATAGATTGGATTGAAAATAAATATTATGGTGGGCCTTACAAATTTTTTAACGGTGAAAATCATTATCCTAGCTGATATTTTTGGTGTGGTCCATTTAAGCTTTCTATATGATTCAAATTTTTTTTTTCTAATGCGTCAAAATGATTTCAAAAAATAAATTAACGGTGTGGATATAATAAATACATCATTGTGGGGCCATGTAATTTTGATATCCTTTGAGCCGTTTGGAGCAAGAGGAGTGTCGCCGCACGTCTTCTCATTAGAGGTGTGCATTTGTGACCCGATCCGGTAGATCCGACCCGATTTGACCCGATCCGACCCGTTCCGAACAGAACCGACGGTCATGATCAGGTCTGATCGTGTTGTGGTTTCCAGATCCGATTTTTTTTCGGGTCAGGTTCGGATAGACCTCTGTCCGGACAGACTCGACCCGAATACCTGAACCGATGGGACCTGAACCGCACCGAACAGACCCGAACAGATAGGTGGGCGGGTAGTATAAAATATATTTTTTATTTTTTACCCTATTTTTCCTAAAAATGGATGGACGGTGTGGATAAAACACATAAATTGCATAAAATATGTTGATCAAGTCATGAGGACCCAGATGAAGGGAAAAAATAAATATCAACTTGATCGAAAACTTTTATGGCCTACTTAACATTTTTAATGGTCAAAATTCATTCAACACTGTTTTCTATAATGTGGTCCACTTGAGATTTCAATATACTTCATTTTTTTTCTAATGATTTAAAATGATCTATAAAAATAAATGGAGGGCATGGATGAAACACATACATTATGGTGGGGCCCACTGAGCACGGACGTCTGGTAGCAAGGGGAGTAGCCAGTCCGTTTCCTTTCCAAAGTACAACTGTACTCGTACCCTCTCGAGCTGCAGGCGCTCCTTAAGCTCCGTGCTGTACGGACGTTTCAAAGGAGATCAAAGTTATGGGCTCCACAATGATGGATTTATCATATCTACACCGTTCATATACTTTTAGAGATAATTATAGAGTATTATTCGAAAAATAAATAATATCCAAAGATCATGTGGCCCACACCACAAATAACAGCATAGAATGATTTTCACTGTTAAACCATTCGTGTGGTCCACTCGATAGTTAGATCCATCTTATTTTTCATCTCAAGCCTTAAGACGAGCTTGGAAAATAGATGAACGGTTTTAATATAACACATACCCTATGATTAGATCTGGTCACTTGGATTAAGAAATCACCTGTAGAACTTTGCTTGCGTGAAAGGCAAGTTGTTTATTTCGTGCACGGCACGTTAAAATTATATTCAATATTAAACGCTGTACACGGATCATTGAAAGTTTTCTCATAGCCATGTGGGGCCCACCTTAATGTGTATGTTTTATCTAAGCCGTTCATCAATTTTTACATATTATTTTAACCATTGAGTACAAAAAGTAAGTATATTAAAGGTTAAAATAGACCACACCACATGAAACAATTTAATTAAATTTATATATCCAAATTCTAACCAAGTGGATCCGACTCAATTTTATTAACTGAGTCGGACACTGTTTGAGTCACAAAAACCGTGCATAGGATCTGTCCGAATCATGTGGCCCAGATCCGGGCACGGATCTGATCGGATACGGGTAAAGCCTGTGAAATTTCGAATCTGGTCGAGTGGAACATAATCCGATCAGAACAGGACCAATGCCCAGCTCTACTTCTCATGACACGTATCTACACCAGCTGATATACTATCTAATCTGCTTCGCGTATTAGCTGGTGTACCACGCACCACCAATGTAGCTGATGCGTCGACGTTACTAAGATCCACGTGTCTCCTCATAAGGTAGGAATTATATCCAAACCGTCCGTCCACTTGGTGAGCTCATCTCAAAAGTAAAACAGATCCGAAGATTAAACGTACCACACTGTAAAAAGCAGTGAATGATTGAACACCTGCCATTGAAATCCTTGGATCAATATAATATATCTTTTTTTTCTCTTCATCTGGGTTTGTGTAATCTTATGAACAGATTGGATGGAAATTAAACATTATGGTGGGCTTATTAATGTTTTAACGGTGAGAATCATTGTCCCACTAGTGTGGTCCACTTGAGCCTTGGAAATTCCTTAGTTTTGGATCAAGATGTAAAATTATCTCAAGAAATAGATGAACTGTGTAGCTACGATAAATACATCCTTGTGAGGCCCACGTAACTTTGATCTCCTTTAAACCATTAGTACCTCTTAGAGCTCGAGGAGCATCAGCGCTCATCTTTGCATGACGTGTACCCACACCAGCTAGGTTGCTGGTGTGTGGTACACCAGCCAATCCGCTTCTGTCTACTCCCCCCGACAGTAGCCCCGTGGTTGGTGTTCAGTGGTCTGTGATCCCAACCATGATGTATGTGTTTCATCCATTCTATTCATCCATTTTTAAAGATAATTTTAGGGCTTCGGCCTAAAAATTAGAGGGATATAAATCTTAGGTGGATCACACCACAGGAAAACAATAGTGATTGGATATCCATCATTTAAATCCTCCTAAGGCCCACTGTACTGTTTATCTGACATCTAATCTGTTGATTAGGTCATAAAGACCCAGATGAAGGGAAAAAACAAAGATCAGCTTGATCCAATACTTTTATGGCTCTCAAAAAGTTTTTAATGGTCGACGTTCATTCAACACTGTTTCCTGTAATGTGGTCTACTTGAGATTGTTATATACCTCATTTTTTGTGTAATACCATAAAATGATCTACAAAAATAGATGGATGGAATGGATGAAACACATACATCATGATGGGCCCCACAAAACTTACTAACATCAATTCTCGCGAGGTCAATAGGTCATAATTTTGAAAAGAATATTTGGCCCATTTTATACGTCTGGTCCATTCACTCTATTTTACTGATCAATACCCTCAATTTGACTAGTTACTCGCCCCGATTAGGCTAGCTACATATGAGAAAGATATTGTACATACAAGATTGATCAACAATTTGAGTGAAATTTGATTTAAACATCTGAAATTATTTACTCTTCAACCTAGACTAATTCTATTGTCCAAAAACGATCAAATGTTCAATTAGTAAATGTGCCCAATAGTTTATATATATATATATATATATATATATATATATATATAATATATTTATATATATATATATATATATATATATATTCACAAATAAATTTCAATTTCCATTAAAAAATAACATTTTTTCAAAATGTATATATTTTTTTTTACTCTTAATTTTTCTTTGAAAACTTTTAACAAAATATCATTTTTATTATAAAATATTTCAAAAAATAAATTAAAATACAAATTCTGAATTTTTATTTTCAGAAACTCTAAAATTTTCACAAAATTTATTTATTTTTACCCCAAAAATACCAAAATACCGATTTTTTTCCTTCAAAAGCATCAGTTTGTTTTCAACTTTTCAATTTTCTTTTTTATAATGATATATTTTTTTTCAAAATCCTAGTGTTTTTATAAATAACTTTTTCTTTTAATTTCAAATTTTGAACATTTTCAATTATTTTTCAAAATCACTAATCTTTTCAACTTCTTTATTTTTCGTTTCAAAATGTTTATTTTTTTAATAAAGTATTGATTTTTTAATATTGTTTTATTTTAAAATTTTCAATTCTTTCCAACTTCTCCATTTTTTAAAAAAGAATTTTATTCGAACTTGTCAATTTTTATCGAACTTGTCAATTTTATTTTATTTTTCAAAATACAAACTCTCATTTTCTTTTTCAAAATATTTTCATTTTTCAACTTTGTGAAAAATTTCAGATTTTTGAAAATATTTTTAATTTTCTTTTTCAGGATATTATTTTTTTTCTCATAATCAATTTTTTTTTTTTTTCATATTTATCAACTTTATTCAATATTCTTTTTTTTTTTCCCCACAAAATAGATTTTTATTAAATCATGATTTTTATTTTTTCAAAATCTCATTTTTTCTCTAACATTGTTAAAAATTTTAAACTTCTCAATATTCCTTTTCATTCGATATTACAAATCATCAAGTATTAGTTATAAATTTAAAAAATAATAATTTCCACTCATTTGTTATAAAAACAACTTGTTTTTTTTTTTTTTTTTTTTTTTTTTGCATTCAATCAATTATTAAGAAATAATCTTATATACAAATATGTACAATATTAAACCACTGAAATTCTATTAAAAAACAATTATTAGAGTACAAAAAAAAAAAAAAAAAAAAAAAAAAAAAAAAAACATAATTTTCCACCATATTGAAAAAAAATTTAATGTTTAGGGCAAAAGTCCTTTTACGACGGACAATGATCCGTCACAAAAGCAGCTGAAAACTGCCGCCAACTGGTATTTTGGGCAGGAATTTGCAAATGATATTTCATTGCAAAATCAACATTTACAACGGATTTAGTCCGTCGCTAATTTATGAGGACCAAAATCATCAGATTATAGCGACGGAATTTGGTCCATCGCGAAATTTCGCGACACATTTTCGAGAAAGACTGGATTGGCGACGGACATTTTCCATTAGCGACAGATTAAATCCGTTGTTAAACCAAGTGTATGCTTCGCAAATATGTGATTTTGGCAGTGTAAAATTTCACAACAATGTAAATTGCTGCTCAAAATATTGGATTGCTTCCTGCTCAATATAAGCTAAAGACTCTAGGTAGGATCCAGATTCCAATTCGATTTTGCTAATTGTATCCTTCTCTCTCTCTCTCTCTCTCTCTCTCTCTCTCTCTCTCTCTCTCTCTCTCTCTAAAAAAATTATTATTATTTTTTTTTTCTAAAATTGAGTCATGAAAGGGCCTTGGGTTACAGTCTCTTTCTTCTATCAATTTGGCTTTGTCTTACTTAGCCCGAGGGTTTATATGGTTATTTTCAGTTATGTTCACCTCTTCTTCATCTCGTTGGATGTTTGAAAATATGTTGCCAAATGTTTCTTTGTTCCGAGTCTTGAGGTCTGCCTTTAATCTTTTCATCGTGGGGAAGAGGTGAAACATCGGTGTAGCTGTTAACTCCTGTTCTCAGCTTTTGTTGATCACTTTCTGGAAATCATCATTAGTGCACCACATCCGTTGGAATTTAAATTATTTTATAACAGTATTTGAGGCTTCCGCAAGCTTAAGAAGAAGAGGATTGATGTAGAGCGGGTCGCGGACAATTACATGGCAAAGATGGATCAGAAAAGGCCCGGTCGGCGAAAGAAGTGATCTGGACCATCAGACCTTAAATCAAGCGTATCTCACAATCCGGGATGAGTTAGCCGACGAAAAATATATGATTTTGGGGTAGAACGAGCTACTTTAGCCAACCAACCCAGCTACGCGGGGTTGCTTGACTTCGGAATTGCGAGAAACCCCTGATTTGATGGTCGTTTCCTGTTTCAATTTCGTTTTTACTATAAATAGTAAGTTTTAGTTTGTTTATAACTCTTCATCCGTCGGGCTTTAGGAGTTGCGTCCAACGTGAAAAGAGCTTAGAATAATTATTTTGATGCAATAGTGGGAGAACGGTTTGGTGAAGCCAAATAGGACACTTACTATTTTGGCCGAAAACCTTGCGCACTAGTAGACATCACATTATTAATTAAGGTTATACATGATTGTGATACTTGCCAATAACATAAATAGTAAGTTTACTATTTATAGTTGATAATTCTAGGAGTCCTAGTTGTAGTTTGATTCTGATTTCTTTCCCATTGCTTAGTACCCTTATTTAAAGGGTTGTGAACTCGTTTTATGGATTCATTAATCTATTTGAATTTATTTAGAATTTATTCCTATTTTCGCTCTCTTTCTCGTGGATTCGAGAAAGTCTCTGTGAGGAGTCCAGAGAAGTTCCGTGGATTCGGAATAATTATCCTCTTGAGGAAGACGGTGCTCGACCTCACGTCCTCCCCTGCGTCAAGGATAGTGGTCTGAGTGAACTTTGGTGAGATGATGGACTGATGGGGAAGTGAAGGAACGCAACCATTCCACGTTAATTTGTAGTTTTTTGAAAATATTCAAAATTTCAAAAATTTTGAGATTTTTCCACTAAAACGGTTTTTGGGAATTTCAAATTAAAAAGTGCGGTGTGTGCTTTTAGTCCCACATCGGAAATGGTAGAAAAGTTTTTGGGGTTTATATGTGGATTTGTGGGTGGTATTCTTATTTGGATGTTTTGGAAATGGAGATGCTTGGGTTGTACACACTTGAAACACGCGCACGCGCGTGCCCGTGCACCAGAGTGGGCGAGGGCGAGGGCGTGGACAGTGTGGCTATAGTTGCACTGGTTGGTGCACTTTGCACGAACGGTCTGAAAACGGATGGGCCATGATGATCCAACGATCAGATCTTGTGATCCGACGACCAAAAACAGTTGGAATTAATAGTTAACGATCAGAAATGTTTTCAAACATTCTGGATCATTGATAGCCACCTATCGACGGTACACTACCTAGTGCCTATATAAAATGGACTATTCCTGTCATGCCCCGAAATTCAAGTACTGAGTGTGCACCCTCAAACCTGAGTTACGGTCTATGACTCGTACACTTAGTGTACTTAAATAAGCGAGTCACATTATTTAATAGAGGCATAATATAATCTGAATTCTATGTTCTCATTAACATTTATCAATACATTCATATCAACTTAATCCATTCACAAACATTCACCACCACACATTCAAAAAATCAAAGCACAACTTAAAACTAAATTGAGACTTTTATTAAGTCATTAGAATCATTAAGTTATTCAAAATTTTTTTAAAAAATAATAATCTAAATTTGAAGTCATTTAAAAATAAAAATAAAATAATAATAGGAAACACATGTCCCATTTAATTATTTTAATGATCTAACGAAGTAATCTCGTCTTCGGTTAAATACGGTCACTGATCCTATGGATCATCCACTGGTTTGGCTTCATGCTATTGCTCTTGAGTTATTGTATCTGTTTCAATTCTATCTGTATGGTTTTTTCATCAATAAACCGTCAACTGGCCAGGCCAAGTGAGTGAACCCATCATGGTTCGTGCACGATACAATTAAAATAATATATAAAAGTAAAGCATAAAAATCAGAAATACAATGCAAATACTGTAATTAAAATGAATCCTGTGAATGAATTTTGATGATGCATCAAGTGGGTATAAATAGAAACCATCCACTTGCTTGAGTTGGATATCGACAACTCATATCTGCACTCGGCAGGCTTCTACCGCTGGTAGTCATGGGCAAGGCCCGCATCCCACTATTGGGTAGACTTCCATATATAGTGGGCTTCTAGTGGGTACAATGGACTGTCCCCTAGGTAATCGCACAAGAATATTAATGATGCCAGTCATGAATGTTTGATGTAATAGTAATTATATCAGCAGTCACATACATCCCTCCCTATAAGAGGCATTTCACATGTTCATAATCCAAGAATATATATCTCAGCACTAATCAGTTCATAATCAATTCAATCAAGTCATTAACAACAACAAATTATTTTATTCATATAAAGAGGAAACATGTTGGGAATACTCACCTAATGATTCAGGGATGGAACAGATCAGAGAATACCTATAAATAATCCATATACAATACACCATAATATTAAAAAATATTAGGTTCATAAAGCATTTGATTTGTTTTGATTACTAATTAAGGTTATACATGATTGTGATACTTAGGTTTTACAAGGTAACATACCTAATAGATAAGGTTTATCTTATCTATCTCAGCTAAAAAGGCAGGCTAGATATCTTATAAGATGACCCACCACATGGATAGCTTGGATCTTATAATAGCATGCCATGATGACACATAATTTTAGCCTATGTATGTTTTGTCCTAAACATTCATGTACCATATATAAGTTTTACCGTGCATCCGAATGCTGAAATATATTAAATTATATATATCTAACACACTTTTTTTATGTGGGTCCTACTTACAGGGATCTAGACTGATTATATGGTTACCACCACCATATTGACCATTGGAAAATTTTTTTAATCCAAATCTGAAATTTGTGGGACCTGTAATACCCTAAACGATCATTATACAACTACCATTATTTTCTTTTTATATGGGTCACACACATTTTGAATGTCCTAAATTTACATTCTTAACTCACAGTAACCTTCCAAATCAAATGGATGGAGTGGATACAATACATATATCACTATGGGTCCACAATCTGATAACTTAATATGGTTTCTAGCGTTAGAAACTGCACTTGGTTTCAACTTTGAAAATCGAACTTTTTTTTTTTACTTATTTATTTATTTAATTTTTTTATAGGTCCCATGATAATTTAAACCATGGATGAGTTGGGTAATCTCCTCATGAAGGACGAGCCTAAAAATCTTCTCAAAATAACACTTTTGGCCCACACGAATACTCAACGGTGACTATTTAATTTTCTCTATTTAAGGCGTTGTGGTCTATGTGAGTTTTCTTTGGAATAAAATTTTCAACCACATTTCTCTTATTAAGTGATAATATTATTAGACGGTACGAATTTGATACTTACATTAAGAAAGCCCTGCATAGAAGGCCCATCAATCCGGACTAATTCCGGTACAGTGAATAAATCAACTTCACTTTTGTACGCCGGAGTGTTTTTACACCCATTTTATATTATTATATTTTTTTTTTCATAATGGTCCATACATAATGTGTGCATAAGATCTATCTCATTTACTATTTTACCCACATCGTTTTAGGACATTGGTATAAAAAAAATGAGGTAGATTCATTATTCTGATGGGCCATACTACCATGAATAACATCGACTGTTCTTCCACTATTAAAACATATAAATTTCTTATTTCAGACTCTCCTAACTATCTATGTAAGATCCAAGTTGTTCATTGATCCACACAAATTTTTTTTTTATGGTCAAAATAATTGGTATCTCCATCGGAACTCCCTGTAGCCCCGATGGATATTCTAACGGTGAATGCATCATAAATTCTATTTAACGGGTCACTTATCTGTGAGAAACGGAGCTGGATTCATTCCTATATGTCAGCATTTGAACTGAGCCTGCACTTGGAATAAGGCATATTATGGCTTACCAAAATGTTATAAATTTAGCCTTATTTTTGGAGGTTTTCCATATTTTGGTCCTTAGAACCTAATGGACTGAATTGATCGGGCCCCACATGCAAAATAATTCAAATATGTAATTTAAGTAAAATAAATAAAAAGAACTTATGTTTTTCCTTTTATTTCTTGTTACATGCGTAAGGTGCTCCTAGGTGCATCATGCATATGCGCACATGTTGATATATGTGCACATGCATTGCATCGATGGTAGATCCACATCGTCCACCACGTAAAGCTAAAGCATAATAACATATTTAAAATAAAAATCTAAAATAAAATAATTACTAACCTTTGCAAGTTGTTCTTCCACTAATCTCTCTCCTTTTATCTTTTATCTTATTTTTATTTTTCTCTTTTTGATCAACAAGAAATGTCTGTCCTTATAAAGAAAAGAGAGTTACTCGGATAAGACGGATAAGAAAATGATGAGAGAGGTTTTTGAGCCCCTTTAAAAAAAATAAAATTTTAAAATTTTTAAAATTTAAGGAACCAAAAAAATTTGAAGTTGTTACAGATTTATTTTCCATTGATATGTGGGGTCCATCTTATTCCTTATGAGTAATCTATTCCACTAATATCATGTTAGGTTATGGACCAAAGGACATGACATATCCAACAATGTATGAGTGAGTGGTGACGATAAATGGTTGGTTGGATTAGATTGATAATGACTAGGGTCACGTAGTTGGGATGGTGTAGATTACTAGGAAAAAACACCTCGTTCATTCAACTTCTCGGATCTTGTTAACTTATGAAAAAAAATGGAGCTTATTTGGCAATCATGTGTGCTACAAAGTTTGGAAATCAGTTTAAATCTGTCTATTATTGGAATTTTTCCTATGGCCAGATCTGATGATCGGTTTAGATCTTCTCAGTGGGTCCTACTGTGATGAAAGGGTGATGTGTTTGACTGGTCAACATCCACTTCCGTTTCGCAACTAAATGAGTTGAGAGATAACGTGTGATATCAAAACACATTGGTGTTATCTTTACTATATATATATATATATATATATATATATATATATATATATATATATATATAATATTATACTATATTAAGATAAGGTTTTACCATGGCCCATCATTTTGTCTGCTCCATCAACAGGTAAAGTTTGAGCCTTGATCTCAACAAGATGACCAAAATGTCTTTTTAATGACTGACATCTACTTGTAATTCAAATCAACGTGTATTAATGTCTCATATGAAAACTTACCAGTAATTGTAATGTATGTCCTATAATCTTTCAAATGAATAGTTTATTTTAATATTTCGATGGTCCGTTTGGTGGATAAAAACATAATAGATGGGATAATGAAGTACAAAATTTTAAGTAATTGGATTGTTAGGATATTAATCATACTTACGGGTTATTGTGCGGTGAGTTTTGTAAATGAATACATAAAAAGTAGTTTTTAGATGCGATCTATGTTATAAATATACACCGTTAGATTTAAGTGAATGGTTCATCAGTGTAAAATGCTTAGATCATAATTTTGATGATAAGTTAAGCATATTTATAAGTGACGAACAAAATGAGCGGATTCAAATTTTAATTTGATGTGCGAACAAGTGGATGTGAAGATTTGGTAATTAGTTTACTTTAATCAGGTGGTCTAAATTCAAAGTGGATGGTCGGATATCTTTATCTGATGGTGATATGTTATATTAATGGTTAGTTTTAATTTATAGGTAAGAATATTAAGGTATTTAATGATTAATCTTATCAATCAACGGTTGAAAAATGCTCATTGTGCATAGATTCAGGTTAAACTACATAAATATTAATGGATTTATAAGTGTACAATTGAACAAGTGTAAAAGTATAATCGTACATCCTTACGTACAGGTAAACTCGCACCCAAAATTTTGGGTTATTACAATTCTGGTCCAAAATCAATCATCTCAACACCATCTCTCCCATTAGATACTCAAGATCTCCTTCTTAGAATACTGTGAACATTTCCACTGTCTGATTCTATAGAACAGATCTACTGCGTTAAACTCTTTCATAGTCATCTAACGGGTTATCGTCAAGCTTTCCTTCCCATCACGTATTTGGGAATTCCTATCACTAAAGGAAGGATATCCAGTGCGCTTTTGCAGCCGACTGTCAGTAAGATAAACTCCAAGATCGAGGGATGGTAAGATAAACTCCAAGATCGAGGGATGGAAAGTGAAACTGCTCAACCAAGCCGCCAAACTAGTTCTAATCAAGCATGTTCTAACAAGCATTCCCATCTATCTTCTATCAGCTATCAACATTCCTAAATTGGTGTGCAGAAACTTGGAGCGAGCATTTGCCAAGTTTTTCTGTGGTAGCTCAGAGTCCGGGCTTAAAAGACACTGGGTCAAATGGGCAAGGATTTCTGCTCCCCCTCAGGAGGGAGGTTTAGGAATAAGAAGCATTGATCAAGTCATGCTTGCCTTCAGAGTCATGATGGGTTGGAATCTGTTGAAAGGTAAATCCCTTTGGGTCCGCTTTATAGCGGCTAAACACCTTTCGACGCTGCTCTCCAATAAGGGAAAGATTGCTCCTACTTCATCCCCCAGTTGGAAGGACCTCCTCAAAGCGCTGCCGCTTGTCTTAAAGCACTCTAGATGGCTTGTTGGGGAGGGGAATCTTAGCTTCTGGTTTCAAAACTGGTCCGGTGGAGGGATCCTTTTGGGAGCTCTGGCCAGACCGATACCTGAGCATTTCAAGAATGCTAAGGTCCGCGACTTCAACCCTTTAACAGGAAGATGGAAGCTCGAAGACATTCAAGAGATCATCACGCCGGCTGCCATGCATTTTATCATGTCTTTAGAAGTGGGATTGTCCAACAGAAAGGATCGGTTCACCTGGGACTTAACATCTAATGGATCCTTCTCCCTGAAGTCTTCCTGGAACATTATCAGAAATCATGCCCCTAAGCACCCCTGGTCCAAGTGGATTTGGAACAAATACGTGCAGCTGGCAGTCCTATGTTGGCGAACAATTCAGGCCGCTGTTCCAGTTGATTCTGAGCTGCAACACTGTGACATTCCCTTGGCCTCGGCTTGCGAGTGCTGCAAGCCTCAACTCTAAGCCAATGAAGTCCTCGTCAGCACACTGACCACCCGTTGGACTTCTTCTTCTCTTCTCAGTGGCAGTTGCCCAGATTCAGCCCACCACTTCAGAGGCCAGCAGCTTGGTCACGACCTTCCTCTCCATCCGCAGGGAGTTATAGAGTTGCTGGACCACCTCTTCAGCACCGGCAGGACAGTAACTCAGGCGTGGGACTTCTTTAGCTCCCTCTTTGACATCCCTCAGCTCAGCAACCCTTCCATTCTTCTCCGGATTAACCATTGGTCTGCTGCAGCCAACGGCAATTCCAAGATCAAAATCCTCATTGGTTTTTTACCCTGTTTTCTCCTCTGGGAGCTTTGGTTGAGCTGGAATGCTGCGCGTCATGAGGGCTGGAACATGTCTACGGCTGCCATCATTTTCAAGGTTAGTCGATGGCTGACTGAGATGGGAAATCTGATTCAAATGACGGATGGAAGCTCAATGTCAGAGGACATTACATCTCATATCTTAAGGCTCCACCCCGCCCTTGCCCCTCCTCCTTCTACCCTGCAGATTGTAAGATGGCTTCCCCCTCTCCAACAATGGCTGAAACTTAACACTGATGGCTCCTTGAGGGGCAATCCGGGAGAAAGTGGTGGTGGAGGAGTCTGTCAAGATCATGGTGGTAGGTTTCTTTTTGCATTCCACCGTTATTATGGAAATTCCACCAACAACACTGCTGAAGCTCGCACCATGCTAGACGGGATTAACATCTGCTCTAATATGGGTTTTGTCAATATTATTGTAGAAATGGACTCAAAAATCATTGCGGATGCTTTGGTGGACTAAGACTCGCCCACCCTCTAGAATTTATGGTACTATCTAGGGATCATCAAGGCAAAGTCACAGCGCCTCAACCTGGTAATCAACCACACCTTTAGAGAAGGCAACTCTATAGCAGATGCCTTAGCTAGGCTGGCTAGTGAGGGCTGCCCAGACATGATCTACTCACGCCGAACCCAACTGCCGAGGTTAGTCAGAGGTGCCCTCCTTTTGGATAAAGCTGGGATTGGGGCCATTAGATGCCGGGGCCCGAGGCCCTAGTTTTCCCATCTTCCTCTCTCTTCTTGCAGAGTTTTTCCCTGTCTATATTGTCACATGATAGGTGAGGCTGCGCTTTTTTGTTGGGCCCACCCGAATGGCTGTACATTTTTGAAGTTTCAATGGATCAATGGCTATCGCCTTTTATTTTTTTTTAAAAAAAATAAAATAAAATAAAAAATTGTTCCATAGTAGACCCATCGTGATTGCTGCACGCCGGATTCAGACAGGCTTGTCTTATCCTGGAAGCAATTCGTTTGTAACCCATCAACAATTGACAAGGGGGTGAATCACGCTTTAAGGACAACGTATCATTTTACGTGATTCAGCCTAATGAAATGAATTTCATATTTTATTTTATTTTTTCTATTTTCAGTGTATCTGACGGATCATTTTTCTAATATAAATAGCATCCTGTCAAGTCTGGCGCATCTACAACTCATGCATGCTCGATTATTACACCAGGTCTAATTTGATCCTTCAAAGCCTATATTGAATAATCCACAATCATTTATGGCTTCATGAAATTCTTCCATGCCTAATGTGTTTGCTGGCTGACCTCCCATGCACTCCCCTGCATCAACTATGACATTAAAGTCTCCACAAATAAGCCAAGGACCCGAGATCATCATCCCGGAGAGTTCTTCTAGCTATTGGCTGTTTCACAGCAGGCATACACTAATACATAAAGTTCAGCCTGAGAATTTTCGTGTTGGATCTTAACCGTGATGCATTCTCTTGAAGTTGCAATCGTTGAGAACTTTTAGTAATTTATATACAGAATCCAAAATTTTCCTTCTGCTGCCCCTTCCATTACTGAATTGGAGAAGTCCAATTTAGCTCAATGGAAGTAATTTTTGTCTTTCTTTAACCATTGGCTCTTGAAGGAAAAGAAGGCCTACCTGATGGGTTTTTTTTTAAAAAAAATAAATTTTATTTTATTTTTTAAAACCCATGCACTTTCTACTACGATATCCATTCAAATATTCAATAGGTGGGCCATATGTGCGTTTGCAGACTATTATAACTCGACCATATTCAAGGTATCGTATGGAACACATTTCAAACTTTGGAAAGGAGTTTTTAAATCAGGCCCAAGTATGTTCGAGTTGAGCCCATGAGCTCATAACTTGCCTCCAACCCAACCCATGAGCTAAGAAATGGGGTTCCACCTGGGTTGGGCCAACCAGCCAAACACTCGCACGTCAATGATGAACAAATTGCACCCCGCCAGCCGGCCCAGACTAGTTACCAACCCTGGTTTGAACCTGTTCATCGCAATTTATGTGCATATATGAGCCTTTTGGACATGGACCATCAAAGATGTGGCCTACCTGATTGTTTCAGATCTTGTACGCGATTGCCACATGTATGAATTACATGTCATATATATGAATCATATGTGGGAAACTAACTGAAAAGCGAATCATCTTCATGTGAAGGTCGAGCATCTACCTCTTGGTACCCATTTGAAGAATGGATATAACATATTACACACATGACACATTCGGCGCTTTACCTGGCATACATGCACAAAGCATCCAAGCCACTTCGCTACATAAATTATTCTCACAAGCATATAGTTTTCTTTCCAAATACCCTTTTTATGTACTGAACTAACGAGGGGATAATTCGGTAATTGACACCTCATTCACAGACTCATTTGCCTGCGAATCGTTGCATCGGGGCACAGGCATGTTCGGTTTCATTGTACTGGACAGAAAGAATGCAGGTTTTGAAGGCCTTGGGAGAGTAACAGAATAGCTGTTGAGCATGAGAACAACAGTCGCCATGGTGGGCCTATCGAAGACATCCTCTTGAACACATAATAACGCAATGTGAATGCATCTGGTCACTTCACTTCTCGAATAGCGTTCTCTCAAGCTTGAATCCACGAACTCTTGAAGTGTTCCATCCTTCCAATTTCTCCATGCCTGCACAAATTTGAGTTAATTAAAACAAGGAGCTTACAGTGATTTGCACGAGGAGAGATTGAAGTGGTGAATTGCGGAACATGTGTGCAGGATCCATGCCAACCATTAGGAAACTACATCGTGAAAACTTTATTTATTTCACTAAAAATAAGAATATATAAAAAAGAGGAAGATCCATAAAAATCTTAAAAGATACACATTTGATTAAAAATGGAAATATCTTATAATTTAATAAGATTATCAAAATTTATTTTCACACCTAGCTAGAAACAAGAATAAACTACACATCATTGTATGACTCATCCTGATAAGTGTATTCCAATTTGTGGGTTTTTTTACCAACGGATCCCACTCGTCCATTCACGGTGGGCCGAATATCATGTTCATTGTGTGACTGTGGACATTGATATGCCCACCAGTTTGGAGGGGTGGAAGCCATGATTGACATTCGTACCAGTGGTAATAAAATGGTTCATTGCACTTACATTGCTTAAAAGGTGCTCGCCAAGGCCTGATTCGTAGAAACAAGCGTTCATCTGACCACTCACAGTCTCCAGAAGTAGAACGCCGAAGCTATACACATCTGACTTCACCGAGAAGTGCCCGTGCATCGCATACTCTGGCGACATATATCCGCTGCATATCACCAACAATAAAAATCACCTTTGACGAATCAAGCCAACTCAAGAACATTGCAAATTGGTCCCATTTCAACCAATCAGTTACATTGTGATTTGGTCGAATTTCAATTGATCAATTTCAATGTCAGTTACAAGTACTCAGATTTTAAGTCCATAAATGAAGCGAGCTTCAAAAAACTTACAAAGTCCCAGATATTCTCCTCGTATTGCCTTTAGTTTGGTCCACTCCAACAATCCTTGCTAACCCGAAATCTGAAATCTTGGGCTTCATCTCTGCATCTAACAAAATGTTGCTAGCTTTGAGATCCCGATGAATAATCCTAAGTCGAGAATCTTCGTGAAGATAGAGAAGACCTCGTGCGATCCCTATGATGATTTTGTAACGTGTTTCCCAATCCAAACATGCCCTTTTAATTGGATCTGCACACCAATCCAAACAGTCCATCGATGAAAATGAGGGTATCATTCATAGTGAACATTAGGGTCTGAATTTTATTGAAACAGAAAAGGCCATAGCGAACAGTATGTTATGTAGGCTGTTAAGATCCCAAAGAGAGATGCTAAGGAAATTTAATGAGGAAAGATTGAATTGACAGTGAGGCACATGTGTCAAGGAATCATGGGTCACTCATCAAGTGGAGCCCACCACGAACAAACCCTAGCTCAAAAATACAAAGCTCAACAATACATCCGGTGGGCACGTGTATGATGAAAATGGATTGTTATAACAGGGAAACAGCCGTCTGCATTCAACATATGCACCTTGCCCACATTATATATTGAGAGACCTAATTTCTAAGACAGGGCATATTAATGGTAGGTCCCAACTAGAAAATGACCCAGATCCACCAACCTGTATCACATTAAAACCAATGCCAGGAATCGCATTGCGCGCCTTTCCCTCTTTCCTTCTAACAATTTCCTAGTCATCAGCCGCTTTAAAAATCTTATTAGTTAGATCCAGAAAGAGAACGGATCCAATACAAATTTGTGCTTGAAGCTTAGCCTACACTGCAACCAAGTGCATTTAAGTGCACGCAGTTAAGTGTATATTAATCAAAGCAGCTTGGTGCACCTAAAAGCACTTATATGCCATTAGAAATACTTAAGTGTGCTTACATGCACTTAGACTGTCATTGTTTTTTAAGCTTAACGTACAAAGCTTGTATTGGATCTAGTTTCATGGAGAAATGCATATGAAAATGGGGCCAAACCAAGTAGAAATTTATCGAGGCTTGTGTTGGGAAGGTATTCATAGATGAGTAGCTTTTCATTGCCCTCCAAACAGAAACCCATGAGCCTAACAAGATTCCTGTGTTGAAGCTTCGCCACTAATGCGACCTCGTTCTTGAACTCCTGCATCCCTTGTCTAGAATTCATGGAGAGCCTCTTCACAGCTATTTCTTGTCCATTCCTAAGCCAACCCTGCAAGAATTCAAGGACTTGAATATAATTGCCATGGAAAAAGCTTCATTGTACCATGGTGGATAGTCTGAAATTTATACTGACTGAGCTATCCTAACCATCCAGTTGGTGGCAATAGAATGGATGGTTAAAACAAATCGGTTGAGACAAATTGGATGCTTAAGATTGTCCAATAATTTTTTGCTTTAATATATCCACATCGTGACGCACAATTTGGATAGTCTAGAATCAAGATTATCTATATACGTATGACATGAGCCCGGGCCATTTAGTAATTTTTGCAGTCGTGTGGAAGGACTTTTCACTGACTGAATTTTACTTTTTCTTAGTAATTACCTTGTAAACAGAACCAAATCCACCTTGTCCAAGTTTATTAGCTTCAGAGAAGTTGTCTGTGGCAGCTCCAATCGTACCCAAATCGTATTGCAATGACTCCACATTTGTGCTCTCATTCCCATCTACACAAAAGTAGCAAATAATAAAAACCAAAATCAAAGTCATGAATATTATCTCCAACTAGAGAAATTTACTTAAATAAGGAGTTTATCTATTTCTTCCTTCGTGCGGAATAATAGAAGCAACAACCATCTTAAAAGGCTTATTGGAATATAACATAAATGTGTGGGAAAAAAAGAAGAAGCAGTGAAATGAGTATTTCTAATTAACTTAGGTGGGGTGGAGTTGTTTTCTATACTCAGACAAGTTGAATGCGACTCATGAGAGTTTGCAATCTATGATTTGGGCTCAAAATCTTGAACTGCTCACCGGATGGGGTTATACAAAATTTGATTTTTTTTTTTTCACAGGCTTGATGCATCCCTTACCAGCTCTAGAGGCTATGTACGTGTTCTTTGGATTCCTCCTGCGCAAACAAGCATAGATGGTAGAGAATAGCATCACGGCAGCAACTATCGGAACGACAATGGCGACCACAGTAGTGGATGAGATTTGTTTGCTACCTGCATGACAAGAAATGTTTTCCATACCTAGTAAAAATTTTCATTGGAAATGAAAGTATATGTCAAGGAAAGTTAAAATCAAAACAAATTAATAAACTTAAGAATACTTAATTCCGGAACCAAAATCTTCCACAACTCCATTTGAAGGAAGCACATGCAATGCGGACATTGCGGGCCCCACCATGATGTAGGTGACATCCACTTTGTCCATCATTTGCCGCAACTCGTGTTCAGGATCCAAAATTTAGGTCGGCCACAACACAGGAACAATATAAAATCATGGCCAAGACCACTAAAAACATGCCGAGCACCCCATTTGAGTTTTAGATTTGATGTGTCTCTTCAGCTTAGTAGGGCTCGCATGATGAATGGGTTGGATTTTATACAATCAACTTGGTGGCCCAAGGAAGGTTTTTATGTTGGATGTGTAAGACTCCTATCAGGTGGGCCACACATGATCATCGATTCAGATCTGACCGTTAGATTATTCAGATTGAGCAATTTAGTGAGCCCCACTACAGTTGTGATCATTGTATATAGGTTTGGGGCGGGACGCTTGAACCGATGTCTCTATATTCAGTTATTAAGCTAGATATGGAAACATATAGTGTGGATACCCTAAAAGGGAGAAGTGTGATGGGTAAGCTTCTAGCCCTCTTTCCTATAAATAGATGTCTTGGTCCCCTTACCAACACAAGTAAAAAAACTTTAGTCTCATTAATTAAAGGTTCTCCTAAAAGTGTGAGGTGCAAAAGATCAAGATTTCTGTCGGCGGAATGTCTTCCCAATCAGGTACACTTTTAGGTTATGGTTTTGAATCTCCATTGTTGATGCATATATGATCCGTCAATTCCGCAATACAAGTATAATAGGATGTCCCATGATCTCCACCACTCACTGTGATGTAGCCCACGTATGCTTTGGATTGGCTTGATTATTGCGTTTAGGTCCTAGCAATGGCAACCACACTACTGATTGGATGTCCCATCACACGGATTATTTGCTATACTGTTCTGGTTATGCTGATTGGCTTTGAGGGTGGTTGCTTGCAGGGGTTGCCTAGCTAGCATGGGCTATTTGCAAGGGCTGGCTGCAGGGCAAGTAGTGTGAAGGGTGGAATGCTTGGTATATGGTCTGCCTGGAAGTTGGTCTATTGGGTGGTTGGTTTTAGGCTATCAGTGGAAGGATCGACCTCCTTGGAGTTGGTTGGGGCCAGTGGTTTGTTTGGCGCCCCGTCTAGCCCCAGTTTGTGTTTAACAACTCCCTTTTCTTCCTCAGCCCTTCTGCAGATCTAGAAATGGGCTTACCAGAGTTTGTCTGAGTTTGGCCCTCTTCTTCTTCTTTTTTATTATTATTTATTAATTATTTTTAGTTTTTTTTTTTTTTTTTAACCCGCCTGTAATACAAGGCTATAAGTTTTCTTTTGGCAATAAAATTGAGTGGGAAAATTCCACCTGCTTCTTAAAAATAAAAATAAAATAAAAATAGTCCTAACAAGACCTGTCGCAATTAATGGACTGCGCAACTGTCACTAAAACATCACGGTGGCCCAAAGAAAAATTAATTAACTGAAAAGTTGGTACCTCATATCCCCTTGTAAGAAGGATTAGAATCCTCGTGTTCCCATCTTGAGTTGTACTCTTTTCATTTTTATTTTTAATAAATTCAGATGGTATAAAAAGATATTTAAAAATACCATCCAGATCCCACCATAAGATATTTAAAAATAAACAGATCTTAAAAAATGGCTTTAAATTGGAGTTTTTGCTATTGTCAAACCAGACTAGAAAGTTGGACCCAAAACAGCGGATTTTTATTAGAACCTAACCAATAGGTTAAAAACCCTGGGACCAGAAGCAGCAACATCGGCCCTTAAATTATTGGGTATAATGACAAATACCTGTGGTGCACGTAGAGAGGCCACCTTGACCTGATGCCATAAATATCCATGTTTCCCCTACCGTAACTAGTATTTATATCATGGTTAAAAGACTTGGCGACTGAAGACAGGCTCTTTTGGTCTGGAGTGAGCGGAGACTCGCCCGAGTCGGATGCGAATTGGCCTAACTTGTCCAAGATGGGGGTGAATCAGTGTTGAACCAGTTTGTGTCCAACCAAATCGAGTTGAATTGTCCTGACTCGACCAATACATCACTGGATCATCGAGGCGACTCATGGCATCAAACCAGATTCAGTTCGATCTAGTCAGGGGTGAATTGGCCTTACTCATCTGAGACGGCGTAAATCACCTGGGTGACTCATGGTGTCGAACTAGATAGGGTCTGACTGAGTCAGGATTGAAATGGCCTGATTCATCTGAGAGGAGGATGAATCATGATGGTGAGTCGTGGTGTATACATGGAATAAAAGGTGACTCGTGGTGTCAAACCAGATTGGCTCCAACCAAGTCTGTGTCAACTCAGACGATTCATCTAAATCTTGAAATAATGATTTAAATGGTTGCGTTACATGAATTAAAATGCAAAACAAATAATCAGGACTTAGATGAATATATATAATGCTTACCAGTGTCATTTTGATCAGTGGATGGAGGAAGAAGAGGAGTTTGAGGACGAGGAGGAGGAGGAGCCTGTGTTACAACCAAATCCTTATAGAACTTGTAGGCCTCAAACCTCAAATTGCAACTCACCCCAAGAATTCTCACACCTCGGCTTCCATTACAGCATCTTGGAATTTCAGCTACAGCCTGTTGCAGACACATATTGCAATTTCTTCGGGATAGATCTCGGGTGCACTGCATAAGCCCATATATGTTTTCGAGGTTTGCAAAATTCACTTCTCCAGTCGCATACATGCGCGCCGACAGATAAGCTGCTTGCTGAATAAGATGTTTCATCAGCTTTGGCAGAAATAGATTAAACCGAGGTGGATCTGAAACACTTTGATTATTCGGCAAGAAAACCGGCACATAAGAATCCCACTTGTCAAAGAAACTTTTGTTCGAGTAGCTCAAGGAGCAGTTATCATACCATATAACTCCACTCTTGCTGAAACACCTTGTAATGATTTCTTCGCTTGCAGTATTGAGGCAATTACGGCATACATCCGGCGTAGCATCACCTCTGCAGAGGGCAAGACCATAGGCCCGGTTTGGGTTCCGGCCGACCATTTCTTTGGAGAAGCCGGTGAAAGTGGCGTTAGAGGTTAGAGAAGAGAAAAGGAGATTGAGATTAGTTCCAAAAGTGCTATTAGTTGTGTAATTACCAACGTCGAAACACATGTTTTGGAGGGGTTCAGCAATAGTAGTAGAAACATGTGACATGAAGAGTGGTAGGAATGAAAAGAAGAGAAATTGAAAAGGTTTTGAGAAGAGGATTGGAATCATCATGGTTCGTGCATCTGAGGTTTAACCACACGGAAGGGAAAGGTTGTAAGGTCTTTTGAGGAGAATTGAGTGTCCAATGGGCAAAAGAATTCAACTTGGGTTGGGCTGGATCGGACTGGTGTGAGTTTTGAAAAGTCAATCTGCTTTGGGTCGGGTGGTGCTTGACTATTACAAGTTGAAGGTGACTCATCCGAATGGAACTCAGTCTCAGTCAAGCCTCACGAGTCGACTCCAGACCCAACCTCTCTGGCTAAACCTAAATACAATATCGGAGATTCTGTAGTTTTGGTCGGGTTGGGTGATATGGAAATTAGGGGCTGGCTGGGCACAAGTTCATAGCCTTTTTCATTCGGGAAACGGGGAACTTGTGGTTAACATGTGGTCGTACGACTCCACTCCTTCCTGGCCGAAACTGCCCGGGTCGTATACGACACGGAGGAGTCGTCAAACCATGCCCAAGTAAATAAACCAGACCGTTGGTCATGTAGCTTATCCTGATGGACCATTTCCCGAAATTTCCTAGATTAGAAGAATTTGGGAAGTTCTTAGCCATCTAAATTTGGATCACCACCACACCTCTTCTCCGAACCGTCTATTCCCAAGATGCCAAAGTAGAGTGATAAGACTTCTCTACCAAGAAAGTTGTTTAGATATATGCATAGGGAATTTACAAAGAACTACCTACTCAATGTAGAATTTATATTCCGTGATTTTATTTTATTTTTTTCCCTAAAGTTTTTAACTAATCTATCCCATTAATTTAGGTAATTACCACCGGAGTATCTTCCCTCATATTTCTAACAAAGTTCGGGTTGGCCATGTGAGCAAATAATTAAGTCTACAGTACAGCCAGGCCCACTGTATGAAACCCCCCCTAATAACTAGGTGTGTCGCCACATTTTAAGCCCAGACACCAAAAATCAGCCCCACAATTAGAAACAAATACAAGTCAACCTTCACTCTCCAAACTATTCCCTAGGGTGCTCCTACCTGAATCACAAATTTCGATGTCACATAATGGTTGGAGTGTAACAAGTTTTTGAACCATATAAGAACTAGACTAATCAAATCATTAATTTAATTTTGGTGGTTACTAAAAAAAAAAAATCAAACACTTAGCATAGTAGGTAGGTGTACTCTTGGTGTAAGGATAGGCCAATGGAACAATTCCTAACAATAGAATATTTATATTTTTGTAAAAATTCACAAAATCCTAGTGGATTTTTTTTTAAAAATTCACAAAATCCTAGTGGAATTAATCTTCTAGATTTGGGACTCTTTCTCTAATTAAAGGTGGAAAACCGTAGGAAATCTCTGCAAAAAACCCTAAAGTAAAGAGTTGTCGGAAGAAAGAGAGAGAAGCCATGTGGAAGAGAAGCCTCTGTAGGTAAGTTTCTTCAGATTCCTTTTAAAATTTCTGAATTTTCAACCTGAAAGCCCTAGATCTAAACAATAAATGACGTGAATCCATCCTACCTCCATTGTTTTGATCTATGGAGAAGTTTTGAAGAAAGAGAACGACTTTTGCACAAAATCTCGTATTATTAGGGACCGGATTCACGAAAATCAGTGGTATTAAGTTTAGGAAGATTCGAATAAAATGATTGTAAAGTCAAATAATGTCAGGACCTTAAATCTTAAAGTGATTCAACTAAGGAGCTTTCCACAGCAATATACAAATAGTGTAGATGATGTTAGACTATGCCATAAAAATTATTTTAACCAACGATTGTAAGACCCGCATAGTTCAAATTCGAGCCATCCTTTGGTTATTTCAAATTTATCACGGAGAAAACCATTAGGTGGGTTAGACCCAATTTAGGAGTCAATCGAATTCTCAAAAGCTAAGGAATAGAGGAGAAAATCATAAAATTTCCAGAAAATCATATTATGTAATAGAACTTAGACAACTTTGTTGGGTTATCCTCTCGTTTCTCACCTATTATATGTGGATGATACACTGCTATTTGCTAATGGTGGTGCAGCCACTTTGGCTTCGATCAAGGATTTTCTTATCTCCTATCAACAGGTGTCGGGCCAGAATATCAACCACGCCAAGAGTACCTTTTTTCTGCACCTCCAAGCTTCCTTTGAGTCGAGACAGACGCATTGACAACTTCCTCAACATTCCCAGGGCGTCCTCGACTGCGCAATACCTGGGAGTCCCTATAATGAAGGGCAGGCTTACTAGGGATGCTTTCAAGCCTCTTCTGGATAGGATCACGACCAAGGTGGATGGTTGGAATGCCCAGATCCTGTCGCAGGTTGGTCGGGCCACGCTCATCAGGCACGTCCTTGGTAACATTCTGGTCCATACGATGGCTGCATCTCCTATGCCTGCAAGATGCCTCTCAGATATGGAGTAGTGTTTTGCCAATTTTTTCTAGGGCTGGACGAATGGCAAGAGAAAGCTTTGTTCGATCAAGTGGAAGAAGATTGCGGCCTCGGTTTCGGAAGGCAGCCCAGGAATTAGAAGTTTGCGCGATATGATGAAGGCCCTTAGACTGAAGATGGCCTGGGCGATCTCTCATGGTAATAGTACGAGCATCTAGGCGAGGTACATTAGGGCCAAATACAGAGTCCCCACCGTTTCCGACCACGTCTCTTCTGGTCCCAAGTGCATCAGATCTATTTCCTCCCCCCTTTGGAACAACATCCTTGACTTGCTCCCTTTCCTGAAAGCTAACGCCAGATGTTTTATTGGGAGAGGTGATTGCAATGTGTGGGAAGTTGACTGGACAGGACTTGGTCCTCTACGAGATGTCGTTATCAAGCAGATCCCTCACACCCTGCTTTGCATGAAGGTCAAAGACTTTATTTGAAGCCAAGGGTTGTCCCCGACCTCCTCAATCCTGGAATATTTATCATAGGAAACTATCCAGTTCATCTTCCATAGTGGTCTTTGTACAACCAGCTCAGAGGACTCTTTCGTATGGCCTTTTACTCCTTCAGGTATTTTCTCAGTGCAATCTGCGTGGCTTAATCTCAGATTGGCAGGGGACAGGAGGGACTGGTTGAGATGGGTATGGCACCCTCAAGTCCCACCCAAATTGTCGGTCTTCATATGGGGGCTGATAGCAGGGGTGATTCCGGTTGATGATCGTATCAAATCTAAAGGCATCTCAATGAACTCTTGGTGTGAGTGTTGTCCCCTGCCAGCCATCAGGAATCTCTGGGGCATCTTTTTGTCTCAAGTCACCTGGCATAGGTTATTTGGCGTTATTACAACGGTATTTTTGGGCTTTCCCTCGGTCAGCACACCTCCCCGCTGGAAAGGTTAACTCAATGGTGGGGCGCCTCGCCCCTGGGGGGGTCATCTTCGTCAAATCCGAGCCCTCACTCCCATATTCCTTCTTTGGGAAATCTAGAAGGCTCGCAATTTGTCTAGATTTGATAACAAGAAGCGGAAGATTGGGGCCGTGATCACCCGAACTAATTGGTGGCTGGGAAGGATTTTTAGTAGGGCCGCTCATGCTCTTAACAGACACCCATCCTGGTTGGACCTCATCCGACTAAGAAATCTTCACATTCCTGAAGCACCATTGGTTAATAAAAGAGCTTTTGTGGTGGTTTGGAGTAGGCCGGAGTGTGGCTGGGTCAAGTTGAACGTTGATGGCTCGACCCTACACAACTCATGGCCGTCAGGTGGGGGTGGTATTTACAGGAACAATAATGGTGATATGATTTTTGCTTTCTCTTGTGGATACGGTCTAGGCTCTAATAACAAGGCGGAACTGATGGTAGTGTTCAAGGGCCTCTCTATCTGTGTGAGCATCGGGCTATGGAATGTTCTGGTTGAGTTGAACTCGAAGTTAGTGGTGGATATGCTCAACTGAGTCTCTAAGACGGGGTGGAGATGGCATCACTGGGTGGCTCGTATTTTTTCCCTCAATTCGAAGGGTACGTTCCGCTTCTCGCACATTCTTAAACAGGGAAATGGGCCAGCCGATGCTCTAACCCGGCTAGGCAGCACCAACCAGAGCAACATGGAATTTCACACCTCCTAGGACTTTCCCCGTGAGATTTATGGTTTGGTGGTTTTAGATAAAGCGAGTTTGGGCGGTATTAGAATGGTGGACCTTGTATAATTTTTTCCTCTTTTCACGATAGGTTGCCCCGAGGTATTTTTTTTATGGCCTCGGGTCTTCCCGAAGTACAGTCCATGTATCTTTCTCTCATGAAATGAAGATACCTTTTCTGGAAAAAAAAAAAAAAAGAAAAAAGAAGAAGAAGAAGAAGAAGTTAATATTTGATTGATCGAATGGGTCGATTTTTATTCAGCAACCAAAGTCGAAAAATCATAACATGGTCCAATTGGTCAAAGTCTAGGTTTGATCGATCGAGGGTATTCTCAAGCGATCTCGATCAATCGATAATGGTAAAATATATCCAACGAGCTATTCGAATTAAATCAGACCTATTTCAATCGATCGATGAGCAGATTCGATCGATCAAAGGTGACTAAATTTATTTAGAGACTTAAGATGTTAAAATAGGAATTTCATTGACCTATAGTCGATTGATCAGAAGATTGGACCTCAAGCTAGCTCGATCGATCGACAATCTCCTGTTGATTTTCAAATTTAGTCAAAAGGTTTAATGATGGTTCATCTTGGGTTAATCAAAGGTGAACCCCACTTGATGGAATAATTTAATTGTATTGTAATATGTTAAATCATCTTAATAAAGATTCAGAGTCTAGTTTTCCAAGCATATGATAGTTCGGTAGATTTGACTCTACCAAGAATTAGTGAGTGAATCCGAACGTGTCTCATACCGATTGAGTTAAGATAGATAATATGTTTATTATGATTGTTATAATTGTCATGATCTATTAATTATTGTGTTGTTGTGATAACATGCTAAGATGATTCTTCTTGTATTGATTCATGCTCTGATAATTATTAATGTGATCAATTAAATATATGAACATTTGAGTCATCATGATCATAAATCCATTGTTTCCTCTAGTTCTAAGAGATGTATATACCAATTGAGTATGTTGATGCATAGACATTGATCACAGATTATATGTATCCATAGTATTTCTGCTCTAATTTCTACAATCATCTCTAGATGACTGCATGCACACCTCATGCCTGAGTTCCTATGGGATCTCTCTGGATGGTCTGGTAGATTCGTTACCGGATGCCCTTGTTAGGAAGAAGCCTACTCATGGAATAGACGTGTGCCTTGCATATGCCTACCTACAGTAGAAGCCTAGTAGGGGAAGATATGTGTTGGCGGATATTCGACCCAAGCAAGTGGATGATCATCCTGCTTAACATGCGTTCATGATATCTCAGCATGCATACTCATGCCTGCATATATTATTTGATTGTTGATTGCCCTAGCTATCTTATATTATATTATGTATGAACTATGTTGGGTTCACTCACTAGCCTGGCCAACTAACATTGTGAATCAAAAAATGAATAGAAACTAACGAAAGAGACTGGGTTATATGAGACTCAAGACCAATGGCTATATTTGACAAAAGATGAACTTGCCACATTGGAGGAATGATTTGCTCATGTAATTGATTGATAGGAGATTATTTTCTATTTAGTCACCGATATTTTGATTTGACATTTCATTATTTATAATTGTAGTTTTATTAAGAATGGTATTAGATATCCTAGTTGAATAAAGTTCCAAATGATTAGATAGTTTGATTTTAGAATTTATTTTGTGGTTATGTATATGATGAAATAACTAACAGATAAAACATGTGATTGTGTGAATATATGGATGTTAATATAGTGAGAAGTCAGAATACAATAAATTGCACCTCCTAACAATTGTTTGATGAGTGGAATTATGTGCCCTTGGTGCACGATTCATGTATTGTAACTTGGGTTTAATAGTGCACACAATGTATCTGAATTGCAGGGCCTGGCATGGAGTGAATTCTATGTGGTCACCACACACGAGCTCTATAAAAATAAATGGTGGACATATCTCTCCCAATTCAATTATATTTTTTGGGTCTTAGGCCTAATGTTTTTTTCTTGGGGGGTTATTAAAAGAAAGGTGGGAGCTCACCACCTGTAGCTTTGTCACTACAATAAAATAATTGTACACAATTTCAGGTAGGCACCACAAAAAATCGGACCTCACCTATCACACATCAATATGCAGCACCACAAAAGAAGAAAAATAGCAGGAGCAATCGGCGCCTCACTAAACACAACCCTCTAACCGAACTAATTAACCAAGAACAGCTCCTAACTCCATGGAGGCCGGCTTTCTTTTTTTTTTTCTTTTCTTTTATTTAAAAAAAAAAAAAAAAAAAAACTGGAACCACCTTTTAAAGCGGCCACACCCAGCGGCACCAAAAAGAGTACCTCCTTCGGAATTTTAATCATGGTAGGTCTTGGTCCTAATGTTGGATTACACATGGATCCCACATAAACATCGTGGTAGATCCATCAAAAATTACAGTGGAAATCCCTAAATTTTAATCCCTGGTTCCTTTTTTATTTCCTAGCTGTTGGGAGAGGAATTACAGTAGATCTATCTTGATTTTTATGAGGCTCACCCTAACGTGTATTTGAGATCCACTTTGACCATTCAAGTTGTAACCAAATGTCACGAACAGAGCCAAAGAATTATGTTGACTTGTGTTTTAGGTGGGCCACACCAAAATTTAGGCTCAGGGCCCAAACGTTAGGACCATATATGAATCAAGTGGACCATACCAATGGAAACAGTTTGGAAGGTAAGGGTTGCCCTACACATTCTTTCCAATGGTGTGGTTCACCCAAATCATGGATGCGGCCAATTTTTTGAGATGTGGTGACTCACGATGGATTTCATCGGAAATACATAACTACTACGGTGGCCTTGCCCATTTCAGGTGGGAGGGTTTCGAGCAGCTATGGGAAGGTGTAATTCTTCTTGGAATTGCAGGGTGGATTGGGCAATTTTTCTGCTCTGTTTTCCATTTTATTTTCTGTTTAATTATTTATTTATTTTAGGTGAGGCCCAAATATTTTTTTTGGCATGGAGCCCACCTGAAATATTCAAACATATACATTGTTCGTTCCTTTTATCAAAGATATAGGGGCAAGGCCCTTCATTTGAAAAAAAATAAAAATAATAAAATAATAAGTACTACGGTGGGGCCTACCTAAGCCTACCACAACTTTGCTCCTGTGGCTAAACACTAGGTTCCATTCAAAATTCTGAAGGAAGTAGATCTAGTGATAGTTGCTTAAAATTGATGGGCTTTTTTATTGGACAACCTTTTTCGCAAGACAAGGCCATGTAAATTTACACATTAAGTGGGTGGATTTTTATTTTTATTTTTATTTTTTCTTTTCTTTTAATTCCCGTGCTCTATGCAAAGCAATTTCCTGCACTCTCCACTACAGCATGATAAGCACAAAAATGAGGCATATCCAAGTCTCAATTGGCCCACATTCCTAAGGTCCACCGTGATGTTTATTTGACATCCAACCTATTCATGAGGTCACATAAACTTGGAGGAATGGAAAGCAAAAAATCAGCTTTATCCAAAACTTTATGGCTTCTAAGAAGTTTTTAATGAAGAGTTCCACTTGAGTCTTGTATCTACCTCAATTTTGGATTTATACCTTAAAATGACATTGAAAAATAGATAAATGCTGCAGGTAAACCCATACATCACAGTAGCCCCTCAAGAGTATTTTCAGCTTGTGTTGAGCTGGAACCGGCTGAGTCGTACTCAAGCCGCCTCCCTATTTCGCTGGACTGTTGAACTAATGTAAAAGAGCGCCCATTGGAGAAATGTCTTCATTTACCAGCCGTACTGTCACATGTACCTGAGAATGGAAACAGACCGAGATTAGTTTGTAGCCCGGTCTTGAAAATTTCTTTCATGCCGAAAAAAGAAATAGAGTTGGAATCGCTAGCTATATTTCCTGGTCAAGGGGGTAACAGACCTAACAACGGTCCAGGGTGCGGATTAGCCGTTACCCGGGTAATACCTTACTGGGTGTTACCGTAACTGTGTGGGGCCACCTTGTGTGATGTAACTGTTGTATGTCCACGCCGTCCATCTATTTTTTCATCTCATTTCACGATGTCATCCCAAGCCTTAAGAAGTTCCAAATCTCGAGTGGGTCACACTATTAAAAACAGCGATGATTGACTATTATAAAATAAAATTAAAAATTTTTTTAAAAAAATTTTAAAAAAATTGTAGCTTACACAAGTTTTGGACCAAGCTGATCGTTGTATTTCCCCTTCATCTAGTTCTTTTTGACATTATCTACAAGTTGAATGGCAAATAAACATTAGGAAAGCCTTATAACAGGCCTTTTGGAATTTTTCTTGGTGAGGCACTTAATCGCCACTGATTCATGTGGTGTCGACCACATTAGATTTGGATCTGCTTAATTTTTGGGCCGGGAAAAGTCCAAAAAGGGGCTGGAGAAAGGGATGACACCGTGGATATACAATACATAATTAAGGTGGGCCACACGGAAAGGTTAATAGACTCCCAACTCTCTAACGTTGCCTGAGTATCATTGACAGCCGCACATGAACTAATAAAATTCGGTCCCATTATAACACGATGGGCATCCGTAGTGGGAGGGTCCGTATCCCCTTCTGTCACATTATAACACGATCGTACAGCTAGCCAATGCCATGTATACACGTTGCCAAGCCGTAAGGAGATATTTTCCAATGCTATGGTCCTAAGCAAAAATGTCTACGGACATGACAGAAAGTAATATTGAACGGTCGCTTTCCCAGTTGTCATCTGGTCATGGTGGAAAATGAGCATATGAAATATTGTTCACGTATTAGTTAGGGATGAAAGTTGGGCGGGTTAATCCCGGCGGACCGTGATCAACCGGACATTGGGTCGGGCTTGGGCAGGATGTATCAAGTCCGAGCTTGGGCTGTACAAACACCAACCCCATAAAGCTTGGGTTGGGATCGGGTTGAGGTCTTGGGTTGCCCGATCCAACCCGAACCCGATCAATATATTTGTTAACTTATAAATTATAGTTGAGTGTGGATTGTATGTGTTGAAGAGAAATTCCAATGTTGTTGGGTCTCATAGGTCCACTTCATTTTCGATGACTCAACCTAACAAGATATGCCGGATTTCTCTCTTCCAAATAGATTGTGCATTACACAACATGACTTTTAAATTAGTTGTCCTATATTTTAGCTTGTTTGTTTAGAATAAATGGAGTTTTTTCCGATAAATAACTACATATATAATTAATAAAATTATAGATATAAAAAATAAGACGTGTATTGAAATATAATAAACTAATGCAATCATTAGATATCTTAGGACCAACACGACCGAGCTTGGTTGGGTTGGGCACGGATTGAGAATTCCTAACCCGAGGTTGGGTTGGATTGGATTAGGGTTGAGGTACAAGAACCTTGGGTTGGGCTAGGGTTGAGCACCAACCCGACCCAACCCAACCCAACCCAACCCAACCCAACCCAACCCGCCCGACTTTTAGCCCTAGTATTAGTACGTGAAAGACACTACTTCCTCCAACACGAGTTACAAGAGCCCGACCGAAGCTCAAGGGAGCCATTGAGATGTCCATGTTGCACTCTCCATTCATCGGTTATGCAGGACATAAGCGCAAAGACGAGGCAAGTCCATAGCTTAAGCGGGCCACACCATGGTAAACGGTGAAGAGGAAAACACCCTCTATTGAAACCTTCCACGGGCCATCTGTGGTGTTTATATGCCATGCAGCCTGTTCACATGGTGATTTCCTCATGTCGAAGGGAAGACAATAATGTCAGCCTAAGTCCAAAACTTTTGTGGTCCTCAGCTGTCCTCTGCTCATTAATTTGCATTGATGGACATGCTTTGTTGCAGCGGATTGCATCTTGCTCCACTTGGATGGAAATAGATCGAAGCAGTGGCTCCATGGGGCGGATTTTTTTTTTTTTTTCCACATGGTTCATATATCCATTTTTACAAATTAGGTTATGAGCCCAAAATTGAGGGACATCTGAGCCTCAGGTGGACTATACTACATGAAGAAGCAGTGATAATGACACCCACCATGCAACTTCACCCGATACAGTATTCCCAATCAACTTATAAAGATTATTATTTTATTGTGCTTTCATCACTACGAATGCCCATTTAGAAACTTTAAGTACTTAATCAAAATCAGTAAACTTATACTCAAGTGCCTTTAATGCCCCAAGAGAGATATGATTCTTCCTGAGGTCAGGAACGTGTCGCACATCTGTCAATATACGTTCCACCCCATTGAATATCCCAATGCACATCGAACCGATACCAACCACCTTACAGGCAATTATTATTATTATTTTTTTAATTTGTTTACAGGCAACGTTATTACACATAAAAACATGCCCACCATCGTTATTGTCATATCTGGTGAAACAATTTCTATGATAAGTTATGTGGTATGATGTTCCTGAATTCAAAATATAGTCGTTACTTAGGTAACCACATTCACATGCAGTCATAACATCACAACCATCCACCTCCTTGCTCGATTACATTATATTGGCTTCCTTCATTACATTATCAAACTTTTTTCCCTTCTAAGGCTTATGATTTCGATAATCCTTCTTCATGTGCTATGTCATTCCACAATTCCAACATTTCATTTTTTTTCATTCTGTTTTAATTTGAATCCAGATCAAGAATTTCCCTTCTTATATTCAAAATTTCTTTCATTGTTAACCAACACATTTATAAAGGTACCCTTGCTACTCTCTTTCTTTCTCAATTGCTTCTCATGAATGGTTGAGATGATAGTTTCAACATCGATGGTATCCCTACCGTAGATTATAGCGTATACGAGATTCTTATAAGACGATAGAAGCAAATTCAACAGAATTAATGCTTGATCTTTATCTCTGATTTTAACCTTCGTATTCGTCAGTTTCTAGAGCAATTCGCTAAACATGCTCATGTGTTTACTCATATCAGATATCTCTGTCATCTTAAGATTGTAGAATTGTTTATTAACATATAAACGACTGCCTATAAATTTCTTCATGTACAAACTATCAAGTTTCGTTCATACCCCTGCGGTGGTCTTTTGATCCAGGACATTATACAGAACATTGTTCACTGGACACAATTGGATCGAGGTTGTAGCCCTCTCATCATGTTCATCTCACTTTTCATTAATCATAGATACAAGACGCTTCACCTTACCAAGGAGAGCTTGTTACAATCCTCGTTGAACGAAAATGTCTCTTGTCTTTACCTTCAATAATTCAAAATTATATCTACCGCTAAACTTCTCTATTTTGTGTTTCATGTTAGATCCTTTCGTCGACATGTTTCAAATTAAAACTTGAAAATTTCCTTTGTCTATTAAGCCTTTTGTCTTTATTGCATTATTGTTGAACAATCATGACTAATGCAATTGTAAAAAGTCCTTTTAACCGACTCAATGGATAGGCGGTTGAATAGACGGCTAACCCTCAAGGTTCCCAGTCTCATTGTCTATTTAGTGCCTAGCTGCATCCGGCTCTAGCACATGTGTAACAAAGTACATACACTAAGACCGATCAAATTTGAGATAAATAGGTCCACCGAGTGCTCTCTTTGTTGTACACTCAGATTCAATTGTTTAGGACAAAGAAATGATGTTATGGTCTAGTCTATTGGGGATAGTGCTGCAAAATCACGCAAAGATGTATCTAGGATAACAATCCAAGAGCACCAAGCAAACACAAGAAAACATAAAGATTTAACGTGGAAAATCCTTTTGGAAAAAACCACGGCACAAAGTAACAGATCTTCACTATGAAAGCAGAAATTACAAAGAGAAAGGACTTACCATACTTGAGTAATCCTCAAATATCTCCCTTGCTCCACCCTTTTAGAAACCCTAGAACACTTTTAGAAAGCCTTAGAATCCCTTAGAATACCTCCTAATCCCGTTTGCACACACACACACACACACACACACACACACACACATATATATATAGTTTTAGAAAGAATCCCAAACAAAATCGGAAAGAATCATAAACAAAATCGAGAACAAATCTCGCACTTTCGTAGTTTTGCGTAAAAAACCTGCGTAGAATCTGATTAGATTTAAGACATCAAATACAACAAGCTTCACCATGTCTTCAATCTTTAAACGTATATCTATTTGTCCTCTTCTCTTATTTCTACCTCGCATCATAGCTTCATCAATGCTTTTCGTGCACACTCCGTCTTCCTTTTATGTCATCGCCAAGTCTAAAGAAGTTACACAAAACTTGAACTTCTCTGTAGGAATAACCTTGGTGAGCATATCTGATGGATTCACGCTGTTGAGAATCTTATCCAGTGTTACGCCTCCTTCCTCAAGCACCTGTCGGATAATGTGGTGACGAACATCAATGTGTTTAGTACGTGAGTGATAAAAAGAATTTTTAATGAAATTTATCGCACTTTCGCTATCACGGTTAACTGGCACGACCTCCTGCTGAAGTCTCAACTGATTTATTATATCTGTCAACCAAACACCTTTCTTAAATGCTTCCGTCACTGCCATATACTCTGCTTCTGTTGTGAAAAGAGCCACCATGGACTGAAGCTTCAACATCCAACTAATTGCTCCACCCGTTAGTACAAACGAGTATCCTGAAGTTGACTTTATGGAATCCATATACCCTACTAACTTTACCCCTGTGTTTTTAAAAGTTAAGATGTAGTCTTTTATACCTCAAATGTATTGAAGTAGCTATTTCATCGCTTCTCAAAGTTGCTTACCGGAGTTTGATATGTATCTGCTCACAACACTGACTACCCGTGAAATATCTAATCTCATATAGAACATGACATACATTAAACTGCTAACTGCATTCGAATAAGGTACATGAGACATAACTTGTTTTTCCTCATTTAATTTAGGATATTGTTCTGAGGAAAACTTGAAGTAAGCCGCGTGGGAAACGCTTACCGGCTTTTCTTGGTCTATCTCATACTTAATCAGCACCTTTTCAAGGTATTCTGTCTGTGATAACCAAAGTCTACTCCTTTTCCTATCACTATGAATATTTATGCCAAGAACCCTCTTTGCAGCCCCTGAATCTTTCATCTTGAATGTCCCTGATAACTGATTCTTCAGTATGTTGATTTTAAACATATCATGACAAGCGATCAACATATCATCAACATACGATACTAGGATGATGAATTTGTCATTACTCAGTGTCTTTTAATAGACACAGTGATTGTATTCACTCTGAGTAAATTTCTGACTCAACATGAAAGAATCAATTTTTTATACCACTGCCTAGGCGACTATTTCAGGACATACAACGACCTCATTACTCTAAAAACTTTTTTATCTACCCCTTTAACTTCGTAGCCCTTTGGTTGCTTCATGTAGGTTTACTTTTCCAACTCCCCGTGCAAGAATGCAGTCTTGACATCCATCTATTCCAGCTCGAGATCTTATTGGGCAACTAATGCCAACACGAATCTAATGGATACTTGCTTAACCATCGGACTGAATATTTCTGTGAAGTCGATTCCTTCTCTTTAAGTATACCCCTTCACTACCAGCCTCGCTTTGTATTTGTCCTGTTTCCTTTTGAATAACCACGTGCATTTAATCGCTTTTCGGGCCATTGGAAGCTCCATCAGCTCCCATGTGTGGTTTTGTATAACGATTGAATCTCATCGTCCATAACTACCTTCCACTTTTCTGTATCAGGTTCATTAAGAGCCTTCTGAATAGTAGACGAGTCTCCGTCATCTGTAATGAAGGCATATGCAATATTAGAGTTGTCCCTATATCTTGTTGGTAACTTGCGATCACGCGGTGAGTTTCTTCTCATGAGTGGCTACTCCACCTTCTCCTGTACCTCTATCTGCACATTTGTCTCTGCCTAAGTATCGTTTGTGTCAATCTGTACGTCTATGATCAACCTTTCTGGTTCCTCCTGCTTTTCTTAATTATTCTTGTGGAATAGGGAGCTTTTATCAAATCTGATGTCACGGCTAGTGATAACTTTGCGTGTGACCTTATCGAATAACTTATAACCTTTTACACTAACACCATAGCCAACAAAGATATATTTTTTGACTTTATGGTCTAATTTATCTCTCTCAACTGAAGGATAAGCCTCACAACTAAATATGCACAAATCCGAGTAGTTTATCTTATGACCATTTTATACTTCCTCTGGAATTTTACATTCAATTTCCGTAGAAGGATACCGGTTCACCAAATAGCAAGCCATTTTAACGACCTCTGTCCATAGGTCCTTGCCCAACGCAACATTATTTAACATGCATCGGGCCCTCTCCGATTGAGTTCGATTCATCCGCTCAGTCACACCGTTTTGTTCAGGTGTGTGGCATACTGTGTTGTGCCTAATGATTTTTTTATCCTTGCAATATTCATTAAACTCAGTAGAAGTAAATTCTCCACCATCGTCAGTCCTTAAAACCTTTGTTTTTCACCCTAACCATTTTTTCATCATTGTCTTCCATTATTTAAATACAGTGAAAACTTTGGATATATATTTCATGAAGTAAACCTAAACTTTTCGAAAGTAGTCATCAATGAATGAAACAAACTATGATGACCCCCTAACAGAAACTTCAGGCGATGACCCCCATACGTTAGAGTGCACGTAATCAAGCACTCCTTTATATACATATTTTCTAGATTGAAAAAATAATCTAATTTGTTTACCATATACACAATGCTCGCATATATGTAGATAAGAATTCTTAAAAGATGGAATCAAACAATGATCATATAGTACCTTCATATCCCGCTCGCTCATGTGGCCCATACAATATGCCACATATGAACAGACGTAGAATCTGCAACAGTTGTTGCTACTCCACTTGCTGAAATGTTTCCGATCAACCTGTAAAGGTTTCCGTGCCTTTGCGCTCTCATAACCACGAGTTCCCCTTTTAAAACTTTAAGGGCACCATCAATACCAGTAAACTTGCACCCTATAGCGTCGAGTACACCGAGAGAAATCAAACTTTTCTTCATATCAGGAATGTGCCTGACATCAGTCAAAGTACGTTCCATCCCATCAAACATGTTGACGTTCACCGTACCAATAGCCACAACATTACAGGCATTGTCATTGCCCATAAAGACTTATCCACCATCGCATTCCTTGTAACTGGCGAACCAACTCCGATGAGGGGTCATGTGATACGATGTTCCTATGTCAAGGATCCATTTATCTTGATGATTGTCGTGCAAGTGACCAATCATGGACACAGATAGAACATCACCAATACTTATCTCTTTATCAGATGTGACAACATTGGCCTCCTTGGAAGAAGCCTCTGAGTTTTCTATCTTTGCTTTAGGATTGGTACAATCATTTTACATGTGTCCAGTCATCCCACAATTCCAACACTTTAGTTTTCATTTCGCCTTGCCCTTAGATTTGGATCTAGGTCTTGAGGATCATATACCTCGAGCAATATTCCTGCCCCTCGTAATCAGTGCATCGGAAGATGTCCCCATGCCGCCGTTTAGTTTTCTCATGACCTTCCTTCTAAGGGCTGAGATAACGGTGTCGACACTCAAGATTTTTGTTCACACCCCAAGTATAGAGTTGTGATGTAGTAATAAACTCGGTAAGACTGAGGTCGAATCCACAGGGACTGAAACCTGTACGTAATCTGAAAATAACCAGAACTAGAACTAAAATAAGATGAAATCTAAATTAAATGAATATAAGGGAATAATGGTGAAAATATTAATCTAAAATTTATAGAAATCAAAGGTGGTAAACTAGGGATTCAGAGGATCCACTTGTAGAGATCAGGGAGATCTACGCTTGATTCGTGAACGTAACTGGACTTCGAGTCCCATCTTCATCCAGTTAGAAGATATATCACTAAAGCTTAATCTGAACTTCCTTTGATCTAGTTTTCAAAGAGATGAAAGGTATGAGAATTATAGTTGATTCCATCACAAAACCATGCCCAAGAGACAAAGTAAACAACAGAATTAAACCAATCAACAACCAATCAGATAGATATATGAATGTTAGGAAGGATTCAATCATCCAACCATGTCCAGGGGGCAATGATGAACAACAGAGCTTCCTAACTTCACATCAAACAACGTAAAGGAAATACTTAAAGCTGTCGCAGACTTATTATAATTTCAGTCACAACAAACCATTAAAAACTAGAAGTATTCCTATAATCAAACTAGAATCAAAATTTGTTCAGTCTAACATGAATCAGAGCCGTAGGATCATTCCCATCACACCACAAGCTTCACCTCTTAGCCCTAGCTAAGAGGTTTAGCAAATCATGATCATGATTAACTAAATCCTTAAATAAAACATAAAGCAAAGAGAAACAAAGGAGAAAAGAAAAAAGAAAACTCTGGAAAAAAAAAAAAAACAAACTACTCCACGTCCTTCTCTCTGCTCCATGTCCCATAAATTGATATCCCCTGACCCTCTTCTCTCTTTTCTCTTTATAACAGCCAAAGGTCAGTCGGTTGGAGCTTTCACACAAAGAGGTGGTGCATAAACAGCTGGAGTCGGTGGAAGAACCGACCTTCTTTCGCAGAAAACGAACCGCACCCCACAACAACATCCTACGTTTGAATTGAATCCGGGACGCAAGATCGTCCATTCCACGAGATATGACAGCGTAGGCACCATCGAGATTCCCTTCTCTGACTTATGGACAATCAGGATCGTCCATCCGATCCTCTTTATGGACGTGTAATAGCCTGGAAAATTCGGGCAAATTCCTGACGTGTTGTACGTGCGTAATCCATATGCAGGGGAGCTACGCTGAAGCTTGGTGGGGCCCATGAACGATGTCAACAGAGAGATCCGACCCATCCATTGAATTCCTCTCGGAATTTCAGTGAGTAAGGGATGTTTTTTCTCAGGTTTATTGTGTCCCATTGAATCAAATCTTTCCACCGTCTATCCTACGTTTGATTGCTTTCTTCTTGTGTGCGCGTGCATTGATGCAGATGGTCATCATGGCTATGGTCGACGCCTTCCCTTGAATGCATTGGATGGCTTGGATCATCGAATATGATGTTGAAGATGGCCCACTGAATTTGTTGGTGTGGACGTTGGCAGAAATAGAGTTCTGTTTCTATTTTTGAAGAAGGATCGGTCAACACGGGTGTTGACCGATCTTTCCCGGTCTGGTGCACTGTGAACATGCACACCCCATGTGCACATTCGTACTAGCGTAGGGTCCACAGTGATGTGCATGGTAAATCCACTCCATCCATCCATTTTATCATGTTATTTAAAGGGTTGAGACTTGAATTGAAGCATATCCAGGTACCAAGTGGGCTTAGAATCAACGGTTTACAAGCTGATCTGTCCATTGTACCACTTTCACAGGGATCCAAGAGCTGAAATTCGATGTGTATGGTTAATTTATGGTGCTCAGGCCAGATATGAAGTTTCGAGCCGAACGGATGCTGGGACCTTATGATTTTGCATTCTGGACGAATTTTAGGCCTCTTTAGCATGAACTACAGGATTTTCTCGATTCCCAGGCGTGTGAATTCTTTGATCTCGGTCCCCTGGAGTACTCCATCCCTTGCCTTGGTGATTTCATAGCGTTAAATCTATACTTTTAGTACCCCTTTTCAGTCTAAGCTCCTAAATACACCTTACATCACAAACACGATTAAAATAGGATGTTAAGCATTATCATGTACGTAAAATCAGGTAATAATTGGGGTCTAATATGCAATATTCAACCCTCAACAGTTTTATTTACGATGCACATTGTGTCCCTTAATGAGTTGTACGATGCCAGAAGAGAATTCAACAACATACATGATTGTTCCTCATCTATTATCACTTCCTCTGTATCCAGCAGTTTGCAAACCAATTTATTAAAGTTGTTAATGTAGGCTTCCAGATCTCCATGCTCTATCATCTTGAAGGTATACCGCTGTAGCTTTAAGTGCAGGCGATTTTCAGAGAATTTTTCGCATAAATTTCCTCTAACTTCGCCCATAAACTAGCCTCAGTTTTCTCCCTCAAAACACTGTAGATAACTTCATCCGTGAGACATAAATGGATGGAAGCTAAAATATTCATGCAGTCAAGAGTATTCTAGTCTTCGTCATTTATAGTCGATTTTCACTCCTTAAGAGCCTTAACTTCGCCTTGCTTGGTTAATAGACTAATGTTGAGGGTAAAATATTGCATATTAAACTCCAGTTATTGTCTGGATTTACGAACATGGTACTGTTTAATGGTCGATTTAATCGTGTTTGTGATGCAAGGTACATTTACGAGCTTGGATCGAAACAGGGTGCTAAAAGTTGAAATTGACGTTCAGAATACACCAAATCATGGGACAGACCCCAGGAGACCAAGATCGACGTACGTGCACACCAAAGACTCGAGAAAATCGTGAAATTGAAGCTTAAGAGGCCTGAAAGATGTCCAGAATGCAAGATTATAGGGTTCCCACCATTTGATCAGCTCAAGAATTTATACAGGACCTGAGGACTCTCAATTAACCGTACACGTCGAAGTTCATCCAGTGGATCCCTGTGGAAGTGACTCAACGAATAGATCAGCCCATGAATCTCTGAGTTTGGGCTCACCTGTTATCTGGATATGATTCAAAATTGGTCTCAACTGCTTAAATGAGATGAGGAAAGGGATGGACAGATCGGATCTCTCACAAGCAGCACAGTGGACCTCACATGAGTTGTGTGTGCATAGTGCACAAGTGCACTCACCGTGCATGGCAACGAAGAGACGGTCAACCCGCCTCTTGACCGAGCTCCTTCCTAAAAACGGAAATTCCGTTTTTACTTCCAGCGTTTGCACAGGACTTGTGGACGGATCTTTGTGGGTCACCACTGTGTATCAAAGGTCAGATCCGGACCGTCTATCAGCCCTACAAGGTCCCACTCACCATGTCCTAGGTGTTCAAAGTTCAAAAGAGGATAGAGAGAACGATCTCCAACCCTTTGACTGACAACGGACGGCAGAAACGAAGAATTAGTGGGCAGCAATAACAGCCGTCCAAAAACGTCATTCCCAACCGAAATTCTGTGTAGAATGAAATGGACGGTTCGGATTTCCCAAAGGCCAAAAGAAGTGGGTCCCGCCAAGAACCAACGCAGGTCCGTTTCGCAGCCCACGCATGCCGCGAAAACCGACCGTTGTGGGCCATTGTGTGATCAAAGAAAAGGTCGGATCGATGATCCAGACCGTCCAAAAGGTGCAAAGGAGGGTTTTTACCCTTCGTATGTAGCCAGAGATCGCGGATTAGAAGACTAGTCGTCTCGGATTCAGTTCAAACGCAAGCTGTTTGTGCGTTGTTGGCTCCGTAAAACAGAGATTGGGCAGTCCGTGTTTTGGGCAAATTACAGTGCATAAACAGACTTCGCAGCGGTTGTTCCACCGCCAATGCTTGTAGCCGACCTCCATCAGCCTATAAAAGAAGAGAATAGAGTGAGAAAAAAGGGAGGAGGAGAGGAAGCGTGGCTGGGAACGTGGAGCAGAGCAAGGACGTGGAGCACATAGGAGAGAGAGTAGAGTCGTTCTCTTTTGTTTTTTCTTTTTATTTATTTTATTTTGTTAAGAGATTAGCCTAATCATGTTTATGGGCTAAACCTCTTAGCTAGGGCTAAGAGGTAAAGCTTGTAGCGTGATGGGGGACTTGTTGCTTGTGCAATTTGTTTAGACTGAATGATGTTGATTTTAATTTAATTTTAAAGGAATGCTTTTAATTTTTTTAATGGTCGGTTGTGACTGAAATTACAATGGGTCTGCAATGGCTTTGAGCATGTTCCTTTCCTTTATGTTTATGACGTCAGGAAGCCCTGTTGTTCACCATCGTCTCCTAGGCATGGTCGGATGACGGTACCCTTTCTAACCTTCATGGCATGTTGATTGGTTGGTAATTAGTTTAATTTTATTGTTTGCTTTGTCTCCTAGGCATGGTTTGGTGATGGAATCCATTCTAATTCATATATCTTTCATCTCTTGAAACCTATATCAAGTTTAGTTTGATTTCCATGGTTACATTCTTCAACTGGATGTATATGGGACTCTAAGTCCAGTTGAGTTCTTGATGCACGCATAAAATCTCCTTGATTTCTACAAGTGGATCCTCTGAATCCCTAGTTTCCTACCTTTAAATTCATTAAGTTTAGAGTAATATTTCATAATTATTCCTCAAATTACAGTTGGTTTAGATTTCATCTTAGCCTAGTTCTAGATCTGGTTATTTTCAGATAACGTACAGGTATCAGTCCCTTGGGATTCGACCTCGGTCTCACCGAGTTTATTACTGCATCACAACCCTGTACTTGGGGAGTGAACAACTAATCATCTTGATCTTTTGTAACTCAAAATTATTTTTTTCTGAGTACTTCTCAGTATCAAAGTTGGCATTTCCCATTGATACTAATCCTACAGATTCATGTTTGTGCCCTAATGATTGCTCTGATACCACTTGTTGGGTTTTGGACTCCAGAATCACACAGAGATGGATCTAGGATAGAAATCCAAGAGCACCAAGTAAACACAAGAGAACACAAAGATTTAATGTGGAAAACTCTTTCGGAAAAAAACTACGGCACAAAGCGACAGATCTTCACTATGAAAGTAGAAATTACATAGAGACTTGAGTAATCCTCAAATCTCTCCCTTTCTCCACCCTTTTAGAAACCTTAGAACCTTTTTAGAAAGCCTTAGAATCCCTTAATATACCTCCCAATCCCATTTACACCCATATATATAGTTTTAGAAAGAATCCCAAACAAAATCGAAAAAAATCGTAAATGAAATCGGAAACAAATCCCGCACTTTCGCAGTTTTGCGCAAAAATCTGCGCAGAATCTGATTAGAATTAAGACATTAAATACAACATAGTCTACATGCTTCCCGCCTCCTCTATTTGTTACAGGTGATGGATCTTTCTCCTCTCTACTTTAAGATAAAGGGAAGCACCTTTTGTTTCAGTAGCAGTGGATAAATGGTTTTGGTGATCGTTGGGTAAGTGCATTTGCTGGATAAGAGATTAAATAGGATCATCTTACAAAGTGTATTACGGTTAGTGAAGTTTGGAGCCTCTTGTCCCAGCGTTTTAGGGTTGCTAGCTCTGCTGACAGCTTTGATCTCGGCTAGTGGTCCAAAGTCCTGGTTTACTGTTTGCAATTTTTGATATGGTAACAAGTCTTTTAAACATTTTGGTAGGTTTTTACCATTTCATAAGAGTTTTTTTTTTTTTTTTTGTTAAACTAGAAATTAAGGGCTTCTTTTGCTTATATAAGTACATTTAAAATAAAAAAGAAAGGCAGGAGCACACCACATGAGTCGATGTATATCATTTTCCCCTTACTTATATAAGCAAATTAAATACATTGTAACTATTACTTTCCATTAGGGCAATACACGAGCTAAGATAGCTCGAAAAGCTTGCTCGGCTTGGCTTGATTTAGCTCGGCTTAACTCGGCTTGAACGGCGACTCAAGCCGAGCCAAGTTTCATATGACCCTGCTCGTTTTGAAAACGAGCCGAGTTCGAACATAGTGGAGTTTGACTCGACATGACTTGACTCGAACTCGGTTCAGCTCAAAGCTCGAGCTCAACTTGACTCGAATATTATATATATAATTTTATTTTTATTTTAAAAAAAAAAGAGTTAAAACTTAAAAACTATCCTATCGGTCCATCCCATTCTTACCATTTTCCTTCCTTACCCAACTTGTCATGCCTAAGCTCCTTTGACGCAAGGAAGGACGTGAGGTCGAGCACCGTCTTCCTCAAGGAGATAACTATTCTGAATCCACGAAACTTCTTTGGACTCTTCACACACTCCTCGAATCTACCAGGAAAAGAATAAGAAAATAGAAAATAAATTCTATAAAATTTGAAATTGATTGATGAATGAAATAAACAAGTTCACAACCCTTTAAATAGGGATACTAAGAAATGGAAGAAATTTCAGAATCAAACTACAACTAAAACTCCTAGAATTTGTAACTTACTATAAATAATAAACTTACTATTTATAGATGGTCATGAATTCCACTAGTGGACAAGGTTTTTGGCCAAAAATAGTAAGTGCCCTTTTTGGCTTCACAAAGCTGTTCTCCTAATTATTCTAAGCACTTTTCACGTTGGGCGCAACTTATAGAGCCCAACGGATGAAGAGTTATAATCAAACTAAAACTTACTATATATAGTAAAAATGGAATTAAATTAGGGAAACGACCGTCAATCTGATGGTATTTTGTAAATCTAGCTTGTGCAACCCAGCATAGCAGGGTTGGATGGCTAAAGTAGCTCGTCCTACCCCAAAATCATATATTTTATGTCCATTAACTCATTTCAGATTGCGAGATACGCTCGATTTAAGGTTTGACGGTCTGGATCACTTCTGTCGTCGACCGGGCCTTTTCTAATCCATCTTGGCCATGAAACTCTTTGCCACCTACCCTACATCATCCTTTCTTTCACTCTCTCTTGTGACCGTACTCGACTCGTGTACCCGTATATATAACCCGTCCAAAAAAAATAATCCTACTTCCAATCATTTTCAAACAGTGCCCATTCGAAAACCCCCTTTCCTTCTTCCCTCCCAGCTCTCGTTCAAAAAAATCCATCTCTCTCTCTCTCTCTCTCTCTCTCTCTCTCTCCTAGCGCCCGTCCGGCCGTCCCTCTTCTCTCTCTCTCTCTCTCTCACTCCCCTATCCGGCGGTGCTAGACCCTTCCGCTCGTCCCCGCGGCCTGTCTGGTGCCGGAGCTTGTCCCTGCCTCTCATCCGGTGCCACAACTCGTCCCTGTCACTCCTCCATCATCCCTACCCTGCACGCATTCAGTCGGTCATTCCTGCCCAGCTCGCCCAGTAATATGTGGTGTTGATATTTATTTTTTATTTTTATAAATTGTGAATATATGTTAGAAATTAATTTATTATTATTTTTTAAAATATTATGTGGTGTTGATTTATTATTATTATTATTTTAAAAATTGATATCAATATCATACATTAATATTACTAATATATGTTAGAAATTATTAATATATGTTAATAAAGCTAATATATGTTAATATAGAAATTGTTAATATGTTAATATATGTCAGAAATTGTTAATATAGTGAAAACCCTGTTCGAATTGAGCTCAAATTCAGACTCGGACTCGAACTCGCCTCGAATACTCGGACTCGACTCAACTTAATTTCTGCTCGTACTCGGCTCGTACTCGGGCGAGTAAAGCCCAAGCAGAGATTCCATGCTCGTCGGCCGAGTAGAGCCAAGTACGAGTAGGACTCGGGTATTAAGAGTCGAGTACGAGTAGGGCGATACTCGGCTCGATTCAACTCGTGTATAGCTCTACCAATAAGGTACCTCCATGGTTCTATATATATATATATATATATATATATATATATATATATATATATATATATATATATATATATATATAATTGAATATTTGATTTGGGGGTTGGGTTAGGTTGCTAGGTTGAGTTAGGTGTAGGTTGGGTTAGGTTGGGAGCAGGCTCGACTCGACTCGAGGTAAGCTCGCCTCGACTTGATCCACTAGCTCGCCTCGAGCACGACTTGAAAGGTTTGGCAAACAAGCCGAGCTCCAATGGTGAGCTTAAGGCTGAGCTCGAGCTCAACTCGAAAGGTTTGGCAAACATGCCAAGTTCCAATGGTAAGCTCAAGGCCGAGCTCGAGCTCGAGCTCGAACTCAAGGAGAGAAAGGACGAGTCAAGCCAGGTTTAGATAGAAACAATATTTTCTTCTTGTTGAAAAAAAAAAAAAAAAAAAAAAAAAACCAACCTCGAATCGACTCGGCTTTGTACATCCCTACTTTTCATCAATAAAAACAGTTTTAATTTTTGGTTCTTTAAGAACTCTCTGTTGGTTGAACGAAGGGTTATTTTTTAGAAGAGAACAGTAATCTCTACCTTTTTATCCATGCACCTGCTATGTTATCCATTCATATGTTCAATAGACGGGCCACACGTGCCTTTGGAGACTATATATTACTCGTCAATATTCAAGGTACACGTACGGTACACAAGTCAATCTCTGTAAGGAGTTTTCAGTTGGGTCGGACCCATCTAAAGCTATCAGGACCCACTAGCCGAACACTCAGCATATCAATGTTAAATAAATTGCAGCCCAACCACTGACCAGGCTAGTTAACACCCTGGTTTGAGCCACTTCGTCACAATTTATTTATATAAATGCAGTAACCTGGACTTTCGAACATGGCCCAAAAAGATGTGGCCCACCTGATTAATTCGAATATTGTACACGATTGGCACATGTATGAATTACACGTCACCTGGATATATGAATTAAGCATTGGAAATCAACTGAAAAGCAAATCACCTTCATGTGGAGATCGGGCATCGACCTCTTGGGACCGACTGAAAGGATGGACAGCATATATTGCACATGTGACACAATCGGCACATTTACATGGTGTGCACACAAACAACAACCTAGCCACTCAGATGCATACAAAGTATTACAAGGGTAATTTTCTTTCTCATAAACATATCATTTTCTTTCTAAAGACCTTTTTTATGAACAGAACTAACGAGGGGTTAATTCGGAAATTGACACCTCATTAACAGATTCACTTGCCTGTGAATCGTAGTATCGGGCCACTGGAATGTCCGGTTTCATTCTACTGGATACAATAAATGCAGGTTTTGAAGGCAATGGGAGAGTAACAGAAGAGCTATTGAGCATGAGAACAACCGTTGACATGGTGGGCCTATCAAACACATCCTCTTGAATACATAATAATGCAATGTGGATGCATCTGGTCACCTCACTTCTCGAATAGCATCCTCTTAGGCTCGAATCCAATAGCTCTAGAAGCGTTCCATCCTTCCAATTTCTCCATGCCTGCACAAATTCGAGTTAAACAAGGAGCTTATAGTGATTAGCACGAGGTGATATTGAAGTGGTGAATTGTAGTACATGTGTGTGATATCCGGGCTAATCATTAGGTGGGGATGTCTAAGATGAAGACATGGCGCACAAAAATTAGAGACCTCAAGAACGGGTCAGGGCCCGGGGTCCGTTTTCGGGACGTGACAGACTTGGTATCACAAGATGTTTCTGACCTCCAATCAACATGGTATTCAACCATGTACTTCTATCAGTGGCCCATCCAAATGGACTGCGGACACCGCCACCTTGGATGGTTGGGACCCATGATTCACATTCATACCAGTGGTAATCAAAGGGTTCATTGTACTTACAAAACTTAGAAGGTCTTTTTCAAGGCTTGAATCCGAGAAACAAGTGTTCCTCCTACCACTCACAATCTCCAGAAGTAGAACACCAAAGCTATACACATCAGATTTCACCGAGAAGTGCCCATGCATGGCATACTCTGGCGACATGTATCCGCTGCAAATCATCACAGATAGAAATCAACCTCGATTCTAAGCTGAGTCAAGAAATTGTGAATTGGTTCGATTTCAACCGGTCAGTTTCATTCTGAATTTGGTCAGATTTCAATCGATCAATTTCAATGTGACTTAGGAGGACTCAAATTTTAATTGCATAAATGAAGTGAGCTTGAAAAACTTACTAAGTCCCAGCTATTCTCTTTGTATTGCCTTTAGTTTGGTCCACTCCAACAATCTTTGCCAGACCAAAATCTGAAATTTTGGGATTCATCTCTGCATCTAACAAAATGTTGCTAGCTTTGAGATCCCGATGAATAATCCTAAGTTGAGAGTCTTGATGAAGGTAGAGAAGACCTCGTGCAATCCCTCCGATGATTTTGTAACGTATTTTCCAATCCAAAGATGCCCTTTTAAGTGGATCTACACGCATCCAAACAGGTCAACAATGCACATGAGGGGATCATTCATAGAAAACATTGTGTTATCTAGACTGATACGATTCAAAAGAGAAATGCAAAGGCAATTTACTAAGGAAAGATTCAATCGATGGTCTGAGACACTTCTCAAGGAGGCATGGGTCATTCATCAAGTGCGGCCCACCATGAACACACCTTGCCTCAAAAAAATCAAGCTCAACAACTCTTCTTCTAGTGGGCACAAGTGTGTGATGAAAATGGATTGAACAAGAAAACAGCCGTTATATATTCTACATACCTTCCTTGCCCACATTATATGTTGAGACACCTAATTTCTAAGACGGCATCTTCATGGTAGGCCCTAACTAGGAAATGACTCAGATCTCACAAACATGTACCACATTAAAACCAGTGCCATGAATCACATTGTCTTTCGATCTTTCCTTCTACCAATTGCCTAATCATCAGTTGGTTTGAAAATCTTAATATTAGATAGATGCAGAAAGAGACTTGACCCAATACAAATTTGTACATAAGCTTAGCCTGCACCGCATCTAAGTGCATTTAAGTGTATGTTAATTGAAGCAATTTGGTGCATGTAAAAGCACAGATGAAATTAGACACACTTAAACGTACTTCAATGCACTTAGTTTTTTAAGCTTAACATAGAAAGTGTTGTACTGATTCCAGTTTCATGGAGAAATGCATATGAAAATGGAGCCAAACCAAATAGAAATTTGTCGAGGCTACTGTTGAGAACGTATTCATAGATGAGTAGCTTTTCATTGCCCTCCAAACAACAACCCAAGACCCTAACAAGATTCCTGTGATGAAGCTTTTTTTTTTTCCTAACTTCTTTTTCATTGATCAGGGAAATGTTCAGTATTTCGGGAGGGCCGGAACAAAAAAGAGAGCGGACCACTCCTATCGTGATAGGAAGCTAAGAACAGAGACTTAGAGGCGGGTAAGAACAGAAGAGGCGAAAAACTAAGTTATACACAGCGAATCGCGCCTAAACCAGTCCTATCTAGGACCAGTTCACCTCGCGTGGGGCGAGGGATGTCGGCCGTAGTGTGGAATAACCGGAGAGACTGATGTAAACTGCCCCAGCGAGCCAGGCTGTCGGCCACCTTGTTGGCCTCTCTGGGAATATAGTTGATGGAGATTGAATGCGAGGCCATGAGGGAAAGAAACTGGTTCTTCCAATAAAATGCGATCCAAGGTACATTCCCCGCATTGGAAAGGGAGTCGACCACCGCCCGAGAGTCGCTCTCAACCTCGATGGCAGAAAAGCCCAAATCAAGACAGAACTTGAGTCCGTCAACCACCGCCTTCACTTCGGCCATAAAGCTTGATCCCTGCCCGTACCCTTTAGCGAAGGCGAACCTGAAGACCCCTTTATCATCTCTACAAACGCCTCCACTACCTGAGGGGCCCGGGTTCCCCATTGAGGACCCATCGACATTTAGCTTTACCTTCCCTCTGGGCGGTTTGGACCATTTCACTACCTCCAAAGGACGGCACACCCCACTACCATGGGGGATCCGGAGCTCGGCCATCACATCCCTATCTTCCTGCGACTTGGCCGGAGGGAACGGAAAGGAAGAACAAAGCATGAAAATCCAGGACCGCACCTGGGAGATCGGAAGAGCGAGCCTGAACGGAGTGTCGTCATAACGGTGACTATTCCTTGCCTTCCAGATTTCCCAGAGAATCAGCGCTGGCGTGATACCTCTGAGGAGCCCCAGGAAAGAATTACCATTTGAAATAGCCCACCATTGGGCCATCCTACCCCTCGTGGTCTGGTTAGAGAGAAGCGGCACTGACAGCAGCGTCGAGAAGTGGCCCCAAGTCGCTTTGGCGAGATCCCCATCAATGAAGAGGTGCTCGCTGGATTCCACCTCCCTATTGGCTAGGCTGCAACAGTCGCAGGCTGAGGCGAGTTGGATCCCTCTCTGCATCACCCTGCAATCGACGGGGACAGCCTTGTTGAAAAATTTCCAAGAGAAAATGGCTATTTTTCGAGGGAGATAGGGGTGCGACGTCCATCTAGTCCAAGCTCTAGGATGGCCCCTAGACCGGATCAACTTCCATGCCGATTTGGTTGTGAAATTTCCCAGTTTCTCCTTTGTCCAGATGATGCGATCTTCACCCTGATTCAGTGCTAAACCCTCATCCTGGACGTGATGTATGACGGCGTCTGGCAAGGAAGCAGGGAAAACTGCGTTGTGGCGAAGGCCGGCTGAGTCAAGGACGTCTCTGATTTTCAGATCTGGCGGGTGTAAAGCCGCCCCGTCTAGAATCCAGTTCTTTAGGGGGCCCAGGCCTGTCCAGTTCTCGGTCCAAAAATTACTGGACCCATCTCCCAGCAGAAGGCGGGAGTGAGCGAGAAGGATAGGGTGTAGGATCCTCGCCTGCTTCCAAATGGGGGAATCTGTACGTCGAAACACAGGGGCATCCCTGGAATAATTGGCAACGTATTTTGAGTGCATAAATCTCGCCCAGAGGCTGGATTGGTAGCCGAAGAAAATTGTCCAGGCCCTCTTCATTCTCAAGGCCTCTGAAACCTCCTGCATGGCCTTGATGTCCAGGCCACCCTCCTTCGCCGGGGTCGCAATATGCTTCCAGGCGACCCAGTGGACTCTCTTCTTACCCTCTGACCACCCCCAGAAGAAGTCAGCAAAACCTCTTTCAAGTAAAGACAGCGTCTTTCTCGGGGCCTCTATCGATGCTAGGGTGTGAATGGGAATGCTCGAAAGGACATGCTTAATGAGCGTGATCCTAGCCGCCTGATTGAGAAGCCGAGATTTCCATCCTGAAATACGAGCCAAGATTTTATCTAGCACATACTGGAAGGCTGTAGATGTAGTCCTTCCCCTGGTCAGCGGCACCCCAAGGTAACGAAGAGGAGGGGACGATCTTGAAATACCCGATATTCTTTCCACGCTCCTCACCCTGCTCTCTGTCATCCTAGAGGAGACAATGAGGCTGCTCTTGGTCCTATTGATGTTGAGGCCCGACACCTCCTTGAAATGCTGCAGGAACGTTAACAGGTTTCTGATGGAAGGGGTGCTACCATTGATGAAGATCGTCGTATCGTCCGCGAAGAGCAGGTGAGAAATTTGTAGGCATCCTCTGCTCGTGTGAAAGGGTTGGCATAAATTGGTCTCAAACATAAACTTTAGACCCCTGCTGAGGGATTCCATCATCAAGATAAAGAGGCTGGGAGAAAGAGGGTCGCCCTGTCGGAGCCCTCTCTCAGATTTGAAGTAGCCTGAAGGCACCCCGTTGATAAGAACCGAGAACCACGATCCCGCCCAACATTTTTCAACCAAGCTGATCCAGTCATTACAGAAACCAAACTTCTGGAGCACCGCTTTGAGGAATGACCAGCTGACCCTGTCATATGCCTTTTCCAAGTCGATCTTGAAGACTGTGTTGCCGCCCCTAACTTTTTTGTCGATGTCCCTAAACAGTTCCTGCGCCAAAGAGATGCTGTCCGCAATTGATCTCCCCTGCACGAAGGCCATCTGCTCAGCTGAGACCAACCTTGGCAGGATGGACCTCAACCTGGCAGAATTACTTTGGAAAAAACTTTGTAGACACAGTTACAAAGACTAATGGGGCGGAAATCAGAAAAGGACCTAGGCGCCGGGATCTTTGGGATAAGACAGAGCAAAGACGAGGAGAATGCTCTAGGAATGTTACCTCCTTGGAAAAGGAATTTGGCTGCACGATGAAGGTCCTCACCAATAATGCTCCAGCAGGCAGAGAAGAAAGATCCAGAAAAACCGTCTGGGCCGGGAGCGCCATCCACTGGAATGGCGAAGACTGCAGATTTAACTTCATCCAACGTTGGCTGGGCCATGAGGTAGGTGTTGTCATCCGCGGTAATGAGTGAAGGGATCGGGGATAAAAATTCGCCTGATGGGGCAACCTCCTCTGAGGAGAAAAGGCCCTTGAAGAATTCCACCGCTGCAGCCCTGATCTGAGGTTGGTCTTGGGTAGAGATCCCGTTCGGAAGCGTAATTTCCCTAATGTGAGCTCTTCTGGCCCGGTCGACAGTAGAGGCGTGGAAGAACTTTGTGTTTCTATCTCCCTCCTTTAGCCAGCAATTCCTGGACTTTTGCTTCCAGAATGTTTCCTCCATGAGCTCTAACTTAAGAAGAAGCCTACTCTCTGCACCCAGATTGGACAGAATCGCCGCTGATGGGCTGGTAATCGATTCCTGTTGCAGCCTATCAACCCGCGCCGCTGAGGCCTTGATCTGGCAGAAGATGTTCCCTAGGGAATCCCGATTCCATTCTTTCAGGGCCTGCTTGGTATTCTTCAGCTTGCACATCAGGTGGACCATAGGATGAATAAAGACCTCGGAATTCCATGCGTTGGAGACGACCATCTGAAAGGACTCGTGCTGCGTCCACATCCTTTGGAAGCGAAACGGACGGGGGGCGGATGGGGGGGCTAAGGGCGAGGAAAGGAGGAGAGGGGAGTGATCGGATATGATTCGGGGAAGGTGCTTCACGTTGAAGGAAGGAAAAGCTCAAGCCAGGAAGGGGAGCACAGTGCCCTGTCCAACCTTGCCCATTTTCTACTGAGGCCTGAACGGTTGTTGCACCAAGTGAAAGCAGCTCCAGAGAACCCTGCATCAATGAGGCCAGCTTGGTTGATTGCATCCGAAAACTCTGATGTGCTAGTCCCTGACAAGGAATTCCCTCCTATACGCTCCGCTTGGGACGAGACAGCGTTGAAGTCCCCACAAACAATCCAAGGACCTGCCACCCTATTAGCCTGAGTGAGAAGATCAGCCCACAAACATCTCCTGCGCAGGTAGCAGCATTTAGCATACACACATGTGAAATGAAGAGGAGTGCCGATGCCCGGGACTGAAGCCCTGAAGGCCAGGAACTGATTAGAAGCCGACAGCAAATCCATGGAGATCGCAGAGTGATGGAAGACCCAAATCTTCCTCGCTGCCGACAGATTAGACAGGGAGCAATGAAACCCCAACTTTAGCCCAATACTAACTCTCCTGGAATCAGCAATCATAGGCTCAAGGAGGATAACAATCGAAGGTTTGTAGGACTTGATAAGACGCTTCACGTGCCTGGTCGAGGGGGAATTGCCAATACCCCGCACATTCCATAGAAGGATACTATCCATCCGAAACGTTGCCTGAGTTAATGGCCCTGATGTTCTTGATAAACCTCCTGCCACTTCTGAAATTGGGTAAGCCTTGCTGACTTCGCATCATGATCACAACACGATCCCTGGGTCTTGTTAAGCTATCTGCTGGAAGGTGGGAGCAGTCCGGAGTTTCACAGCCGCCTATCGAATCGTCAGTCTCAGAATCAGACAGGCCACTATGAGAAGAATTTAGGGACTGGACGTGGCTATCCTGAATTTGAGGATACCTGGTTTGAGCCTGTTGAGGGAGGAAGTAGGGAGACAGGTCAACGTGTAGCTGACCCGCCACATCCTGAGGTGCCATAGCCTTGATTACTTCCTCCAATCTTGTGGGAGAGCCAGCACCTGCATCTTGGAGGCAGGCTGTTAGATTCCTCGGTATTGCGCCTTCAGATTGAGACTGAATTCTGCGTCTGTAAGTGATAATCTTCTTCGGCCGCGCCGTGCGTTCGTGGGTGCTCACTTTGAGGCCGAGGAGAGGAGCGCAGGGGACCTTCGAGCGTATGATGGAGTTCCTTAGGGGCAACTTGGGGAAGATGGGGTGATAGGGTAGTTTGGTTGATGTCCAGGACCTGGGTCTCGGCTAAAACTTGGCGGCGACCTATCCAAGTGGGTGAATTGTCGTTCTGCAGGGAGGAGTTTGCCTGATTTTTGCTAGGAGGCATACTATTATGATCAGAACCCATCTGAAGGGGGGGGAACGGCTGCGAGTGTGGGGAGAACGGGGTGGCCGGAACCACAGAGTCGCCTTGAGAGGGGAGAGAGGCCGCCATTTGAGCGTGGTTTGGATTGCGAGCGGACTGTGATTGCAACTGGAGTCCGCCTTGAATGTGGGTAGGAACTTGGTCGGTAGAGACATATTGACAAACAGTTGGGGGGCCTTTCTGGAGGTCTTCTCTGTTTGGATAGAAGGATTGTGAGACCCATTGTTTTGTGTTTTGAATCTTCCAGGGAGGAGGGGTATTGGCTGAGGAATGGAACTTGTGAAGATCTTCCACAGGGTTTTCAATAATTGCTAGAATGGGGTAGGAGTCCGGACCCACCTTCAGCTCCACCACTTTGAAAAGATCTCTGCCTGGCCTGACGAGCACCTTAATTCTAGCAAACACCTGGAATAGACCAAACCTAGACACGAAGTCGATCTCAACCACCTTGCCATAGTGATGGCCAATGTCTACAATCACCGATTCCATCCAAGCATGGGCTGGAATACCATACAACCTAATCCACACTCCTTCGCGTCCGAGGACGGCATTGGGATGCCAGGGCTCAATCCTGTCCAGGCCCAAAGTTGAAATGAGGTGACTATCATCAGTGAAGTCCTTGAGCTCCTCCTCAGATCTGAATTGGATAAGGAAGGCATCATGTGCTATTCTGTTAACATCTACCGCTGACGCCGCAAATCTAGAGTTCCGGAGAGTCCTGATTAGGTGGATGATTGGAGTTGTATTGCAACTTACATATCCCACCAGGGACAGAGATAGACCCTGGCACCTCTGTTCGACCGCAGCTTTGTCGGCCGTGACCGTGAAGGACTCGGAGGCCTCTGGGGAGGAGGAAGCGTTTGGGGGCCTCTGTTTTACGATGTTGCTGTAGGAGTTGAAGATTGTGGGGGTATGATTCTGCTGTTGGGGAACCCTCTGCTTCGTCTTCTCTCGAGATCCTGACTTCCGGAATGCGACCTCATTCTTAAACTCCTGTGATGAAGCTTAGCCACTAATGCGACCTCATTCTTGAACTCCTGTACACCTTGTCCAGAATTCATGGAGAGCCTCTTCACAGCTATTTCTTGTCCACTCGAAAGCCAACCCTGCAAGAATTAAAGGACTTGAACACAAGTGCCATGGACAAAATTTCATTATACCATGGATAATAGCCTGAAATTTATACTGATTGTGCGATCCTAACCATCCAGTTGGTGGCAATAGAACAAATGGTTAAAATAAATCAGCTGATCCAAATTGGATGTTTAAGATTGTCTAATAATTTTATACTATGCTATATATCCACATCACGACTGACAATTTTGATGGTCTAGAATGTAGCCATACATATGACATGAGTCTGGGCCATTTAGAACTAATTTTATTTTTTTTCTACGTAGTTATTACCTTGTAAACAGAACCAAATCCACCTTGTCCAAGCTTATTAGCTTCAGAGAAGTTGTCTGTGGCAGCTCTAATTGTACCCAGATCATATTGCACCGACTCCACATTTATGCTCTCGTTCCCATCTACACAATAGTAGCAAATAACAGATCGAAACTCAAATCAAAGGCATGAATATTATCTCCAACTAGAGAAAGTTACTTAAATGCGAAGCGTATCTCTTTCTTCCTTCATGTAGAATAATAAAAGCAACACCTGTCTTGAAATTTTATTGAAATATAACATAAATGTGTGGCATATTTATCTCCTATGTTCATTTGAGATGAGTATTTCTAATCAAATTAGAGTGAGTGGAGTTGTATTCTGTACTTGCACAAGACAAGTGCAACCCATGAGAGTCGGCAATCTATGATTCAGGCTCAAATCTTGAACTTCTCATGTGATGAGCCTAGTCAAATTTTTATTTATTTATTTAATTATGTCTGCTCAGGCTGGGCGCATCCAATTTCCAACTTTAGTGGCTATATACCTGTCAATGTCTTCTTTGTGTTCCGCTTTCGCAAACAAGCGCAGATGGCAGAGAGTAGCATCACAGCAACAACTATTGGAACGACAATGGCGACCACAATACTGGATGAGATTTGTTTACTACCTGCATAACAAGAAATGTTTTCCATACCTAGTAAAAATTTTCATTGAAAATGAAAGTATATGTCAAGGAAAATTGAAATCAAAGCAAGTAAATAAACTTTATAATACTTAGATTACTGGACCGGAAACTTCCACAACTCCAGTTGACGGAAGCACATACAACTTGGACATTGTGGGGCCCACCATGATGTAGGTGACATCCATTTAGTCCGTTGTTTTCAGCAACTCGGGTTCCAGATCCAAAATTCAGGTCGGTCACAAAACAACAACAATATAAAATCATGGCTAAGACCACTAAATTCATGCTGAGCACCCTATATACCTGAGTTTTGGATTAGGTGTCTCTTCATCTTAGTCAGGCTCACTTGATGAATGGGTTGGATGGTATACAAAAAACATGGTGGCCCAAGGAAGGTTTTTATGTTGGATGTCCCATCTCCCTTTTTCACTGCGATGTGGCCCACTTATGCTTTGGATTGGTTTCATTATTGTTTTTAGGTCCTAAAATGAGGTGTTGCAATTGATGGACCGAGTAGATGTCACTAAATTATCATGGTGGTCCAAAGGAAAATTAATTAACGAAGAGGTTGGAGCCTCATATACCCTTGAAAGAATGATTAGAATCCTCGTGTCCCCACCTTGAGTTGTACTCTTTCCATTTTTATTTTTAATAAACTCAGGTGGTATGCTCCCACCTTTGGATATTGAAAAGTTAAAAAGATTTTAAAACAGAAAAGCCTTCTCTAAATTGGAGTTTTCGCTAGTGTCAAACCAGACTAGAAGGTTGGACCCATTTGGGCTCTAGCCGGCCTCTCAAAACAGCTAGATTTTTAGAACCTAACCAATAGGTCAAAAGCTCTGGGGACCGATAGAACGCAGCAACATACACCCTTAAATTATTGGGAATAGCGACATACCACACTACCCTCCACAACCGATGTATGTGGTACCCCACTTTGTGGCAGCACTCATTCTGGCCTATGCTCAAGTAAGCCCTTTTCATCTTACAGTGACTCTCACTTAAGGTCATGTTGCCATTTTCATGGACAGCCCTCTTCAGCAATTGAAATTGGGACATGGTATTGGCTTTGATAACAAATGTTAGATGTTAAGAATCGAACAATATTTTAAAAGCCTTGCAACTACCAAGCATGTCAAGCTAGGCCCTTATAAACCACTTGGGTGGATTGCAACATGGGTTCGATATAGAACCCGGCAACATGGGCAATTACTTTGTTAAAGAAAAGCACTAACATCAGCAAAATCAAATCATGATTTCTACTTGAAAGTCAGAGGCTCTAAGCCTCTAACCACTATGTTAATAGTTTATTAGTGGTTAATTTCTTCTACATTGTAATTTTAGATCAACCAGATTTTTAGCCAAAGTGGGCCACAAGAGGGATGACAACCAATTGGACCAGAAGATAGACTGAACCACCGGTAAAAATGGCTTATGATGTCCTGATTCTAAAACATTGCTTCTAAGTATCACAAGGAGGATTGCCTGTAATAAAGGTTACAAGAATCTCCTTATTCCTAACACCGCATGGTTAAAGCGTGCCACCTGTGCGTGCAGAGGCAGGGCTGTAGTGGTAAGTATGAAATAGACATTTCATGCAATGGAATTTTCAACTGATTTATAGGTCTCATTTTTGACATGCATTGGTAACATGTCTTTATTGAATCATATCAGGAGTTATTGGGGATCCATGAAACCAATTATAGGCAATTTGTATCCTTCTCCAACCCCTCGAGCATGCTGCCAACCTTCCACATGCCACTGAATGCACCAAGCTACCCTGCATTTAATCTACGCATACTTTGGCAGGGACCCCACAATACATATATTAGTCCAAAAATCAGGACGTTCTACTCGTATAATTGGCCAGTGTTGGCATTTAACCGAAGAACTAGGTCACAGTCTATTTATTTCTATGATCATCACCTCCCAACTGATGAGTGGACCAGCATGATTTTTGAGCCAGGTCAATGCCATGTTGGGACCTGGTTGATGAATGCCTTGACCACTTTGGTGGCACATAGAGAAGCCACCTTATTACACTCGTGTCAGACTACAGACTCGTACCAAAAATATCCATGTTTACACTACCGTAACTAGTATTTACAGGAAGGTTAAAGAGACTTGGAACTGAGGACAGACTCTTTTGGTCATGAGTCGAGTCAGAACTCGGCCAAGTCACAGGGGAAATCGGCTTAGACATACTTGTACTTGGTGTCCCGCCCAAGAAAGAGAGCCAAGTCCTAATAACCCTGCTCAACATAGATTCTACATCTTGGAACCAAGCCAATTTTGGAGCAGCTTTGTGATAATGGAACCAACCAGCAAAAAGCATTAACGCTGCAAAAACCAATGCACCAATTGCGGTACAATAGAGTTGTAATTCACTAGTTATTCCGGATGCTCGCCAAATCTGAAAAATAAAATAAAATAAAATAAAAAGCAGAGGTTATTTGTTTTCCTCAGAAACCCTCCAGGGAGTTGGATGAGAAGAAACTCTCACATCCGCTTCTGTAGTAGAGATGAGGTTGAGGGTAAATCATAGGTAACTCGTGGTGTTGGATGAGATTATGTCCGGCTGAGTCAGGAGTGACTTGCATGACTCATCGAAGATGGGGTTGAATCATCTAAGTGACTCGTGGTGTCAAACCAGATTAGTTCCAAAAGGGAGTGAATCATCTAGGTGAGTCATGCTGTCAAACCAGATTGGGTCCGACCAAGTCAGGGATGAATTGGCCTGAATTCATGTGTACGAGGCCGTTGAATCATTAAAGTAAGTAATGGCGTGAAACCAGATTGGTTACAACCACTACACCAAAATCGCAGTTCTGGAACGTCCGGGATTTTGGTTCAACTCAGGCGATTTTCCCGAGTCTTCAAATAGTGATTTAAATGGGATTTATTACATGCGTTAGAATGCAAATTCTTTAATCAGGACTAAGATGAAGATATCATATGCTTACCAGTAGCAGTTTTCTCAGTGGATGAAGGAGGAAGAGGATTTTGAGGAGGAGCCTGTGCCACAACCAAGTCCTTATAGAACTTGTATACCTCGAACCTCAAATTACAACTCGCCCCAAGAATTCTAGCACCTCGTTTTCCAACACAGCATCTCGGAATTTGAGATACAGCATCTTGCAGGCACATAATACAATTGCTTGCCGATAGATCTTGGGTGCACTGCATAAGCCCATATATGTTTTCAGGGCTCGTAGAGTTCTCTTCTCCAGTCGCATACATGTGACCTGACGGATCAGAAACTGCGACCTGAACAAGACGTCTCATCAGGTTTGCCAGCAATGGATTAAACCGAGTTGGGTCTGAAACATTTTGATTACTCGGCAAGAAAAATGGCAAATAAGATCCCCACTGATCAAAGAAACTTCTGTTCGAGTAGCGCAAGGTGCAGTTATCATACCATATAATTGCACTCTTGTTAGGACATCTTGTAACGATTTCTTGGCTTGCGGTATCGAGGCAACTACGGCATATGTCCGGTGTAGCGTCGCCTCTGCAGAGGGCGAGACCATAGACTCGGTTTGGATTTTGGCCGACTATTTTATTGGAGAAGCCGGTGGATGTAGCGTTAGAGGTTAGAGAAGAGAGGAGGAGATTGAGATTATTTCCGTAAGTGCTATTACTTGTGTAATTACCATCTTCCAAACACATCTCTTGGAGAGGGTCAGCATTAGTAGCAGGAACATGTGACATGAAGAGTAGTAGGAATTGAAGGAAGAGAAATTGAAAAGGTTTTGAGAAGAGGATTGGAATCATCATAGTTTGTGCATCTGAAGTTTAACGACTCCGAAGGGAAAGGCTGTAAAGGCTTTTCAGGATGATTGAGTGACGAATTGGAAAAACCTTTTCACTTGACTGGCCAAGCCGGAAATATCTTAGTTAATAACTAAATAGTCAGTTTTAACCAGTGACTTGGTCATTTGAACAATTGTAACTTCTTGATTTAAATTTCCTTTTTTCAATATGATATTTATTGATTTCAACTTGGTTTGGACTGGATTTGACTGGTGGGAGTTTTGAAAAACCAATTTACTTTAGTTCAAGTTTTGGATGACTCGTCTAAGTTGTATGTGATTCATCCGAGTCCAACTCTATCTCCGTCAACCCCAATCTATAGCTCAAGTGGTAGATTGAGCGAAAGATGGCTCGTTTCAACACTGAGGTCTTGGTAACAATTCCCCAGTGGGGATGGCTAACAGTGAAGTGTGAACTGACAGTGGGTGTATGACGCAGGGGAGGACGTGAGGTCGAGCACCGTCTTCCTCAAGAGGATAACTATTCCGAATCCACGGAACTTCTCTGGACTCCTCACAGAGACTTCTCGAATCCACGAGAAAAGAGAGCAGAAAAGAGAAATAAATTCGAAATAGATTAATGAATGAATAAAAACGAGTTCACAACCTTTTAAATAAGGGTACTAAGCAATGGGAAAGAAATCAAAATCAAACTACAACAAGGACTCCTAGAATTCGCGACTTACTATAAATAGTAAACTTACTATTTATGACGGTGGCCGTGATGTCTACTAGTGCAAGGTTTTCGGCCAAAAATAGTAAGTGTCCTATTTGGCATCACCAAACCTGTTCCCCTAATTATTCTAAGCTCTTTTCACGTTGGGCGCAACTCCTAAAGCCCGACGGATGAAGAGTTATAAACAAACTAAAACTTACTATTTATAGTAAAACGAAATTGAAACAGGAAACGACCATCAAATCGGGGTTTCTCGCAATTTCGAAGCATCGCAACCCCGCATAGCTGGGTTGGTTGGCTAAAGTAGCTCGTTCTACCCCAAAATCATATATTTTTCGTCAGCTAACTCATCCGGATTGCGAGATACGCGATTTAAGGTCTAATGGTCCAGATCACTTCTGTCGCCGACCGGGCCTTTTCTGATCCATCTTTGCCATGTAATTGTCCGCGACCCGCTCTACATCAGTCTCCTCCACTTCAAAAGAACTCGTCCTCGAGTTATCATTATGCGCTGGTTCATGATACTTAGTCAGGTCCGCGACATTGAAAGTTCATGAGATCGCCATATCATCTGGAAGATCAACAACATAAGCGTTGTCATTGATCTTTCGGATGATTGGTACTGGTCCAATCTTTTTATTCTTCAACTTGTTGTACGTTCCGGTCGGAAACCTTTCTTTGCGCAGATGGACCATTACTTGGTCGCCCACCTCGAACGCTTTTTGTCGCCGATGCTTGTCCGCTTGCTCCTTGTATTTTTCGTTCAAGGCATGTAGCTTGTTCTATACCTCCGCATGAATTCCCATGATTTTGTCTGTCATATGTTCTGCTGCAATGCTCATGCCTGGGAGCTTGGGCAGAGGGACCAAGTCTAGTGTGTGGCGAGGTACTCGTCCGTAAATAACCTGGAACGGGGATTTTCCTGTCGAGCGGTTCACCATGTTGTTGAATGCAAACTCTGCTTGAGACAAGGCTAAATCCCACTGCTTTGGTTTTTCTCCTGAAATACATCGAAGGAGGTTTCCCAACGTGCGATTCACAACCTCAGTTTGACCGTCAGTTTGTGGGTGGTACGCGTTGCTGAACTGAAGGCGTGTATCGAATCGAGCCCACAAAGTCCGCCAAAAGTGGCTTATAAACTTCGTGTCACGGTCAGAAGTAATAGTCTTGGGAACCCCGTGTAGCCGCACAATTTCTCTGAAGAATAGATTCGCCACGTGTGTTGCATCGAGAGTCTTCTTGCATGGAATAAAGTGTGCCATCTTGGAAAAACGATCTACTACCACGAACACCGAATCCATGCCGCGTTATGTTCATGGGAGACCAAGCAAAAAGTCCATAGTTAAATCCTCCCAAGGGCTGTCAGGCACGGGTAACGGGGTGTAGAGGCCCGTATTATGAGATTGCCCCTTGAAAGTCTGATAAATATAACAGCGTTGGACTACATTTTCCACATCACGTACCAATTGCGGCCAGTAATAACGTTCTTTCACAAGAGCTCGCATCTTGTCTCGCCCAAGGTGTCCATTGAGGCCACCTCCATGTAGCTCTTGGATTATCTGTTCCCTTAGCGAACTCTTCGGGATACATAGTCGATTTCTCTTAAAAAGGAACCCGTCTTGTATATGTAAGTCACCGGGGTGACCTTCCTGACATCTAACCCATGCGTCCTTGAAGTCGTCGTCGTCGACATATATGTCTTTGAGGCGTCGAACCCGACAACTTCATTGCTCATAGTAACTAACAAAGTCGCACGACCACTCAGCGCATCGGCTACTTTGTTCTGTTGCCCTGACTTATGCTTTAGCACGAATGTGAATTCCTGTAAAAATGAGATCCATCTAGCATGCACACGGTTAATGTTAGCTTGACTATTAATAAATTTGAGGGCTTGATGGTCCGTGTAAAGTATGAATTCCCTTTAAATCAAATAATGTCGCCAGTGTCGCAGTGCCTGGACCACTGCATACAACTCGATCTCATATGTAGACCACTTCTTGCGTGCATCACTAAGTTTCTCACTGTAGAAGGCTACTGGCCTACCTTCTTGAGACAAAACTCCCCCGATCCCGACATATGAGGCATCACATTCGACTTCAAACAGTTTGTCAAAGTTGGGAAGTACAAGAACCGGGGTCGTGGATAATCTGCGCTTGATTTCGGCAAAGCTCTTGTCGGCTTCGTCAATCTACTGAAACTGCCCTTTTTTCGTGCAATCTGTGATTGGTGACACAATGGTACTGAAATTTTTCACGAACCGACGATAGAATGTCGCTAGTCCATGGAAACTTCGCACTTCGTGAATATTTTTAGGAACCGGCCATTCTCTGATTGTCTTCACCTTTTCCTCATCCACTCGAATGCCTGTGGATGTAACCACAAAACCCAGAAACAATAGGCTATCAGTCATGAAGCTACACTTTTTTAAATTGAGGTACAGTTTATTTTCAGTGAGCACTTGAAGGACCTTCTTGAGGTGCTCCATATGGGTGGTTTCGTCTTAACTGTATATCAAAATATCATCAAAATAAACTACAACGAACCGCCCAATGAAAAGTTTCAGAACTTGGTTCATCAACCTTATGAATGTGCTAGGCGCATTAGAAAGACCGAAAGGCATGACCATCCATTCGTACAATCCTTCCTTGGTCTTAAAGGCTGTTTTCCACTCGTCACCCGGCCGCATTCAAATCTGATGGTAGCCGCTCCTTAAGTCCAATTTAGAGAATATTTTTGCGCCCTCTAGCATATCCAACATATCATCCAACCGTGGTATAGGAAACCTGTATTTTATAGTGATCTTGTTGATGGCTCGGTTGTCGACACACATGCGCCAACTCCTATCTTTCTTTGGAGTTAGCAGAGCTGGTACAGCACATGGGCTCATGCTTTCTCGAATAAGACCCTTATGAATCAGTTCCTCCACTTGTCCCTGCAGAATCTCGCACTCATTCGGGCTCATTCGATAATGAGGACGATTAGGTAAACTGGACCCAGGAATAAGGTCGATATGGTGTTGGATCTCTCGCATAGGGGGTAACCCATCGGGAAGGTCCTCGGGCCAGATTTCTTGGAATTCATGTAATAAGGGCCTTAATCTTTCAGGGATGATGGTAGGCTCGAGTTCTTTCCCTTTCAAAATTAATGCATAAGTCTATCATGTTTCTTTTGATTCTTCCATGAAGTTCCGAATGGTTAAGAGAAAACGACCCTCCACTTTAGAAGTTTCAAGTGGTCCCTCTGGATCCATAGGAGCCAATATAGTCTTTCGGTCGTCCTTGACGAAGATATATATGTTATCTCGCCCCTTATGAGTGGCGTCACGGTCAGATTGCCAGGGTCGACCGAGTAGTATGTGACATGCTTCCATGTCAACCACATCGCATACTACTTCATCCTTATAATGTTTGCCAATAGAAAAAGATATCGTGCACTGTTCAGTTACCTTTGTTTCGCTGACCTTCTTGATCCAACCGATTGTATATGGAGAGGGATGACGCTCTGTTTTCAATTGCAATTTTTCCACCATGACCCTGGAGACGATGTTCTCGCTGCTTCCACTGTCAATGATCACGTCACAAATCTTTCGATTCACCGTACACCTAGTGCGGAAGATGTTATACCGCTGTGAATGCACTTCTTTTCTTGGCGCATATAATAGTCACCTCACGACGAGCGACTCGCCTTGATCTTGCTGAACCTAATCTGAATCATCTACATCGTCCTCGGTGATATGCTCTTGTTCTTCAACATCTAGATCTTCATAAGCGTTATCAGCACTACCGTCATTAATGGCGAGGTTTGCCACTTTTCGCTGGGGACAAGTATTTGACAGGTGGCCGAGCTGGCCACAACGATAGCAGTTGTCGGGCCTTGGCCGAGCATAAGGGTTCGGAATTCTACTTGGACCAGCAGTAGTGGAGACGCCCCTTTGAGGTCTAGCTTGCCCACTTCCCTGATCTCGGTTCTCAGACGTAAGAGGTTGAGTGCTGTTCACTCCCCAAGTATAGGGTTATGATGTAGTAATAAACTCGGTAAGACCGAGGTCGAATCCACAGGGACTGAAACCTGTACGTTATCTGAAAATAACCAGATTTAGAACTAGGCTAAGATGAAATCTAAATCAATTATGATTTGAGGAATAATGGTGAAATATTTATCTAAAACTTAAGAAAATTCAGAGAAAGGAAAACTAGGGATTCAGAGGATCCACTTGTAGAGATTAGGGAGATCTTATGCCTGGATTAAAAATCAGGAAAATTAACTGGACTGCCGTTGATAAAGTTTTCAAGAGATGAGAGGTATATGAATTAGAATGGATTCCATCACCAAACCATGCCCAGGAGACAAAGCAAACAACAGAATTAAACTAATACCAACAAATCAATGTATGAAGGTTAGGAAGGGTACCGACATCCAACCATGCCCAGGAGATGATGGTGAACAACAGGGCTTCCTGACGTCATAAACATAAAGAGGAAAAGAACATGCTCAAAGCCATTGCAGACCCATTGTAATTTCAGTCACAACAGACCATTAAAGACTGAAAACATTCCCTTAATTAAACCCAAATCAATATCAGATCAGTATAAATAAAAGGCACAAGCAAAGAAGCCTCTCATCACGCTACAAGCTTCACCTCTTAGCCCTAGCTAAGAGGTTTAGCCACACATAGACATGGTGGACTAGATCTCTTTAAAAAAAATAATAATTAAATAAAATAGCAAAAGAAAAAAAATAAACTTTTTTTCTCTGTCTCTCTCTCTCCTCACGTCTGCCCCAAGCCCCCCAGATGATCCCAGATCTCTCTCTCTTACTTCCTTTTATAGAAAAGGAACAGTGGTGTGGTTACAGTCGGACGAACCATCCTCTCTTCGCAGTCCAAATCGCAGCAGGAGTAGAATTCTTACGCTGCTTTCTCGGCGGGGCCCATTCTTGAGTTCATACAGGAGATCCACTCCGTTCATCAGATTCTCCTTGAGATTTCGACCGGAAATGGTTAATTTTAGTCGTCTGTTGATGCGTCCCACCTTAATTGATCATTCGACGTCAAAACGGAAATCTGAGAGCTCGCAGCCACTGTCCAGCATGTCCCAGCAAAAGATCACCTACATATTAGTTATAATCCCCAACCAGTTCGAATGGATGGCTCTGATTGTCTATACGAACAATGAGTGGGGCCCACAGTGATAACCGCGACCTCTACGTTGCGAAAGTAAAATTGAGGCTACGCAACGACATTATGATGTGCGTTGATCCTCTTGTTTACGCCAGGTGAAAAATCCACTCCGTCCATTGGTTTGGGGATGAAAAACCGTTCGGGAAGTACTGTTTTTGGAGCGGTTTTGGTGTGGCCCACAAGATCCTTCATTCCACCGTTCATCTTCTTTTAACGGCTAGGATCTTCTGATAGTTTGCATGGGGTCAAACTGACACCTACACGAGGGTAATATCCCATCTTAGAAGAGTTTGGACGGTCCAGATTGGACCTATGATCGGTAATGGTGGCCCACAAACACCCACCGACGGCCCCTGTTACGCACGCACAAAGTCCTTCCACTGAGCTGCTGGCGGGACCCACAATTTAAATCAGATGAGAAATCCATGCCGTCCATTGTCTTCAGGGCGAAAAACCGTCCGGGAAGGGATGGTTTCGGTTGATCGTTGAAGTGGCCCACTTGTTTGATGTCCCGACCGTCTAATCTTCGTTTGGACAATCAGAAACCATTCTCCGCTACTTCTTGGAATTGTGCCACCTACACAGTGGTAAGAAAGACCACGTGGAGATAATGGACGGTCCTGATTGGACAGATGATCCATGTTGGTGGCCCACCAGCTTCTGAAAAAACGGACAGCGTAAACGCTGTTTGTGATTAAAAAAAAAAAAATTGAAAATCGTCGGTCAGCGCAATCGCTGACCGACTTGCTTCGTTCGGTGCTCGGCCAGTGCCGTGTACATGGTGTACACGCACTGGACATGTGAGGTCCATCATGATGTATGTACAAGATCTGCTCCGTCCATACATTCTGCCATATCATTTAAGCCGTCAATACCAAAGTTGAGGCAGTTCCAAATATCAGGTGGGCCCCAAATTGAAGATTAATGGGCTGATCTGTCCGTTGGACCACTTCCCGAGATCTTCAATGGCTGAAATTTAATATGTACGGTTAATTTACGGCCCCTATCACATGTATGAAGTTTCGAGTCAATCTGATGGCGGAAACCATGTGATCCTGCATTCTGCACCAATTTCAGGCCTCTTTAACGTGAACAGCTTGATTTTCTCGGATCCTTGGCGTGTAAATTCTTCAATATTGGTCCTCTGGAGTCCGTCCCTTGCTGTGGTGATTTCAGAGCGTCAAATCCACGCTTTTAGTACCCTTCTTCAGTCTACGTTCGTAATACCACCTTGCATCACATACACAGTTAAAATAAGGCATTAAACATTATTGTGTTTGTAAATCTAGGAAGTAATCAGGGTCTGATATACAATATTTGACCCTCAACACAACCCCCAACCAGCATTTTGCTAGTCCTCGAGCAAAGTATGCGAAAAATAAATTAAGAATTATGAGACAATCCCTGTGAAGTCGAGTGATATTTTGAAAAACAATCCAGATATGAGAAATCTTAAGATTCATGAATGTTGATTATCAATTTCTCCTGGCCTCTCATGCACGGTGAATTTCATAATCAAGTTCAAATATTAATCCATAAACTAGAAAAATTTTAAACATTGAGTTCCATGGGTGTATAGTGTAATCCCGACTTTCAACATTAATATTCAATTCTCTATTTCATGATAACGTTGGTAACCACAAGAGCATCCAGGACAACCAAAAACCTAAACTAAAAGGTCCCTCATAGATCATTCTTTTTCTTTCTTTCAGCCTTTGATTTTTTATTTTTTTTTCATTAAAGGTAACGCCAAGAAGGGAGTCCAATCCTCACCTATAGGGAGCAAACCTATGGTGAAGACCGTACACCTAAACCTTTTTCATATATCATCCATGGGGAGTTAAATTTACACCTATAGGGAGCAAACCTATGGTGAAGATTATTTGCCAAACCTTTTCAATTCTTCTTCATACCCTGATAGCCAAATCTTTTAGGCTGGTTTCTTTCATGCTCAGTGATTACCAAGTTAATCATTCAATATCAAACTGAAAACTCAATGTGTAAGTGAGATGTGGTATGTGAAATCATGACTCACTCAATGTTTACAACTTCTAATCATGGATTAACAATTCAAACTTAACTGTGAAATCTAACGAGCAACTGAATCCAAGAGTAGTAAATCACCAACATTCCATATCCCGTAATTCTAAATCAAAGATGGCCATCAACATCACTTCGAATTCACAAGAATGTTCAGAAAAAAATTTTAAAAATTTTCACAATTTTTGCTCAAGACCAAGAAAAACACTGATTAGGTTTCCTAATCCCCTACCCCCAACCTAAAATATACATTGTCCTCAATGTAAAAGATGTAAGCATGCAATACACATGGGAAAACGAAAGTACATGAGAAGTGATGGGAAGATAGTACCTGGATGATGAATCGTGAGAGACTTTCCAAGAGATCGCAGCATGAAATCCGCTCAGCACGAGAGAGAAAGCAGAACTAAAATAGAATCCTACCTCTACCACTTTCGCAGGTGCTCTCGATTGCATTTAGCGCATGCAACAAGCCTTTAAACCCCTAGGTTTCCCTAGTGGACGAGTTGTAGTCTCGTGAGGGTTTGCAGTAATGTTACCCACAAACATTGAACTAACTAGGAAAATGAAATAAGTTGAAAAGCTGGGTTGCCTCCCAGGAGCGCTAAGTTTACCGTCTTCAGCCAGACCAAAGCAACTACCCTAATCCTATGAAAGCGATAAACCTACCTATACCTCCATCAGACTAGGAGATCAGTCCTGGTAAACAGGATCAGTCAGAGGCATGGACATGTCCTCTGAATCAAATTTCTCGACAAATGGCTTTAAACGATGTCCATTTACTTTAAACTCCTTGCCATTGTCAGGATCTCTTATCTCGACGGCCCCATGAGGATATGCAGTAACAACAATGTAAGGGCCGGTCCAACAAGATCGAAGCTTACCCGGAAAGAGATGTAATCGAGAATTATACAAAAGGACTTTCTGACCTGGAGTGAATGATTTTCGTAAAATATGTTGGTCATGAAACGCCTTCATCCTGTCCTTGTAAATTCTCGAGTTCTCGTATGCGTCGTTCCGGATTTCTTCAAGTTCATTCAACTGAAGTTTGCGTAGCGAGCCAACGTTGTTCAGATTGAAATTCAAATTTTTGATCGCCCAGTAGGCTCTATGTTCCAACTCCACAGGCAAGTGGCAAGCCTTCCCATAGACAAGTCTAAAGGGAGACATTCCAATAGGGGTTTTAAAAGCAGTACGGTAAGCCCATAAGGCATCGGTCAATCGAATTGACCAATCCTTACGGTCAGGGTTAACCGTTTTCTCCAAAATGTGTTTGATCTCCCTATTAGAAATCTCAGCTTGCCCACTTGTCTGTGGGTGGTATGGGGTGCTCACCTTATGCGAGATACCGTATTTCTTCATTAAACTCTCGAATGGCCTATTACAAAAGTGTGAGCCCCCATCACTAATAATGGCTCGAGGCGTTCCAAATTGGGAAAGGATGTTTTCTTTTAGGAATTTAATGACCTTGCGATGGTCATTATTCCGACACGGAATCGCTTCGACCCATTTAGTGACATAGTCTACAGCAAGTAAAATATAGAAATTCCCAAAAGATTGGGGGAATGGTCCCATGAAATTGATGCCCCAGCAATCAAATGCCTCTATGATAAGAATGAGATTCAAGGGCATCATATTTCGACGGGACAATGCTCCCAATTTCTGACAACGCTCACAAGCTTTGCAAAACTCATGAGTGTCCCTGAACATAGTGGGCCAATAGAAGCCACACTGCAGAATCTTGGCCGTGGTCTTTTTTGCAGAAAAGTGACCACCACAGGCCTGTGAGTGACAGAAGGAGATGACACTTTGATGTTCATCGTCTGGCACACATCTCCTCAAGATTTGGTCTGGGCAATATTTAAACAAGTATGGATCATCCCAGAAGAATTTGCGTACCTCGGTGAAAAATTTCTTCTTATCTTGCGCAGTCCAATGTGTTAGTATGGAACCTGTAGCAAGATAATTAGCAATATCAGCGAACCAAGGTGAATGGGAGACTCTGAACAGCTATTCATCATGGAACATGTCATTGATATAGGTTGCCTCAAGGGAATCAGAGGTATTAAGGCGAGAAAAGTGATCGGCCACTACGTTCTCTACTCTCTTTTTATCTTTAATTTCCAAATCAAATTCTTGGAGTAGAAGGATCCATCGTATCAGACGGGGCTTAGAATCATTCTTAGAAAGAAGATACTTCAGTGCCGCATGATCTGTATAGATAATGATCTTGGATCCGATCAAGTAGGACCTAAATTTGTCCAAGGCGAACACTACGGCTAAAAGTTCTTTTTCCGTAGTCGAGTAGTTCACTTAGGCAGGATTTAAAGTCCTACTCGCGTAATGGATGACGTAGGGCCTCTTATCTTTTCTCTGGCCTAGAACCGCTCCAAGAGCATAATCAGAGGCGTCGCACATAAGCTCAAAAGGAAGGCTCCAGTCGGGTGGCTGCATGATGGGTGCAGTGGTTAACATACCTTTAAGCTTGGTGAAAGCTTCTTGACATTTTTCAGTCCACTCATATGGAACATCCTTTTGCAGAAGATTACATAAAGGACGAGAGAAGAGACTAAAGTCCTTTATGAATCGCCTGTAAAATCCTGCTTGACCTAAGAAGGATCGCACGTCCCTGTTGTTCTTGGGTGGAGGCAGGTTAGAGATAAGATCGATTTTTGCCTTATCTACCTCAATTCCCTTGGACGAGATGATATGTCCAAGGACAATTCCCTTATGAACCATGAAATGGCACTTCTCCCAATTAAGTACCAAGTTCTTTTCTTCACATCTTTTCAAAGACACATTTAAGACTTTCCAAGCACTTGCTGAAAGATGAACCATAGACAGAGAAATCGTCCATGAAGACCTCTAAATATTGCCCTACCATATCGAAAAGATACTCAACATACATCGCTGAAAGGTGGGGGGGCATTACATAGTCCAAATGGCATCCTTCGGTAAGCAAAGGTGCCGTAGGGACATGTAAATGTGGTCTTTCTGGTCCTCGGGGCAATTTCAATCGATTATAGCCCGAATACCTGTCAAGAAAACAGTAATAGGAATGACCAGCTAGCCTTTCCAAGATTTGATCGATGAAGGGCAAAGGAAAGTGATCCTTCCTTGTGACGGTATTCAACTTTCTGTAGTCAATGCACATTCTCCAACCAGTAGTGACTCTAGTTGGCACGAGTTCATTATTAGCATTGGCTACGATGGTGATTCCGGACTTCTTAGGAACCACCTGAGTTGGACTCACCCATTGACTATCAGATATAGGGTATATGATACCCACATCCAATAGTTTGAGAACCTCGGCCTTGACCACTTCCTTCATGTTTGGATTTAGTCTACGTTGTGGTTGCCGAGCGGTTTTCGCATTTTCCTCAAGATATATGTGGTGAGTACAAATCGAGGGGTCGATTCCCTTGAGGTCCGCTATCGTCCATCTTAGGGCTCCTTTATGCTCAATGAGAGTAGATATGAGCATACTCTCTTGTTCTTTCTCCAGGTGGGCAGAGATCACCACCGGGTATGTCTCATCTTGACCTAAATAGGCATATTTCAAATCAGAGGGCAAAGGTTTTAGGTCAAGCTTCGGTGCCTTGAGGTTAGACGGTAGAGGCACTACATCAGTTTGTGGCAATTCTTCAAATTGTGGCCTCCAGGTTAACTTCAAGTACAGGTGCGATGATCAAGCAAGGCACACATCTCCCTAATCATATCATCATCAAACTCATGGGAGTGGGCCAAGCACGTCTCAGAGGATCGAGGATAAGGTAAGGGGTGTCCTATCTTCCACGAAAGTATCGATCATGTTAATGTCGTGGACATCGTCATCATCCTCTGAGTTGCTGCCGTTATTGAAAAAGATGTTTGACTCCAATGTCAAATTTCCAAAAGACATAGTCATGACACCATTCCTACAATTGATGATTGCATTTGACGTGGCAAGGAATGGGCGACCAAGAATGACGGGAATCGAGTGCTCATGTTGTTGATGGGTTCGGTGTCCGGGATGATAAAATCTACGGGGGTAGTAAAATCTATCGACTTGGACTAACACATCTTCAATAATCCCTCTTGGTACACGAACGTTCGATCGGCAAGTTGTAGTGTGGTTAGGTAGGTTTTAACTCACCCAATCCTATAGCTTGTTTTGTATACCGAGTAGGGAATTAGATTGACGCTCGCTCCCAAGTCAAGAAGTGCATGATCAATTCGATGGTTCCCGATTACACATGATATGGTTGGGCTACCGGGATCCTTGAATTTCTGCGGCACGTCTTGCTTCAGGATGGCACTCACTTTCTCAGTCAAGAAGATCTTCTTTTGAATACTCTGCCGTCTTTTGGTCGTGCATAGGTCTTTCAGAAATTTTGCATATAGAGGAACCTATTTTACGACATCAAGTAGAGGAATGTTGACTTTCACTTGTTTCAACACCTCCAGAATATCCTGAGAGTTAGAAAGACGTTTTGGTGCAACCAACCATTGGGGGAACGGAGCAACTGGCTTCTCTAGAAGTTCCGGTTCTAATTTTTGTGGGACATCACTAGATCCATCATTATTGTCCTCTTCTGATTCTTGAGGCTTTTCGGGCCTAACCGGAAGGGTTTTATCAATGATCTTCCCACTCCTACGAGTGGTGATGGATTTAGCGTGTCCCATTTGATTTGAAGAGCTGGGATCATTTATCTCGTATTGCAGTTTAGGATTGGGGAGCGGTTGTGCAGGAAGCATCCCTTTTTCTATAACCGTCATACGTGAATCTATTTTCTGCATAAAGTCTGTGAGTCCACGCACTGCCTGAGTCAGGTCTTGTATGGGATTTTGAACCGGTTCTTCTTGAGGTTTCCCCTGATTTTGATTTTAATTAAAGAAACTTTGAGGGGTAGCAGTTTGTCCATTCCTCCAACTAAAATTTGGATGATTTCTCCAACCAGGATTGTATGTATTGGAGGTAGATCCATTGAAAGGTCTTTGATAGTTATTTACGGCATTAGCTTGCTCATTCAACACTCCTCGAAAGGCAGATATGGTAGGACAATTTTCAGTTGTGTGAATGTTGCAATTACAGATGCCACAAATAATTTCATTAACCTTATCCTTCTTTCCTTCCATGGCCTCGACTCTTCGCATGAGATTAGTCACTTTAAAGTTTACATCATCCTCTTCTTTCAGGAGATATACTCCACCTTTCTCCTTAGATTGAGTTGGCCTAGGCGTGGTGTTTGATTTTGGGTAATGGTCCCATGATTGTGCATTCTCGGCAAGTCTATCGAGGTAATCCCATACCTCGTCGACCTCTTTATTCATGAATTCACCATTACACATTGTCTCGACCAGTTGGCGCATGGAAGATGTCAGTCCATCATAGAAAAAATTTGTAATGCGCCACATTTCAAAACCGTGTTGTGGGCATGAATTGACAAGATCCTTGAACCTTTCCCAACATTGGTAGAATGTTTCATCTTCCTTTGGGCGAAGTTCATGATTGCTTTTTACGAGGGTAATTGTTTTATGGTGTGGGAAAAATTTCTTTATGAATTCCCTCTCGCAAATCATTCCATGTGCCAATGGATCTAGGACGCGATGAATGTAACTACGTCTTAGCCTTCTCTTTCAAGGAAAAAGGAAAGAGTTTCACCGATTGTATCCTCGGATACATTGGGAAAGTATAAGGTGGCTATAATCTCATCGAACTCTTTCAAATGTAAGTATGGACTTTTCGATTCAAGCCCATGGAATTTAGGAAGGAGTTGGATAACTCGGCTTGATGTCCATCTCGTCTGTGTTTTCGGAAAAATCATGCATGAGGGCGTGCTCACCCCGCCGGTTGTAAATAATCTCGTAAGGTACGAGGCGGGGGTGCTTGAAGCACCTCATTCTCATCATGTACTTCCTCATCCATCTGTTGAGGTAGTGCTTGAGGTTGATTTTCAGCCATAACCTCAATTAACTCAGGGGAATTCGAGGGGTGTCTAATCCTGCGATGGACAGTCAACCCCTCAACTAACCCTCCTTCAGTCAAGAGACGTCGAGTGTCGTCACGGGCCCACTTGGGCATGAAACACTTGCAGCCCTCAATCAAATTCTAAACCTAATCCTAAGAAAGAAAATGAAAATCTAGAAAAAAAGAGAGGGTTGGAAGGAGATTACCAACTTGAAGTCCCTAAGCTAAAGACCTGCAAAACAAAACAAAATAAGTTAGTTTCTAGATAGAAGAAATTTCTAAAACAAATCAAATCTAAAGAGTTAGAAAATCTAGAAAATCAGAAAGAGTTTACCAAATTAGAAGTTTTAACTTACCAACCTACAGAATAGAAAATAAGTTAGTTCTATGAATCAAATAGAAAACAAAATTAAAAATTAAAATTAGTAAAATCCTAATCTTAAGCTAACTCTAAATCCAATTAATTTCAGAAAATCGTAGCCGTCAGTCCCCGGCAACGGCGCCAAAAACTTGTTCACTCCCCAAGTATAGGGTTGTGATGTAGTAATAAACTCGGTAAGACCGAGGTCGAATCCACAGGGACTGAAACCTGTACGTTATCTGAAAATAACCAGATTTAGAACTAGGCTAAGATGAAATCTAAATCAATTATGATTTGAGGAATAATGGTGAAATATTTATCTAAAACTTAAGAAAATTCAGAGAAAGGAAAACTAGGGATTCAGAGGATCCACTTGTAGAGATTAGGGAGATCTTATGCCTGGATTAAAAATCAGGAAAATTAACTGGACTGCCGTTGATAAAGTTTTCAAGAGATGAGAGGTATATGAATTAGAATGGATTCCATCACCAAACCATGCCCAGGAGACAAAGCAAACAACAGAACTAACAAATCAATGTATGAAGGTTAGGAAGGGTACCGACATCCAACCATGCCCAGGAGACGATGGTGAACAACAGGGCTTCCTGACGTCATAAACATAAAGAGGAAAAGAACATGCTCAAAGCCATTGCAGACCCATTGTAATTTCAGTCACAACAGACCATTAAAGACTGAAAACATTCCCTTAATTAAACCCAAATCAATATCAGATCAGTATGAATAAAAGGCACAAGCAAAGAGGCCTCCCATCACGCTACAAGCTTCACCTCTTAGCCCTAGCTAAGAGGTTTAGCCACACATAGACATGGTGGACTAGATCTCTTAAAAAAAAATAATCAAATAAAATAGCAAAAGAAAAAAAAATAAACTTTTTTTCTCTGTCTCTCTCTCTCCTCACGTCTGCCCCAAGCCCCCAGATGATCCCAGATCTCTCTCCTTACTTCCTTTTATAGAAAAGGAATAGTGGTGTGGTTACAGTCAGACGAACCATCCTCTCTTCGCAGTCCAAATCGCAGCAGGAGTAGAATTCTTACGCTGCTTTCTCGGCGGGGCCCATTCTTGAGTTCATACAGGAGATCCACTCCGTTCATCAGATTCTCCTTGAGATTTCGACCGGAAATGGTTAATTTTAGTCGTCTGTTGATGCGTCCCACCTTAATTGATCATTCGACGTCAAAACGGAAATCTGAGAGCTCGCAGCCACTGTCCAGCATGTCCCAGCAAAAGATCACCTACATATTAGTTATAATCCCCAACCGGTTCGAATGGATGGCTCTGATTGTCTATACGAACAATGAGTGGGGCCCACAGTGATAACCCGCAGCCTCTGTTGCGAAACAGAGGCTACGCAACGACATTATGATGTGCGTTGATCCTCTTGTTTACGCCAGGTGAAAAATCCACTCCATCCATTGGTTTGGGGACGAAAAACCGTTCGGGAAGTACTGTTTTTGGAGCGGTTTTGGTGTGGCCCACAAGATCCTTCATTCCACCGTTCATCTTCTTTTAACGGCTAGGATCTTCTGATAGTTTGCATGGGGTCAAACTGACACCTACACGAGGGTAATATCCCATCTTAGAAGAGTTTGGACGGTCCAGATTGGACCTATGATCGGTGATGGTGGCCCACAAACACCCACCGACGGCCCCTGTTACGCACGCACAAAGTCCTTCCGCTGAGCTGTTGGCGGGACCCACAATTTAAATCAGATGAGAAATCCATGCCGTCCATTGTCTTCAGGGCGAAAAACCGTCCGGGAAGGGATGGTTTCGGTTGATCGTTGAAGTGGCCCACTTGTTTGATGTCCCGACCGTCTAATCTTCGTTTGGACAATCAGAAACCATTCTCCGCTACTTCTTGGAATTGTGCCACCTACACAGTGGTAAGAAAGACCACGTGGAGATAATGGACGGTCCTGATTGGACAGATGATCCATGTTGGTGGCCCACCAGCCTTCGAAACGGACAACAGAACGCGCATTTGTGATTAAAAAAAAAAAATTTTGAAAATCGTCGGTCGGTCAGCGTAATCGCCACCGACTTGCTTCGCGGTCGGTGCTCGGCAGTCTTTGTGTACATGGTGTACACGACCCGGACATGTGAGGTCCATCGTGATGTATGTACAAGATCTGCTCCGTCCATACATTCTGCCATATCATTTAAGCCATCAATACCAAAGTTGAGGCAGTTCCAAATATCAGGTGGGCCTCAAATTGAAGATTAATGGGCTGATCTGTCCGTTGGACCACTTCCCGAGATCTTCAATGGCTGAAATTTAATATGTACGGTTAATTTACGGCCCCTATCACATGTATGAAGTTTCGAGTCAATCTGATAGCGGAAACCATGTGATCCTGCATTCTGCACCAATTTCAGGCCTCTTTAACGTGAACAGCTTGATTTTCTCGGATCCTTGGCGTGTAAATTCTTCAATATTGGTCCTCTGGAGTCCGTCCCTTGCTGTGGTGATTTCAGAGCGTCAAATCCACGCTTTTAGTACCCTTCTTCAGTCTACGTTCGTAATACCACCTTGCATCACATACACAGTTAAAATAAGGCATTAAACATTATTGTGTTTGTAAATCTAGGAAGTAATCAGGGTCTGATATATAATATTTGACCCTCAACAAGTGCGTGCTCCTACGGGCTCCTTCCCCTTAGGTTGTGGAGCTCCCTGAAGTGGACCTGCTGCAGTAATCCGCGCAGTAGGATAGGTACGTGTGTTAGGACATTCAAGTTGCGCTTCTATCTGAGTAGCCAACTTGATCGCATCACTCATCGTCCAGACGGACTGCATCTGGACGCGATCTTGAATCGCCATACGTAATCCACTGTTGAATCGGGCGACTTGCTGCGATTCAGTCTCGACCAAATCGTTACGCGCCGCCAGGCGGTAAAATTCTTCTGCGTACTCTCTCACCGACCGACTACCCTGTCGACAATTTTGGTATTGTTGAAATAATACTTGATCGTAATCGCTAGGGAGGAATCGGGCGCGTAGTAGCTGCTTCATCCGCTCCCATGTGCGAATTGGTGCTTTCATCTGCCTAGTTCGTGCGAGTTGCAGTTGTTCCCACCAAGCTGACGCTCCTCCTTTCAACTTGTAGGCCACAAGCTTGACCTTCTTTGTTTCAGGGATGTCCATATAGTCAAAAAATCGCTCAACTTCAGAAAGCCAATCGAGAAAATCCTCAATGTGTAACTGGCCATTGAAGTTAGGAATATCAACCCGTATCTTGAAGTCTCGATCCATTCGACTACCCCATTCGCGCCTTGCCGTGGGGTTGGAAGATCTCACGATCGATCTCCTCTTCACTGGAGCCCCCATCCTCAGGGACGGCCCTTGGATGCACTGCTGGTATTATCCTGCGATCAGGGCGATTACGGGTTTCAGCAATTGGTGGTGAAGGATTACCACCAGGAACACGAAGTTGTCCTAGGGTTTCTGCCAAGAGATTCGTTATGCGGTCCATGAAAGCCTGCAACCCTTGCATGGCTTGCCGATTCTCTTGTTGTGCTGCCGCCGTTAAAGGAAAATTTCCTGGAGCACCACCTATGGGATTGTTGCCCGACCTGTCGTTAGAAGCCATCGACCCGAGGAGAAACCTCGCTTTGATACCAAACTGACGCAGGGGAGGACGTGAGGTCGAGCACCGTCTTCCTCAAGAGGATAACTATTCTGAATCCACGGAACTTCTCTGGACTCCTCACAGAGACTTCTCGAATCCACGAGAAAAGAGAGCAGAAAAGAGAAATAAATTCTAAATAAATTTGAAATAGATTAATGAATGAATAAAAACGAGTTCACAACCTTTTAAATAAGGGTACTAAGCAATGGGAAAGAAATCAGAATCAAACTACAACTAGGACTCCTAGAATTCGCGACTTACTATAAATAGTAAACTTACTATTTATAGACGGTCGTGATGTCTACTAGTGCGCAAGGTTTTCGGCCAAAAATAGTGTCCTATTTGTCATCACCAAACTGTTCCCCTAATTATTCTAAGCTCTTTTCACGTTGGGCGCAACTCCTAAAGCCCGACGGATGAAGAGTTATAAACAAACTAAAACTTACTATTTATAGTAAAAATGAAATTAAAACAGGGAAACGACCATCAAATCAGGGATTTCTCGCAATTTCGAGCGTCGCAACCCGGCATAGTGGGGTTGGTTGGCTAAAGTAGCTCGTTCTACCCCAAAATCATATATTTTTCGTCAGCTAACTCATCCCAGATTGCGAGATACGCCTGATTTAAGGTCTGGTGGTCCAGATCACTTCTGTCGCCGACCGGGCCTTTTCTAATCCATCTTTGCCATGTAATTGTCCGCGACCCACTCTACATCAGTGTACCAACTAGCTAACAAAAAAAAAAAGCCGATCTATCTCAGCACCACGAGTCAACATTGAAAATACGCTTGGATTGGCCCCCAAAAACTCAACACCAGATCACATTTCCAGGTAGTCATCAATCTACGATACAACCTACGGCTAAACCCAAATCTTATACAGAAGATTCTGAAAATTTGATCCAGTTAGATAATATGAAAAGGGGTTGGGCTCAAGTTCTGATATAGGGATAAACGTGATGAGATCGAGCACCATCTTCTTCGAGGATAACTACTCCGAATACACAGTTTCTCATACTCATTGGAGAGACTTATAGGTATACCAAGCCCCAGCATAAGTTTCAAAATTAAATTAAATCTAAAACTCTCTAAAATTCGTAACCTAATTTACTATTTGCACGGGTTCATTTCCCGTCGTTCGCCCATCATTCCCTAGCTAATTTCTCCTTTTTTTTTATCTTTCCTTTTTTCTTTTGTAAAGACGAAGAAACCTATTGGATTTTCCATATTCCTATTTACGGCGACGAAGAATCAAACTATCACTATATTTATTCCTTTTCCTACTTCTTCTTCCAAGCGCAGGATAACCCCAAGGGGTTGTGGGTTTTTTTCTACCAATCGGGGCCCTCCCTTCACCACCCCCATGGGGATGGTCTACAGGGTTCATAACTACTCCTCTTACTACAGGACGCTTACCTAGCCAACACTTAGATCCGGCTCTACCCAAACTTTTCTGGTTCACCCCACAATAGTAAGTTTCCTATTTTAATTGACCACATTATTCACCTAATTATTCTAAGTACTTTTCATTCTGTACACAACTCCTAAAGCCTAACGGATGAAGAGTTACAATCAAACCAAATCTTACTAAAAATAGTAAAAATGAAAATAAAAGGAAATTCAACTGTTATGAAATATCACAAATTTGTCATGGGTGACCTGGCATAGAAGGGTTGGTTGGCTAAAGCAGATCGTCCTACCCCAAAATCTTATGTGGTACATTGAGTAGCTCATTTCGATTTGCGAAATTTGCTTGTTTTAAGATTCCGATAATCTTGATGACTTCGCCTTCGGGCCTTTTCTGGTCCATATTAGACATGAAAGGGTACATGACTTGCTCTACATCAAGTTCACAGTTTTTTTCTTTTTAACTCCAAGCAGGCGGAACACGTGGCCAACATGTGAAACCCGTATGACTCGTTCACGACTGAAACCTGGTCGACTCGCCGAATCGTTTATCACATGGTGGAGTCGTCTAACCATCCTTGAGTTAGTGAACTAGACCGCTGATCATGTAGCTTATATACATGCACCATTTCTAGACAATTCCCAGATTAGAAGCATTTGGGGATCATTACTGCACTTCTTTGCCTAACCGTCCATTTGCAGGCCGCCAAATTAGAGTGATACGGTTTCTATGCCTGGAAAGTCTTATAGGTGTGGTCCATCCAAGGTGGGTCAAGAAGTCCAAGGTCATGGATCACCGAACCATGTAAGCCACGTGTGCAACTCGCCCCCATAAAGATTGTTGAGGTCAAAATCTAGTCAACCCTCCTCCTCACTTCATGTACTCCGAACAGGCGTCGAACTAGGAATCCTGCACATAAACCACAAGCAATGGAGACCTTGGCTAAGCTGGGGGACCCTCCGATGCCTAAGTCAGGACAACAGAATCTGGGTCTAAGTTTAGGAGGAAGGCTGAATATCAGATGTTGCGTACATGTTCTTATGGGATGGTGTAATATTTATACCTCCTCATTCGCTCGATTCACGTCCGATCATCTCGGCACAATCAGTGGGATTCGTGGGTCGTGGAGATATTGCTCAGAATCCGAAGATCGTGTCTTACGACGTGCGCATCTGCGAGCGAGTTAATAGAGCATTTCTATACATGGCAGTTTCTTCATTTAGCGCGTGGGACCTTTATCCTCGGAGATACGGCTCGGCTAGACTGAGGACGACGATACTAATCCGAGCTGATGATTGGTTTCGTTGAGCCATTTGTTCGGAGTCGGTCGTACAACCCAAATGTTCTCTCTTCCGATTGCCTCTGAAAAGAAGCTGATCAAGAATGGGAGCTTCGGCCATCTTAACTCATTCTCCTAGTATTACTCCGAGGTTCGGATTCTCCGCTCGGAGTAATGAACTGTCTATCCTTCCGCTTGTAATCGGCTCAGATCTTCCCATAACAGAAGCCCCCTACTCTCTGAGGTCATTCATGAGCTCGGAGAGTAATTAACTGGAAGATCAGTCGCCTCAGTTCTTCGGTGCATTTATGGTCCTCGTGTGAAACGTCTCGTACTCGAGATTTAGTGGCTTCGAGCTAACCATGAACGAACACGTGGCGACGGTTGGGATTCCGAATCGTCACCGACTTGTGAGTGATCGCCACGTGCTCTCGAGGCGTCGTATCGAGCGTTCTTTTCTGCGCTCGGGTATCGTGTGGATTAACTCACACATCAATCGAGGAGGATATTGTTACTTTTACCATGTTTTGAACCAATGATATGACACCACGTCGGACTCGGAGTCGGCCACCATGATTCCGAAAATGCCCATTATTACAGCCATTCAATGCGTGTGGCCTCTTTAATCTATAAAAGGCCAGGGTCTTTATTCGACTGCTATCGTTTGCATTTGAGTTGTTTAACGGAGAAGGCGATTTTCGGCGAAGGCGATTTCCGGCAGAAGTAGTTTCCGACTTAGTTCTCACGCTTGCTGAGGCCATCTCCGGCGATTGTCGGGTGAGTTTGATCTTTAGCATCCCTGTTCCAAGATGTCTTCCGATAGGAAAATGGCTAGGAGTTACAATGACGACTCCGAGTTGGGGAGTTCTGATAACAGAAGAGGGACTTTTGAAGGTTCCTTCGAAGCGGTGCCGTTATATCCTCGGCCCCGGAAACAGGCGGTGGCGAGAACTCGAACTTGCTGTGTCAAAGAAGAAAGGGGCGAAACGAGCCCCAGAGTTGCTACCGCCGATGTTCCAGATGCCCCCGGTGGGAGGGCGTCGAATTGGTTCCAGGGGGCTCTGTAATTACAGAGTCCCAAATGGAATGGATTCGGACGGAGTTTGACATACCTCGCTCCGTTCGGATCAGGGCCCCCGAGCCCTCTGATGCTGCTGGCAATCCCGCGGCCGGGGAGATAGCCATATTTTTATGTGGCCTATTGTGCGGACTCCGACTCCCGATGCACCCCTTCATTCGAGCTCTAACCGCTTACTTAGGCTCGCGCCTAGACGATGCGCCTAATGCTTGGAGAGTGCTAATTTCCGCTTACATTATCTGGCACCAAGTAGGGAACTCGGCGTTGACGCCAGCCGAGCTGATGAACTTGTACCTGGTCAAGCACGAAAGCAACGGTCCCTGGTACTATTTCGCGACCAGAGGTAGCAAGGGGTCAGGGCTCATCTTGGGTCTTTCGTCCTCGAATAAGGACTGGAAGAACAAGTGGTTTTGGGCCGCAGGCGAGTGGGAGGCGTCGGCAGCAGAGGTCGGGGTTTTATCAACTCGGGTTCCTGTTCGCTTCACTATGCCAGGTCGGGTCGAGATTTCTTTCAAGTATTGTTTTTCACTTCAGCTTCACTTAAAAGAACAATTGTCTTGCAGGTTTCACGAGGGGCGTACCCTTTATCACCTCGGACCAGAAGAACCAGATAGCCAAAGCGAGGACATATTCGGAGGAGCATCGCCGCTGGTCAGATCTGATTACAGCGGCTAACCTTTACCGATCGGGGCTTTGCAAGACAAGGCCGCTCCCTACCTCGCTCAGTGAGTATTCTTATCTTCAATCAGTTTTTTTTTTTTAGGTCCGAGGTAACGTTATCCTAATTCGCATGTGCATGGCCGAGGCGTCCGGTTCTCGGAGGAGGAAAGCCGCTTGTCCGCCGAGGAGATGCCGAGGACCGAGCCCCCGCGAAGGTAGCTCTGAGGAAGAAGGTCGCTCATGGAGTTCATCCTTCGTGTTCGCCTCACATTGCGGCCCAGAGGGCGGCACTTTCCTCCCCTATCCCGAACATCTGTTGGGATACAGCCCATTTCCCGCTCCGCCCCTTGGTTGAGGGACCAATCGCATTTGCAACTGTGTCCCCAATTCCAATACTATGGGGCGGTGATCCTGCATTGTGTCCCAATTCCACCCTACCGGTGTAGCCACGGGGCCCCGGTCTGTTGAGATGGTCGTACCCTTGCGCGGCCCTAACCTCGGCTCTGCTCCAAAGAACGGGGCAACCCTCCCTCCATCCGTCGCCGCTCCTCCCAAGTGAAGGAGCAAGGTTAGAACCTCCGTTGATAGCTTTCATCATCCTCCGAGAGGGAGGAGGCACGTTCGAATGGCCGACGCCATGATTACCCAACCGGTAATGAGGGGGAGGCTATACGCGATGCCGAGGGAGAGGCTCAACCCTACGGTGGTAGTCTGACGGGAGCCGGAGAAGAGACGGGCTTGGCTCAAGTTGGCACGAAGCAGAGGAAGGTTCGAGTCAGGGTTATCACATGTCCCTCTCCGACAGATTGGGCGCGAAACATGTTTCTGAGGAATCCATTTCTCGCCTTCTTGATAAACCGGGACGACTGCTTCTGGAAGACTTGGCTGGAGTCTTCTATCAGGTACTTTCTGTCCCTTTGAAGTTGTAGCTATTTTTTGTGTTATTATTTCCTTCTTATTTCTTTGCTTTGGACCAGTCTGTTCCGAGGATCCTCCTATGCTGGGAGAGGGTCCGAGAGCGTCGGAAAATTGACGCCGAGGTCGAAGCCCTCAGGAGCGAGGTGGGAGCCCTTGCGTGAGACGGAGACCCTCCAAACGGAAGCGGGAGTCTTACGGGACAAGGCTTCTATTCTTCACCGGGAGCGAAATGATCTCGTGTCACACCAAGGCAAGCAGGTCTCGAATCGTCTTTTTCAGAGGGTCGCGAAGGACCTCGAGGCAGGTCGTGATGCCGGCAGTGGCTGAGCTGGGTCATGCCAAGGTCCGAGCTGACATCCTGGCTAAGGAGATTGCCGACTGAATGAGGATCAGAAGAAGATCAAGGCTGAGGCTGTAGAAGAGAAAAGCAGAGCCATACCGCGCTCCTGAAGCTCAAAGGCCGAGGCCGAAGCCTCCTGGCCATGGCGCTATCGCGCAATAGATTCATACAAGACCTCGAAGGAGAGGGATGTCGAGGGCCGCAAATTTTATGACCGCGGCTTTGACGAATGCCTTATCGAGGTCCAGAAGCTGTATCCGGACCTTGACCTTGATCCCCTCCTGCCTGAGGACCCTGCTGATGCTGCTGTCGAGCCGACCAACCAGGATCAAGCCCCCGGTTCCCAAGCTCCTCTGATCTCCTGAAGACTCCGTTTCCTTTACTTGTATTGTGTTTTTTATTTTTTTTACTATGTACTTTGCTTTTATAATCATTTAATGAGAGAACCAATTTTGGGTCCCCACTTCTTTTTATTGGTTGTTCTTACTTACTAGGTAATGCAAATGAGCCGAGTCCTTGATTTGTTCGGATGTGGTTTGGGCCTGGCCCGATCTTTAAAAGGATCAAGTCGTTTCGCTTTTCACGGAGGGCCTTCGTGTGTAGGTGGGACCGACTCCCTTACCGGGGGTCGAGTTACCCATTGGCTTTGCCCACCCGGTTAAGGGGGATGCCTTGTAGAATTGGTCCGACTTCCTTAGTGGGAAGTCTGACGCTCGTAGTTTTATCTCCTTGGTTAAGAGGAGACGCCGTAGGATTTTAGCCCGTTTGATCTTTGTTGATGGCAAGGATAAGTCGATCGGATGTGTTTTTATCCATAACCTTAAAGGCTTGTCGCTCTGGGGCGTACATTATTGGATAACCTAAAGGTCGAAGTCGCTTTCGAGCGCCTTATTACCGATAGTAAATTTTCGTATGCTCGCATTCCACGGTGGGGAGTTGGCGGTTTTCGAGATCTTCCAAGTGGTAGGATCCGGCTTAGTTGATCGGACCACTCTGCATGGTCCTTCCCGGTTAGGCCGAGTGTTCCTGGCTCCGGCTCGGCCGTGTTCGAAAGACTCGTCGAAGAACTAGGTCCCCCGGTCGGAATCGCCCGATCTTCACTTTAAAATTGTAGAATCTGCTACCGTTGATGGGGGCAAAGACGAGCTTTGAAACTTCACGGATCTCTTCCAGAAGATCCAGATTGGCAGTGATTTGCTCAGTATTTTGATTTTCATTGAAACTAACCACTCGAGCCGTAGGAAGGCCGATTTCAACGGGCACTATTGCCTCCGACCCATACAAAAGCGAGAACGGAGTTTCTCCAGTGGAAGATTGAGTCGTGGTTCCAGTACGCCCAAAGGACGAATGAGAGTTCTTCCGCCGCTTACCTTTGCTTTTTCCAGCCTTCTTCTTGAGGTGGTGCTTGATGACTTTATTTATCGCTCTACTTGTCCATTGATCGCGGATGCCGAGGCGAGGCGTAAGCATTTTGATACCGAGCCCTTTACACATACCCCGAATTTGTCGTTGTCGAACCGCTTGCCATTGTCTCGAGACGATAGTATTCGGAACTCCGAATCTGGGCAGACTATGTTCTTCCGCACGAATCAATTATTTTCCTCTGTAATCTGCACCATGACGGGCTCGGCCTCGGCACCACTTCGTGAAGTAGTCGACACGACGATGGCAAACTTGACTTGTCCTTTTCCGGTTGGCAAAGGGCCGATGATGTCGATCCCCCATTGAGCGAAAGGCCACGGACCGCTCATGGGAGTCATTTCTTCCGCGGTTGTCGGGGCACGGACGCGAAACGTTGACATTTGTCACATTTTCTAACATATTTTTTGGCATCTTCTTTGAGAGTCGGCCAGAAGTATCCTTGCCGAAGCACCTTTAAAGCCGTGGCTCTGGCCGCGTAATGGTTTCCGCATCCCTTCGTGAATTTCCCCTGATGACATATTCTCGCTTCTTCTGCCGGAGGCACCTGAGATATGGCTGTGAGTACCCCTTCTTATACAGAGTTCCATTCAGAATAACATATCTTGCTGCTCGGAGTCTCAGACGCCTAGCTTCCTGTCTGTCCGAGGGTACCTCCCCTAACTCGAGGTAGCTAAAGATTGGGTCCATCCAGCTCGGACTGTTATTCACCGGATTAACCGTCTTTTCCTCTACCCGATCGATGCTGGGGTGTTCAATGAATTCTACCGGAACGATCCGCGGAATCTTTCCCTCTGCGGCTGAGGCCAACTTCGCCAAAGCGTGCCACCATGCATTTTCTGTTTCTGGAACCGTGAACCGTACAGTTCCAAAACTTCTCGATCGCTTTCCGCCTCGTCCAGATAAGCGATCATTCTGTTTTCTTTGGCCTCATAATCGGCGGAGATGTAATTCACGACCAGCTGAGAGTCGCATCGAACTTGGATAGATTGGATTCCGAGGCTAGCAGCCAATCTGAGCCCAGCTAACAATGCCTCATATTCCGCCTCATTGTTGGAAGCCTTGAAGCCGAGTCGGATGGCATATTGGATAACCGTGGAGTCAGGAGCGATCAAAACGATCCCTGCCCCGGCTCGTTTCGAGTTAAATGATCCATCCACGTAGAGGATCCATCCGGCTTCAGGAATGACTTGTGAGCTGCTTGGGAGGTCAGACGGAGTTGCTTCATCTTTGTCGTTGATCTGCTCGTCACCCATAACGGTGAATTCTGCAATGAAATCTGCCACCGCTTGGCCTTTCTTCGCCGTCATCGGCCGGAAAGTAATGTCAAATTCCCCAAGTTCAACCGCCCACTTAGTCAACCGACCCGAGACCTCTGGTTTTTGGAGAATCTGCCGGAGGGGGGAGTTAGTTAACACGATGATCGAATGAGCCTGGAAATATGGGCGCAACCTCCGAGCCGAGACGACCAGGCCGAGTTCAAGCTTCTCCAGGGTGGGGTATCTTGTTTCTGCTGGCACCAGAGCTTTACTCACGTAATATACTGGGTGCTATCTATTCCCCACTTCTCTGATCAGAGCCGAACTGACTGCTGAATCTGAGACTGCGAGGTATAAGAACAAAGGTTCGCCTTCCTCCGGTTTTGATAGCAGAGGCGGTGAGCCCAGATATTGTTTCAGTTGCTGGAAAGCTTGCTCGCACTCAGGTGTCCACTCGGCCTTCTTATGACCCTTCAACTGTTGGAAGAAGGGGAGACATTTATCGGTGGCTCGGGATATGAAGCGTCCGAGTGCTGCTACTCATCCAGTGAGGCATTGTATCTCCTTGATAGTTCGAGGTGAACTCATGTCGAGGAGTGCTTTGATCTTGTCGGGGTTAGCTTCGATGCCTCTCTGGCTGACTTGGAATCCGAGGAACCTTCCCTAGCCGACTCCGAAAACGCACTTCGTCGGGTTCAGCTTCATTTGATATTCTCGGAGAACTTCGAAGGTTTCTCCGAGGTCCGCCCAGTGATCGGATGCCTTGACACTTTTCACCAACATGTCATCGACATAAACTTCCATTGTGCGCCCGATCTGCCTTGCGAACATCTGGTTGACTAATCTCTGGTATGTAGCTCCAAAGATTTTTCGTGCCAAATGGCATGACCCTAAGAACAAGAGAGCCCCTTGTCCGTGACAAAGGTAGTCTTCTGCCTGTCGGAGGGATGCATTGTGATCTGATTGTAACCAGAGTAGGCATCCAGGAAGGAAAGTAGCTCGTGTCCTGCAGTACTGTCCACTAGTTGATCGATCCGCGGTAATGGAAAACTGTCTTTTGGACATGCTTTGTTTAGGTCTGAATAATCCACGCAAACTCTCCATTTGCCATTTGCCTTCCTAACCAGTACCACGTTTGCGATCCACTCTGGATAATATACTTCTTCAATGAAGCCGGCGTCCAACAGGAACGAGACCTCTTCCGCAATGGCTCCACACCGCTCGGCGTCGAATGGTCTCCTCTTTTGTTTCACAGGCTTGTGATTCGGATCCACATTCAACCTATGAACCAAGATGTCTGGAGAGATTCCCAAGCATATCCGCGTGTGACCAGCAAATACGTCTCTGTGTCGTCGCAGGAAATTCAACAGCTCGGAGCGTTGCTCAGGCGTGAGTGATGTTCCGAGCTGGACCGTCTTGCTTGGATCGACTTCGTCGAGTGGTACCTTCTCCAAATCTTCAATTGGCTTGTTCTCGGTGGGTCCGCGCGGTCCAAGATATTGACAATGAGTGTTTGCTTTGAGATGCACTTTTTGAACCGCGATGGCATAAGATCTCCGAGCCTCGCGTTGATCGCCCTGAGGTAACCTGTTCCGCCTTCGCCGGGAAATTTCATCATCAGTGATAAGTAGACACGACCGCCCGCATTGCATTGAGGGAGGGCCACGCCCATAATCACATTATGCACCGATGGCACGTTAACAACAAGGAAGTCCACCATCAAGGTGACTTGATGTTGCCCCTCTCCCGCAAGCCACCGGAGGGAAATAGCTCCTTCTGAGATCACTCTTTCTCCCAAGCAAAGCCGTGTAAGGGGTCTTCACAGTGTCCGAGCCGAGACCGTGGAATCCCCATTCTTTCGAAGGCCTCGAGTAGATCACGTTTGAACTTCCAAGATCAATGAGAACCCCAGACACCTTATGATTGGCTATGGTCATAAGTAACTACCAAGGCGTCATCGTGTGGGTGTTGGATCCCCGAGCGTCATCTTTCGTGAAGGTGAGGTTACTGTGGACCGACGCGCGGTTCTTTGTTAGGCCGCTCGGCGAAATTGACGTAATGCTCCGGCTCCTTCGAGAGTGAGCTTTTCGAGCCTCGTTTGAGTCTCCTCCTCCCGATGTACCTCCGAAGATGGTGCGGATCTCCGCAGTTCTTCTGGCCGGATTTTGGGGCGTTCTCGTGTTCGTTCCTCTTTCCGAGCAGTTTTCTCTTGCTTGGTATACCGACGTAAGTGCCCCTTCCGAATGAGGGATTCAATTTCATCCTTGAGATCTACGCACTCGTCGGTATTGTGGCCATGATCTCGATGGAAGCCACAATACTTGCGCTTGTCACGGAGCTCTGGGTCTGCCCGCATACAAACAGGCCAATTGAGAAGTTTCTCACCACGGATATCCAGTAAGATCTGCTCGGCGGTAGTGTTGAGAGGCGTATAGGAACGGAATCTCCCTTCTGGCTTTCTGCTCGGTCGGCGATCGCGAGAAGAATGATCGTCCGAGTTTTTCCTCGGGGCCTGGGGTTCTTCGTTCCTTGGCCTCTTCCCTTTACCATTCGGCTCGGTTATTTGGATACTCTTGCGAGTAGCGGAGAACTCCTCGGCATGGACATATTTCTGGGCTCTAGCGATGAGCTCGGCTAACGTCTTTGCCGGGTTCTTCCCTATGGAAAAGGCGAATCGTCCCTCCCTCAAGCCGCTACATACTGCGGCGAGAGCCATCTTGTCGTCATAGTCTTCCACCTGCAATGCTTCCTCGTTGAATCGAGCGATGTAATCCTTTAAGGATTCTTTCGGTCCTTGTTTGATGGTAGCAATGTGGGTATTGGGCTTTCGGCTTCTCTTACCGCTTATGAACTGGGTAAGGAATGACCGAGACAACTCTTCGAATGAACATATGGATCCAGGCTTGAGTTGTCGATACCACCCGAGCGGATCCGGCCGAGTGATCGAGAATCCTCTCGCACATCATTGCATCGCGGTTGCCTTGCCTCAGACTGCATCCACGAACGGTAAGCTTCCACATGTTCAGATGGGTCGCCGGACCCAGAGTACTGGATGACGGGAGGAATCCGAAATCTTTGAGGCATAACTTCGTTCATAATTTCTGAGGTGAACGGAGGTTTGGTCTCTTCCATCATGGCTTGAACAGCAGCCGGAATTGATGATGGCTGCTGTTGCTTCTGTAACATCAAGACTTGATTATTCAGGTCTGCGAATCGCGACTCCCAGGGATCCCTGTTCTCCGCCACTTCTTCCCGAGTGCTTTCCGGCTCAGGCATTCTTCTTTCCCTTCTCCTCTCCAGGGTGTGACGAAGGTCCGTTGGAGCCAGAGCCGAGGTGGCCGGGGACGTCCGTCGGGGCCCGAGTCGTCACATTCCTGGTAGGAGCTCGGGGAGGGTTTTGAGCGCACACGGTGCTCGGGTGCAGATTGTTGCGAGATGTCCCGCGCCCGACTTCTTGTTGCCGAATGGGCTTGAACGGTTGGTCCGACTTCTTCCTGCACCGGACTTCTCGCTCGTTGTTGCTGGGGCTCGCGCTCCTGCCTCATCCGTTGCAACTCATCGCGCAAGGCCTGCACTTCGCCTTGTAAAGCGCAGATCCGTTGGAACGATTGTGAGAACGCTGAAATGGGCCCGGAGCAGACTACGCATGAAGCAGCTGATGAGGAGCGGGTCCGTCTCGGCCCGCCACCACGCCTTTCTTCTTTCCTCTAGCCATAACTTTCAAGAATAGGAAACTAACTTTTTATATCGGTTCCCACGTACGCCAAAAATGTTGAGGTCAAAATCTAGTCAACCCTCCTCCTCACTTCATGTACTCCGAACAGGCGTCGAACTAGGAATCCTGCACATAAACCACAAGCAATGGAGACCCTGGCTAAGCCGGGGGACCCTCCGATGCCTAAGTCAGGACAACAGAATCTGGGTCTAAGTTTAGGAGAAGGGCTGAATATCAGATGTTGCGTACCTGTTCTTATGGGATGGTGTAATATTTATACCTCCTCATTCGCTCGATTCGCGTCCGATCATCTCGCACAATCAGTGGGATTCGTGGGTCGTGGAGATATTGCTCAGAATCCGAAGATCGTGTCCTACGACGTGCGTATCTGCGGGCGAGTTAATAGCGCATTTCCATACATGGCAGTTTCTTCATTTAACGCGTGGGACCTTTATCCTCGGAGATACGGCTCGGCTAGACTGAGGACGACGATACTAATCCGAGCTGATGATTGGTTTCGTTGAGCCATTTGTTCGGAGTCGGTCGTACAACCCAAATGTTCTCTCTTCCGATTGCCTCTGAAAAGAAGCTGATCAAGAATGGGAGCTTCGACCATCTTAACTCATTCTCCTAGTATTACTCCGAGGTTCGGATTCTCCGCTCGGAGTAATGAACCGTCGATCCTTCCGCTTGTAATCGGCTCAGATCTTCCCATAACAAAGATCATTTTAGGCTTGATCTCAAAAATGAGAGGGATATAAATCTCAGGTGGACCACACCACAGGAAAACAATTGTGATTGGATATCGACCATTAAAATCCTCTTAAGGCCCATTGTACTGTTTATTTGACAGCTAATCGGTTGATTAGGTCATATAGGCCCGAATGAAGGTTAAAAACAAAAAACAACTTGATACAAAACTTTTATAGCCATAAAAGGTTTTTAATGGTAGATGCTCATCCAACATTGTTTCCAGTAATGTGGTTCACTTGAGATTGGGATATACCTTGTTTCTGATATCATACCATAAAATGATCTGAAAAAATAGATAGACAACGTTGACAAAACACATACATCATGGGGCTCACAGAGCACCGACCATAGAATCCAAAGCTTTAGTGGACCCCACCACAAAAAACAACAGGAAGATTGATGCCCTCTGTTAAAACCTTCTTAAAGCCCACCATCATATTTTTTTGAAATCCAATCTGCTCAAAAGTGAACAAAGACATGAAAGAAGGGAAAACACAAATATAACCTTGAGAAGTTTATAATGGTGGCGTCACTCTCCCCACCGTTTTCTGTGGTAGGTCCACTGGAGCTTTGGATGTGACTCAATTCTTTGGATCTTACCGTAAAATGATCTCTTCAGATGGATGGAAGGTGTGGATACAAAACATACATCATGGTGGGGGAACTTGGTGACATCACTTCGGAAGCAGCACCGCTACTCAACCCGTCAATAGCTAATCCGCGACGAACCAACCCCCTGAGCAGCTGGATTGGGCACGTGCGGCTTAATAATTTTGTGTCGGCCATTCTTAACAGCAGCACGTGGGGAATATAGTTGGGTCCATTTTGATGTTTGTGAGAAGTTCACTCAGTCCATCCATTTTTCAAGATTATTTTACAACATATAGCCCAAAATGAGCAAATTCAAGACAAAAGTTAGCCACACGAGGAAACAATGAGAATTAAACAATCACCACTGAAACAAATCCACAAAAGTCCTATATAAGGATTTTTTGTATTTATTTTCAATTCATCGCAATGAGAAAGAAATTATAAAGGTTTGAATGGCATATAAGCATAAAGGAAAATGCTAAGAAGGTTCCAATGGTAAGATTTTTTTTTTTTATCAGTTTTTTCTATTGATTGCCCACTTAAGCCTTGGGTCTATCTTATTTTTTGTCCGTGTTCTGAAAGTATCTTATAAAATGAATGGACATCATTACAGGATCTTTCTACAAAAGTTTTTATGCAAAAATTTTGCATTATAAAACTCTGCCATCATCACGGCACATGGCAGATGTCCGGGTGGTATGGCGAGGATGCGGCTTTCCTGGTGCAGAAAATTAGCCCAGAGGTGCCATGGTAATGTTTCCACCTAGTCCATTTAATTCTTCTGCTCATTATAGACATAAGATTTAAAATAATAATAATAAATGAGGCAGATTCAAAACTTACGTAAGCCATACCACAAAAGTTTAGCATTTAAGTTTACGGGCATCCCATGGGATTGGATTGTATTAGGGGGCTAGTGGAGCTATATCCAGGGAATTTGAGTATGCTGCCTTTGCCAATCCGGGATTTTCAGTTCATCCTGATAAAAGATGACTTTATAAACAATTTGAATGGTCTATCGACGTTAAGGTAAACCTAGAATGGTTTCATGGGTCTGCATTTATTTTTACCACTTTATCCTTTGAAGTGCCATATTTGAGCTTTGGATATGCTTTTTTCTTTTTTATGCTTTTTATTTATTTATTTATTATTCCGACTCGTGAAATGATCGGGAAAATGGAAGCGACAAGGTGGATTTATCACAAACATGATGGTGGCCCACCTAGCGCAGGAACTTGAGGAAATCCGCCTAAGCCGTCTCACTTCTGTCTATCGTACGGCTAAGCCAGTGCCACGTATACACGTTGCGAAGGTGTACAGAGATATTTTTCAAAGTATGGTTGTTGACAATAATGGCTAAGGGTCCAAGGACTGAAATTTCTCGGTGAATGCGATTGAACGGCTATTTCGCAGTCTTCGTCTTCGTTGAAAACGAAAAGAAAAAATATCGTACACGCTAACGCCAGGTCTGTCTCCAACGGATGCGGATTGCGTCCTACCCCCGCCCCTCTCTAGCCCCGATGGGGCAGTTCTGTGGGCGGGACTACCGTGATGTATCTTTATATCCAAGCCGTCCATTCCTTTTCTTAGATTATTTTAAGGTGCAATGAAAATGAAGCAAATCCAAAGCTTAAAAGTGGACCACACCGCGTATGATTCTTGCATTTAATGCAACCAATCTTATTATTTGGTGTGGTCAACTTCAGCATTGGATCTGCTTAAATTTTTTATTCATGCCGTGAAATGATCTAAGAAAAGGGATAGATAGCTTGGATATACAGATACATCACCGTGGCCTGCCCATAGAACTGCCTGTTCGGGCTAGAGACCGGCGGGGAAAGGATGCAATCCTTGTCCGTCTCCAACCGGCTCATTCTATCTAACACTTTCTTTTTCTTTTCTTTTCTTTTTTCTTTTTCTTTTTCTTTTTTAAAACTTGTTCGTACACTTTGTTAGCTTGTTACTCATTCTATGTAACACTTATTGTAGAGGCCAGGGGGTCACAAGATTACATCCACAAGTTTCACACACCCAGATTCAAAGCTTAAGTATGTCAGGCTACATTAAACAGTGAGTAGAGCTGGGCATGTCTGACCCGATCCGATAGATCCGACCCGAACCGACGGCCTTGATCGGTGCAGATCGAGTTGGACCATTCAGATCCAAATATTTTTCGGATCAAGTTCGGATCGTGGTCAATTCCGACCGATCCGATCCGAAACCCGATCCGACCCGACCCGATCCGGAATGGATAAACCACATGCATTCACGGTGAGCCCCAACAGAGTTTACTCAGTACGTCGTACCTACAGGCTACAACAACTATATAGCTGGTGTGTGGTACTGAGTTTACTCAGTACACCTGTACAAGATCCTGTCCCTTCATCTGTTGGGCCCTGATGGGGCATGACCCAATGGTTACAGCCATCCTGTAATCCTCCCCAGTGATTTGGTGCAGATCAGATTCAATGTATGTTATATGTACATATATTTACAGTCCTTAGTGACCGAGATATCACTATTAGCTTTAAGCACCGGAAAGACGTATTGGTACATGTCATGTGAAAACGAGTACTGACGCTCCTCGAGTTTCGAGTTGTATGAACGGTTCAAAGGAGATTAAAGTTATATGGGCCCCACAATGATGTATTTATTATATCTACACCGTCCATATATTTTTAGAGATCATTATAGAGCATTATCCAAAAAAATGAATAACATCCAAAGATCATCTAGACCACACCACAAATAGTAGTAGAAATAATGATTTTCACGGTTAAATAATTCGTGTGGTCCACTTGATAGTTAGATCTATCTTATTTTTCGTCTTAAGCCTTAAGACTAGCTCGCCAAATGGATGGACGGTTTGGATATAACACATACCCCATGATCAAACCCGCAGAACTTGTTAACGTCAATACAACAATGTAAAGTACACATCAACACAATTGCACTTTTGTGCTGTGCACGTCAACATAGCTATGCACCTCGAGCTCCGAGTTGTATAAACCGCTCAAATGATATCAAAATTATATAGGCCCCACAATGATTTTTTTTTTTTTTTAGTACACCCCACTGTCAATTGACACTTCACTATTAGCCACCCCCACCAGGATCAATACTAAGAACTAAGGTGTTGAAACGAGGTATCTTTCACTCACACAATGATGTATTTATTATATCCATACCGTTTATCCATTTTTCGTGATCATTTTAGAGCATTTGAAAAATAAAATAAAATTGAATCATATCTAAAGCTCAAATGGACCACACTGAAAATAGCAGCGAGGATAATGATTTTCACTGTTAAAAAAATTGATCTGAATCGTACCCAACCCGATCCGACTCGGTTTTCCTGACCGAGTCAGACTCGGTTCAGGTCAGGCCAATCGTGCATCGGATCGGTTCGAGTCAAATGTCCCAAACTCAGTCCCGGATCAGATCCATTTCGGGTCAGCATATATAGATTTCGGACCGAATCGAGTTGGACCCAATCCAATCCGACTCGATCCGATGCCCAACTCTAACGGTGAGGATGGAAACCCCTACCATTTGAACCTTTGAGGGGCCATCATGGAAACGGATTGGCTACTCCCCCTACCACCAGCCCCGTGGCTGGTGGTTGTTCACTCCCCAAGTATAGGGTTGTGATGTAGTAATAACTCGATAAGATCGGCGGTCGAATCCTACGAGGACTGATCGTCACAATTCAAATCTGTGATCCTCCTTAACTAATTCAACAAATAATGGAGCAAATTACTAACACAAATTTATGGAAAATAACTATTGAGGATAGGGAAGAAAATTCAATAAGAGAAAAGAGCACTAGGACTTTCGAATCCACCCCTAATTATCCTAACCCTTGTTTTGTTTGTTAATTCACTTTAATATAGATTGATCTAACTTATCTAGAGAAAGCACAATCTGTGTCCTTAATCGGGCATACAGATTGTCTAATTCCTTCAAGCAATGCCATGAATAACATATCCATGTCCAAATCGGGCATATGGAATATGCGATTGATAGAAAGCACTGTTTCTTCCTCTACAGAACTTTGTTCATAATTAGACACAAGTACCTAGCATAAGCATCCAGACCACATCCATGCATAGACTCTGATCAAAGTTGATAGATGGAGAAGTATGGAATTTAAAACAATCAAGCACACTAGAGAAAGAAACAAACCAATCTAATTAAAATAAAATCAACATAGAAAAAGAGGTGTTCAAATTAGGGGTTTCATCTCACCTAGGCTGAGAGATTAGTTACCCATAAAATCCATTAAACAGATGGATAAATAAAATTCAATAACAAACATCAAACCAATTTCTCTCTTTCTTCTTTCTTCTTTTTCTTCTCTCCTTTGCTCTAGATCTGGAATTCTCCACTTTTTCCAATTTCTGAATGCCCTTCCTCATGTTTTGCAACTCTTTTTATAGCGATGGAGTCATTTGGAGTGGTGAAATTCGGATTTGGGAAGTCGTCGCAGGTGTGAAGACAAAATTCCTTTTCGCATGACCAAGTTCGGGACCTCAAAACACCATACTTTCCTCGTTCAAATTCCAACAAATACCGTTCCTTAGGACTTTCTTGGGTCCTCTACATGATAGACGGTTCAGATCTGCCATATGATCAAAGATGGTGGCCCACAACCGCCTGGAAAACCGGATTTCCAAATTTGTGCAAAACTTTCGCACCCTTTCGCTGTCGTGATCGGTGGGCCCCATGGAAGTGTTTTCTGGGAAATCCATCCCGTCCATTGGATTCAGGACGAAATTTCAGTCAAGAATAGGTAGTTTTGAACGTCCAATGATGCGGCCCAGAGAAGAAAACACAAAAAGATCAGATTTGGACGTTGCAGAGCAGCCCTTTTGTGGCCTCTGTACCGCACACGTGTGTACGCATGGGTATAAAGTAGAAACATGGTTTTGAAGTGCTCGAGCCCATCTTCAAGATGGACGGTTCGGATCATCCGTACAGGTGATGAGTGAGGCCCACTAGCGTCCGCAAAAACGGACAGCGACGTCCGTTCGCTGCCGCAGAAACGGGGACGCGGTTTCCTTTTCGCTGCGAAAATGGTGGGCCCACTCCTCTTCTTAAATTGAAAATCCACTCCGTCCATTGGATGGAGGAGGAAATTTCTATCAGGAATGCATGTTTTCTCTTTCTGTTGATGAGACCCATCTGAATTTCTGCTCCACCGTCCGACTGCATTCGAACGGCTAGATTTTACTCCGGATGACGTCGCAATTCGCACTCGCCACCTAGGCAATGTTAATATGCTTCACCTGGACCTGATGGACGGCCCGGATTGATGTTTTTATGGACGTGTGGGGCCCACAACCGAAACCCATCGGTCGAATTTTTTTGAAATCGCGGAAGGTCGGTCAGCGCTCGCGCTGACCGACTCAGCCGTCCGATGCACACCGAGTGCACCTGTGTATGGTGTACACTCACCATCATGTGGGGTCCATCTTGATAATTATGGCCAATCTGATCCGACCATCTGTTTTCTCACCTCATAAAACGGGATGAGACCGAATTTGAAGCATATCCAGATTATAGGTGGGCCCAGAATCGATGATTTGTGGGCTGATTTGTCTGTTGGGGCACTTCCATAGTGATCCGAGGGTTGAAATTTGAAATGTACAGTTAATTTATGTCCCTAATCTCATGTATGAAGTTTCGGACTGATTGGATGGCGGGAACCATGTGATCTTGCATTCTGGACCCTTTTCGGGCCCCTTTGGCTTGCTTTCCTCCGATCTCAGGCGTGCAAAATCTTCATTATTGGTCTTCTGAGGTTCATCCCGTGCTCTGGTGATTTTGGAGCATCAAATCCATGCCTTTAACATCAAATTCCAATTAACGTTCCTGATTTCATCCTGTAACGAAAATATAATTAAGATCCGGCATTAAACATTATCATGTATGTAAAATCAAGTAATTTACTAGGGTCTGATATGCAATATTCGACCCTGATCAGTGGTTGGTGCTCTGTGGGCCCTATCATGATGTATGTGTTTCATCCATTCCGTTCATCCATTTTTAAAGATCATTTCAGGAATTGATCTAAAAAATAAGAGGTATATAAATCTCACCTGGTCCACACCACATGAAAACAACAGTGATTGGATATCCACCATTAAAATCCTCCTAAGGCCCACTGTACTGTTTATTTGATGTCCAATCTATTAATTAGGTCATACAGGCCCAGATGAAGGGAAAAAACAAAAATCAGCTTGATCCAACTCTTTTTATGGCCCCCAACTGTTTTTAATGGTTGACACTCATTCAACATTGTTTCTAGTAATGTGGTCCACTTGAGATTTGGATATGCCTCGTTTTTCGTCTCATATTGTAAAATGATCAGTAAAAATAGATGGACAGCATGGATGAAACACACATCATGGTGGGGCCCACAGAGCACCGACCACTAGCAAATCCGTTTTCCGGCCATCATGATGTTTATATGCCAATTCAGAACTCCGATTACGTCCTACCCCCGCCCGTCTCCAACTGGAAATGGGCAGAAGCTTTGAGTATCCACCGTGATATATGGGTTATATCCACACCGTCTATCCATTTTTCTTTATCATTTCAGGATAATATCCCAAATTTGATTCAAATGGAAGAAACAAGTGAACCATCCAATGGATATTAAACTCTTATGGTTGAAAACTTCTTGGGGCCACACAAGTTTTGGATCGAGCTGATATTTGTGTTTTCTCTTCATTCACGTCCATGTAACTTTATATAAGGGTTGGATGTCAAATAAGCATCATGGCGTATCCTAAAAAAGTTTCAAAAAGTTTCAACGGTGAGAATCATTATCATTGCTACTTCCTGAGGTGTGGTCCACTTAAGCCTTGCATCTTAAATAATATCCGATGAGGAAAAATGGATGGACGGTGTGGATAAAAACCATACATCACGGAGGCCACTCAAAGCTCCTGCCCATTCCCAGTTGGAGACTGGTGGGGGTAGGACGCAATCCGCGTCCGCCGATTGAGCCTGTTAACAATTTGAGAAGCGGACTGCGTACTGAGTAAACTCTGTGGGGTCCACCGTGATTCATGTATTTTATTCAGTCTGTCCATCCATTTTACAAGATAATTTTAGAGCCTTAGATGAAGACCGAAGCATATATAAGCCTAAAATGGACCATACCACAGGAACCAGTGTGAATTGAATTTATACTGTTTAAAAATTCTTGGATGCCACGGAAGTTTTGAATCAAGATTATATTTGTTTTTTCCTTTCATCCATGTTGTTTTGATTTTATTAACAGTTTGGGTGAAAAATAAACATCAGTGTGGGGCCTAGAAAGGTTTCAATGATGGAAATCATTATTTCCACAGTTTTATTGGTATGGTCTACTTGAGATTTTTATAAGCTTCAATTTTGGGCTCAACGCCTAAAATTAGATGGAAAAATGGATGAAAGGTGTGGATAAACTACATAAATTCACAGCGGGCCCAACTGAGTTTACTCAGTACGATAAGAGCATACTGAGTAACTCAGTACGCAATCTGATTTCAACAATTTGATTTCCTCCGTGGGGACATGGATTTCCTGCAAAATCCTTTTGCAGGAAGTTCCTTCCTCAAAATCTAGTTGGAGCACATCGTGATGTTTGTGAGAAATCCACCCCATCCATCTGTTTTGTGAGCTCATTTTAAGACTTGAGACTAAACTTGACGAGGATCCAAGACTCTAGTGGGTCGCACTAAAGGAAAAGGTCGGTATGGAAATTCCTACTGTTGAAACCTCCCCGGGTCGACAATGATGTTTACATGCAATCCATGCCGTTTATAACGTCATTCATTCTGGGACGAACTGAAAACACGGATATTAGCATGTTTTAAAAGTTATGTGCCCCACGAATATTTCAATTGTAGATATTCATTCCTCACGTTTTCGGCCCACTTGAGTATTGGATCCCGCTCATTTTTGGCCTCATGTCATAAAATGAGCTCACAAAATGGATGGACGAGATAGATTTCTCACAAACATAAGAAGGAACTTCCTGCCAAAGCCTTTAATAGGAAATCACCGCAGATGTAAATAAATTAATAAATAAATAAAAGGGTTGCCGCTTTATAATGGTCAAGGTGAATACATTGCAAAGGGGTAATAATTATTTCCTTGAGTAATTATTGTCATGATACCAATTCATGTTTACTTTTTTAGCACTAAAATGGAGGAGGTTGTCAAATATATGTGGGCCTACGGTGATGTATGTGGCTTATCCACACTATCCGTATGTAATTGCAGCTGAATTTAGGGCATGACCAAGAAGATGAGGTGCATCCAAAGCTTAAGTGGACCATACCACATGATTGGAATAAAAAACCTACCTTTAAAAACTTCTTAGGGCTCCTGTTTCCTTTGGTATGAGCCACTTGAGTATTGGATCTGCCTTCTTGTTTCTTTTTCTTTTTTTTCCCCGGCTAGTGCCTCAAAATGTTATGCTAAATTGGATGGACGGTGCAAATACATCATATATTCCACGATAGGGCCCAAAAATTTAACCCAGTCCTTTTGGACCACTTTTCCAAGAAAAAATACATGTTCATTTTTGAAACAAGTAGAAGAGTAATAATTACTTATTTACAAAGCATTTATATTGGATTTGGAAAATCAAACATTCCCTAATTGTCATTACAGGTTATTATTATCCACACCCCAAGTATAGGGTTGTGATGTAGTAATAAACTCGGTAAGACCAAAGTCGAATCCACTGGAACTGAAACCTGTACGTAATCTAAAAATAACCAGAACTAGAGTTAGAATAAGATGAAATCTAAATCAAGTGAATATAAGAGTATAATGGTGAAATAGGAAACTAAAATTTGTAAAAATCAAAATTTGAGAATTAGGGATTTAAAGGATCCACTTGTAGAAATCAAGGAGATCTACGCTGCTTGATTCACGAACTCAACTGGACTTCGAGTCTCATCTTAATGTATGTCTAACATCATGTGAAAGGGTTCAATCGAGCTCATGGGAACTCCCCATGAGGTCGAGCTGTGTGGGCCTCACCATGATGTATGTCGAACATCAACACCATGTATTTGATGGGTCCCCTTTAAATTATGGGATATCCCAAAAATCAGCCTTATACAGAACTCTAATGGGCTATATAAACAAATTGAATGACAAATGAATATTACGGTGGGTCCTAAACGATAGGTAAAATAAATTAACGGTGTGGATAAAAATCATACATCACAGGAGCCCCTTATAGCCCCAGTCTGACACGAGCTGTGGAAGGGTCGGATAGTAACCAATTAGTACCTAATGATTAGGCGAGAGCAGTGGCATACTCCAAACGGATCGGATCTAATGTCAATGTGTCATGCTGGCACACACATGGCATATACATTAGCTGCTTTGTCCACGTGTGTGGGCTGACGAAAGGTCCCCAAAATAAAAATAAAAAATAAAAAACCGTACTTATATGTAGACAAATTCTCAGGGCATTTTGGTCCCATGTTAAATACGGCCTACAAAGAGTGAGGAGGAGGCGGCTCCCAATATGATCCGCCCACGTCATGGTCCCTTAAGGTGGTCCCCATCAGTTGGTCATGGACGGTCAGATTTGCTCGAAGTTGCATGAGGGATGCTCCTGAGCTGTCAAACATGTTCTTCTACCAGCAACCACATATAAAGCCCTACACACACACACACACACACACATATACCTATACACATATACATATACATACACATATATACATATACATACATATACACACGTATACATATGCATACTTACACACACAGACACACTACACATATATACATATACATACATATACACACGTATACATATACATACTTACACACACACACACACACACATACTTACGGGAAAACTCAAATCCTGCTAGTATAGCATGAAACACCTAAGTATATAAGACCCAGCATGTATGAAAGCTTTTATTCATACTTATTTTCTATAATAAAAATAATGTTTCTCACATAATAATTAGTTTAACTTTAGAATTAGTCCAACAAGTTATCTAAATAGGCTCAATAAAATTACATACTTTTATCCAAACTTTTCTATGTGACAATTTGATTTTTTAACAATTTCATACTCTAAACTCCGGTTGATGTGAATATAAAACATCTTACATGTAACTAACTTACAGGTTATCCAAACATAGAAACTAAGTTACATGTAAATTAGTTACAACTTACACCCAAATAGGATTTATCTGTAACTTCCTTTCACGTGTAAGTAGGTTACCTCTAACTTAGTTATAACTTAAAAAAACTTACAAGCATCCAAACGTAGCCTAAATACTCCTTACAAACCATCATCGAAAATGTGAAATATCCATAAAAATCTCCTCTAGAAGTAGCAAATGTGAAACCTCAAAAAATAAACACATCCCAATCTACTGATTTGAAAAGAACTTCTAATAAAAACCCTCAAAAATTCCAAGCAAGAAGCAAAGTCATCAGAAAATAAACAAAATCCATATTAGATTTCCAAAAAACAGAACGAAATCCTCTCCTCAAATCATTACAAACAGAGATCAAAGAAATCAGGGCACGAAAATTACCTTTCGAGACCTGTTATAGAGATAGAGAGAGATGCTTCACTTCTCAGTGTCGACGCCATGCTAGATCCAACATCCAACACCCCGCACGCGCACGCGCAGAGAGAGAGAGAGAGAGAGAGAGAGAGAGAGAGTGTGTGTGTGTGTGTGTGTATGTGTGTGTGTGTATCAGGGGCGGGGAGAGCAGTGGAAAATAGGGTAGGGTTTTTTTTATTACATATTTATAGGAATCTTTAACAGCGCCCAATTTTTTATTAGCGTCGGCAAAAGATACCCCAAGCTGCCATTTATGCCGGGTTTTCTTGTAGTGGAGCTTCACGGCTACTGCAATGGAGAGAGATAGAAGAGACGGCGGGGGTGCATTGGAGAGAGTGGGAGGAGAATGAGAAAGATGGAGCAGAGATCGGGAGAGAGAGGTTAGGGAATGGAGAGAGAGAGAGAGAGAGAGAGAGAGAGAGATGCAAAGTTTTGGGTGCGGCTCTGTTTTGAAAGCACGCCCAGTTTTTGGGCGTTGTTTCGAGAGATGGACCATGGACGGTCTGGTCAGGGGCTCTATGGGGCTCACCATGATGTATTTGGTTTATCCATTCCGACCATCAATTTTAATAAATTATTTTAATTCATGATACAAAAATTAAAGTATATTGAAGGCCCAAGTGGACTATACTATAGGAAGCAAATGTGATTTAATCTCCATATTTCCTACTGTGTGGTCCACTTGAGCCTCCATCTAGCTGATTTTTTATTCCATACCCTAAAATAATATTTCAAAAGATATGGAAGGCTTAGATAGAACGCATATTTTTTTAGGCTCTATAGAGCCCCTTACACCACCTTTAATTATTAATGGTGTGGTAAATTTTTAACTACGGATTAAAACCATAGGAATTATATACACGGTTTATATCCGTAGCAAAAAACTAACGTGGTAGTAAGGGGTCTTCATTGTAATACAACAAGTGAATAATATCAAGTACAAGTGAGCTTTTTCATCTCCAAGTCTGATGTAGAGCGAGTCACGGATAGTTTCATGACCAAGATGGATCAGAAAAGGCTCGATCGACGACAGAAGTGATCCAGACCGTCGGACCTTAGATCGGGCGTATCTTGCAATCCGGAATGAGTTACCTGACGTAAAATATATGATTTTGGGGTAGAACGAGCTACTTTAGCCAACGAGCCCCGCTATGCCAGGTTGCGCAGCCCGGAATTGTGAAAAACCCTTGGATCGACGGTTGTTTCCCTGTTTTAATTTCATTTTTACTATAAATAGTAAGTTTTAGTTTGATTATAACTCTTCATCCGTCGGGCTTTAGGAGTTGCGCCCAACGTGAAAAAAGCTTAGAATAATTAGGAGAACGGTTTGGTGAAGCCAAATAGGACACTTACTATTTTTTACCGAAAACCTTGCGCACTAGTAGACATCACGGCCGTCTATAATAGTAAGTTTACTATTTATACTAAGTCGCGGATTCTAGGAGTTTTAGTTGTAGTTTGATTCTGATTTCTTTCCTATTGCTTGGTACCCCTATTTAAAGGGTTGTGAATTTGTTTTTAGTCATTGATTCATAAATTTTGAATTTCTTAGAATTTATTTCTATTTTCTGCTTTCTTTCCTCGTGGATTCGAGAAGTCTCTGTGAGGAGTCCAGAGAAGCTCCGTGGATTTGGAGTAGTTATCCTCATCACATTCATCCCTGCGTCAAAGTCCTTCCTCTTGTCCCACTTCTGTATTGTTTAGAAATCTAAGAGTGTTAAAGGCCTCTTCACATACAACACCCACCCATTGACTAGCCTAGTTACCAACTTGGTTTGAGCCAGTTCGGCACAATTTATGTATATAAATGCAGTAATCCGGACATTTGAACATGGCCCACCTGATTAATTCGAATCTTGTACACGATTGGCACATGTATAAATTACATGTCACCTGGATATATGAATTAGTCGTTGGAAACCAACTGAAAAGTAAATCTTTTTTTTTTTTTTTTGGGTTAGCATGTTAGTACACACCATGTCAGTACACACACTCCATCTTAGCCACCCCCACTAAGGATCGATACCATGACCTCAAGTGTTGAAACGAGGTATCTTCATTCAGTCTGCCAGTTGAGCTATGGATTTGGGCGTAACTAAAAAGCAAATCACCTTCATGTGGAGATCGGGCATCTACCTCTTGGGACCCACTGAAAAGGATGGACAGCATATTGTACATGTGACACAATCGACACATTTACATGGTGTGAGCACACACATCTAGAGCTGTACACGAGCAGACAAAGGCTCGAGTACTCTCGACTCGTACTCGACTCGACTCGGAATACTCAACTCATACTCGACTCGCCTGAGTTAGAGCCGAGTACGAGCGGGTTTTCACTACTCGTTTAGAGTACGAGTAGAGTACGAGTCTAGAGGTACTTGACTCGTACTCAACTCGTACCCGTGTATATAACTGCCCGAAAAAAAAACCCTACTACCCCACCCGTCTGTCATTTTCCATTCCAGCCGCGCCCAAACCCTACCCCACCTGTCCTTTTCAGAAGCAGCGCCCGAACCCTTCCTTCCCAGCGAGCGTTTGAAAAAAAACTCTCTCTCTCTCTCTCTCTCTCTCTCTCTCTCTCTCTCTCTCTCTCTCTCCCCCTCCCTCTCCCAACGCCCGTCCAACCGTCCCTCTTCTTCCCTCTCTCTCTCTCTCACTCGCCCCTGTCCCCTGTCCGGCGGTGTTCGATGTCGCTCGTCCCTGCGTCGTGTCCGATGACGGAGCTCGTCCCTGCCACTCGTCCGGTGCCGCAACTCGTCCCTGCCAGGCTGCCACTCGTCCCGTCGTCTGTCATCGCCCTGCCCTATACATAGCTGCCGGTCGTCCCTCTTTTGCTCGCCTGGTAAGTCCACTGTACTGTTTACTTGCCATACGATTGAACACACACATCATGGTGGGGCCCACACAGCACCTTGGCTACTGGCAATGGGACGTCAGTATCAAACAACAACAAAACAATAAAAACATAGTCTCAAGTGTTACGATGTTGCATGGAATCATCTTCTCAAATAGGGAAAAAATGTCAAATACACCTTAAATCAATCAAAATAAAATTAAAAAAAAAAGCTAAGATTAAGAGTTAGAAACATACCTCAGTTTGTCTTTAAATCAATCAAAAGATAACAATCTCAAGTTCCACAGTTGTACGAATGTGAAACTCGCACTCTACTCGACTCGATTTCTGCTCGTACTCGAACTCGCCTCGAAAACTCGGACTCGACTCGTTTACTACTCGCACTCGGCTCGTACTCGGGCGAGTAGAGTACGAGCAGGGAGTCCCTGCTCGTTGGCCGAGTAGAGTCGAGTACGAGCAGCACCCGGGCGTTAAGAGCCGAGTACGAGTAGGGCGATACTTGACTCAACTCGACTCGTGTACAGCTCTACGCACAACAATCAAGCCACTCAAATGCATATATACAAAGTATTACAAGGGTAATTTTGCTTTCTCATAAACATATCATTTTCTTTCTAAATACCTTTTTTATGCACAGAACTAACGAGGAGTTAATTCGGAAACTGACACCTCATTCACAGAGTCACTTGCCTGTGAATCGTAGTATCGGGCCACTGGAATATCGGATTTCATTCTACTGGACACAATAAATGCAGGTTTTGAAGGCAATGGGAGAGTAACAGAAGAGCTACTGAGCATGAGAACAACCCTTGACATGGTGGGCCTATCAAACACATCTTCTTGAACACATAATAATGCAATGTGGATGCATCTGGTCACCTCACTTCTCGAATAGCATCCTCTTAGGCTCGAATCCAACAGCTCTAGAAGCGTTCCATCCTTCCAATTTCTCCATCCCTGCACAAATTCGAGTTAAACAAGGAGCTTATAGTGATTAGCACGAGGTGAGATTGAAGTGGTGAATTGTAGTACATGTGTGTGATATCCGGGCTAATCATTAGGTGGGGATGTCTAAGATGAAGACATGGCGCACAAAAATTGCATGCAGACCTCAAGAGCAAGTCAGGGCCCAGGCTCCGTTTTCAGGACGTGACGACTTAGAATCACAAGATGTATCTGACCTCCAATCAATATGGTATATATAGACAATCTGCCTGATAAAGAACTAATATGGGCTACACCCTTGCGCAAACATATGGTTGGAAATCAATCCCCATTTCTAGTTGTGGATCTGGCAGATTTTTGACCCCATAGACAGTGAATGTCACACGGACAACAAGGCAAGCGTAAAGGAACTTTATTGTTGTATGCCTGTGAAAAGCAGGAGTTGGATAAGATTCCAGTCCTATCTCAAATCTATGGGACCCATTTGCCCTATGCGTCATCAAAGGCCCAACCAGCCGGATGGCATAAAAGTACCTACAGATGTGTACTTGCATCATCCTGGTAAGTGTTACAATTTGTGATTTTTTACCAACGGATCCCACTAGCTCGTCCATTCATGGCCCGCGAATCTCATGTTCGGTGTGGGACTGCGGACATTGATATTCTTGAAATCTTGCATGGTTGGGACCCGTGATTCATATTCGTACCAGAGGTAATCAAAGGGTTCATTGTACTTACAAAACTTAAAAGGTCTTCTGCAAGGCTTGAATCCGAGGAACAAGCGTTCCTCCGACCACTTACAATCTCCAGAAGTAGAACACCGAAGCTATACACATCAGACTTCACCGAGAACTGCCCATGCATGGCATACTCTGGCGACATGTATCCGCTGCAAATCATCATAGATAGAAATCAACCTTGATTCTAAGCTGAGTCAAGAACATTGTGAATTGGTTCGATTTCAACTGATCAGTTTCATTCTGAATTTGGTCGGATTTCAATTTATCAATTTCAATGTGACTTACGAGGACTCAAATTTTAATTGCATAAATGAAGTGAGCATGAAAAACTTACTAAGTCCCAGCTATTCTCCTCGTATTGCCTTTAGTTTGGTCCACTCCAACAATCTTCGCCAGACCAAAATCTGAAATTTTGGGATTCATCTCTGCATCTAACAAAACGTTGCTAGCTTTGAGATCCCGATGAATAATCCTAAGTCGAGAGTCTTCATGAAGGTAGAGAAGACCTCGTGCAATACCTCTGATGATTTTGTAACGTCTTTCCCAATCCAAAGATGCCCTTTTAAGTGGATCTGCACTATCCAAACAGGCCAACAATGCACATGAGGGGATCATTCATAGAAAACATTGTGTTATCTAGACTGATAAGATTCGAAAGAAAGATGCTAAGGCAATTTACTGAGGAAAGATTGAATTGATGGTCTGATACACGCGTCAAGGAGGCATGGGTCATTCATCAAGTGAGGCCCACCATGAACACACATTGCCTCAAAAAAATAAAGCTCAACAACTCTTCTAGTGGGCACAAGTGTATGATGAAAAAGGATTGTTAACAAGAAAAAAGCCGTCTATATTCTACGTACCTGCCTTGCCCACATTATATGTTGGGACACCTAATTTCTAAGACAGGGCGTGTACATGGTAGGCCCTAACTAGGAAATGACTCAGATCTCACAAACATGTACCACATTAACACCAATGCCATGAATCACATTGTCTTTCGATCTTTCCTTCTACCAGTTGCCTAATCATCTGTTGGTTCCAAAATCTTAACAGATAGATGCAGAAAGAGACTTGACCCAATACAAATTTGTACAAGAAGCTTAGCATGCACCGCATCTAAGTGCATTTAAGTGTATGTTAATTGAAGCAATTTGGTGCATGTAAAAGCACAGATGAAATTAGACACTTAAATGTACTTCAATGCACTTAGTTTTTTAAGCTTAACATAGAAAGCGTTGTACTGATTCCAGTTTCATGGAGAAATGCATATGAAACTGGAGCCAAACCAAAGAGAAATTTGTCGAGGCTACTGTTGAGAACGTATTCATAGATGAGTAGCTTTTCATTGCCCTCCAAACAACAACCCAAGACCCTAACAAGATTCCTGTGATGAAGCTTAGCCACTAATGCGACCTCATTCTTGAACTCCTGTACACCTTGTCCAGAATTCATGGAGAGCCTCTTCACAGCTATTTCTTGTCCACTCCAAAGCGAACCCTGCAAGAATTAAAGGACTTGAACATAAGTGCCATGGACAAAACTTCATTGTACCATGGATGATCGCCTGAAATTTATACTGATTGTGCGATCCTAACCATCCAGTTGGTGGCAATAGAACGAATGGTTAAAATAAATCGGCTGAGCCAAATTGGATGCTTAAGATTGTCTAATAATTTTATACTATGCTATATATCCACATCACGACCCACAATTTTGATGGTCTAGAATGTAGATTACCATACATATGACATGAGTCTGGGCCATTTAGAACTAAATTTTTATTTTTCTAAGTAGTTATTACCTTGTAAACAGAACCAAATCCACCTTGTCCAAGCTTATTAGCTTCAGAGAAGTTGTCCGTGGCAGCTCTAATTGTACCCAGATCATATTGCACCGACTCCACATTTATCCTCTCATTCCCATCTACACAGTAGCAGATAACAGATCAAAACTCAAATCAATGGCATGAATAATATTATCTCCAACTAGAGAAATTTACTTGAATAAGGAGTTTATCTCTTTCTTCTTTCATGTAGAATAATAGAAGCAACAATCGGTCTTACAATTTTTATTGAAATATAACATAAATGTGTGGCATTTTTATCTCCTATGTTCATTTGAGATGAGTATTTCTAATTAAATTGGATTGAGTGGAGTTGTATTCTGTACTTGCACAAGACAAGTGCAACCCATGAGAGTCGGCAATCTATGATTCAGGCTCAAATCTTGAACTTAGCATGCGATGAGCCTATTCAAAATTTGATTTTTTTTTTTTTTTCTTTTTCGTCTGCTCAGGCTGGGTGCATCCAATTTCCAGCTTTAGTGGCTATATACCTGTCAATGTCTTCTTTGTATTCCGCCTTCGTAAACAAGCAAAGATGGCAGAGAGTAGCATCACAGCAACAACTATTGGAACAACAATGGCGACCACAGTACTGGACGAGATTTGTTTACTACCTGCATAACAAGAAATGTTTTCCATACCTAGTAAAAAATTTCATTGAAAATGAAAGAATATGTCAAGGAAAATTGAAATCAAAGCAAGTAAATAAACATTAGAATACTTAGATTCCAGGACAGGAATCTTCCACAACTCCAGTAGAAGGAAGCATATACAACGTGGACATTGTGGGGCCCACCATGATGTAGGTGACATCCATTTAGTCCATTGTTTTCAGCAATCGGGTTCCAGATCCAAAATTCAGGTCGGTCACAAAACATCATGGCTAAGACCACTAAATTCATGCTGAGCACCCTATATACCTGAGTTTTGGATTAATTGTCTCTTCATCTTAGTCAGGCTCGCTTGATGAATGGGTTGGATGGTATACAAACAACATGGTGGCCCAAAGGTTTTTATGTTGGATGTCCCATCTCCCTTTTCCACTGCAATGTGGCCCACATATGCTTGGGATTGATTTGATTATTGCTTTTAGGTCCTAACATGAGGTGTTGCAATTGATGGACTGGGTAGATGTCACTAAATTATCATGGTGGCCCGCAGAAAAATTAATTAACCAAAAAGTTGGATCCTCATATCCCTTTGAAAGAAGGATTAGAATCCTCGTGTCCCCATCTTGAGTTGTACTCTTTCCATTTTTATTTTTAATAAATTCAGGTGGTGTGCTCCCACCTTTGGATATTAAAAAGTTAAAAAGATTTTAAAATAGAAAAGCTGTCTCTGAACTGGAGTTTTCGCTACTGTCAAACCAGACTAGAAGGTTGGACCCATTTGGGCTCTAGCCGGCCTCTCAAAACAGCTAGATTTTTAGACCCTAACCAATAGGTCCTAAGGACCAATAGAAAGCAGCAACATACGCCCTTAAATTATTGGGGATAGCTACATGTATACCACACTACCCCTCCACAGCCGATGTATGTAATACCCTACTCTATGGCAGCAGTACTCATTCAGGCTTATGCTTAAGTAAGCCCTTTTCATCTTATGGTGGCTCTCACTTTAGCCCATGTTGCCATTTACATGGACCACCCTCTTCAGCAATTGAAATTGGGACATGGTATTGGCTTTGATAGCAAATGTTAGATGTTAAGAATCTAACAATATTCTAAAAGCCTTGCGACTTAAGGAGCATGTCAAGGTTCTCCAAAACGCGGTCCCAGTTGACAGTGCGGTGCAATCCAGAGGTGTACAGATTGCATCAAGATGTGTTTGTTGTTCCAGTCATGATTCCCAGCCCCACGACATTGAGACTCTGCTCCATCTGTTTGTCAATAGCTGTGTGGCGCAGACCGTGTGGAGAACTATGGGAAGCTGGTTAGGAATTAATGTTATGGCAGCATTATCGGTTGAAGCCCGACTCTTTCAGTGGTGGGGAGCAGTCTCTTCTAAGCGACACAAATCGGTATATCAAATGCTTATTCCATGCATAGTAATTTTACGGGAAGGCAGAAATATCTATGACAATGTTTCTCCGAGAAGTCTGGCCAAAATGAGGTGGTGGGACACTCTTCTCTCCAAAGACTCACATTGACTTGCGACCGGGACGGCGGATTGAGATCTCAAGGATAAATGTTGTCTCGCCTCCGGTCTCACGACTAGTCGGTCATGCAGTTCTGATTAGATGGGAGCGGCCATCGCTAGGATGGGTGAAAATCAATGTAGATGGGATCTAGAGGCAACGGGTATGTGGTGGTGATATGCGAGAGGGGAGGCGGGAAATTTCCTTTTGCTTTTTCACGAGGTTATGGGGTCGGCACTAACATGGTGGCAGAGTACGTTAAAGTATGACGGTCTTACTCTCGGAAACAGGGGTTACACCAAATTATTTTAGAATCGATTCAAATCGGTGGTTAATTTGCTAAATGGAAATGGAAGATGTGGTTACATGATTTGCGGCGAAGAGTCCAAATCAGATTTGTGCATGTTATGCGAGAAGGGAACACGCCATCAGATTTTATGGCCAAGTTAGGGAGTGCTTCTCAATCTTATGCTTGGTTTGATCGTCAGGTGGAGCTTCCTCAGCAGGTTAGAGGCTCTATCTTTCTTGATAAGGTTGGATTAGGTTCTATTAGGATAATTTAATCCCCTTGTACACACCTTTTTGTAAGTAATACGTGCTTATCTTGGATGGCCCCCTGTTTTATGTAAAGGGGTACCTCAGATGTATAGGTGATGATTTTTAAATGGAAAATCTTTTGAAAACAAAAAAAAAACAAAAAAGTTAGGCCCTTATAAACCACTTGGGTGGATTGCAACATGGGTTGATAGAGAACCGAGCAACATGGGCAATTGCTTTGTTAAAGAAAAGTGTGCTAACATCAGCAAAATCAAATCATGATTTCTACTTGAAAGTCAGAGGCTCTAAACACTATATATAGTTTATTAGCCGTTAATTTCTTCTACATTGCAGATCGACCAGATTTTTTAGCCCAAGTGGGTTACAAGAGGGCAATTGGACCAGAAGATGGACTGAACCACCGGTAAAAATGGCTTGTGGTATGTCCTAATTTCTAAAACATTGCTTCTACTTATCACAAAAAATATTGCCTGTAATAAAGGTTACAAGAATCTCCTTATTCTCAATATCTCTCAGTAAAAGCGTGCCACTTGTGCGTCAGAGGCAGGGCTACAGTGAGAAGTATGAAATAGACATTTCTTGCAATGGAATTTTCAACTGATATGTAGGTTTCATTTTTGGCATGTATGTGTAGCATGTCTTGATTAAACTGTATCAGGAATTACAGAAAATTCCTGAAACATTCCTAAAATCCTTAGAAGCAGTTTGTATCATTCTCCAACCCTACGCGTATTAACTGTCGACCTTCTGCATGCCACTGAATGCACCAAGCTAGCCTGCATTTAATCAATGCACACTTAATTTGGCAGGACCCACAATACATGTATTAGTCCAAAAATCAGGACGCTCTACTCATCTAATGGCCAGTGTTGGCATTTCTCCAAAGAACTGGGTCACAATTTTTAACTAGGTCTATTTGTTTCTATCATCACCTCCCAACTGATGAGTGGACCAGCATGATTTTTGGGCCAGGTCAATGTCATGGTGGATGGATGCCTTGGATCACTTTGGTCGCACATAGAGGGACCACCTTATTACATCCCTGTCAGAATACAGACGTCGTGCCAAAAATATCCATGTTTTCGCCACCGTAACTAGTATTTACAGTATGGTTAAAAAAGACTTGGCGACACAGGACAGACTCTTTTCGTCACCAATCGAGTCAGGACTCACCCGAGTCATAGGCAAATCGGCCTAACTCATCTTAGATAGGTGAATAATCTAGGTAACTCATGGTGTTGGACCAGATTGTATCCAGCTGAGTCGGGAGTGAATTGTCATGACGCATCCAAGACGGGTTGAATCATCTAGGTGACTCGCGGCGGTGCCAAACGATATTGGGTCTGACAAAGTTGGGGTGAATTGGCCTGACTCATCCAAGACAGAGTCACTGTGTCGAACCAGATTGTTTCCGATTGAGTCAGGGATGAATTGGCCTGAATAGTGTGAGAGGATGTTGAATCATGAAAGTGAGTCATGGTGCCAAACCAGATTGGTTCCAACCGAGTCTGTGTCAACTCAGGCGATTTGCCCTAGTCTTCAAACAATGATTAAATGGATGTATTACATGACTTAGATTGCAAAATAAATATTCAGGACTAAGATAAAGCTATCAAATGCTTACCAGTGTCAGTTTTATCAGTATACGGAGGAGGAAGATGATTCTGAGGAGGAGAAGGAGCCCGTGCTACAACCAAGTCCTTATAAAACTTGTATACCTCAAACCTCAAATTACAACTCGTCGCAAGAATTCTCCCACCTCGACTTCCATTACAGCATCTCGGAATATCGGATACAGCATCTTGCAGGCACATAATACAATTGCGTACCGATAGATCTTGGGTACACTGCATAAGCCCATATATGTTTTCAAGGCTCGTAAAGTTCTCTTCTCCAGTCGCATACATGTGACCTGACGGATCAGAAACTGCTTCCTGAACAAGACGTCTCATCAGGTTTGCCAGCAATGGATTAAACCGAGTTGGGTCTGAAACACTTTGGTTACTCGGCAAGAAAATTGAATCATAAGATCCCCACTGATCAAAGAAACTTTTGTTCGAGTAGCGCAAGGTGCAATTATCATACCATATAACTGCACTCTTGTTGGGACATCTTGTAATGATTTCTTGGATTGCGTTATTGAGGCAACTACGACATACGTCCGGCGTAGCGTCGCCTCTGCAGAGGGCGAGACCATAGACTCGGTTTGGATTTTGGCCGACCGTTGATTTGGAGAAGCCGGTGGATGTAGCGTTAGAGGTTAGAGAAGGGAGGAGGAGATTGAGATTAGTTCCAAAAGTGCTATTACTTGTGTAATTACCATCTTCCAAACACATCTGCTGGAGAGGGTCAGCAATAGTAGCAGGAACATGTGACATGAAGTGTAGTAAGAATTGAAGGAAGAGAAATTGAGAAGGTTTTGAGAAGAGGATTGGAATCATCATAGTTCGTGCATCTGATGTTTAACCACACCGAAGGGAAAGGCTGTAAGGGCTTTTCAGGATAATTGAGTGACGAATTAGAAAAACGTTTTTTAGTTGACTGGCCAAGCCTGGTATTGATTTCAACTTGGTTTGGGCTGGATTTGATTGGTGGGAGTTTTGAAAAACCAATTTACTTTAGTTCGAGTTTTGGTTGACTCGCCCAAGTCGTAAGTTGTATGTGACTCTTCCGAGTCGAACTCAGTCTCAGTCAAGCCCGATCTATCTAAGCACCACGAGCCAACATTGAAAATACGTCCGGATTGGCCCGAGTCGACTCAACACCAGATCACATTTCCAGGTAGCCTTCAATCTACGACACAACCTGTTCAAGTTCTGATGCAGGGATGGCTATAATGAGGTCGTGCACCATCTTCCTCAAGGATAACTACTCCGATTGCACAGAGTTTCTCAGACTCTCCTCGAAGAGACTTCAAGGATACCAAGCCTTGGAATAAGTTTCAGAATTAAACTACATTTAAGACTTTCTAAAATTCGTAACCTACTTTATATTTATAGTAAGAGTCCTATTTTACCTGACACATTATTCGCATAATTATTCAAAGTACTTTTCATTTTTTACACAATTCTTAAAGCCCAACGGATAAAGAGTTACAAGCAAACCAAATCTTACTAAAAATAGTAAAAAGGGAAATAAAAAGAAAGTTCAACCACCGTCGATCTGACAAAATATCACAAATTTGTCATGACTGACCCGACATGGAAGGGTTGGTTAACTAAAGTAGCTCATCCTACCCCAAAATCATATATAATATATTGAGTAACTCATTTCGATTTGTAAGATATATTTGATTTAAAGTTTTGATGAACTTAATGGCTTCTTCCTTCCAAGAGGCCTGTTTTGATCTATATTGGACATGGCAGTTTCCGTAACTCCGGGCCCACTCTATGGTCTATTTTACTCCTTACTCTTGCTCGGGTGGTAGACTCTCAAAAGTTCGAGTATCCATAGGTGGTGAAATTCCACTGAAGTGTGAGTGTGTGGGGGGTGTGCGTGCGTGAAAAATAAAATAAAAAAGTTCATAGTTTTTTGCTTTGTAACTTGGAACAGGGGGAACACGTGAGCAACATGTGAATCTCTTAATCGTTCATGACTGAAACCTTATATCTCATGGTGGAGTCGTCTAACCATGCTTGAGTGAACTAGACCGCTGATCATGTAGCTCATGTAGATGCACCATTTCTAGACACTTCCCAGATTAGAAGCATTTGGGAAGATCTTGGCCAACTAAATTGGGATCATTAATGCACTTCTTTGCCTAACCGTCCATTAGAGTGATACGGCTTCTATGTCAGGAAAGTCTCATGGGTGTGGTCCATCCAAGGTGGGTCCAAAAGTCCAACCTTATGGATTACCGAACCATGGAAGCCACGTGTACAATGTCGAAACATAAGTTTACAGTCATGTCATTCGGCCGAGGATCACACAATTTCCTCTTATCTATATTAGGTAAAGCAATTTACCGGATCCTTACTCTCAATCCGGTAGTAGACTCGCAGGAGTTTCAACACCTGGTCAAGGGTTCAAGTACCTATAGGGGGTGAGATCCGACTACCACGTGAATGTGTGTGCAGTGGACCACACCAAATTAAAGAAGATACAGTGATAAAGACACCCACCGTTCAATTCCCACTTTGTGGCCCATTGGATCTTGCCCTAAAATGATCTCTACAAATAAATGGACGGCGTGGATACAAAATATACATCATAGTGGTGCCCACGGAACTTGGTGACGTCTCAACCTGTCAGTGGCTGATACGCGCCCGATAAAACGTACCATCTTAGTTTAGAGATATTTTCCTTCTCGGAATCACGGACGAGACTAGCTGTTGAAGTGAATCACGGACGAGACTAGCTGTTGAAGTGACGTCACCAAGTTGTTCTGCGAGGCCATGTATGTGCTGTATCCGCGTCTGACGCGGATCAGATACCGAGTGGTTGAGTAGCAATCTAGCTAGTGAAGTGACGTCACTAAGTTATTTAAGCCCCACCATGATGTATGTGTTGTATTCACACCGTCCGTCCGTTTTGAGATACCATCTTAAAGCATGAGCTAAAGATTGACAAAGATCCAAAGCTCAAGTAGACCCCACCACAGAAAATAGAGGGGATTTGACGCCTACCATTAAAAATTTCTCAGGCCACAAAAGTTTTCCGATGAAGTTAATATCTGTGTTTTTCCTTAATTCATGTTAGTGTTGACTCATAAACATGTTTAACATCAAATAAACAAAATGGTGGGCTGGGAATGAATCAACGGTGGATGTCACTATCTCTACTGTTTTCTATGGTGGGGTAAACTTGAGATTTAGATCTGCTTCAATTTTTAGCTCATGCTTTAGCATGATCTCTCCAAATGGATGGACGGTGTTGATACAACACATACATCATGGTTGGGCCTATAAAACCTAGTGACATCACTTCTTTGTGAACCCGTCAGTATCTAATCCGCGTCCGTGTACAACGCCCCTCATTCGGAGATATCATTTTAAGGGAAATGGATTGGCTATTACTCTGCCACCAGTCCAGTGGCTGGTGGTGGGTGCTCTGCCCCACCATGATGTATGTGTTTCGTTAATTCGGTTCATCCACTTTTAAAAATCATTTTAGGCTTGGTCTAAAAAATGGGAGGGATATAAATCTTAGGTGGACCACATCACAGGAAAACAATAGTGATTGGATATCCACGGTTAAAATCCTCCTAAGGGTAACTGTACTGTTTATTTGACACTCAATCCGTTGATTAGGTCATACAGGCCCAGATGAAGAGAAAAAAACAAAAATCAGCTTGATCCAAAACTTTTATGGCCCCTAAAAGGTTTTTAATGGTCGATGCTCATTCAACACTATCGCCTATAATGTGGTCCACTTGAGATTGGGATATACATCATTTTTTGTATCATAGCATAAAATGATTTGGAAAAGTAGATGGACGGCATGGATGAAACACATACATCATGGTCAGGCTCAAAGAGCACCCACCACCAGCTATTGGGTGGCTGCGGGGGACTAGCTAATTCGATTTCCATTTTAAGGCATCGTATAAGGAATGAGGCAGATCCAAAGCTATAATGGGCCCCACCACCGAAAACAACAGAAAGATTGATACCGCTGTTGAAACATTCATAAGGTCCACCATGATGGTTTTTTTTTTTTATAATCTAATCTGTCCAAAAGTTAACTAAGCCATGATAGAAGGGAAAACACAAATATTACCTTGATCGAAAGTTTTTAACGATGGTGTCACTCTTAACGATGATGTCACTCTCCTGTCCGAGTGGGACGGCTGGGATGCGGCTTTCCTGGTGCAGAAAATTGGCCTAGAGATGCCATTGTGATGTTTCCACCCAGTGCTCATTTTAGTCATAATATTAATAAATAAATAAATAAATAAATAAAATAAAATAAAATTGAGATAGATCCAAAACTTGTTAGCCACACCATAGTGTGGCCACAAAAGTTTAGCATCAAGCGGAGCTTTTTGTTTTTAGTTCATCCTGATAAAAGATGATTTTATAAACAATTTGAATGGTATATCAAGGTTAAGGTAAACCTAGACTGGTCTCATGGGTATGCATTTTTTTTACTACTTTATCCTTTGAGCTTTGGATATGCTTATTTTATGCTCTTTATTTTTTATTTATTTATTTATTTATCATTTCAACTCAAAAAATGATGGGAAAAATGAAAGGACAAGGTCGATGTATCACAAGCATCATAGTGGCCCCACCTAGCGCAAAAATTTCAGGAAATCCTCCTAAGACGTGTCACCTCTGCCTATCGTACTGCCAAGCCAGTGCCACGTATATACGTTGCCAAGGCGTACAGAGATATTTTTCAAAATATGGTTGTCGACAATAATGACAAAGAAGGACAGGACTGATATTACTCCATAAATGTGATTGAACCGCTCTTTCGCAGTCTTCGTCTTCGTTGAAAACGAAAAGATAAAAATTCGTACCCGCTAAAAGCTACGTTTTTGTTCCAGCGGATTCATTTTACGGGAAGCGGATTGATTGGTGTATACCTGATATATATATATATATATATATATATATATATATATATATATATATATATATATATATATATATATACACACCGGGAAAAGGTACAGTGAGCTCGAGCTGATTTTAATAGTACATGGCCCCTCTCCACTTCTGTATAGGCCTCACAGTGATGCGTTTTAACGATCAATTCGGAACTCAGGTGGACAATACCATCTAAAATCATATAAAGACATGCCAAAAACAAATAAAAGCGTTTGATGGGGCCACTTGAGTTTTGAATGCTACTGAAACTTAGTCGGAACCCTCATCCAAGTGGAACACACATAATGGATGGGCTGAACTTGCAAACCATATCTTGGTGGGCCCTCTAAAATGGTTATGAGTGTTTTAATGGTACATGGCCCCTCTCCACTTCTGTATGTGGTGTAGCCCACACAAGTCACAAATTGACTTGATTTTTGAGACCTATGCCCACGATGGAATGGTGCATCTGACTGATGGGGTAGATGTTTAAAACGCATCACGGTGGGGCCCACACAGCTCAACCTCATGGGGAGTTAAAATCAGCTCGAGCCCATTGTACCTTTTCCTATATATATATATATATATGGGAAAAGGTACAATGAGCCACAATTTACATTAAGCTCCCATGAGGTCAAGCTGTGTGGGCCCCACCGTTGATGTTTGTCAAACATCTGACCCATCAGTCAGATGAACCATTCCATAGTGGGCCTAGGTCTCAAAAACCAAGTCAATCCATGACTTATGTGGGCCACACCAAATATAATAGTCACATGCGGTCCCCTCCTATAAAAACATTCATAATCATTTATTAGGCCCACTGAGATGTGGTTCACAAATTCAGCCCACCCATTATGTGTGTCCCACTTGGCTGATGGTTCCGACCAAGTTTTGGCTGCATCCAAATTTCAGGTGGGCCCCACCAAGTGATTTTATATGTTTTAGGCATGTCTTCACATGATTTTAGATGGTATGGCCCACCTGAGTTCCATATACGGTTGATTTTTGGGATATCCCATAATTTAAAGGGGACGCATCAAGTGCACGGTGTTAATTTTCAAAACATATCATGGTGGAGCCCACACAGCTCAACCTCATGCGACGTTAAAATCATCTCGAGCGCATTGTAACTTTTACCTGTATATATATATACACATGTCAGACAAGTCCGTGAATCCCATCATGATGTATGTGTTATATCGAAACTGTCCATCCATTTGGTGAGCTTATGATAGTTGCGGGGACGAAAAATAAGACAAATTTTAGACAAAGTGGACCATACTGCAAAAATCAATTAGAATGAAAGTCTACCATTGAAACCATTTTGGGGGTCATAAAAGTTTTAGATTAACATGAAATTTTATTTTCCTCTTCATGCAAGTATTTTTGACCTTATGAACAGATTCGATGGAAAATAAACTTTATGGTGGGCCCTACCAAATTTTTAACTGTGAAAATCATTATTCCCGCTGCTATTTTTGGTGTGGTCCATTTGAGCTTTGGATATGATTCATTTTGTGGCTGATGCTCTAAAATGATCTCCGAAAATTGATGAACAGTCTGGATATAGTAAATACATCATTCTGGGGCTCATATAACTTTGATCTCATTTGAACCCTTAGTCCAACTCGGACCTCGAGGTGCGTCGGCGCTCGTTCTCGCACGACACGAATATACAGCAGCTATCCGCTTCCCATTTTATGTAACGGGTATTGTAGAGTCCAGGGGGTCACGAGATTACATCCACCAGTTTCGCATACCCAAGAATAGGCAGGTTCAAAGCTTAAGTGGGCCACGCTACATTAAACGGTGAGGATGGAAACACCTATCATTGGAACCTTTGAGGGGCCATCACGATGTTTATATGCCAATTCAGAACCCGGATTACGTCATACCTCCGCCCGTCTCCAGCTGGAAATGGGCAGGAGCTTTGAGTGGCAAGCGTGTTGTATGGGTTATATCCACACTTTTCTTTATCATTTCAGGATATTATCAAAACAATGAGGCAAATGAAAGAAACAGGTGAACCACCCAATGGATATTAAACTCTTATGTTAAAAAATTCTTCGAAGCTACATAAGTTTTGAATCGAGCTGATATTTGCGTTTTCTCTTCGTTCAGGTCCACGTAACTTTATAAATGGGCGGGATGTCAAATAAACATCATGGTATGTCATAAAAAAATTTCAACGGTGAGAATCATTACCACTGCTACTTTATGAGGTGTGGTCCACTTAAGCGTTGCATCTTCAATAATATCCTGAAATGAAAATGAAAAATGGATGGACGGTGTGGATAAAACCCATACATCACGTGGCCACTCAAAGCTCCTGCCTGTTCCCAGTTGGAGACGGGCGGGGGTAGCCGGGTAGGACGCGCGCAATCCGCATTCGCCAATTCAGTCGGTTAACAATTTGATTTCCTCCGTGTGGACGCGGATTTTCTGCAAAATCCTTTTGCAGGAAGTTCCTGGCTGGAAACCTTGTTGGAGCCCACGGAGACGCTTGTGAGAAATCCATCCTTTCCATCCGTTTTGTGAGGTCATTTCAGGACTTGAGGCTGAGCTCATTTCAGGACTTGAGGCTAAAATTTAAGAGGATCCAAGCCTCAAGTGGGTCGCACTAAAGGAAAAGGTTGGTATGAAAATTCCTACCGTTGAAACCTCTCCGGGGTCAACAGTGACGTTTACATGCCATCCATGCCGTTTATAACATAATTCTCACTGGGATGAACTGAAAACACAGATATTAGCATGTTTTAAAAGTTATGCCACTGCAAATATTTCAATTGTAGACATTCAGTCCTTGAGTTTTTGGCCCACTTGAGTATTGGATCCGGCTCATTTTTGGTCTCATGTCTTAAAATGAACCCAAAGGATGAAAGTGTTGCCAATTCAGTCCTCGATAGATTTCTGACAAACATAAGAAGAAACTTCCTGCCAAAGACTTTAGCAGGAAATCATCCAACATGTAAAAAAAATAAAAAAAACAGAAAGTGTTGCCGCTTTATAATGGCCGAGGGTGTGTTGGATTTTCTAAACAACTGGTAAATACATTGCAAATGGGGTAATAATTATCCCCGTGATGCCAATTCATGTTTACTAAAATCGAGGAGGCTGTCCAATATATGTCTGGCCTGATGTATGTGGCTTATCTACATCATCCATTTATAATTCCAGCTGAATTCAGGCCATGACAAGAAAAGATGAGGCCCATCCAAAGCTCAAGTGGACCATACCACATGATTTAGGGAATCAAAAACCTACCTTTAAAAACTTATTGGGGCTCCTGTTTCCTTTGGTGTGGGCCACCTGAGTGTTGGATCTGCCTCTTTTCTTGGCTCATGTCTCAATGTTACGCTAAATTGGATGGATGGTGCAGATACATCATATATACCACGATGGGGCCCAAAAATTTAACCCAGTCCTTTTGGACCAGTTTTCCAAGAAAAAATACAAGTTCAATACTTTTCAAACAAGTAGAAGACTAATAATTACTTATTTGCAGGGTATTTTCATTGGATTTAGAAAATCAAACATTCCTTAATTATCATTACAGGCTATTTTTTCATGAAAAAAGTTGAAAAAGTGGAAGCCAATTGCATCCTGCCCCAGGGAAGGCAATGCGGGGCTCACATTAATGTATGGGTTCTATTCATGCAGTCCATCGATTTTACAAGATCATTTTAGGGTATAAAGCCAAAAATGAGGCACGTCAAAGGCTTAAGTGGGCCACACTGTAGGGATTGAATGCCCACCATATAAATTTCTTGGGAGCCAGAAGTTTTGCATCAAGCTAAGCCTACTTGACAAACATTTTCGAAGAAGCTTTCCTAAAGAAGTATCAAGAAGAGCCACAAAGCCACTTCAACTCATTCATATAGATGTGTTGGGCCATCACTTGGTAAGAACAATTATTTCCTCATTTTTTATTGATGATTTCAGTTGAAAAACTTGGGTTTATTTCTTAAAATAAAAGTCTGAAGTTTTTAATGCTTTCAAAATATTCAAGGTTTTTGTTGAAAAGAAAAGTGGATTACATATTAAAGTTATGAGATCCGATAGAAGGGGGGAAATTCACATCAAAAGAATTTGAAGCATATTATGAAGACCATGGGATTCACCGTCCTTTAACGGTCCCATACATGCCTTAACAAAATGGAGTGGCCGAAAGGAAGAATAGAACAATTCTTAACATTACTCGAAGCATATTGAAGAACAAAAAGATGCCTAAAGAATTTTGGGCAGAAGTGATAGATTGTGTGGTTTATTTAATGAACCATTCCCCCACAAGAAGCGTGTGGAACAAAACACCGCAAGAAGCGTGGAGTGGAAGAAAGGCAGACGTTTCACATTTACGTATTTTTGGAAGCATCGCTTATGCACATGTGCCCGACCAAAAGACAATCCAAGCTAGATGACAAGAGTGCAAAGAACATTTTCATTGACTATGATGCTTACTCCAAAGGCTACAAATTGTATAACCCAAGCAATGGAAAAATGATAACAAGTCAAGATGTTGAATTCGATGAAGAATGTGCGTGAGATTGGATTACAAAAGAAGAAGACTATGATATATTTCCTTTAGAAGAAGAAGACATTCAAGTGACACGAATGTCCGCTACTCTGCCTCCATCTTCAACTTCATCTGCTCATGGTGAGCCAACATCATCATCTTCATTAGAAAAAAGTTCAAGCAAAAGGCCAAGACGCATAAGGAGCCTATGAGAGATTTATGAGGTAACTAAAAATCAAAATGACTTTACATTATTTTGTCTCTTTGCTAATTGTGAACTAGTAAGCTTTGAAGATGTCATACAAGACAAAAGGTGAAAAGAAACTATGTATGAAGAAATTAGAATAATCGAAAGAAACAACACATGAGAGTTATCCACTCTACCAAAAGGACAACATGCAATTGGAGTCAAATGAGTGTACAAGGCAAAGAAGAATGCGAATGGAGAAGTTGAAAGATACAAAGCAAGATTGGTTGTGATAGGGTATAGGCAATGACTTGGAATTAACTATGAGGAGGTATTTACTCATTTTGCTCACCTAGAAACTGTAAGATCGATAATTTCTTTAGCCGCACAAAATAAATGGGAAATATTTCAAATGGATGTGAAATCTGTTTTTTGGAATAGATTTTTTTTTTTTTTTTGGAAAAATGAGCTGATGTATTTCATCTAAGAAGGAAGACCAAAGAGCCTAATACACTTTTTTTAATGGATATCTTGAAGAATATATTTATGTGGAGCAACCATTGGGCTACGTCAGAAAATGGCATGAAAATAAAGTTTTAAAATTGAAAAAGGTTTTATATGGCTTAAAGCAGGCAGCAAAGGCATGGAATAGCATAATTGATGAATAATTTCAATAAAATAATTTTATCAAGTGGCCATATAAGCATGCCCTTTATACTAAGGTGAATGAAAATGAAAATTTGTTGTTTGTTTGCCTGATGTGTTTGACTTGATCTTCACAGGAGGTTATCCAAGTATGTTTAAGGAGTTCAAGGAATCAATGGTTCGAAAATTTGAAATAACGGACATCGGCCTCATGTCATATTTCCTTGGTATAGAAGTGAAGCAAATGGATGAAGGAATTTTTATCTCTCAAGAAGGCTACACAAGGGAAGTTTTCAAGAAATTCAATATGTACAATTGCAAGCCGGTAAGCACACTTGTGGAATGTGGTATCAAACTAACAAAGTATGATGAAGAAGAAAAAGTGGACTCTACACTCTTCAAAAGCCTAGTTGGAAGCCTTCGATACTTGACATGCACAAGACCTAACATTCTATATGGAGTTGGGTAGTGGGCCAGTATATGGAAGAACAAAAATCATCTCACATTAAAGTGGCTAAGAGGATTCTTCGATACATAAATGGTACAATGACTTATAGTTTGCTTTATTCATCATTTCAATACTTTCAACTTGCAAGTTATTCAGATAGTGATTGTGGAGGAGACGTGGATGATAGAAAAAGCACCTCTAGTTTTGTATTTTATATGGGAGATACTGCTTTTACATGGCAATCAAAGAAGCAACTGATTATCACTCTTTCGACATGTGAATCCAAATATGTAGCTGCATCATCAAGAGTATGCCTTGCAATTTGGCTAAGGAATCTTCTCAAAGATATTCAAATGTATTAAGAGGAGCCTACAAAAATCTACATCGACAATAAGTTATCGATTGCCTTAGCAAAGAATCCCGTATTTTATGAAAGGAGTGAGCATATCGACAGTTGCTTCCAGTTCATCCGAGAGCATGTGAAGAACAATGATATCGAGCTCATATTCATCAAGTCACAAGATCAAGTTGCTGACATTTTCATAAAACTCCCCAAAGTCGACATCTTTAACAAATTAATAATTATGCTTGGAATGGTTGATAGAAGAAAATTATGTTTAAGGGAGAGTGTTGAGAAATAAACATAAATTTAGTAAATTTATTATAGTGAAGTAAACTAAAAGTGTAATAGTAGAAGCTTCAAGAGAACCACTTAAAAACTTTAAGAGAGATACCTAGAAGCTTCATAATTTAAATTTGTATAGAAAATAACATGGGTAGTTGGAGTAGATAGAATCTCATTAAATGTAAAGAATTGTGTAGAAGGGACCCTAAGGACCTACATATACATGTAGGGGTCTTCATTGTAATACAACAAGTGAAGAATATCAAATACAAGTAAACTTTTACATCTCTAAGGCCTACCTCTTGTCCCACTTTTAACTTGTTTAGAAATCTAAGAGTTTTAAAGGCCTCTTCACATACAGCACCCACCCGCTGACCAGCCTAGTTACCACCTTAGTTTGATCCAGTTCATCACAATTTATGTATATAAATGCAGTAATCTGGATTTGAACATGGCCCACAAAGATGTGGCCCACCTGATTAAATCGAATCTTGTACATTATTGGCACATGTATGAGTTACATGTCACTGGGATATATGAATTAATCGTTAGAAACCAACCGAAAAGCAAATCACCTTCATGTGGAGATCAGGCATCTACCTCTTGGGACCCATTGAAAGGATGAACGATGGGGGGGGGGGGGGGGGGGGGAATAATACATCCCATAAAAAGGAACCAACTCTACAACCAGCACGGACCCAATGGGCTAAACCACTTACGAGGTATCTACTGGCAAATAAAGGCCACCTACAGGAGTAGGTCGATACAACTGTAAGTCCACTCAAATAGATCGGATATAGCTCAGCCATATGTTGGCTAGGACTGAAAGTTGGGCGGGTTCAACCCGACCGACCCGTGACTGACCCGACATTGGGTTAGGCTTGGGCAGGATATTTCGAGTCCGATCTTAAGCTTAGGCTATACAAACACCAACCCGATAAAACTTGGGTTGGGCTCGGGTTGAGGTCTCAGCCCGACCCAACCCGAACCCGATCAATATATAAGTTACTTATAAATTATAATTGAGTGTGGATCGTTTGTGTCGAAGGCACACTAGTGATGTTGAGTCTCATTTGTCCACGTCATTTCCAAAGACTCAAGCCTCCCAAATAGACTTCATGCTACGCTACATGACATTTAAAGGAGTAATTGTCTTATATTTTAGCTTTTTTTTTTTTTTTTTTTAAATGAAACTCTTTATAATGAATAATCACATATATAATTAATAAAATTATAGATACAAAAAATAAGTCCTATATTGAAATATAATAAATAATATAATAATGAAAATATTAGCATGTATATACCCGACCAACCCGATCAACCTGACCGAGCCCACTTGGGTTGGGCTTGGGTCCAGAATTCCCAACCTGAGATTGGGTTGGGTTGGGTTGGGTTGGGTTAGGGTTGAGGTGTAGGAACCTTGTGTTGGGTTAGGGTTGAGCACCAACCCGACCTAACCCGCCCGACTTTCAGCCCTAATGTCAGCTGCAGGTCAACCCAACCATAGGTCGACATAACCTCTGACAAGATAAATGTTGATCTAACAAAAGGCTCAGCATTATCTACTTCTACTGTATCTGGTGCCTCTACCGCCATACCTTTTCCCGAACTAATAGTTCGGGAATCCTTCCAACGGCCCGAAGATCTCTCTTAAGACTTTGGGAGATAAAATCAGATCCCGAGGATCTCGGACAACCATAATCTCTGGAAGATCCCTGGCAGATCTGGAAACTTGTGCAGGAATATCTCCGATATATCAGGAATCCTAAATGAAAAAGACTTTCTATGGTGTGATCTTCACTCTCATATAAATAGAGGTGCTTCTAGCCAATGTAATTAAGGTATATGTATATATCCTTATACTCACCCATATACACGGCTGGTGACTCTTTTCCTCAAGTTCATCTCCTTCAAAGACCCAAGATCTTGACTTAGGCATCGGAGGGTCCCCTGTACTAGCTAGCCAGTGTCTCCTTTATCTTTTACTTTCTTCTGTGCAGGTCTCAAAGGGTTAACCAAGGAAGATCTATTGGAAAACTGCATCAACAGACAACATATTGCACGTGTGACACAATTCAGCACATGCGCACACTCAACAACCAAGCTGCTCATATGCATATATGCAAAATATTACAAGGGTAATTTGCTCTCTCATAAACATATCATTTTCTTTCTGAGTACCTATTTTATGCAGAGAACTAACGAGGTGCTAATTCGGAAATTGACACCTCATTCACAGAATCACTTGCCTGTGAATCGTAGTATCGGGCCACTGGAATGTCCGGTTTCATTCTACTGGACACAATAAATGCAGGTTTTGAAGGCAATGGGAGAGTAACAGAAGAGCTACTGAGCATGAGAACAACCCTTGACATGGTGGGCCTATCAAACACATCTTCTTGAACACATAATAATGCAATGTGGATGCATCTGGTCACCTCGCTTCTCGAATAGCATCCTCTTAGGCTCGAATCCAACAGCTCTAGAAGCGTTCCATCCTTCCAATTTCTCCATCCCTGCACAAATTCGAGTTAAACAAGGAGCTTATAGTGATTAGCACGAGGTGAGATTGAAGTGGCGAGTTGTAGTACATGTGTGTGATATCCGGGCTAATCATTAGGTGGGGATGTCTAAGATGAAGACATGGCGCACAAAAATTGCATGCAGACCTCAAGACCAAGTCAGGGCCCAGGCTCCGTTTTCAGGACGTGACGACTTAGAATCACAAGATGTATCTGACCTCCAATCAATATGGTATATATAGATAATCTGCCTGATAAAGAACTAATATGGGCTACACCCTTGCGCAAACCTATGGTTGGAAATCAATCCCCATTAATTTCTAGTTGTGGATCTGGCAGATTTTTGACCCCATGGACAGTGAATGTCACACAGACAACAAGGCAAGCGTAAAGGAACTTTATTGTTGTATGCCTGTGTAAAGCAGGAGTTGGATAAGATTCCAGTCCTATCTAAAATCTATGGGACCCATTTGCCCAATGCGCCATCAAAGGCCCAACCAGCCGGATGGCATAAAAGTACCTACAGATGTGTACTTACATCATCCTGGTAAGTGTTACAATTTGTGATTTTTTACCAACGGATCCCACTAGCTCGTCCATTCATGGCCCGCGAATCTCATGTTCGGTGTGGGACTGCGGACATTGATATTCTTGAAATCTTGCATGGTTGGGACCCATGATTCATATTCGTACCAGAGGTAATCAAAGGGTTCATTGTACTTACAAAACTTAAAAGGTCTTCTGCAAGGCTTGAATCCGAGGAACAAGCGTTCCTCCGACCACTTACAATCTCCAGAATTAGAACACCGAAGCTATACACATCAGACTTCACCGAGAACTGCCCATGCATGGCATACTCTGGCGACATGTATCCGCTGCAAATCATCATAGATAGAAATCAACCTTGATTCTAAGCTGAGTCAAGAACATTGTGAATTGGTTCGATTTCAACCGGTCAGTTTCATTCTGAATTTGGTCAGATTTCAATCGATCAATTTCAATGTGACTTAGGAGGACTCAAATTTTAATTGCATAAATGAAGTGAGCTTGAAAAACTTACTAAGTCCCAGCTATTCTCTTTGTATTGCCTTTAGTTTGGTCCTCTCCAACAATCTTTGCCAGACCAAAATCTGAAATTTTGGGATTCATCTCTGCATCTAACAAAATGTTGCTAGCTTTGAGATCCCGATGAATAATCCTAAGTTGAGAGTCTTGATGAAGGTAGAGAAGACCTCGTGCAATCCCTCCGATGATTTTGTAACGTATTTCCCAATCCAAAGATGCCCTTTTAAGTGGATCTACATGCATCCAAACAGGTCAACAATGCACATGAGGGGATCATTCATAGAAAACATTGTGTTATCTAGACTGATACGATTCAAAAGAGAAATGCAAAGGCAATTTACTACGGAAAGATTCAATTGATGGTCTGAGACACGTGTCACGGAGGCATGGGTCATTCATCAAGTGCGGCCCACCATGAACACACCTTGCCTCAAAAAAATCAAGCTCAACAACTCTTCTTCTAGTGGGCACAAGTGTATGATGAAAATGGATTGTAACAAGAAAACAGCCGTTATATATCCTACATACCTTCCTCACCCACATTATATGTTGAGACACCTAATTTCTAAGACAGGGGATCTTCATGTTAGGTCCTAACTAGGAAATGACTCAGATCTCACAAACATGTATCACATTAAAACCAATGCCGTGAATCACATTGTCTTTCAATTTTTCCTTCTACCAATTGCCTAATCATCAATTGGTTCGAAAATCTTAATAGATTGATCCACAAAGAGACTTGACCCAATACAAATTTGTACATAAAGCTTAGCATGCACCGCATCTAAGTGCATTTAAGTGTATGTTAATTGAAGCAATTTGGTGCATGTAAAAGCAAAGATGAAATTAGACACACTTAAACGTACTTCAATGCACTTAGTTTTTTAAGCTTAACATAGAAAGTGTTGTACTGATTCCAGTTTCATGGAGAAATGCATATGAAAATGGAGCCAAACCAAATAGAAATTTGTCGAGGCTACTGTTGAGAACGTATTCATAGATGAGTAGCTTTTCATTGCCCTCCAAACAACAACCCAAGAGCCTAACAAGATTCCTGTGATGAAGCTTAGCCACTAATGCGACCTCATTCTTGAACTCCTGTACACCTTGTCCAGAATTCATGGAGAGCCTCTTCACAGCTATTTCTTGTCCACTCCAAAGCGAACCCTGCAAGAATTAAAGGACTTGAACATAAGTGCCATGGACAAAACTTCATTGTACCATGGATGATCGCCTGAAATTTATACTGATTGTGCGATCCTAACCATCCAGTTGGTGGCAATAGAACGAATGGTTAAAATAAATCGGCTGAGCCAAATTGGATGCTTAAGATTGTCTAATAATTTTATACTATGCTATATATCCACATCACGACCCACAATTTTGATGGTCTAGAATGTAGATTACCATACATATGACATGAGTCTGGGCCATTTAGAACTAAATTTTTGTTTTTCTAAGTAGTTATTACCTTGTAAACAGAACCAAATCCACCTTGTCCAAGCTTATTAGCTTCAGAGAAGTTGTCCGTGGCAGCTCTAATTGTACCCAGATCATATTGCACCGACTCCACATTTATCCTCTCAATCCCATCTACACAGTAGCAAATAACAGATCAAAACTCAAATCAATGGCATGAATAATATTATCTCCAACTAGAGAAATTTACTTGAATAAGGAGTTTATCTCTTTCTTCTTTCATGTAGAATAATAGAAGCAACAATCGCTCTTACAATTTTTATTGAAATATAACATAAATGTGTGGCATTTTTATCTCCTATGTTCATTTGAGATGAGTATTTCTAATTAAATTGGATTTAGTGGAGTTGTATTCTGTACTTGCACAAGACAAGCGCAACCCATGAGAGTCGGCAATCTATGATTCAGGCTCAAATCTTGAACTTAGCATGCGATGAGCCTATTCAAAATTTGATTTTTTTTTTTTTCTTTTTCGTCTGCTCAGGCTGGGTGCATCCAATTTCCAGCTTTAGTGGCTATATACCTGTCAATGTCTTCTTTGTATTCCGCCTTCGTAAACAAGCAAAGATGGCAGAGAGTAGCATCACAGCAACAACTATTGGAACAACAATGGCGACCACAGTACTGGACGAGATTTGTTTACTACCTGCATAACAAGAAATGTTTTCCATACCTAGTAAAAAATTTCATTGAAAATGAAAGAATATGTCAAGGAAAATTGAAATCAAAGCAAGTAAATAAACATTAGAATACTTAGATTCCAGGACAGGAATCTTCCACAACTCCAGTAGAAGGAAGCACATACAACGTGGACATTGTGGGGCCCACTATGATGTAGGTGACATCCATTTAGTCCATTGTTTTCAGCAACTCGGGTTCCAGATCCAAAATTCAGGTCGGTCACAAAACATCATGGCTAAGACCACTAAATTCATGCTGAGCACCCTATATACCTGAGTTTTGGATTAATTAGGTGTCTCTTCGTCTTAGTCAGGCTCGCTTGATGAATGGGTTGGATGGTATACAAACAACATGGTGGCCCAAAGGTTTTTATGTTGGATGTCCCATCTCCCTTTTCCACTGCAATGTGGCCCACATATGCTTGGGATTGATTTGATTATTGCTTTTAGGTCCTAACATAAGGTGTTGCAATTGATGGAGTGGGTAGATGTCACTAAATTATCATGGTGGCCCGCAGAAAAATTAATTAACCAAAAAGTTGGATCCTCATATCCCTTCGAAAGAAGGATTAGAATCCTCGTGTCCCCATCTTGAGTTGTACTCTTTCCATTTTTATTTTTAATAAATTCAGGTGGTGTGCTCCCACCTTTGGATATTAAAAAGTTAAAAAGATTTTAAAATAGAAAAGCTGTCTCTGAATTGGAGTTTTCGCTACTGTCAAACCAGACTAGAAGGTTGGACCCATTTGGGCTCTAGCCGGCCTCTCAAAACAGCTAGATTTTTAGACCCTAACCAATAGGTCCTAAGGACCAATAGAAAGCAGCAACATATGCCCTTAAATTATTGGGGATAGCTACATGTATACCACGCTAGCCTCCACAGCCGATGTATGTGATACCCTACTCTGTGGCAGCAGTACTCATTCTGGCTTATGCTTAAGTAAGCCCTTTTCATCTTATCGTGGCTCTCACTTTAGCCCATGTTGCCATTTACATGCACCCTCTTCAGCAATTGAAATTGGGTCATGGTATTGACTTTGATAACAAATGTTAGATGTTAAGAATCTAACAATGTTCTAAAAGCCTTGCGACTTACGGAGCATGTCAAGTTAGGCCCTTATAAACCACTTGGGTGGATTGCAACATGGGTTGATAGAGAACCGAGCAACATGGGCAATTGCTTTGTTAAAGAAAGGCGTGCTAACATCAGCAAAATCAAATCATGATTTCTACTTGAAAGTAAGAGGCTCTAAGCACTATGCTGATATATATATAGTTTATTAGCCGTTAATTTCTTCTACATTGCAATGTTAGATCGACCAGATTTTTTAGCCCAAGTGGGTTACAAGAGGGACAACCAATTGACCAGAAGATGGACTGAACCACCGGTAAAAATGGCTTGTGGTATGTCCTAGTTTCTAAAACATTGCTTCTACTTATCACAAAAAAGATTGCCTGTAATAAAGGTTACAAGAATCTCCTTATTCTCAATATCTCTCAGTAAAAGCGTGCCACTTGTGCGTCAGAGGCAGGGCTATAGTAAGAAGTATGAAATAGACATTTCTTGCAATGGAATTTTCAACTAATATGTAGGTTTCATTTTTGGCATGTATGTGTAGCATGTCTTTATTAAACTGTATCAGGAATTACAGAAAATTCCTGAAACATTCCTAAAATCCTTAGAAGCAGTTTGTATCATTCTCCAACCCTACGAATGCATGCCACTGAATGCACCAAGCTAGCCTGCATTTAATCAATGCACACTTAATTTGGCAGGACCCACAATACATGTATTAGTCCAAAAATCAGGACGCTCTACTCATCTAATGGCCAGTGTTGGCATTTCTCCAAAGAACTGGGTCACAATTTTTAACTAGGTCTATTTGTTTCTATCATCACCTCCCAACTGATGAGTGGACCAGCATGATTTTTGGGCCAGGTCAATGTCATGGTGGATGGATGCCTTGGATCACTTTGGTCGCACATAGAGGGACCACCTTATTACATCCCTGTCAGAATACAGAGGTCGTGCCAAAAATATCCATGTTTTCGCCACCGTAACTAGTATTTACAGTATGGTTAAAAAAGACTTGGCGACTCAGGACAGACTCTTTTCGTCACCAATCGAGTCAGGACTCGCCCGAGTCATTGGCAAATCGGTCTAACTCATCTTAGATAGGTGAATAATCTAGGTAACTCATGGCGTTGGACCAGATTGTATCCAGCTGAGTCGGGGGTGAATTGTCATGACTCATCCAAGACGGGTTGAATCATCTAGGTGACTCGCGGCAGTGCCAAACCATATTGGGTCTGGCAAGTCGGGGTGAATCGGCCTGACTCATCCGAGACGGAGTCACTGTGTCGAACCAGATTGTTTCAGATTGAGTCAGGGACGAATCGGCCTGAATAGTGTGAGAGGGTGTTGAATCATGAAAGTGAGTCATGGTGCCAAACCAGATTGGTTCCAACCGAGTCTGTGTCAACTCAGGTGATTTGCCCTAGTCTTCAAACAATGATTTAAATGGATGTATTACATGACTTAGATTGCAAAATAAATATTCAGGACTAAGATAAAGATATCAAATGCTTACCAGTGTCAGTTTTATCAGTATACGGAGGAGGAAGATGATTCTGAGGAGGAGAAGGAGCCCGTGCTACAACCAAGTCCTTATAGAACTTGTATACCTCAAACCTCAAATTACAACTCGTCCCAAGAATTCTAGCACCTCGTTTTCCATTACAGCATGTCGGAATTTGAGATACAAGCTGTTGCAGGCACATAAGACAATTGCTTACCTTTAGATCTTGGGTGCACTGCATAAGCCCATATATGTTTTCAAGGCTCGTAAAGTTCTCTTCTCCAGTCGCATACATGTGACCTGACGGATCAGAAACTGCTTCCTGAACAAGACGACTCATCAGGTCTGCCAGCAATGGATTAAACCGTGTTGGGTCTGAAACACTTTGGTTACTCGGCAAGAAAAATGGCACATAAGATCCCCACTGATCAAAGAAACTTCTGTTCGAGTAGCGCAAGGTGCAGTTATCATACCATATAACTGCACTCTTGTTGGAACATCTTGTAACGATTTCTTGGCTTGCGGTATCGAGGCAACTACGGCATATGTCCGGTGTAGCGTCGCCTCTGCAGAGGGCGAGACCATAGACTCGGTTTGGATTTTGGCCGACTATTTTATTGGAGAAGCCGGTGGATGTAGCGTTAGAGGTTAGAGAAGAGAGGACGAGATTGAGATTAGTTCCATAAGTGCTATTACTTGTGTAATTACCATCTTCCAAACACATCTGCTGGAGAGGGTCAGCAATAGTAGCAGGAACATGTGACATGAAGAGCAGTAGGAATTGAAGGAAGAGAAATTGAAAAGGTTTTGAGGAGGGGATTGGAATCATCATAGTTCGTACATATGATGTTTAATGACACCGCCGGTAAAGGCTGTAAGGGCTTTTGAGGAGAATTGAGTGACGAATTTGATGCAGGGAAGTTGGTGACACTTTCATGGCCAGGATGGACCAGAAAAGGCCTGATGAAAGGCGGAAGTGATCAAGACCATAAAAACCTTAAAATAGTTGCATCTGGCTAACAGAGTTGAACGGGAAAGTGTATCTTCCATTGAGAATTCACAGCTATATATACACGTATATACAATTGAGAAAACCAAAGAATACGGAAACTAAAATATTCTAAATAACTGGCTTTCCTAAGTTAGAAGATTGCAAGAATAAGTTAACTGTACACCAAATATTCTAAATATGTAATATACAATGTATCGGGTCTGTTACTGGCAAACTAGAACAAGTTTTTCCACATATCATATATGAATTTGGGTAAGAGAAGCTACTTAGCCAACCAACCCCACTAGGCCAGGTTGCTACGCTGGGTTGCAAGATTCCATTATATTGATGATTGAAAGTCCATTTTAGTTTTGTTTTCATAACTCTTGATCCTTTGAGGTTTAGAAGTTATGCCCAACATGAAAAGGGCTTAAAAAAATTAGAAGAATAACGAGGTTAAGCCAAATTGGACACTAATTATTTTTGGCTGAAAACCATATAGTCTAATAGGAATCATGACCATATAAGTCATGTTTTTAAGGAGTTTGAGTATGAAACTTTGTTCTAAGTTTGAGCTCACTATTTAATGGACTATAATTTCATTTTTTTTTCATCATCAATTAATTTATTTTGAATTATTAAAAATTATTTTTGTTGACTCGGCTATGGAATGAACCAACTCTATTGACACGGCCCGGGTTCCCGAGATAACAAGCCTGGCCAAGGCACGCATGCCCAAAGCCTAAAGGAGAGACTTACCTCGGATTTCAAGGAACCAATCCAGATCGAGGCTTACAAAGTCTTGAGGCATAAGACAAGGAATCTTTGAGGTGCACGAAGTAGGCTCGACAAACGAGGTAGCAGCATCCAAATAGGCCGACTAAGGCCCAATGCTCGAAGTCACATGACTAGCCATAAAACCGACCTATCCTTAGGTCGGTTACGGAGTCGGCTATCGGATTAGGAAGGTGCGCTGATTATGGATCGGCCTCGTCTCATCCGACAGAAGGCAAGTAGCTCAACCTTCTATAGCCAGTCGAGACTCGTTTATCAATAGAGTCAGCCAGGCCCGATTCAATCGGTAAAATCTACCGAGAAATGGAGAAATGGTGTAAAGTGAAATGCCTTCCCAAAAATTCAGGATGAAGATCCCTGATCCGGAGGATCTCGGGATCCGCTAGAGTCCTAAATTAGATTGACATTGAATCTCCAAAATATCAGGAAAAAATTCTGGTACGATGGGATCCTCCCCATCCTATAAATATAAGAGACTTCAAGGATGAAAGGTACGTAAAAAGCTCTTTCACAAATTTCTTTAATATGATCTTAGCCCTGACTTTGGCATCGGAAGGTCCCCAGCTCTAGCCATGGTCTTCATTGTCTTCTTCCTGTGCAGGTAAAGGATTCAAGGAGGGCGTACTAGATTTTTTGCTAATTTCAAATAAGCTACGTAAATTCGGAATAGTCATCCCGAGGAAGACCATGATCAACCTCGTCACATCCTTTCCTATATCAGAGTTGAAAAAAGAAAAAAGAAGAAGCCTTTACTTGACTGGACAAGCCTGGTATTGACTTCAACTTGGGTTGGGCTGGATTAGACCGGTGGGAGTTTTGAAAACCCAATTTACTTTGGTTCAGGTTTTGGTTAACTCGTCCAAGTTGTATGTGACTCATCCGAGTTGAACTCAGTCTCAGTCAAGCCCAATTCATCTCAGAACCACGAGTCAACATTGAAAATATGCCCGGATTGGCCCGAGTCGACTCAAGACCAGATCACATTTCCAAGTAGTCTTCAATCCACGACACAACCTCTGGCTAAACCCAAATCTAATGAAGAAGATTATGAAATTTTGATCCGGTTCGGTAATATGAAAAGGTGTTGGTCTCGAGTTCATTAGTTTTTTTATTTTTATTTATTCGAGACAGAGGGAACTCGTGATCAACACGTGATCCTCGTATGACTTGTTCATTACCGAAACGGAGCCACTCGCCGAGTCGTATACCACATGGGGCAGTCGTCTAACCATACTCGAGTTAGTGAACTAGAACGCTGGCCATGTAGCTTATGTAGATGCACCATTTCTCGACAATTCCCAGATTAGAAGCATTTGGGAAGATCTTGGCCATCTAAATTGGGATCATTACTGCCCTTCTTTGCCTAACCGTCCATTTGCAGGCTGCCAAATTAGAGTGATAAAGCTTCTATGTCAGGAAAGTCTTATGGGTGTGGTCCATCCAAGGTGGGTCCAAAAGTCTAATAAGCTTATTGATTACCTAACCATAGAAGCCACGTGTGCAATGTCGAAACATAAGTTCACTGTCATATCATTCGGCCGAGGATTACACAATTTCCTCTTATCTATATTGCGTTAGGTAAAGCAATTAACTGCACTCTCCACTAGGGTATAATAATGTGGCAGCTGAAACGTTCCAGACACAGGCTCCTGTGAATGCTAGAGCATAAAAATCTCGGTTCATCGCCATTTTAACATTGACGTTTCACAGTTGAAAAATCCGACCGTTCATTAAATAGGACGGATACGGATTGGCTACTCCCCCTGACACCAGCCCCGGAGCTGGGGAAACGGATAGGCTACTCCCCCTGCCACCAGCCTTGGCTGGTGGTCGGTGCTCTGTGTGCCCCATCATGATGTATGTGTTTCATCCATGCCGTTCATCTATTTTTAAAGATTATTTTATTGCAAAAAATAAAAAATGAGGTATATGCCGATCTGAAATGGACCACATTACAGGAAACAGTGTTAAATGAACGTCAACCATTAAAAACATTTTGGGGGCCATAAAAGTTTTGGATCGAGATGATTTTTGTTTCTCCCCTTCATCTGGGCCTTTATGACCTAATAAACAGATTGGATGTCAAATAAACAGTACAGTGGACCTTAGGAGGATTTTAATGATGGATACCCAATCACTATTGCTTTCATGTGGTGTGGTCCACTTGAGATTTATATACCTCTCATTTTTAGCATAAATACCTAAAATGATCTTTAAAAATTGATGAACATAATGGATGAAATACATACGTCATGGTCGGGCCCACAAAGCACCGACCACCAGCCATGGGGCTGGTGTGGGGGGAGTAGCCAATCCGTTTCCCGAGATGGGACGGGGATTTCCTGCGAAAGCCTTTCGCAGGAAGTTCCTGTGCAAGAATGTTGTGTAGGGCCCACCACCATGTTTTTGAGAAATGTATTCCGTTCATCCGTTTTGCAAGATAATTTTAGGACAAGCTACAAAAAACGAGGATTATCCAAGACTCAAATGGGCCACACGAGAGGAAACAGTAGGGATTCAGTCAGAACCGTTGAAACATTCTTATGACCATAAAAGCTTTGTTTTAGGCTTAAATTTTTTGTATTTTCACTTCATCCTTGTGTTAATAACCTTATAAACGGTTTGGATGGCATATAAACAATAAGGTGGAGCCCAAGGAATTTTCAACTGTAGGTATTTCTTTCCCTAATTTTCCCACTCATCTACTTCGTTTTTGGTCGATTTTTCTAAAATGAGCTCACAAAACGGATGAACGGAGTACATTTCTAAAAAACATGGTGGTGAGCCCTACATAGCATTCTTTCACAGGAACTTCCTGTGAAAGGCTTTCGCAGGAAGTCCGCGTCCCCGGAGATGGAGAAACGGATTGGCTACTTCCCCTGCCAATGGCTGGTGGTCGGTGCTCAGTGGGCCCTATCATGATGTATGTTTTTCATCCATTCCGTCCATCTATTTTTCTAGATTAATTTGTAGTAGTACACAAAAATGAGGTATATATATCCCAGTTTCAAGTGGATCACATTACAGGAAACAGTATGGAATGAACTTTAACCATTAAAAACTTTTTGGGGCCATAGAAGTATTGGATCAAGTTGATCTTTGTTTTTTGTCTTCATCTGGGTCTTTATGACCTAATCAACATATTCGATTTCAAATAAATAGTACATTGGGCCTTAGGAGGATTTAAATGATGAATATCCAATCACTATTGTTTTAGTGTGGTGTGGTCCACCTGAAATTTATATCCCTCTCATTTTGGTGATAAAGACCTAAAATGATATTTAAAAATAGATGAACGGAATAGATGAAACACATACATCATGGTGGGGCCCATAGAACACCAACCACCAGCTCGGAGCAACGACCAGCACCAGCTCCGAACCGGAGTTGGTGGTCGGTGCTCTATGGGCCCCATCATGACGTATGAGTTTCATCCATTCGGTTCATCCATTTTTAAATATCATTTTAGGTCTTTAGCCCAAAAATGAGAGAAACCTAAATCTTAGGCGGACGGAATGGATGAAAAACATACATCATGAAGGGCCCAAGGAGCACCGACCATCAGCCATTGGCTGGTGGCAGGGGGAGTAGCCAATCCGTTTCCAAATAAGACTTGCTAACCTGGCAATGGTGTCAGATAAAACGTCCCATCTTATTTTAGCAATAGTTTCCGTCAGTCATGCAGTATCTATGAAGAGTCGGCGTCCGAGGCTCTTTTTTATTTATTTTTATTTCTTAGTGAGTGGTGACGTGGACTAATGAGGATTAAGGTATCAGTAAACCCCTTTTGACCAGATAACGGAGGATCCAGATTCTGAATGAAGATGCCGTCTACTAATCAATATGTTTTCCTAGATAGCGAGCCTACTGGATGGAAAGTCTAGATTTATCAACCGTACGGCCACAATGACCTTGGAATAGAAACCCACCAACACGCAGTTTGGACCAAAATCATGCGGAGAAAAAGGGCGTTGGAATCACGACGTAACTAACCCACTGAAGGGCCGAGTCGAGTACGTGCTTGGCCTAATAATTTTGTGTAGACCGTACAATTTTTTTCGTGTAGACGGGGGTCCTTACTGTTGCCCTGGTGGTAGGCTCTGAGTTTCAACTCCCGGTCAAGGGTTCGAATATGCGATGAAATTCCACCAGCGTGAGTGTGTGAGGGTGTGTGCGCGTGTATGGAAAAATAAATAAATAAATTTTGCATGGACCATTATTAACAGCAGCATGCTGGGAACTTAGGTGAGTCCATCTTGATGTTTGTGAGAAATCCACTTGGTTCATCTATTTTTCAAGATCATTCTAGGACGTACATCTCAAAACGAGCCGGATCTAAGCCTCAAGTGGGCCAAACGAGAGGAAATTGTGGTAATTGAACAACCACCGTTGAAACGAAGCCACAAAAGTCGTTTTTTGTGGGGAGGCCTTGGAGTTCCCTAACACTATCCGGGGTATGTTTCTTGTTTAGGTAAGGTGGGGCTAGGTGACCTTTTTCCGCTCGACAGTAGCCCAAAATGTCTGTCTTGTAATTTCCTCTCAGGTACGAAGTAAAAGCAGTTTTTTTTTTTTTTCCTTTTTAAAGCGCTACAAATGTCCCGTCCAAAATTATTATTTTTAGTGTGTTTTTAGTTTGTCAAAGTGGAAACTTGTTTGGAAAAGTGGATTTGGAACCGCCTGGAATCAGAACCCTGTATTTGAAACCCCTGGATTTGAAATCCTATCCAAAAGTAGTTATGTATGATATACTTAGAGGGTTTGAATTTAATTACTTAATAAATTTTAATATCTCTAATTAGTGACGTACGTCATATTTGACACAATGGTTGTAATAAGTCTGCCGAAATACATGATTTGTCAGAAAATGATGAAATTTTAAGTCTCGGATGGACCACAAGCACAAGATCATGTTTAAGTGACTAACTAACGATTTTTAGTCGTTGATTTACATGGACAATGTTTGTATGATACTTCATCATATTTAACTAACTATAGTGATGCAATTGATGATATAAATGTTTTTAGATATCATTAGTGGGATATGTGCCCAATATAATAATATTATGGTGACATGTTACACATGCAACTATTGAAAGAATTTTTAATGTAAAGCTTGGATTTGAAACCCCCTAGATTTGAAGTCCCCCATTACATTATGCTGCCAAACAGCTAGGTGGTTAGAAATCTCTTCAAATCCCTCTAAATTTACGGTGTCAAACGACTCCTTAGTATATATTTTTTTTTCTCGTAGTTTTCCCTCTTGTTTTGCCCACTTGAGCCTTTTATTTGGCTCTTTTTCAATCTCGTCTTAAAAATGATCTGGCAGAATGAATAGACATAATCAATTTCTCACAAACATCATCATGGGCCCGACATGGATTGCCAGTGCAGGATCTTTCTACAAAAGTCTTTTGGCAGAAAATCTACATTATAAAACTCTGCCATCTCATCTCATCAGGGATGCCGAGTGGTACAGCCAGGATGTGGCTTTCCTGCAAAAAGCCTTTCCCAAGAAGTTCAAGTGCGAGGTGTTGGGGGCCTTGCACAAAACCTTAGGATCTAGCCCTCCAAAACAAACTAGAATTATGGATAAAGCAATGAAATAGATCAAAGCATCAATCACACACCACATAAGAGATTTTTACGTGGAAAACCCTCAAAGAGGTAAAAACCACGGGACCTCGTCCAGATCAACAATCCACTATGAAGTAGAACGTTACAATCTTCTTCACTCACGCAGGAGTGGATAAACAATAAGAGAAATAGAGAAAACGGAGAGATCTAACCGATTACGAGGACATAGAAGCGCTGAGATGTAGATTGCAAAGTAGAGAACCTCCACGAGCAGAACCTCCCTTCTATAAGCTTCCTCTCTCTCTTTCTCCCTCTCTCTCACCTTTGATAGTCCTAAACCCTTTAGAAAATACCTTGTAAAGCTTTTAGGAAACCCTCTTGCTATTTTGTGATACCTAGAAAAACCCTAGGCAACCCCTTTTATAGTTTTGGGAAACTCTTTTTCCGCATCCCAAAGTTGCGAAAGGACTCAAATCAGAAGCGGTTTCGCGCAAAATCGCGGAACAAATGCAGTAACCTACAACTAGTCCTGGAAATTCCGGACCGGGTCTTAGCCTCCTACGTGGTCGTAGCTCACCTACGACCGGTCGTGGGTCACCACGACCGGTCGAGAACGAGGAGAAAAATAGTCCGAACTCGCTGGACTTTGAGTCGAGCTACGACTCGACTCCCACGACTAGTCGTACCAGCCCTCGACCAGTCGAGCAGGGCTCACGACTGGTCTAGCACGGGGCAAAAAACCCCATCACGAGGAAGCAAGGCGCTACCGTGATGTTTGCCACGAATCTACCTAGTCTATCCATTTTTTTTCAGCGATTTTAGACATCCAAAACTTAAGTGGCCACACGAAAGTATGACCACAAAAGTTTAAAATCAAGCTAACTTCTTCTTCTTCTACTTGTTTTTTTTTTTTTTTTCTTTTTTTTTTTTCAGTTTAACCTTATGCATATAAATATCAAAGTAGACCAACAAAGTTTCAACCTTATGCATTTCTTTTTACCACTTTATCCTCTGGAGTGCCATACTTGAGCTTTGGATATATCTTTTTTTTTATATTTTCATCTTGGTTCCTTATATGATGGGTAAAAAGGGATGGACATGGTGGATTTATCACAAACATGATGTGGTCCCACCTAGCGCAGGAACTTGTCACCTCTGTCAATCGTACGGTCAAGCAGTGCCACGTATACACGCTGCCAAGCTGTACAGAAATATTTTTATAAAATATGGTCTTGACAATAATGGCAAAGGGTCCATTGACAGGACTGATATCTCTCCACGAGTGATTGAACCGCTCTTTCGGAGTCTTCGTCTTCGTTGAAAACGGAAAGATGAAAAATCGTACACGCTAAAGCTAGGTCTTTATCCCATACCGACACGCATTTTCTGTAACACGTGTTGTAGAGGCCAGGCGGTCACTGAGATTACATCCACCCGTTTCGGATGCCAAACATGAGGCAGGTTCAAAGCTTAAGTGGGCCACGTTTAACGGTGAGGATGGAAAGGCCTATAATTGTAACCTTTCAGGGGCCATCGGCCATCATGATGTTTATATGCCAATTCAGCCTGTTAACAATGTGATTTCCTCCGTATGAACAGAAGAAATTAATGTCAGCCTATCCAAAACTTATGAGGTCTACAGTGCATTAATTTTACTTTAATGGGCATGCTTTTGCATCCAGGGTATGGAAAAAAAAATATAATAATAATAAAATAAAGGAAAAGGAAAGGCATTATTGCCTGATAATGGCCAGTTGTCATTACAGGCTGTTGTCACGTGAAAAAAGCTGAAAAAATGGAAGCTGATTGCATCCTGCATAGGGAGGGCCGAGGCTCACATTGATGCATCAGTTTTCTCCGTATAGATCATCCATTTTACGAGATCATTTCAGGGGATTGAGCAAAAAATGAAGTAGATCGAAGACTTAAGTAGGCCACATAGTGGGGATTGAATGTCCACCGTTGAAAACTTTTTGGGAGCGAGGTGTTTTGCATCGAGCTAAGCTTATACTTATGTTTTACTTTCATACATGTCTATATCACCTTATGAACAGGTTGGATGGCTGATAAACATCATGCCTAGCCTGTAGGAAGGTTTCAATGATGAGTGTCTTTATCAGCTTCATGTGTGGTTCACTTGAGCGCTAAATCTGACTCATTTTTGGGTTTACGGACTAAAATGATCTGGAAACATAAATGAACAACATGGATATAACCATACATTAGGGTGGGCCGTACAAAGCTCCTGCCAGGTTTACATTAGAGTCGCTTTTCACAAGGTTTAGATAAAGATGATGATGGTGATGAATTGGAAAGAGGGTTTCACATTGTACCTGAGGCTATGAGAATTTGTGAGAGCTCCTTACGTGACTCCATGAAAACATGGCATGTGCATATGTGGGTTCTTTTGTTGAAAGGATGATATTACTCTCTTCAAGGTTAGCCCTTCCCTGTGACTTGTGGATGTTGTTGGCTATTTTAGCCAGAGTTTATCTTGGCTTTTCAAAGCCTTGGGTTTGAGCTCACTGGACTCGTAGAGAAGAAGAAGAAACTTTGTATTTCTTACTGTATGTTGCTTACAAGCTTGCTGACTTTGTTTAACTTGCTACAGCCGGATACACAGGATGCCAATTTATAGGCATTTGAATGTTAGGTGAAATGACAAGACTGCCCCTACTAGGAGCTTCCAACATTAACTATTCATAGAAAAATACACACACAGTTTCATCTTCCAAAATAGCTACATGGGAACTCCTGCTATACATTGGAAGATGAACAGACACAGTAAATGCAGGGTTTTGGATTGCAATTCCAACACTCCCCTTCAAACCAAAACCGGCTTCATTCTGAGCATCGTTCTTAGTCGTTTGAATGCATCTGTCGGTAATGCCTTCGTGAAAATATCCGCCCTGTTCGTAGTATGACAATACTCCAATTTTATCGTTTCGCTTCACATGATCTCTCGAGAAAATGATAACGAGTATCAATGTGTTTGCTTCTTCCATCTTGCTGCTTGGATTTTTGGCTAGTTCGATTCGATTTGTTATCCACATATATGATTGTGGATCCTTCCCGTGGATGCTTAAACTCCTTTAGTAGGTTTCTCAACCAAATTCCTTCACAAAGCAGTGGACGATCTTTGCCACGTACTACGCTTCACATGTGGACAGGCGACCACACTCGCTTCTTCGAATTCCATGTGAAAGCGGTCGTATCGAGATAGAATACATAGCCGGTGGTGCTTTTTCTTTCATCTTGGTCACCTCCCCAATCACCATCTCGAGTATCCATATAGCATTGCTTCATCATTGTATGGATAGAAAAGACCAAATTCCATTGTTCCTTTGGACGCACACGAGGATTCTTTTTGCGGCTAACCAATGTGATTCTTTTGGTGCTTCCATGTACCTACTTAGAAGCCCAACACGTAGACGATATCCGAGCCTTGTGATTGTGAGGTATCTTAGGCTTCAATCGGACTCTTGAACATAGTTGAATCAATGCTTCTTCCTTCTCCGAGTCCTTTGTCGGCTTTTTTAAGCCCGATTCTTCTGTGCGTGTTTACGGCATTGCAATTGGCCATCTTAAACTTTTCAAGCAATTCTTTGGCATACTTCTTCTGAGATATATAGATGCCACCATGTTGTTGCTTCACTTCAATGCCTAAGAAAAAGGACATGAGACCTCCATTAGTCATCTCGAACTCCTTAAACATAGCCTTCTTGAATTCATCAAACATTGATGGTGGCCATTTGTTTCTGTATGTGACAAATCATCAACATATAGGCATGCTATAAGTATATCGCCATGAGCATTCTTCTTGATGTAAACTGCATGCTCATATGGACATTGGGCGAAGCCGTTCTCTTGAAGATAGTTGTCGATGCGTGCATTCCAAGCACGTGGAGCTTGCTTCAACCCATAGAGGGCTTTCTTCAGTCGATACACCTTGTGTTCCTCTCCTTGCATAACAAAGCCTTCAGGTTGGTCAACATAGACCTCTTCCTCCAGAATTCCATTTAGGAATGCAGATTTCACATCCAGTTGGTAGATCATCCAACTGTGATGGGCTGCAAGGGAGATAATCATCCTCACAGTGTCAAGGCGAGCAACCGGGGCGAAGACTTCTTCATAGTCCACCCCATACTTCTGTTTATAACCCTTTGCTACGAGCCTTGCCTTGTAGCGATCGATCTCGCCATCAGCGTTTCGCTTGATCTTGTACACCCATTTGACACCAATAGTTTTCTGGCCATTAGGAAGCGTAGTCAGCTCCCATGTGTCATTTTTCTCAATGGCATGAATTTCTTCTTTCATAGCAATTCTCCAACATTCTTCTTTTATAGCCTCCTGAAATGTCAGAGGCTCATGATCTGCATACAGGCAGAAAAGATTGACCTCTTCAGTTTGCTCATAAATGTCGCTTAAGCTTTTCATTTTTATGGGTGCCATGGGTGAGGATGAGCTGGCTGAATTTTGACTTGGAGTGCTTTCAGGAGTGATGGACTGTACTCCTGGACTTCTGCGAACTGATGATGCGGCCGAAGAAGGTGTTGCGGGCGTTTGCTCTTGATGGTCATGCCTTTCTTCATGATCTTCTGTTTCGACTAGAATATCTTTGGTCGATTCTTCATTATTCCATTTCCAAGCTTCTTCCTCACTAAAGACTACATCTCTACTCACCACTACTTTATTGGTTAGTAGATTGTAGAGCTTGTAGGCTTTAGATGCTTCACTGTAGCCGATGAAAATGCATTTTTCGCCACGATCATCAAGCTTCCTTCTTCTTGCTTACAGGAACTTGAGCGTGGCGACACACCCAAAGATCCTTAGGTGCGCCACGCTCGGTTTGTAGCCACTCCATGCCTCTTGTGGTGTCATGTTTCGACGCTCTTGGTTGGACACCAGGATTGAGCAAGTAGGCGGTACATGCAACCGCCTGCGCCTTGAAGCTCTTTGGTAGGCATTTTCCTTGACATGGTCCTCGTCATATCGAGGATGGTGCGGTTCTTCCGTTCGCAATTCCATTTCGTTGTGGCGTGTAAAGTACTTGCAAAGTATGTTGTTGCTTAATGCCATGTTCCCTGCAAAAATCTCGAAATGCATTTGAGGTGTACTCTCCACCTCTCGTCAGATCTCGAGTACTTTAATTTTGTGACCACTTTCAACTTCAACACGAGCTTTGAACATTTTAAAGATAGTGAAAGCGGAAGATTTTTCTTTGATGCAATACACCCAAAGTCTTCTGCTGAAATCATCAATGAAGGTAATAAAATATTTATTACCTCCAAGAGAGGGTGTTTCAAGTGGTCTGCAAATATCAGTGTGAACCAACTGAAGTGGTTCATTTGCTCTTCTGGACACTCCACTTGGGAAGGAGTTCCTTTGTTGCTTGCCGAGTGTGCACGCCTCACACACATGTTGGAGCTTCAATAGCCGGCAAGCCATGCACCATGCTTGATGAGGATAAGAGTTTAAGACCCTTTGAAATGGAGATGCCCAAACGAAGATGCCATCTCCATGGATCATTCTTCACGAGTCCATAAAAACACTTCTCAGCCTTTGTGTTGATATGGAGCGGAAACATGCGATTTTTCGCCATTTGAACTTGAGCCACAAGTCTCTTGTGAGCATCTCTTATGGAGAGAGAATGATTCTCCATGTGTATGACATACCCCTTCTCAAGGAGTTGGCCGATACTGAGGATATTATTTTTCATATTTGGTACGTAATACACATTAGAGATATAATTTGGCTCACCATTCTTTCGATAGATTTTAATTTTTCCTTTGCCAATCACGGGTACCTTTGATGAGTCGCCAAAACTCACGTCGCCACGAACTCCTTCGTGAGTTCCACGAACAGATTCTTTGTTACCACTCATGTGGTTGCTTGCACCGTGTCAAGATACCACACATCTGGACTGTATTCACATGCCTTTTCTTGTGCGAGGAGGAGTGTGGAGACTTCTTGTTCATGGTGTGATGCTTCAGCATAGTTGGATCGTTCATCTTGATCCACTTTGCTCCAACACTCAGAGGCATAATGACCGAATTTCTTGCAATTGTGGCATTGAACATTCTTTGTGTTTCCACGACCACGTGTGAATCGGCCTCTACCATTTCCTCTTCCACGGAAACTGGTAAACTTTTGTTGATTTTGTTGATGGCTTAGATGATATCCACGCCCTCTGCCTCTTGCACGATTGCTAGTGCCACGACCGCCTCGTTGTGTATGACCATTCTTTTGTTCATTTAGAGTTAACTTAGACTCTAAGGCATGTTCAAGTGTTGAACCAGAAATTCTTTTGCATTCGTTGCTCATGCACTTGCAACGATCCCATCAGTTCTTCAATGGACAGTTTTTCAAGGTCCTTTGATTCTTCGATCGCCACAACCACATGCTCAAACTTGGTTGTGAGAGATCGCAGTGCCTTTTCAATGACACGTATGTCTTCAACTTTTTCACCATTTCTTTTTAAATTGTTAATAATAACAATTAGACGTGAGAAGTAGTCAGAGATACTCTCACCTTCCTTCATGTGCGCCGCTTCAAACTCGGCTCTTAGTGTTTGAAGGCGAACCCGCTTCACTCGATCAACACCTTGAAGATGCCAAGAGTATCCCAAGCTTGCTTGCTTGATGTCGCTTCGGCAATCTTTTCAAAGGTTGATTCATCCAACCCTTGATAGAGGAGGAACAACGCCTTGTTATCTTTCTTCCTTTGATTTTTTAGAGCCGTCTTTTCTTCGTTGGTGAAGGCGGCTTCTTCCTCCATAGTGGGTTCTACATACCCATCAGTGACGATCTCCCATAATTCTTGCGACCCGAACAACGCTTTCATTTGGATGCACCACCTTTCATAGTTGTCCTTAGACAACGTAGGAACCTGTGGCTGGATTGAGCTGGCCATCTTTTCTATTTTTAAGGAAGGATGAACTGATTTTTTTTTTTTTTTTTTTTTTAAATGAAGAGAAAGAGAGATGAAATAGAAAACAGATTTGGCAGAAAAACTGTTGAAATCCGAATTTTTCTTTTAACAATTTTTTTTTTCACTGAAAAAACAAAACTGCTGGAATTTGACTTTTCTCGGCTGCGAAAAAAAACTGATGAAATAGCTTTTTCTTTCTTTGGCTGGGAAAGACCGCTGGCAACTTCAACAGGGATTTCAAAAAACTTGGCTTTGCAACAGATTTTTTTCAGAAAAAATCTGGACTTGGCTGAAAAAATGCTGGAAACTCTTGTAGAAAAAACTGAACTCTGCAATGTGAATTTTTTTAAATAGATTTTTCTTCAGCCAGATTTTTTAAAAACAGATTTTTCAAATTTTGGCTTGGAAGAAAACAGATTTTTTAACGGATTTTTTTTTATTTTTTTGCTGGCAGCTTCAAACAGCAAAAGCTTCGGCCCTCCAATCTAAATTTTTCTTGAAAAAAAAAACTGCTGACGATCTCCAACTAGGAAACAGAAACTTTTCTTAAACAGATTTTTTTTTCAGAAAAAATCTGTAGTTCACTGAAAAACTGCTGGAAAACTCCCTGTAGGAGAAGAACCAAGCTCTGATACCAGTTTGTTGGCTATTTTAGCCAGAGTTTATCTTGGCTTTTCAAAGCCTTGGGTTTGAGCTCACTGGACTCGTAGAGGAGAAGAAGAAACTTTGTATTTCTTACTGTATGTTGCTTACAAGCTTGCTGACTTTGTTTAACTTGCTACAGCCGGATACACAGGATGCCAATTTATAGGCATTGGTGCATCTTCATTGAGACATTACCATATCACAAGAGATCCTATATAACTAGGTGATTGCTAGACCTATGGTTGCTTAGTCTGTTTCTGCCAGATTTTAATTAGAAGTCTTTCATGAACTCTTTTATAATCTGTGTGACATCTACAGTCGTGGGATTTGCTAACAGGGCTCCATGGCCATAAAACAATCTCATCAAAAAATAAAGTATGCATCCCAAAACTATAATAATTGAAGGGAACAACGACAATTATGAATACTACTCCCAACTGATGCAAGCCACCACAACTTGGGGGTACCATGATATCTTTTTCCTGCTAGCATGCCATGCGTATAGAAAATCAGTAACATGAATACAAATGTCCCTACAGTGAAGATCACTTGGCTTAAAAATCAGTGAAGTCCATGAGCCATGTTAGTGGTAGATTAGTGTGTTGTGCGTTAAAAAAAATAAAAAAATGACAGATGCTTTCATAACCAGTTCAAGTCACCGGATGTAATTTTTAGAAGGGCAAAATTGGATATAATGCATCAGACTCTCCATAAAAAAAAAAAAAAATGTTAGTGGTAGATTATGGTTGAATGAAGAATATCACAAATGGTAGTTTCAGCCATGGTTAAAAAACATCCATCTGCATTGCCCTTCCAACGGAGTTCTAGCAGCCAATCAAATCCAAGTTCAATCCAAACTGCTGATCAATGTTGGCCCCAAAGTGGGAAAATCTAATAAGCAACACTTGTAAATTGAATCAGGACTTTTGGTTGTTTCTTTTTTCAGCTGTCCACATTTTCAACTGATGAGTAGGGTGGTTTGATTTCTTCACCCCAGGCAAATCCATGCCAGGCATGCCTGGTGGACAATGCGAACTTACACAAACAAAGATATTACATAAAATGTCCTAATTAATCATCTTCAACTTCATAGACAGTCTCATTAATTCATGATATCTAACTTCAGTATCATAAGAGTTCAAATAGCGTTTAATCCGATACTCTAACGGGGATCTAATTCAGTAATCGACATCTCATTTACGGACCATGGTGATGCCATAACCGGAGATTGATTCACCTCACGTGTCTGGGTATGGGACTCTGTCATAGACATGTCTGGAGCCATTCTACTCGCAATAAAGAATGCAGGCTGTGATGGTGCTGCGAGAGTGACAGTGAAGCTGTTGAGCATGAGCACAATCGATGACATTGTGGGCCTATCGATCACGTCTTCTTGAACACATAGCAATGCAATGTGGATGCACCGCATCACTTCACTGCTTGAGTAAGATTCGCCTATAGTTGGATCAATGAGCTTTAAAACTGTGCCAGTTTTCCAATGCTTCCATGCCTACAAAAATTGCACCATTGCAAAAATCAAGTTTTTAAAATGGAAGTATTGATGTGGTAGATTAATAACATGAGTAATGCTGTAGCTACTCATTTAAATTGTCCATCCAAATTGTACTCTCCTCATAGTGCAAGATCCAGGCCATTCTCACTGTGAAATTAATGGTTAGAAAATTAATAACCAGCAGTGTATATTCAGTGCGCACATGTGGGACCTGATTTTCGGGCAAATGCATGTTCATGGTCGACCCACCCAATGGATTTAACTCACCTCACATGTGTGCCACGTCGACTAGTGCGTAGCGAATAAAATCCTCTAGCCACAGCATTCTTTCAGCAATTTTACAAATTTCATTTCAAATTGTTGAGATAAAATCATCAAGACATTCTACTTACGTAGCTGAGAAGATCCTCGGCATGGTCTGACTCATAGAAATTACTATTCTTCTGACCGGTCACAATCTCCAGAAGTAAAACACCAAAGCTGAATACATCTGATTTGACGGAGAATTGGCCGTGCATGGCATACTCTGGGGCCATGTATCCACTTCAAGGGAAAATCACAAATACCAACAGATGTTTGATAGATTAGTAGAGAATGTTTGATTTTACTCAAGCTAGATTTTAGTTATTAGATAGATAGGGAGAAATTAGAAAACATTTACAAGACCAGGAATGCTGAGCCGGAGGTCCCAACAGTTTATGGGACATGACCCAAAATCAGGCTGATCAGACGATCCCCATCATTCAATTATTTTTTTACCCTCCTATTCCTCATTTGGGTAGTTACTTCAGCTAATATTTGGGCCACATTCCAAATCCTGTCTGCTTCTGCAATAGGTACGTCTGAAGAAAATGAGCAACTGTTTTAAGGTTTAAAGACTTACTATGTTCCTGCAATATGACTTGTATTGCCCTGAGATTCATCTATTCCAACAATCTTAGCCATACCAAAATCTGCAATTTTTGGAATCATCTCGTCATCTAATAAAACATTGCTAGCTTTGAGATCTCGATGTATAATCCGAAGTCGAGAATCTTCGTGAAGGTAAAGTAGGCCTCGAGCCACCCCACTGATGATTTTGTAGCGCCTTTCCCAATTCAGATATGCCTTTTTATTTGTATCTATACAGTCAGCCAACAGAAGCACATGAGTTCATCAAATAATTCACCAGAGTAAATAAAAAAAATAAATCAATCATATGGTTTAATTGTAAGGAATTAACATTTTTATATGGGATGAGTTATAATTTTGCAAAAACATGGATAAAAAAGATTATATGTGGAGAAGGGTCCAAACCAAACAGAAACTTGTCGAGGCTGGCGTTAGGCATGTATTCGTAGATGAGAAGCTTCTCTTCTCCTTGGACGCAGCAACCTAAGAGCCTAACAAGATTCCTGTGTTGAAGTTTTGCAATTAATGCAACCTCATTCTTGAATTCTTCCGAACCTTGTCCAGAGTCCCTAGAGAGCCTCTTCACGGCTATTTCTTGTCCATCTGAAAGCTTACCCTGCAATGATAGCAGGATTAATTGTCAATATCATTACTGATCAATAGGATTCCAGAATGCACAGACCCATTTATATTTGGGCCATATTCCGAATTATGTACATCAATCTTTGGGTTAAGGACTCTTCTTCACGCCGGGGAAGCACAATTTCAGCCTAATCATTGCGGCATTTGAAGTGCCCCCATCTACACAGTGGTCCAAATTTTAGATAGTTTCAATTGATTTACAATGGCGTGGTTGATGGATACAATGAATAAACACATGATGGCTTTCTGATATCTTGCGATATTCATAATATGAGAATCGTTACGTGGATTCACTGGCTGAAGATATGAAAACATGTATCGATATCAATAATACCCAAAAATATATCTTTGGCAGAGAGAGAAAAACACTGGGTAAACATTGGAAAAATGAAAAACCTTAGAAGATGTTAAAATAAAAGTATTTGAATATTTATGAATTAAATAATTATAAAAAAGTCTCATACATAATAATTTTTCCTTTAATAGAGACCTAAAAGCATGTAACTCTAGCTCAAGGGAAATATTGGAATATATTATGGAAATTGTGAAATTTGTCAATAATACTTCAACAAATATTAAAATACATATTTAGAAATTAAATAATAGCAAAAAAGATCTATTATTGCCAACTCAAGAAAATATTGGGAAACATGGGAAAATGATAGATCCATCCATCCATCCAATCATATATTTATGCATGCACATACATACATACAAACAAATATACATGATTTATTTATCCATCCATCCATCCAATTATCTATGCATGCATGCATATGTACAATAACACATATATATATACTTACATTCGATCTCCCATCTTTTGTATGCAGATGATACCCTTGTGTTCCTAAACGAGGGCCAAAATTTGCTTCGTGTTACATTAGGTTTCTTGGCAACTTATCAACTGACGTCTGGTCAGAAAATAAATCTTACAAAAAGCTCGTTCATTTGCTCGAACAAGCTTCCTGCCGCCAGGATCAAGTTGATTGAAAGATCTCTTCGGATCCCAAGAGCTGCAGTTGGTCTCATATACCTTGGAGTCCCGGTGGCCTTAGGGCCCGTTTGGCCCGGTGGATTGGAAGGGAGTGAATGGTATTGGAGTGGATGGCGTGGATTTTTAGGTAATGATGGTGTTGTCAGTGGATTGTCTTGAGATCCATGGGATTACTATATCCCTGGATTGATACATCCAGTCCATTTGGCACGCCCGACCAATCCGGAGATTATAGCTTCCGATCCCTTCCAATCCTACGAACCAAACACGTCGCAAGCTAATTTGAACGGATTAGGATAGATTGGATGGGATTTAAAGGTAATGATGGTGTTGTCAGTGGATTGTCTAAAGATCCATCAGATTTGGATCAGATCACCTACACTGTTTGGCACGCCCAGCCATTCCCGGGATTTACCATCCAATCCCTTCCACTACCATCCAATCCCTTCCAATCCAACCGGCCAAACGGGCCCTTAGGGAGGATAAATCGTGGAGCCTTCCAGGCCCTGCTGGACAGAGTTACTGGTCGTATTTGTGGGTGGCAGGCCAGATGCCTTTCGTAGGTGGGCCGAGCTATTCTGGTTTAGCATGTCCTAGGCAATATTCCTGTGCACTCATTAGCAGCTACTCACACCTCGAAGGCGGTGCTTACGTCTTTTAAGTCTCTTTTTGCTAATTTCTTCTGGGGATGGGCAGAAGGTACTTCCTTCATTGGAGGAGTTGGAAGGAGATTGGTTTACTAAAATGTGAATGGGGCCTTCGCATTCAGAAGCTCTCGGAAGTCATGAAGGCCCTCCGTCTTAAGATGGCTTGGGCGATTTAGTATAGGAGGGAAGACAGTCTTTGGATTTGTTATATGAGGGCAAAGTATTCCCAAGATCTTTCCTCCGATAGTTTGGGACGTTCATTTTCATCAGCCTCCCCATTGTGGAAAAGAATTCTCAACCTGTTTCCCTTGTTGAATTCGCATGTGTAGTGATATATCGGAAAGGGTGATTGTAGCCTTTGGAGGGGTAACTGGTCAGGCATTAGACAGTTAGCCCTTCGGACAGTTAGGCCAGTTCCAATAGAGTTGCAGGGGTTTAAGGTGAGCCATTTCTTGGGCCCGAAAGGCCCCCTCCCTCCTTCTGCCGTCTTTGATCTCCTGCCCCGACAGGTTATGGATTTCATTTTTCACGAAGGCTTCTGCATCTCCGAGGGCCAAGACAAATGGTTCTGGCCTCTTCATCCCTCAGGAGAGTTCTCAGTCAATTCTGCTTGGAAAGTGAGCAAAGTCAGTCGTTCCCGCAGAGAGTGGTCTCATTGGGTGTGGCACTCCAAGCTGCCCCCTAAAATATCTTTATCTGTTTGGAGACTCATCCAGCATGCTATCCTGGTGGATGCAGCGGTCCAATGACGTGGAGTTCAGATGGCTTCGCATTGTGTTTGCTGTGATGGGAGTCCAATCCAGAGGCTGTCTGCAGAAACTGCAGTGCACCTATTTCTGGATAGTACTCGAGCTGATGTGATCTGGGATTATTTCGGTGGCCTGTTTGGCATCCATGTTATGAGGGCCCAGTCAGTTAAAGGTAGGCTTCGCCAATGGTGGCTCGCCCCTCTCCAGGTGGTAGTTTTATGTCTCTGCAGAAGCTAGCCCCTTGAATTATTTTCTAGGAAATTTGAAAATTTGGAACTCTGCAAGGTTTGATGGGAAGTCTCTCTCTTCCTCCGACATGATTGCACGAGTGAAATGGTGGCTTCAATCCACTTCTTGCAGTATGCCCGTTCTCTTTACCACTTCTTCGGTGGTTAGGTTGTCCCTAAATGTTTTGGGTATTATCCCTTGCACTCCTTCCAGGAGGAATGCGTAGGTGGTGAGGTGGTTTAAGCCTCCCAGTGGCTAGGTTAAGATGAATGTAGATGAGTCCTCCTTGGGTAACGCAAGTATATATGTCAGGCGGTGGCGGGATTTGCAGGGGAGATAAGGGAGATTTCATCTTCGCTTTTTCAGAGGGTTATGGTGTGGGCTCCAACACCAGAGTTGAGCTTAGAGCGGTGCACGAGGGTCTTGCAAACTATTTTAAATGGGTCATTCCAAGCTGGTAGTGGAGTCTAACTCCCAGCTGGTGGTAGCTATTCTTAATGGCTCTTGTAACCTGAGTTGGAGGTGGGAGTATTGGCTTTCGAGGATTAAGAGGTTATCGAGCAAAGGACAGGTCCAATTCGTGCATGTTTTGCAGGAAGGAAATGCGCCAGCCGATGGGATGGCCAGATTGGGGAGTGGTAGGCAGGGTTCCTCTCTAGTTCAGTTTCACTCAGATCTCCCAATTCAAGTGAGAGGTCTCATTTTCTTAGACAAAGTGGGGTTGGGAGCCATCCGTTTATCCCCATTATAGCAGGCTTTTGTCCTCTGCTAGTCATTTTTCAGCGGTCTTTTCTTCCGCCCTTAGTCTTTTTTCTATTTTTTGTGTAGTTATGATAGGCTTTTGCTCAGGTATATATATATATATATATATATATATATATATATATATATATATATATATATATATATATATATATATATATATATATATATATATATTCTTTAATCCTGGGAAAGCTCGAAAGTATCTAGCACTGTATAGTTTTTTGGCCCCTATAATGAAAGACTTGTCTATTTTTTTTTTTTTTTTTTTTTGAGAGAATACATATATATATATATATATATATATATATATATATATATATATATAAAGAGAGAAAGAGAGAGAGAGAGAGAGAGAGAGAGAGAGAGAGAGAGAGAGAGAGAGAGAGATTTACATGCATGGTCTATCCATCCATCCATGCATACATATACACACATAATGCATGCATTTTATTATATAACCATGCACCCATAAAAAAATTTGAAAAAGAAAATTTTTAATAAATAGATTCTTCATGATATCAATGCATAGACATTTAATTTCCGATCGTATCAATAACATCTTCCATATATTCCATATATTGCAATACAAGGTGATACATATGACCTCTAGAATTTTTGTAGTTGAAAGTATTGTGATTCATTGGCAATATTGATAAATTGGTGATAATTTACAGTATATCGACAATATATGGTTGATACCTAATTTTTTTAATACTACGAGTGTTTTCGGTTGGTATTGCCAAGCTGGGCTTGGCAATACCATTAATCAGTGATCTTATCGATAATATAACTAATAGTTGAAATAGTGATACCTTATAAACAGCACCAAATCCGCCTTCTCCAAGCTTATTGTCTTCGGAGAAGTCGCCAGTTGCAGCTCTTATTGCGCCCAAATCAAATAGCAGTGACTCCTCATCAAATGGCAATGATTCATTTCTTTCAATCCTATGATCTACACAAACAGTGCCGTTTTCAATCATTTGTGCGTGTTTGCAAGACTTTAAGGTAGGTAGTGTTAACTGCAAAATTTAAAAAGAATGAGACCGTTTGCACTAGTGCAAAGGGTAACCTTTACCGATCACTGATTTCTTCTTTTTCCTCCTTAGGAAACAAGCAGCGATGACAGAGATGAGCACGACTGCAACAACTATAGGAACGATGATGATTATAATAGTTCGAGATGAGTTTCGCTTTCTTCCTGCAAAAACAAGAAATACAGAGGTTTTAAGGCTGGAAAGAGGGTCACATTGGTTACAAGCCAAATATAACTGGTCTCAGGCTTTGTCGTATAGGCCCATGGAGTGGGCACCGCTTAGATATTCAGCGCTTTTGTTAAATAAGTTGGGCAGGGCACAGACTGTTAGTGTTCGTTAAAAATAGGCTAGGGTTGCCAAAACAACATACTTGTGCAAGGGATACCATGTACATGCCACCACATGTAATCTCGCAAAAGAACATTTGAAAAGAAACGCATTGATCAAATCATGCGATATTGTCATCATTAAATCAATATTTACCCTCCACCTATATTTAAATATGTTTGTAAAAAAGTTAATAGCAAATCCACCTCCAAGATTAATTGTGGGCATTTAATCGCCCACCATTTTCCTATGGCGCTGTCCACCTGAGATTTGGATCTGCCTCCTTTTTGGGTTCATGCCTTAAAATGAGCTGGAAAATGGATGGACAGTGTGGATAGAACACATACATCATGGTGGGGCCCATAGAATACCATCCAGTACTCACTACTGCCAACATCAGTACGGAATCTGCATACCAACCAATGTACACACATGGCACACTTATTTACCCAGACTAATTAGAAAACTAAATAGTGGAAATACACATGGCACACTTATTTACCCATGCCTGCTTATCCAAAAGCTAAGTTTGTAAAAAATACAATTTTTTCAAATAGCGCCTATTCTTGGGGAGAGGGTAGGCGTGCTGATTTAAGAGAAAGAAAGAAGGCTTTTAAAGGAAAAAGAGGGCTTTAACAAAGCAGGTTGTCATGATTCCTCATTGACCCAGGGCAACGTTTTATAGACCCAAGTGGATTATTTAGTTGAACTTCTCTAAAAAGATTTTAAAGCTGCTCATCAAGTGCAAAGTGCGCCTCAAATGCATGCTCTCGGCCTAACCAATCTCTCTAATCCATTCTTTTCCATACAGCAACAGAAAAGAACTGTGTGCCGATTGCCTGTGTTGTAGGCACAGGAAATTTCAGTGCTGTCACTTCTCCTCGGTCCACCTGGTTGCCCATGACACCACGTTGAAACGTCCCTGATTTTCACTATCTGATAAAGACTGCCACCCAATTTTTAACGTGTGAAGCTTCTCTGTCCCACCATGATCTGTGTTAGATTCATACTATCCATCAATTTATATAGATCATTCTAGAGCATAAGCCGAAAAAATAGGCATATCCAAAGCTCAAGTGGACTACGCCACATAAAGAGGATTGAATGACTACAAACATTTCCTAGAGTCCATCGTGACGTTTATTTTCCACCTAACCTCTTTATAAAGTTACATAGATTAAGGGAAACACAAATATTAGCTTGATCATAGACTTTTATGGCCCAAGAAGTCTTTCAATAGTAGGCATTCAATTCCCACTGTTTTTTGTATTTCTTGTAGTGTGGTCTGCCTTATTTTTCGTCTCATACCCTTAAATGGTATGAAAATGGATGAACGTTGTGGATCAAATACATACATCATGATGGAGCCTACAGAAGTTTCACATGTCAACTCCAGGGGTCGTTTCTTCTCTAGGTGGACACACTAAGCAATGAAATTTCTTAACATGTGAAATTTACATGGGCCCCATGATGATGTATTTCTTAGATCCACGCAGTTTATCTATTTTTTCAGATTATTATAGAATATGACACCAAAAAGAAGGCTAATCCAAAGCTCAAGTGGACCACACCATAAGAAAAAGTAGAAATTGACCCTACCATCCAAAATTCTTGGAGCCACAAAAGGCTCTAATCAAATTGATATTTGTGTTTTACCTTCATCCAGCCACGTAGGGCCTTATGAACAGGTTATATACAAAATAAGCCTTACCATTGACCCTATGAAAGTTTCAACAGTAGTTTATTCAATCCTCACTTCTGTCTGTTGTACGGTCTACTTAAGGTTTGGATGTACCTCATTTATGGACTCATGCTTGAGAATTATCTAAAAGATTCAATGGACAGTGCCGATCTAACACAAAAATCATTGTGGGACAAAATTGTGTTGTGTACCTAGTGCAGAATCTAGTTGGGAGGGAAATTCATTGTATCTCATGAGCTGCAGTCATCGGAAATGGTATGGCCACTGAGAAGAATTTTGTGTGCCTTCGACACAAACTATACGCACTGAAAAAGAATATGCTATATTCTTTAGGAAAAACAAAGTTATAAAAGCTTATTTACAGTTTTCCAATCTTAGTCCAATATTTTAATAAAACATATATCAATGCACTATCTATTTTAAAAATACACGGCATATAGCTTGCACCCGAGTCATCCATTAAGTCTAGCCTTGAATATACTCTGAGCCAGTAATAAGGTCAGTAGATTCATCATATGAGTCATGTTAGAAATAATTGTGTGGCCTGAAGAACTCCAGCCAGTTTTTATTTAGCTGTTCGTTTATTTTGCAACTATTGCCCCGCTGGTCAGTGAACCAACATGACTCTTGAGCCAGGGCACCAACATAATGCGACCCTCTGTCGGAGCATGATGGTTGTGTGCCATGTTGGCACGTGCAGTGGCGTGTACATAAGTTGCCTTGTATACGTGCTTATGCCTAACAAAGTTCTATCAAAGGAATATCATGAAGAGGTCTAAAGGAGAGTGCGGTTTGACATTAAACTGGCAAATCTTTTCATCATACAGGGAGGGTCCTCCAATGGATCCTTTTCAATCAAGCCATCATGACTTGCTGAGTCAGATGCCACTTACCTGAGTTGACTCGGGCTTGATTAAATTTGTTCCAGCTCAACGCCACAAGTCAGCAATAAAAACCCCACTCTATGAGTTGGCCAGCTAAGCTGAGTCACCCATGACTCAGTCTGACTAGGCTGAGCCACGACTTAACTCAAGACCTAGTAAGGTGGTTGAAAGCTGCGACTATTTATGGTTCATGTGGAAAAAATATATCAATAGTCGAATATCTCATCATCCAAACAAAGTGACTTAGAAACAGCTGTCAACAAAACATTTTTCTAACTCAACTATCACATGAACGGTGGCTCCAATCAGAAAGTGATGCAGAAGAGCATGAATGGATAAAGAGAAAGATAATCGTCTTCTTCAAGTGAATAAGACCTTGAATTTGCAGGGGTAATATTTTCGAATCCACAAAAATTAATAATAATAATAATAAATAAATAAATAAATAATAAAATTAAATTAATCAATGATGATCTAATGTATATGTGTGCCAATTACACAATTAATAAAGAAAAAATAAATCAAATTTTATAATTATTATTATTATATATATATATATATATATATATATATATATATATATATATATATATATATAAAGAGGTAAAATTCACCCTCTAACAAAAGTCCTCATTCCAGTAAGCTTTTCTAAAGCTTAATTTCTAAAAATAAAAATTTCAAATAAACGTTTACTAAAAGAGTACTGATTGTACTGATTATAAGTTATTTCTATTAAAAAAAAAAATAAAAATCTAAAACTTTAAAAATAAGAAAATATTAAAAAAAAAATAATCAGAATTACTAAAAATATTAAAATTTTCTCTTTGATTTAAAAGCGCCTATTTTCCAGTGAAATGGATAGACGTGACCCACTTTATGGTTCCGTTCACCCGAATGGCCGGTTAGAGTAAAGATTGATAGCTTGTGTCCCCTGAGGATACTTGGATCAAAAGTATGTCTTGGTTCACCTTCTTTTGATCCTTGACCGTGTACTGTAATAGGTTCCATATGAAACTACGACGATCCAGATTATCGCGTGGTGAGAGCAGAACAGATTGAGGGAGCTTCTGGGAGGTTGCCAGGAAACATCGTCCCCGTAGGTCAGGTTCGACAGCAACCAGGCGCATTTCCTGTGGTGGAGAGTCCACAGGCATGCAGCACATCCAAAAGGACTTCCAAAAATTATTGAATGATCATAACTGTCCATCTCCTATATGCTATTGAACATGGGTACTCGCCAAAATTCAAGCCGAGCAGATAAAACTGACCATTGAATATGTGTTTGTTATATTTGGACCGATGAAAATAAAATTTTCAATATAACATTGAACTGCATAAATCAATAAGCGATGATTATTTGTCCACTCCCAATAGGTGCACGCAACGCACTCTAAATAAAAAATAAAAAATCTAGATGTGGGGATGTGCTTTGCAGTTCGGCACATTACAGTTCAATCCATCACAGTCTCTCCACCAAGGATATGGACAGAACACTCGGATTTTCTGTTTGAACAAGTGAGAGCCATAGCTTAATCATCAAGACCCTCGATCTGATTCAATCCACGATTAGTGGGCCATTCTTAAAATTCTACCACATTAGAAGATCCTAACCACTGATCTTTGTCTTTTATCTGGGTTTCTCTTCTGAACGGTCTATTTACATACCATAAATTGAAATGTCCAGACCATATCGTGGAGGTGATTTTTCGTTTGTAGCCCATCTACTCTGGAGGCAAAAGGACCAATGGTCTTGATCACTAAAAAATGGACCCCACTTGTACAAACCTAAAATCCGAGGAGAGGAGAATCATATAATCTCTCCGTCTAATAAAAACAACCATTCAACAAGTAGCTGTGATTAATCAGAAAGATGCATAAAAATTTTAAAAAAAATTAAAAAATTAAAATAATAAATAAATAAATAAATAATCAAGAGGAGAAGACCTGAAAACTTACCCGTGGTAGTTGTGTTAGGTGATGGAGGAACCAGAGCTGGAGTGGGAGTAGGCGTAGTAGTAGGAGGAGAAGCCGGTGCTATGGCTAAGTCGTCATAGAACTTGTATATCTCAAACCTCATAGTGCAACTCGGCCCAATAACTCTCCCACCTTGTCTTCCATTACAGCATGTCGGAATTCGACCGACTGCATCTTGTAAGCACGCATTGCAATCACTCCTTGACAGATCTCTTGTGCATTGCACAAGCCCATATATCGTTTGGAAGTTGGAGAAATTCCTTGAACCTGTAGCATACCTATCTGGGTCAGAAGCCCCCCTCGAAACAAGACCATTCATCAGCTCTCCCAAAAGCGGATTAAACTGATTTGGGTTTGATATATTTTGCGTATTCACCAGGTAAACCATTGGGCTGTTAGCAGACGATGACAAGATCGGTTCATTGGAGTAGCGCAAGAGACAATTATCATACCATGTAATTGCAGTCCTATTATGGCAACTTTCGACGATTTCTTGCCTTGCAGTGTTGAGGCAATCACCGCATGATTGGGGTGTAGTGTCACCTCTGCATTGTGCAAGTCCATAGATTCGGTTTGGGTTTTCGCCGAGCGTGAGGTTAGAGAAGCCGGTGCGTGAAGCATTAGAGGATAGAGAAGAGAGGGAGATGTTGAGGTTAGTTGCAAACGTGCTATTAGCTGTGTAATTAACTGTGCTTGGACAATCGGTCCAGAGAGGATCTGCAGTGTTTGTTGGGAGATGGAAGATGAAGAGTAGGAGGGATGAAAGGAGGAGAAATTCAAAGGGTTTTGAGAAGAGAGAAGGCATCATCTGGTTGTTGGAAAGTATAGCTGACTAATGGGAGGATCAGATGCTTTTTACGGATGGAGGTTACTTAAAGAGATGTTGGGCTAGTTAAAGATTTGGAAAGGGAGACGGATTGCCTGTGCCTGGGTACAGGAAGCTCCTTTAGTCAGAAACTGTCCGGGCCCACAAATCCACTCCCTCCATCGGTTTGCAAGACCACAAAAGGACATGCACTTAAAAATCAGGTAGATCCAATACTCATGTGTGCCACACCACACGAAACCGTTGGGACGGAAATATCTACCGTTGAAACCTTCCTGTAGCCGACCACGATGTTCAAATCCAAACCGTTGGTAGGTTTATTTCTACTCAGATAAATTGTAGGCACAAATATCATCGTGATACTTCTATGAGCCCCACAAAGTTTCCAATGGTGGATGTTCGATCCACGCTGTTTCTTGTGGTGTGGCACACATGAGTTGGATCTGCCTGGTTTTTAGAGTCGTGTCCTGCAGTCGTACGTCTTGAAAACTGATGGATGGAGTGGATTTGTGACCACCATATATGTGTTCCTCCCACAGCTTCCTACTACAGGAAGGCTTAGTCAATCTCCGTCCGAAATGCTTCGAAAAGTAGCCAGTGTTTCACCTACCATAGTATTGGCATTCATGTCCATTCAATGGAGCATGTATGAAAAGTCAAGACTTCAGACGACCTTAACCATCTGATTTCTCGCAATGAATTTGAACTTTAACATGGGTGTTTGGACCAGAAAAGGTTTTTTTTTTTTTTAATAATGGATTGAAAACAGAATACTTTTCTAATAAGAAGGTCTCTTCTCATTAAACTTAGTTAGCAATCATTAAACTTTTCTATAACCAATATTCTAAATAAAAGGTATAAGGCGAGCATTGCCTGCAAATGAGATATCCATCTGCCAAGCATTGCCTCAAAAAAGAGATTTACATTTCCCATCCAAATTAGATATCAATACAATGCCATATGTTGGGTTTGTTTTACAATAAAATGAAAAAGGGTATATAATTAATTAAAAGACATGTCTCTTAGTTGTCATTTTGGTAAATCATGGTAAATAGTTATGTTGGGTGCATTTTTATTTTATTATTAAGTTTGAATTCAAACAATGGTGGTGGGAGCATGTAATTTATTAAAAGATATCATGGATGGTCATTATTTTTTCTTGGAAAAGAACTCAAAGCATCTTTTGTTAATTAGTTTATAAAAATACATCTTTAAATCATTCCAAAGCACAACAACCTGACAATCTCATCTTTCCATCATCCTCTCCACTAGTCCCCTGTTTTAGATAGTGTTTGGAAAGTTGCAAACTGAAGAAATTTCTTAAGATAAATTGCAAATAGTTAAAAAGTGACGAACTAAATTGTGAAAATAAAAAAGTTAGGGGGGTATGTTGTAGAAGTATGTATGGGGGTTCACAAGGTTTTTCAGTTTTGTATACTGAAACTTACATTTATCCAGTCAAAAGGACGAGGCTTATTGTATTTTGAATGCGGAATTATCATAACCCTCTTGCAAATTGATTTAAACATTAATAGGATGCAGATTTCACATTAAAGTTAATGACATCATAACATATCTTTGGTTGCATTTTCTTTCTTTCTAATTCTCATCTTTCACCTTAAAATCCATAAAAATGCATTATTAGATAATCATTATAATTTTGACATGTACTGTTGTAATTTTTGTTGCTTGTAAAATTGTTGAAAGATGATTTTTCTTTCTTAGATAAATACAAGAAATGTCTACAAAAAGTAAAAGAGTGCACGAAAAGAAATCCACTGTGCATGAATTTAAGCCCAGGGGTCATTTGGATGAAAGTAAATGGTTAAATAGGAGAATTAGAAGTAAATGGAGATAAATGACATTTGTGGTGTTTAGATAGGAATAAATGCAGGTAAACAAAATGAAATGAGAGTAAATGGCCCGTAAAAGAAATCTTGTTTTAAGAGAGATTTTGAAAGTAAATTGCACTGAATGCCTTTTTATGCTCTCTTGGAGAGTTGCACAAGTAAACATAAATGTCACTATGTACATGCCCATTGCGCACAAAGTGGCACGTTGATGATACTCCAAAACAATTCAATTATTATTTCTAACAGCTAGCCAAGCTATAAATCCTAAACCTTCTACCTAAAATATCAGGCAATTTCACCATTCATTTGGGCTATAATTTACAAGGTAAATTGTTGGTTTAAAATATTATTTCTAACCATTATTATTGTTATTATTATTGATAAATGGCTTAATTTTCAAACCATTATTATTGTTATTATTATTTAGTATCAATTGTAAATGCCTTAATTTTCATGCTAAAAGTCCTAAATATGATACATAGATATCCAAGCATAAAAGATTTCATATGCGCCCCATATGTGTATCTGGCTACCTGAACCGTGTATCAGGTTGGACCCACCAGTGTAAAATGGTTGGACGACTTTTCAACAAGCGGGTCATACAAGCAGAGATGTTAGACAGCTAAGTCAATGCAACCGCATCTCAGTCCCGATGACTCCGTCAAGTCATGGGTTATATGACTCGTGTAAACACGTCATTGGCCACAAAAAAAGGCGGGGGGACCACACGTAGAAAACGGGAAATGGACGGGACGCGTCTCCCTCGGCGGCTCGGCCAATTGCAATCCCGAAAGGTGTTTTCGTGATGTGCGACATATGCAGCCGTGTGGTGCTTTCGTGATATGCGTTCGTTTTGTGGGAGCGGATTAGGTGCGGCCCTTACAGTGGGTCCCACCTTGATGCATGTATTATATATCCACGCTGTCCATTCGTTTTTGTAGATCATTTTAGGGCATGAACCCTAAAATAAATGAGGATCCAAATCTCAGGCACCATGGGAAGGAGTTGTGATTGACCGTTAACAACTTATAATGGAAAATGAAAGTATTAGATGGATCTGATGTTTGTTTTCCCCATTCATCCATGTTTATATGATTTTATCAACAGGTTGGACGGAAAATAAACGTCACAGTAGGCCCCTAGGAAGGTTTTAATGGTGGGGCATTCGATTAAACACTATTTCCTATAGTATGGTCCACGTGAGATTTGGATCGGCTTCGTTGTTTGGATCATGCCTAGATCAATCAGAAAAATGTATGGACGGCGTGGATATAGAATACACACGTCAAGGTGGGCCCCACGTTAAGGGACGCACTGTCATAGGTGAGTCCGGGGCCGCAACTAATCCGATACCTTTTGCCACTGGGAATGCTATTATTCGTATTCGCAGGCGCACAAATTAACGCACATCACGGGAGGATCACACGGCTGCATATGTATCACACGTGTAAGATATTCAGACGGTTCATCGGACATTTCCGACGGTAAATTTATCCTAGTTTTATAATTAAGCCAACCTGCTAATCGGTTGGCCCACACAACACATTAGATACGGACCATTGGTTATCATCTTTCTTATTATATGTTTTCACTATGTGTAGCCAATTAGATGAGTGGACTAGCCCATCTTTTAACGGAGGATATTCCACATGTGGCAAGCATGATGACCTGCGTGGATCTTCGATATGTGTGTCAAAAGTTTGCGTAGATTTGTGGCCGCGAATGGCATTCTGCTACGCAAGAAATAATTGAGTTATGCCGTGTTTGGCAATGGCATTCTGCTCTGCAAGAAATAATTGAGCCATGTCGTGTTTGGCGGGTCACTTGAGTACGCCCATACCGAAAATTACATCAACTGCACGACCCTAATTTCAATCGGTATCCATCCAATCCCAATTGATCAGATGGTTACAGCCGAGCTGCAGAATTTTTACTAAGTCCATCTTTCTTTCTTTTCTTTTTTTTTTTTTTTTTTTTTTTTTTTTCAATTTTCGATTCTACTAATTCCGTGTTTATATTTTTATTTGAGTTTAGCTCAATTATATTTATAATTAAATAAATTTTTTGGTTAGTAATAAAAGGTGAAGCATATAATTCTTTCTAATGTTTTAATTTACTTTGATTCAAGTTATTAGGTTTGAATGTTAAACAATTGATATTGATTTAAATAAAAGTTCTAGTTTTAGTATATTTTGATTCATTATCGGCTTTGAGCACTTTCAATGCTTAAGAAAGTTAAAATTGATTGCTTATTTCTTTTACAATGAATTGATCCGTAAAATCAATTGATCCATCGTAAACTACGGGCACGATAGATGCTTTGAATTCCCTACGATCAATACTTTCGTGCTTAATGTGATAATTGAATTAATTTAATTTTAAATCTATTTTAGTGTAATGTCCTGTAAAATTTTGAGGGGAGACTTTTATTTCTGTGAGTGAGACCATTAGGAAGCCGTACTAGCCTAACTAAATACCCTAATCAGGCTAAATTTAGTGAACTTAGGATAATTTAAGCGTAGCACTATTTTCGTTAAGCACGAATGAATAGCACTGTAAACTTAGGCAGTCCCAACAGAGAAATCCTGAGGGAAAACTTATCGTAAAAATTCCTTAATTAGCCGAATTAGGTCTAGACTGCTCGTTAGTGATCCACTAGAATCAAAACTATAAAATAACGTCCGTCTTGCCGAACTTGATGTCCCTCACAAATATTGAGTCGAGATAATGCGTAAGAATGCTCAACATAGGCCCGTAAGCCAGGTGCATGGGATGTGCGAATGACTTGGGAGATAACCTAAGGGGTGTTTGGCGCATGGTATTGGTAAGGATTAGGTGGGATGGGATTCAAAAAACATAATTATTACATATGGCAGGGATTGTCCCCTTTTTACCATGGGATAAGCTTAATTTCATGTTATGTTTGTAATATGGTGGTACATTGAATGGATATACCTACCATCATTTGAAACTATTGAGAATAACACGTGTTATATCCAAACCACTCATCTGTTTTGCAACCTCATTTTATAGCATGTGCCTAAAAATGAGGCAGATCCAAAACTTATGTGGCCTAAAGAAGTTTTCAACGGTAGGTATTCAATCCCCGCTGCTTTCTATGGTGGGGTCCATTTAAGCTTTAGATATGCCTAATTTTTTGGCCCATGCTCTAAAATGATCTCAAAAAATGGGTGGATGGTGTGGATATAGCCCACACATCATGGTGGGACCTACACAACTTGCTAACATGAGTGGAATTGGCACGGGACCCAATGCAATTCCATCTAATCTAATTCCAAGCTCTTTCATTCTTCCCAAACATTGAGTGGAATTGGCACGGGACCAAATGCAATTCCATCCCACCTAATCCCATCTAATACCATGCGCCAAATGCCCCTTAGAATTTATGTGAAATCAGCACCCTTCATTCTTTCGTAAAGTTGTAGTTCCGAACCGTTGGATGATAACTAAATTTATGGCACTAATTGAGATTATTACCCTGCCCGTTTATGTATAGTTAAGGAATCGATTGACGCTCAGTGATTGTCGATCTTAGTTAAGGCCCTCCCAATTGATTAGCACACCTAATCATTAGATGTTTGTGTCAAAACATAGATCACTTAGTAGGACACCTACTCCATGGCGTAGATTGCCCCGTATACCTCCTATGGGGCCCTATTGGTGTGAAACAACCTCCCTTAAGGTTAGTATGATGAACAAATAACTATTGGGGCCATTCATTCCTGCTACACAAATTTTGGTGCCCTAGCCTTGAAATTAAGAGGGAAAGAGGAGAAAAAAATAAGAGAAATGAGTGTGAGATTGGAAGAGGTTATTCTTCCCTCCTTCGATTGTCGTCCATGCCGCAATTGAAACCCTCATCGGAACCTCCTGGTAACGATAAGGTGAGATCCAACTCTTACTCCCAAACCTTAGAGCAAGTAGAATGATTTTCCCAAAATCTTCATAAGCCCTTTGTGATTTTTAGGCCTCAGTGACTTCCCCTGGGAGCATTAAATTGGATGAATTGTCGCAAAGGTGCGAACCATTATCATAGGTTGTCATTTATCAAATCTTGAGAGTTTCAATCAATGATTCTTAGTTGCGAACGAGTTGATACATGCTAACTTGTGTACGTTTGGTTTTAATCACAAATAGTGCTAATTTTGACTTATTGATGCTTACATGTTTGATGAAATGCCTGAAAGAACGTGAATTACTAGATTTAGGGTTCATGCTATATTTCGTTGTTATTGCCTGATGGATAGTTAGTCTTGATCGATATTTAGAACTACTTAAGAGTTTGAGTTAGTTGGCAAATCGCCGAATACAGGGTTGGCCCGATTTAGGGAGGCCACCCTAGACTTGTTTGATTAACCATGTATGACTATGACTAATTGAATCTAGCATACCCCATGCCCATTGAATGAGTCCACTGATAACCATTAGTGATTCGATCCACAAGACTCATGGACCGAACATTGTAGTATGGGACACCGTGTTTATGATGTTGGCTTACGCTGGGGTGACGAGCCTTTTCATAATGACTTAGCAATGCTATTATTCACAATTTGCCTATCGTATGTGTTCAATTGGGAGTAACGAACCCAAACGGATCAAGGGACACATGCAATGAACTGTTAGACGAATAAGACTTAATAAATACTTAACTAAACATACACATCCACCTCATTGCATTACCTTATGTTGTGGAGATTTGGCGTTGTAATCATGTGATGAGGGAGTGTTGGCATTCGTGAAATAGGCATCGAAGTCGCTTGGGAGGGAGTGTTGGATTGTAAGAGCATGCATCATTTCATTATCCCATTTATGTATATTAACAAGGGTACTTAGAAAATGAGTGTTTATATACTTTATTATTACCTATATTGATAGGGTTGATAATGTGTGTAACTTAAAACTAATGAAACCACTAAGTTGATCACTCACTCCCACTTTGGAACGGTGTTTTAAAACACCAACCAAACGATATTGTGGATGCAAGTGTTATCAAGGCAGACGCATTAGAGGCATACATGGACCCGGAGGAGTTCTTGTACTTTCAATTGTCGGACGGACTAGTTTAGCCGGTGCGTTGCTCTGCTAGGAGTGTTAGATGTTTTGGTGTTGGATGGACTTTGCATCAACACATTTTACTTACTTTTGGGATTGTGTATTGGGCCCTATCTACAAGCCCATACTTTGGATAGATGTGTATAATATATTTTTAATTGATTTAATTACTTTCGATGCATTTATTTTAGAGTATATTACCTTGTCTAGCTTAATTCTATGCTAGTTTGGATATTACGTTAAAACATATCGAAAGATCACAATTTGGCAAAGCATAAGTGACACCCGAAATATTAGGGATCGAGTACGTGATCGACCCCTAAAATTTGGCGCGTTACAAGTAGATATTCAAGTATGAGTTTAGAGTTAAACAGGACTATGGGCTGGGGACCTATCATAATGAATACTCTGACATAGTTAGGAATTTAAAAAATAAGAAACTTAAACCTAGGATCCAATCGCCCGTATGATATGCCGTGGAACTTGAAACCTAGAAACTAGTACCATAGGATCAAACCTAGAAACTTGTATACTGGAATGCCGACATAGCAGTTTAAGTGATAGAACTCTAGTTGGTAAATGTAATCAGGTTTGTAAGGTTGTAGGTCATTCGTAAGAGCACAAGGATCCATTTAGGTGGTGCGTTAAAGCGTGAGAAGGAAGGCATTGGCATTAATCCTTTGGAAAGTATCAAAAATGGAAGAAAATTTAGAGTATAACGCAAAATCAAGGGTCGACCCTAAAAAGTGGACAAAGACCCAGGGTTGACCCTCAAATTGAGGGTCGACCGTCCCTTGCTAACTGGACCAAAATAAGTCCAAAGTTTGAGGGTCGATCCTCAAAATCGAGGCTTGACCCCCGATTGTCCAAAGACCAAGGGTTGACCCTCAAGTGTGGTTTATGTGTGCGTGTGAGTTGTATAAAACACGGGTGGGCTTCATTTTCCCAACTCCCTTCACTTCTAAACACCTATCTCTCTGCCCTCTAATGGAAACCCTAGCCTCCCAAGCTGCTTAAACCTCCCAAAACTCCTCATTTTTGCATCGATTCCTTCATCCCCTTTCAAAATCAAAGCTCCTTGGTTGGCAAAGATGGCTCTTCTCTCTTCTCTTTCGTCTTGGTTCTTGGTTCCTTTGATTTTGGTGCTAATGATGAAGAAAAGGAGTGCCAAAGCAGACGAGAGCCCACTCCGCGAATATTACACATAGCAAAAGGAAGACATGGGTGCTTCCTCTTTCGATCCCACTGTAGTTCAGTTCAAGAAAAATGTGGGTCATGATTGTGGCGGTCCATTGTCATCCCACGCATTGCCGGTGGGTGAACAAGCCACCCCACCATGTGCTGCAAACCAAGAAAAGTTCAGCCACCACCCCATTTGCTTTGAACGCGATATAGACAATGAATTAATTATCACTGACAACGTAGCACTCGACTAGCTATATGTATTCAAATGGGACCCCATCTTAATGCCCAAGGAGGAAGCAGATGAAGATTTGGTGTACATATTCTATGCCACCATTAGGAATGCGAAATAAGAACCCTTGCACTTCAACATAGTGTGTGGTGGGCGTGTGTACCACTTTGATGTGAAAGTTATTTCAAAAGTTATGGGGGTACCACATGAGAATGTAATTGTGCCGGAGAAGGATACGAAAAGGAAAAGGCACAAGGACACTAGGATCGCTTTCATATGTGGGAAGTGTAAGAGTTGGGAGTCCAAGACGTTCCTTAACGCTTCCAGGATGCTTCCAGTGTTTCGGATGCTACATCTCATTTTCATGTATAATGTGTACCCTTGGGCGAGAAAATGCACCAAGGTAACACAATATATGTTGGAAATGTTGTATTTGGTGGGCAAAGGCAAGCACGTTTGCCTCCCAACCATAGCACTTCGTCATATTGTGATATGCGTTTGTTTTGTGGGAGCGGATTAGGTGCGGCCCTTACAATGGGTCCCACCTTGATGCATGTATTATATATATCCACGCTGTCCATTAGTTTTTACAGATCATTTTAAGGTGTGAACCCTAAAATGAAGAGGGTCCAAATCTCAGGCACCATGGGAAGGAGTTGTGATTGACGATTAACAACTTATAATGGAAAACAAAAGTATTGGATCGATCTGATGTTTGTTTTCCCCATTCATCCATGTTTATATGATCTAATCAATAGGTTGGATGGAAAATAAATGTTACACTGGGCCCCTATGAAGGTTTTAATGGTGGGGCATTCAATTAACCACTATTTCTTATAGCATGGTCCACGTGAGATTTGGATCGGGCTTCATTGTTTAGACCATGCCCTAAATCAATCTGAAAAATGTATGGACGGTGTGGATATAGAATACACACATCAAGGTGGGCCCCACCTTAAGGTATGTACTGTCTTGGGTGAGGCCGGGGTCGCACCTAATCCGATAACCTTTTTCATAGGGAACGTTATTCGCATTCGCAGGCACACAGATTAACGCACATCACGGGAGGACCACACGGCTGCATATGTCTCACACATGTAAGATATCCAGACGGTTCATCAGATATTTTCAACGGAAACTTTATCCTGTTTATAATTAAGTCGACCTGCTAATCGGTTGGCCCACACAACACATTAAATACGGACCATTGGTTATCATTTTTCTTATGTTTTCACTATGTGTAGCCAACTAGGTGAGTGGACCAACCCATCTTTTAACGGAGGATATTTAATATGTGGCAAGCATGATGACCTGCCCGAATCTTCGATACATGTGTCAAAAGTTCGTGTAGATTCATGGCCACGAATGGCATTCTGCTCTGTACGAAATAATTGAGTCATGTCGTGTATGGCGTGTCACATGAGTGCGCCCAGTCCGAAAATTACATCAAGTGCACGACGCTAATTTCACGGGTGCTTACGGCGGGATTGCAGAATTTATACGGAGTCCACCCTCTCCTCTGATTTTTCAATTTTACTTTGATTTTTACGTTTTTATACAAGACTTTAGTTTAATCCTATTTACTGTCACCTGAATTTCTTAGTTACGGCTAATAAGAAAGCTTATAATTATTTTTAAATGTATTAGTTTAATTTAATTTAAATTATTTATTTTGAATGCTTAACAATCCATTGATATTGGTTTGAATACTGTTCTAATTTTACAAGAGATTAATTTGTAAAATTAATTGATCTATCTTAGATTAGGAGCACGATAGATGCTTTAAATTTCCTATGATTAATACTTTCATGCTTAATATAGGAATTGAATTAATTAAAGTTCAAATCTGTTTTAGTGTAATGTCCTGTAAAATTTCAAGTGGGGACACTGTTGTGTTTGTGAGCAAGACAATTAAGAAGCCATACTATCCTAACTAAGTACCCTAATCACGCTAAAATTGATGAACTTAGGGTATAATTTAAGCCGAGCACCGTTTTCGCTAATTACGAATGACTATTGTAAACTTGAGTAGTCTCAACACTAACTAGGGCCCACGAGAAATCCTGAGGGTTAATTTATCCTGAAAATTCTCCGATTAGCTAAATTAGGTCTAAACCACACGTTAGTGATCCGCTAGAATCGGAAATATAGAATAGCGTTCATCTTGCCAAGCTTGATGTCCCTCACGGATATTAAATTGAGATAGTGCATAGGAACGTTCAACATAGGCCCACAAGCTGGGTGAATGGGATTTGCGAATGCCTTGGGTGATAATTAGAAATTTATATGAAATCAACACCCTTCATTCTTTCACGAAGTTGTAGCTTCTTGGCCATTAGATAATAACTATATTTATAGCACCAATCGAGATTATTACCCTGCCCGTATGTCACGCCCCAAATCCGGAAATTGGATTCACTGGAATCCCTATCACCGAATCTGATGCCGATAGCCTCCGTAGTACCCCATTCTCGGTTCCTAGCATCCATACGCCAGATTCCGATCCTGGGATCCTACAAGGAGGAATTTTTTTTTTTCCAATGTACATTTAACTCAAAATAAGCATAACCATAAGATTACCCAATTCACAAAGGCAACATCATCATCACATATCCACTAATAATTATTTGAGTACAATGCTGAAATCGAAAATCAAGCTTCAGAAGACCGCCGCACGCTCCAAGCTCAATACTGCTGCAACCTAACATCACCTGCACGCATCTATCGTGCATAAGCTTATAGAAAGCTTAGAGGGTGGTGTAAGTGTGTGCACAAGGTAAGTGTCAAGTATTCAACACAATGCCATCATCATACAGTACTGAAAATAATGATAATTCATAAATCGTACAATATCGGAATAAACAGAATCACTAACAAGATCATGAATTATACGATAACATAGTAAGTGGAAATACGGACAAGTCCATAAGTCAATCAATATCAGAATACATAATATGGAACAGATATGCAATAAGGAGTCATAAAGAGTCAAATATCAGATGCCGAAGATACAATGCAATATACAAATCTTACTAAGTCTGTCTAGGCCATATAAGTACAGAAACATAGCAACCCAAAATGTCATATGCCTGTGGATGTAATGCAATATGTGATGCGAATGAAATGACCATGCTGGAGTGTAAAGTCGGGATGGTAGTACGTAGTATCGCAGGCTACGGGGTTCATCACAAGGGACTTCTATCCAAACCAGTCTCATACCTAAATTTGGATAGTTAGACTCAATATGATAAACTCCTGATCTCAGGTTAGTCGCGAGCCCAACCAAAATCCTTGCCATAACGAAGGTACACAACAATTAGTTGCGCACTACCAGCCCGAGTGGGTAGTGAATGAATGAATGAATGAGCATGCAACTCCTACTCAATAAGTCCACATATCAGTATCGTTCTCTCTGGGATCATCACCAGGGGTCTATTACACTCCAAACCAGATTGCCACCCCATCGTACGCAACAAGGTCAGTGGAAGAGACCTCACTATCCGCCTGCCAATATCAGGCCCGATTCGTCTATAGTGGACCCATTCCTCGAGCTGGTCAGACTCAGCCTAGCATTGCCCCCTCCTCTCGGGCAGGTAAGGCTGTACCCCCTTCCAACCGACCACGACACAGTGGGAGACGCGGCCTAACGTATGTGGCCCTCATGCGCTCATGCATCCACTCGGTCAGACGTTGGAGCAACCTCTGGAACCAAGAGGGTTTAAGGACTTTCACCCGGGGATATCTATAGCACCTCGTGTAGACGCATTTCCAGAGGTGTCCCATCCGCCATCCACGAAATACCTGTGGAGGCTACAACCCTGATGTCGCTAGGGCGTACAGTAATCATAACACACAATGCAAGATGCATGAGTCAAACAATCCAGTCATGCATCAATCCTGTGCATATCATGCTCTCATATGGGGCAACTCGCCATCGGGGAGCCCTATGAACAACCTGCCCTATGACATATGGAATGATCAATCACATCTCATAACAAACATGCAGATGATGCGTATGGGCATGTATTATAATGCTATGCTGTCACATACATATAATCGGTATCAATAACTGGCATCAACCATCGGCCTCGATAATGTGGACATTCAACCAACATTGCTCCCAAGGAATGACCACATAGAGCCAAACATATAATGGGCCCACGGCCTCGCACAAAGGCCTAGTATACAACACAATGGGCCTTACTCAAGGGCCACATATACACAATAGGCGGACCTTGCTCATGGGTCTAATACATATCACAATGGGCCTTGCCCATAGGCCATGAATACATCACAATGGGCCTTACCCATGGGCCATGAATACATCACAATGGGCCTTGCCCATGAGCCTCAAATACATGACATTTGGGGCCTACACATGGGTCTTGAATACATCAATTGGGCCATGCATCATGGGCCTAATATATGTCACAAATGGCCTCAACTACGGTCGCATGTTCATCATATAGGTCACAACAATTGGCTCGCAATCGAAATCGGCCTCGACAATCGAGGTCGGCCTCAATAATCGGGATCGACACTCGAATTCGACCTCGATACTCGGCCTCGACAATCGAAATCGGCCTATACAATCGGCCTTGACAAATCAGAATCGGCCTTGATAATCAGAGTCAGAATCGGCCTCGACAAGCGGGGTCGGAGTCAACAATCGGCATCGACATCCATAATCGGCCTCGTCAATCAGAATCGGCAAATCAGCCAAGTTAATCGGAATCGCAATCGGCCACAACAATCGGGATAGGTCAATAATCAAACTCTAAGAATCGGTCACGTCGATCGAAGTCGGCAATCGGTCACGACAATCGGAATCGATCGATAATCAGAATCGGCAAATCGGTCACAACCATCGGGATAGATAAATAATCAGAATCGGCAAATTGGTCACGTCGATTGAAGTCGCATCGGTCACGACAATCGGAATCGATCGATAATCAGAATCGGCAAATCGGTCACAACCATCGGGATAGATAAATAATCAGAATCGGCAAATTGGTCACGTCGATCGAAGTCGGCAATCGATCACGACAATCGAAATCGATCGATAATCAGAATCGGCAAATCGGTTACGTCGATCGAAGTCAGCAATCGGTCACGACAATCGGAACCAATGATCGATATCGAAAATCGATATCGACAACCAGCACATAAACAGGGCGGGGTCCATAGATGAACAACCGATCAACCATAATCTAAAGATCGGCCCTCGGCCGTGGGTATATTAAATCCGGTAACACGGAGCCATCCGTTCATGGTGAATGGGGTCCACTTATTTGGGTTAACCCACTAAGGGAATGATGAGAATGGGCCTAAAAAGGCCTAATGGAGGGTCACACTGTGGGCATCCAATCATCATTGCCCATCAATGTGGATATCTATCCAACATTACTCCCAAGGAGTGGCCTACATAGGGCCAAACATACAATGGGCCCACGGTCTCATACAAGGGTCTAATATACATCACAATGAGCTGAATATACAGGCCTAATATATATCACCATGGGCCACGACCCATGGTCCTCAGATACATCATAATGGGCTACGACCCATGGACCTCAATATACATCTCAATAGGGTTGGGCCCCTGCTCATTCCAAATGGGCCCATCAATGGACAACTTAGATAAAACACGTACATCACGTGGGAGCCACGTGAATGGACGATGCGAACAACACATTACAAGGTGACCCTATCACATGGGCCTCAGAATACAAAGCAAGTGGGCTATGTCACATTGACCAAAATATAAATAGATGGGCCCTGCATATGGGCCAAAAATACATCATGATGGGCCTCATAGTTAGGCCGCATCAATGGGCCTCACTAAACGGGCCACAAATACATAACGATGGGCCTCGGCATGTGGGTCACAAATACAACAAGTGGGCCGCATCAAATAAACACGTACATCATGGTAGGTCCACTGTCCCATGCTGGACAGTGCGGCAGATACATCGCCAAGGGACCCCACATCATAAAAAAAAATGGCTGGACAATATATATGAAATACATACGTCATGGCAGGCATCCCACTGTCCAGTGGACGGTGCGGATATAAAACACACATTAAGGTGGGGTTTACGTCCTCAAACGGACTGTCGGTGTGTATATAGAATATGTAGAGCAAGGTGGGTCCGTCCCACACATTCAGCACGTGTGGGGTGGGCCCCACACAAAGCCAAATGAATGGGTGGCAGGAACAAAATACATAAATCACGGTGACTTCATTCACCACTGTCCCAAACAGATGAACATCGAAATCATACAGACCATAGAATCTGGCGACGTCAAGCAGTAAAGCAATATGGCTGGAGTGCGGACGTCGGCCAATCCATCCAGCAGGTGGGTCCCAAATGAGCCCACCACATACATATATATGTATTTTATACTTTATCTTTTGATTGAAAGAAGTCCAGCGTCCAGACCCGGACGCTGGACGGTATGTATAAAACACATACCCCTCGTGGGTCCCACGTTCTGGACCGTCTGACCATCCAGACCATATACAACATGGGTGGGTCCACGCACGTCCAAATGGACGGTGATGATAAACATATGCATCAGGTGGACCCTCGTCCAGAGATGAATGGCATGTATAAAACCCATACTTCAGGTGGGGTCCACGTCCATGCAATGGACGGTCGTGGATAGAACAAATACATCAGGGCCCCACGTGCTAGCTGGACGTGGAGATTCCACATGTACAGTGGGGTGGGTCCCATGCCCCAAGATGGACGGCGTGGTTAGAATACATATGTCAGGGCCCCACCAAACTGGCTGACGTCACTTACAACAGCAGCTTCCAGCTGCTGTACCACACGTGTATTGATGTGGGTCCACATAGTGGACGGTGTAGATAAAACCTATACGTCAGGAGTCCCCACCACCTGCACGTGTGACACGTGCAGGATGGGCTCCACGTATGCACGGATAGGTAGATGCGTGGTGGACCAGCCAACCCACTCCCTTCATCAAGGTAGGCCACACGTTAGGGTGGGTTTAACACATATAGCAGTGATTTCCACCGTCCACACAGCTGGACAGGTGGATACAAATACATCCACCACGAGGGCCACGTCCAGCGGACTGGACATGGATGATACACGTACATCATGGCAAACCCACGTCCAGAGACCTGGACGGTGGGGATACAATACATTCATCAATATGGTCCCACGTCCAGATCTTCTGGACGGTAGGGATGAGATACCTACATCAAGGTGAGCTCCCACGTGTGGATGGTTTTGATATCATATATCTCATGATCAGGCCCGCCAAATTGGGCTGCTGATCCACCGTCCTTGAATGGATAGTTAGGATGGAATGCACACCACGTGAGGATCCACGAGACATTCGACGTTAGTCCGTGTGCTTTGGACTATTGGCTAGTAGATGGACAGTTGGAAATGAAACACATAAGTCATAGGTCTCACCGTCCAAAAATTCTCTGGATAATGATGATATCTGACACATACATTACATTGGATGGTATGGATGGAGCGCAGGCGTCAGGTGGGCCCACACATGTGGCCCACCTGCTGATAAAGCTGGCATTTGTATTTTCTCTTCACCTACCTAAACTGGTCCAGGCAGGGAACCTGCCCGCTGGACGGTCAGTCCAGCAGAAAGGCGGGCCCCATGCTCCCAAGCAATGGACGACATGATATACGGCACATGCATCAGGTGGGTCTTACACACTCCAAACTGCTGGATGGTGTAGATGCAATACATCATCAGGGTGGGCCATCAAAATAGGAGAGAGAGAGAGAGAGAGAGAGAGAGAGAGAGAGAGAGAACACCCACCTCAAGGCTCTAGATCTCCTTCTTCTTCCACCTTTGGTCTTCTCAGCTTCAAGGGAGGGATTTAATCGGTGGAGATGGGGTTTGGAGGGTTGGATTAGGAGGGGCTAAAGCTTGAAATTGCTAGATTTTAGAGCTTCCATGGACGGTTGGAGATTTGCAAGAAATAGAAATGGAGAAGGAGAGAGAGAGGTAAGAGAGAGAGATAAGTAATGATGGCTTTGTAAGGCCATCATAAATGCCTAGGTAAGGGTAGATGTTGACTTTTGGGAAAAGGGGATGAAATAATTACCTAGCACATTTCCCCATGATGGCTTAGAAAAGCGTGCCATTGCAATAGGTGGGTCCCATAAACGCGATCAAGGTCCAAATAAAGCGCGGCCTAATCTTTTGAAGTACAACTCGGATTGCCGCACGAGACGCGGCGTTAGGACCGCGGCGACAAGGTGGTTGCTATAGCACTAATTCTAGGTTGGTCCGAGTCGGGCTTACATGTTTGAACTCAAGGGTCATCGCAAGCGAAATCCATAGGTCGCAGTCGCCGGAATTCGACCAGGAAGACTGCGGGAGCTTATGGTTCGGTACGGGCTAGGATACAGGTCTCACACCGTATCTTTATAGTTAAGGACTCGATCGATGCTCAGTGATCATCAATCTTAGTTAGGGCCCTCACGGTTGATTAACACACCTACTCATCGGATGTTTGTGTCAAAACATATATCGCTTAGTGGGGCACCTACTCGATGGCATAGATTGCCTCGTATACCTCCTGTAGGGCCCTATTGGTGTGAAACAACCTCCCTTAGGGTTACTATGATGAACAAAGAGCCAATGGGGCCATTCATTTCCCTTACACAAATTTTGGTGCCCTAGGGATGTTGAAATTAAGAGAGAGAGAGAGAGAGAGAGAGAGAGAGAGAGAGAGAGAGAGAGAGAGAGGAGAAAGAAGAAGAGATATGGGTGTGAGAGAAGGATCGATCGGAAGAGGTTGTTCTTCCCTCCTTTGATCTTCATCTGTGTCGTAATCAGAATCCTCGTTGGAGCCTCCTGGTAATGATAAGGTAAGATCGAATTCTTACCCCCAAACCTTAGAACAAGTAGAGTGATTTCCCTAAAATCCCTCATAAGCCCTTAGTGATTGCTTAGGTATTGGTGACTTTCCCTAAAACCCTAAAAGTAGGAGCGCTAAATCGGGCGAATCGCCGTAAAGGTGTGAACCATTAATACTAGGTTGTCATTTATCAAATCTTGAGAGTTTCGGTTAATGATTCTTACTTGTGAACAAGTTGATACATGCTAACTTGTGTACGTTTTAGTTTTAATCACATATAACACTAATTTTGACTTTGAAAATATGTGTATTATTTGCATTTAGTTCATTTACTTACTTCCGATGCATTTATTTTAGAGTATATTACACTCTCTACTTTAGTTCTATGCTAGCTCAGATATCAGGTTAAAACATATCAAAAGATCACGTTTCCGCAAAAGCATAAGTGACACTCGAAATATCGGGGATCAAGTACGTGCTCGACCCCTGAAATTTGGTGTTTTATGAGTTGGTATCAGAGCATGAGTTTAGAGTTAAACATGACTATGGGCTGGGGACCTACTATAATGAATACACTGATGCAGTTAGGAATTTAAAAAATTAGAAACTTAAACCTATGATCCTGTAACACCCCGTACTTTCCAGTACTCGAGTGTTACTATGTAATCTAATTTAGTATGGATACAAACCTAACCTATTTAAATATTCATGTTCATTACGATTTAAATCTGATCGTTTAAAATAGTCCCCATCCATATGTTAACCCATCCATCCGTTGACGTTCGAGACAAACCATCATATCGTCAGTACAACCCGTTGTTAGGACTTCGATCACCTCGATAGATGAATCAAACCATCCAGTAGTCACATAATATTTAATAAGTATATTATTATTTTTATATTATAAATTTTACACAAACATAGATCAAAAAATTATAGATGTATTTTGATATCATATAATAATGTATGAAAATGTATTATAATAGAGTGTTATGTGTATATTTAATGAATATAAATATTATGAAAATAATATTATATTAAATAAACATAATGAATAATAATTTTACAATATATAATTGAATTATAAATATTAATGTAGTATTAAATATCTTTTAATAAAATTGTATATTATTTAACAATGTGATTTTAAATATGATATTGTACAATTTTCAATTCGTATATATGTATAATATGATATTGTATATAATGAATTAGATATTAATAAATATGTGATCAATATCATGTATATAGTAGTATGTTAATATTAAAATTATATTTATATATGTGTATGAGATTTTAACCATTGTAAATAAGTAATATACAATAGTAATAAAATTTATATTAATATTAGTATTGGTCAGTAATATATGATGAAAGCCTTACAAATGGCCCATTAGGACCCTTTTAACTGTTGGTATTCAGATTCGGAGTTATCATACCGTTAGATCAACAGAAAGCCACCGTTAGAGCTAGGAATCAATTTATATGGCCCACTTATGCCTTGGATTTGTCTCACCATTAGCCAAATGCCTTAATAGGGCCGACTGAACTCAATGGACAAAGTGGATTTGTCAGCACCATCTTTGTGGGCCCCACCTTTAATGAGTGTGTACGTGAAGTGCTTGCACTCACTGTGCACGGGACCATGGAAGCTCAGTCAGCGGGTTTGACCCGCGTTTTCTCTAAAGAGAGAAACTTCCTCTCTCTCTTCGGTTGTGATAGCGGATGGGCTATCGTCTGAAGATTTTGATCGGTGGCCCACTGTCTGGTCCCGTTAGGACGATCCAAACCGTCCATCATGTGTGCAACGTGGACCTGACCAAAACCACGTCACTCATGCAGGTCCATGTGCACGTGTGTTCACACAACAACCGATGCAAACAGGACCTGAAAACACAAAATCTCCGAAAATGGAAACCGTCTTCATGCCAGCTTGGCGATCTGCGTGAGCTCTCCCTCCCTACATCTTAACTGTCCCTTGGAGGAGAATCTCGGTCGTCCAGTGCCAGCAGATCCAGCTGTTTGAATAGCCGTCGGCCTATGCTGGTGACAAGCCCTCGTAGTAACCTTAAGTTTTACTAAATTGGTTGATTGTAATTGGACTAATAAAGGCTTGGCTAATCATGCATACATGGCACAGACCAGTGTCCATCGCTAACATACGTAATGTATGATATGCAGTTGTTATGCGGTACGTGATGTACGCAAGTGATATGATTCACTAACGGCCAACCTCTTTGCATGGGTGACGTGCCTCATTTTTGTACGGATGAGCATCTCCGGGGCGATGATGCATTCACGCATCCATACATATAATAAGAATGTATTTTGTTATGTTTTGATTGCCTCGTTGCTTTCGTGCTATACTTGTCTGAAGCGGCGGTGTGTAATCTTGAGGAAAATTCATACTGAGTTGGCCACTCATCCATCAAATATATAACCATACAGGTAGCACAGGTGGCTTAAGTGATTTTCAGGTTCAGCCTGATGAAGAGTCGGGTACAAGTGCTAGGGATGCTGATTGTATTCTTTAAGAGGAGTCAGATTTCTTGCGGCTTATATTTATATGCTTTCTGTTATTTTTCATGTATCAAATCATGTAAATCATGTACTTGTTAATTTCAGAGACATTGGTTTGTATAAGTCATTATGGGCAACCTCTTGTATATTCTAAATGTAAAAGTAAATTTTCTTTTATGTTGTCTTGTCCATTCTACGCTTATTTGCTAACTCTGATAAAAGAAAAAAAAAATAAATGCATGAAATTTAGCTCTTTATAGGTTAACACTCACGGTTTTTGGGAAACGGGTCATATACTCGGGTCCTGAAAACACGGGGTGTTACAGATCCAATCTCATGTGTGCATGATATGTTGTGGAACTTAAAACCTATAAACTAGTATCATAGGATCAAACCTAAAAACTATACTAAAATGCTGACATAGCAGCTTGAGTGATAAAACTCTCGTTGGTAAATATAATCGGGTTTATAAGGTTATAGGCCGTTCATAAGAGCACGAGGAACCGCTTAGTTAGTGCATTAAAGCATAAGAAGGAAGGCATTGGCCTTAAGCCTATCTAAAAGGGAAGAAAATTTGGAGTGTGGCGCAAAAAGAGGGGTGAGGGTCGACCCTAGAAATCGAGGTTCGACCCTCGAGAGTGGACAGAGACCCAAGGTCGACCCTCAAATTGAGGGTCGGCCATCGCGTGTTGGACCAAAATAAGTCAAGAGTTGGAGGGTCGAGCCTCAAAATTGAGGGTACCCTCGAGTGCAGTTTATGTGTGTGTGTGGGGTGTATAAAACATGAGTGAGGCTTCATTTGCCCCACTCCCTTCACTTCTAAACACCACTCTCTCCCCACCAATGGAAACCGTAGCCTCCCAAGCTAGTCAAACCTCCCAAAACTCCTCATTTTCACATCAATTCCTTTATCCCCTTTCGGAATCAAAGATCCTCGATTGACAAAGATGGCTCTTATCTCTTCTCTTTCGTCTTGGTTCATGGTTCCTTTTATTTTGGTGCTAATGACAAAGAAAAGGAGCGCCAAAGTAGAGGAGAGACCACCCCACGAATGGTGCATAATGAAAGGAAGACATAGGTGCTTCCTATTCCGATCCCACTGCGGTTTAGTTCAAGAAAATTGTGGGTTGTGATTATGGTGGTCCATTGTCGTCCCACGCATCGACGGTGGGTGTACAAGCCACCACACCACGTGTCGCAAACCAAGAAAAGTTTGGCCACCACCCCATTTTCTTTTCAATGCAATGTAGATAATAAATTTATCATTGACAACTTAGTGCTCGACTGGCTATCGATACTCGATTGGGACCCCATCTTAGTGCCTAAGGAGGAAGTAGATGAAGATTTGGTGCGCATATTCTACGTCGTCATTAGGAATGCGAAACAAGAACCCTTATGCTTCAACGCAGTGCATGTTAGGCGTGTGTACCACTTCAATGTGGAAAGCGTTTCAAAAGTTATGGGGGTACCACAGGGGAATGTAATTGTGGTGGAGTAAGCCATGAATAGGAAAAGGTATAAGGACACTAGGATCACGTTCATATGTGGGACGCATAAGAGTTGGGAGTCTAAGACCTGCCTTAAAGCTTCCAAGATGCTCCCGGTGTTTCGAATGATGCATCTCATTTTCACATATAATGTGTACCCTTGGACAAGAAACCACACCTAGGTAACGCAATATATATTAGAAGTATTGTATTTGGTGGGCAAAGGCAAGCATGTTTGGCTCCCAACCTGTAATGCCCTGAAAATCAGGGGTCGAGCATAGACTCAACTCCCGAGTTCCAACTCATTACTTATGCAACATAGATAATGATGATTAAATGTTGTCTGTGTTAGTGCCTTAAACATGAATGAGATTATACCAAAATGGCATATCATACTCCACAGGCAATTAAAGTACGCTAGCGGAAGACTGTGATATGTATATAAACTGTATAAAAGTAATAGCAAGCCCTCAGAGTATGAATGCCACTAGGTTAAATAATTACAAGTTTAATTCAAAAATGTACAAAATCAGAAAGTGTAATATTCTCTATCCAAAACCCTAAAGCCCCGTCAGCACAACTCCAGGTCTACAAAGACCCACTAGAGAGTTGCAATAGGAGAACTCCTCGTCATCATAGAAGACAGGTTCCACCTTATAAGCATCATCATCACCTGAAACTACAACAGAGTCTGATTGATGTTTTAAAACACCGTCTCAGAATGTGGGAGTGAGTGATCAACTCAGTGGAGCTATAAGGCAAAAGTTAACATGTTATCAATTCAATCAAGCAGTAATGATAAAGCAATACAATCAAACATCCCTAAGTACTCTGGTTAATGCAAACATGATATGTATTAATGATGCATGCCCTCACATACATTCCCTCTACGATCTTCCTCTTACGGTCGCGGCATGCACCCCTTCCTCTGTGCTCAACACCAACGCCCAAGGCACATGTAATGCGATGTATGAGCGTGGTTACCGAGTTCTTATTAGACCTTTTCATACAGTAGGATTGGAAAGCTAACGTACCTCCCTTTATATCATTTATCCAAACAATGATTCATCCAGGGTCGTCAATCCTAGTTTCTCACATACGATATGCAAGTTCGCGAGTTTATACTGTAGGTTGCTATGGAAGGCTCGTCACCTCAGCGTAGGCTTAATTCACACTCGAGGTCACTCAACCAACACTCTACCAACTGACAGTTTATTTTCAAAGGCTCGTCACCAACCCTACTGGGGACTACAGCTAGGATGCGCCTAGGTAGACCGATTTTATACTCGAGGTCACTCCACCAATGCCCTACCAACTGGCTGTCTATTTTCGAAAGCTCATCACCGACCCGACTGGGGATGACAGTCAGGCTTTACCAATGTAGGTCAACAGCTTGAATACAATGCCTCCTACCACCGTATTCGGTTCACGAGTTTGAGTTGCTCACTAGTTACTACGGGGAGGCACGTCACCCCAGCATAGGCTAACAGCTCGACCACGGTGTCCCATACTACCATGCCCGGCTCATGAGTCTTAGTTGATCGTGGTACCAAGGTTTAACGGGCTTTACATTGGTAAGTGGTACCTTAAATTCAAGCAGTATCGTCCATACATGGTAAACACATGATAGGCCAATCGGTTTATTAGACAAGTTCGACTGGTACAAGTGTACACTGAATTAATCAACCTGGTACCACTGACAATAATCATCGTACACCTCGAATTCATCGAACGTGTCTTGTGTGGCGAAATGACCTCAGCCACTACTCGAGAATCATTACCGATTGCCTGGACTACATCGTAGCCCCAATCACACTTCAAACGATAACATTCACAAATGATAATCAATGACAGCATGTGAGAACCAAATCTAAATATAAATCTTAGTTAAGCATTTCAACAAACACATAATACACATGTTATCTTACATAGGCATTTCATCCGTACAACACATAGTAGTAAGATAGGTTACATAAAGAGAACTGTAATTATAGAGAATGGGATTGAGAATCCTATCTCAACACCCTCATTAAATACATTCCAACAAGCATGTCCTCATTCAAGCATTTTATCAAACACTTAGACTACACATTTCAACATACATGTATTAGATTAGTTATAACATATATCCTGGCAAACCCTTTTACAAAGGAGTTGCCATATACACAACAAGTATATATTTATAGTTAATAATCATGGCAAGCACAGATCCAAATTCCATATTCATTCAGACATTTTTATAAGTACTTAGACTACATACTTCAACATACGTGACGTATGTTGGTTATAACAGGTGTTAAGGCAAATCCTTTCACGAAGGAGTTGTCACACGTATAACAACCATATATTCACAATGAATAATCATGGCAAGTACGAATCCAAATTTCATATTCATTCAATCATATCAACAAACACATGGAATACACTATATTCAACATAGTTCATATATATGTGTAAAGCACGAGAAATATCATATCTAAGCATGTGATAGCAATTAAGTCAGTCATAAATCATTAACTGACATTGAAAGCCTTGAAAACCATAACCTAAACTTTTATAGTCCGCACCTTTCGCCGGTAGACTCGTAACGAATTTAGTTTAAACACAAAGTCTTTGTCTATGGCACAACGACAACCTATAAAATGAAATAAGTTAGCTATTCCACCATCTACTCTATTTAAATCCCTAAAACAGATTAGGGTTAGTATTTCTTACTCGACAATAGAATTGAAATCGCCGGTATAGTGACACGAAAGTGGCGATAAAGCATGTGGAGTGGTGGGATCGAATCCTAGGAACGATCCCTCACACTCCCTCTCTTCTCCTCACTTTCTTCTTCTCTTTTCTCTCTCTTCTCTCCCCTAAGGTTTGATATTCATATGGAATGGGAGAGAGAGGGTTTTAGGCCCTTATATAAGCCTAGAATTGATGGGAATGGCCCCAGGGCCATGGTATACTTAGGTTATAGCCCAAACTCATCAGTTTTGGCCCAACAGAGCACATCTGGAGACCTCCTTTTGGCGTACGGTCCAGGGAAAGTTTCCTAATGATGGATCTACATCAGGCTAAGTTTTCGGTCCGATCAAATTTATAGATTAATCGTGGGGGACCAGTTTTAGTTCAACAGTCACCGGTACTCGATCATGGCCACAAGTATACTGACGTGTGTTGGAAATTTTCCCTGATCCGAGGGTGTAGTTGAGTCGGATTCTGACGGTGTGAATCCTTAGATTTGGCCTGCAAGCGAACGACTCAATTCACTTAAGTCTGAGTTCATTTTCTAAAGACATTCACGTTTCTCACACACTTCGCTCCGGGCTCAAGTTGTACCTTTTAGGATATTATCTGGACTTGATTTTCGACGTGGTTGTCAAGTCCAGTGAGGTAGTCATAACAGTAATAGCTTCATAGTTATCAGATTTTCGACGCGCGTTCTAGGTCCGATACGGAGTTTCAATGTGTTCTCGAGAGCAACTGGGTTTAGAGATTGATCCTAGATTTTAGGGTAACGTAGCGTTAGCGATCCTACTGATTTTGGGTCTTGCGTTTCGTATTGAAAGCTGTCTAAGCTAATTCGACAAGTGATTTAGTTAAGCACTAATTAATCTTCGTCTAATTTCTGAAGGATTTGTTTCTTAGTGATTTCTGCCTGAGGTGGTACTTGGGTCTTTGTACGAATTTTTTTAGGATATTACAATCTACCCCCCTTAAAGAACAATTTCGTCCCCGAAATTGCCTAAGGGTAATATGTAAAGGTTTACATACGTGTTAGGATAAATAATAACTACATCAACCTAGCTCATATTGGTCTACCTCCCTTAAAAGTTTCTACCTTTGAGGTTTGAAGATAAATGTCCAAATCATTATTATTGTGCTAAGTGTTTGATGTTAAAGTTTACCTAAGGGTGATATAATCTACTCTTTACGATCGGGCTGATACGGAAAGACAGTTGTGGTGGGCTCAAATCCAATACGTCGATTAACCGCCTGACCAGGGCAGACAACTCTTTGTATCCCTTCCAAATCCTGATGGATCTTGGTCTTCTGCTCGGTCAAAGCAGTGAGTCCTTTAGTAATCACTCAGGATTGAGAATTGAGTTAAGCCGTGAATGCCTCGTAGGGATATGGTTCTGAAATTCTGAAATCTGATCATCCTAAATATTTAAGGAGTATTATAATTCATTAAGAGGTTCAAGCCTCATGTCTATAAGGTTGTCCTTTGGGTCTTGTTCAATGAGAGTTCTTGTTTAACCTAAGTTTAACTTGGTGGATAATAAGTTCTTCCATGGTGCTCATAGTCAAAAGACTATACTAGAAGGGTTTTCAATCTCCTAAAATTATATTTGTATGTCACCATTTCGATCATATGATTAGGCAGTTATGGGTAGATTGCACTTTGGTTTCATTAACTTCGAGAGGGAAGGAAGAGTCGATAGTCCTAAAATATTTCAGAGGTTTGGAATGCTAGCAACATAAGGCCGTGGGAAAGGAAAGAAGAGGGACATCTCCTCGACGCAGTATGAACCTTGAATTTACAAGGGAAATAAGAAACTTATAATATTTTACTGTAGTCTGCCTCTAACATGAGCTTATTGAGTATTAAACTATGAAACTCAATCCTACCCGAGTGTTCTAATTTAATTGTACAAAAATAACTATATATATATATATATATATATATCTTTATGTATAACCAAATTTAATCACAGGATAATTCCTAGTATGATTATAAATGATTCCTAAATAGACACCATATACTAAACTTTAATATGAAAAGATATGACTAGCCTATTGGCAACTCGAAGTTGTAGAAATTTTCCATTTCGATCCTTTTATTATTTACAACATATTTGTCACCTCTAGTTACTATATTATTTTTATAATGTGTATAGTAATTTTTAGGCCTATTCTTTCATACGAATTGGTTTAATAGACCTAGTGTCTACCAATAGGAATACAGGTGTACCTTGAATGTGGGCAGTGACCTTAAAGGTCAAGGGCACTGCAGTTGTTAACTCAGGTGCTTCAGCTGCAAGTGCATGCACATGGGCTTGTTGAGGATGGTTTGGTTGTGCTGCCATAGGTCATTGAGGTGACCTATTCTGAGGTACTGGTGGTTGGTAATATGGCTGGGCTGGTGGTGCAGATTGTATGGGTGAAGTCGTTATACCCCGTGACGACTGACGGTCGATCTTCTGAGGTGACGTGACACCGTTGTTTTTCATCTTGGTGAAACAGAAGGGGTCAGTGTGTCCTCCTTTATTACAGTATGTACACCAACGATTCGTTTGTCTCTGCCGGGTCGGCGGAGCCAATAGGCTTGGGAGGTAAGTCTACATGTGGCCTCTTATCTAGGACTGGGATTCGGGTCCCTTGGTATACGTGTCTGAGAAACTCTATCTTGCTCTGCTCGTAGAGACACGTTGCCTAGCTCGGTGTAATTGGGAATACTAACACAACACGTCTCAGTGGGGATATCGGGCCGCAACCCATCTGAAAAACATCGCATTTTCATCGGTTCATCTGGTAGTATCAAAGGAGCGTATTTGGATAGCTCCGTAAATTTATTCTCATATTCTGATACGGTCATCGCTCCCTGTCGGAGGTGAAGAAACTCACCCTCCTTTTCATTACGGTATGTGAGGGGGAATACTTCCCATGGAAGCGTGTCTCAAATGCATCCCAGGTCCACACGTGTCCTCTGGGAACTGTTCGTAGGATGCTGTCCCACCATAAACTAGCCTCTCTCTCGAACATATAGGTGACTAACTCAACTTGTTGTCTTAGTGTAGTGTAGCAGCTTCAACATCTTAGAGATACGATCTAGCCAGTGATCAGCCACCTCGGGTCTGTGAGTACCCATAAAAGTGGGAGGATGGAAACGCTGAAAGCGCTCAAAAATTTCACTAGTATTTATGTTCCCAGTGGGGTACGTAGGTGATGCAGGCGGAACCGCACTCATATTCTGGGCAAGGGCCCTTGCTATGGTGGCGAAAAACTATTGCTGCTGCTGTTACTGCTGTTGCATCAAGAGCAACATCTGCTCCAACTTATCAGGAGAAGGAGCCGACTGAGGTATGTGTGGCGTCGAAGTGGATACACGGTTTTGTTTAGGAACCGGTAGTGGAAAAGGTGTTGGCCCATTAGTGGGGCCAGTGGCCGGTTGTGAATCCGGCATCGTCCCAAAGTCCGGGCCCAAGCTAGGGTCCGTATGTCTATCGCTTAGGGGAGGTGCCCCGTCAATCGAGTCACCAAGTGTAATACGTGCCATGCTCCGTGTGGCTTTAGGCGGCATACCCTATATACAACATAGGGCGCAACCCGTGTCAGATTTAGCATAAGCGCATATACTCATCCACACATCACTCACATTCCGAACCAAAGGAAACTTCATGCATTTCATTTACCAACATTGTCACAATACATGAGGCGTAGTACTACATGAATCATGATAAGAAACGCATGTGAGCTATTCTAAGCAGGGTTCCATACACTAAAACTACAAACCAACCTGCCACATTACTAAGCCTATCAAGGCTATACATAGAAACAAGAAAAACAAGCAATAAAAGAAATTAAAAGATGACTACATGTATGCCTAGTCGTCTGAATCAGGCGACGGTGGTGGCGCACCCTTGTCCTGCAGACAACACAAGATAGCCCTCAAGGTACGAGACACTTTACTGAATTTTTACTTTGCGAAGGCCTGATGCTCCCCAACCTTGGCTCGGGTCTGTGTGACCTCTTGTCGCAGGGCGGCCTGGCCCTCCTCGATCTGAGCCAAACAGGCTTCTAAAGCAGCCCAATCACCAGAGCGCTCCTGTGTAACGGGAGGAGAACCCTCATCAGTGTCTTGGGCCTCCTCTTCCTCTTTCGGCTCTCCTTCCTCCCTTATCTCATCTTCGCCTTCTTCATCACTCTCATCTTCTTCGCTTTTTGTCTCATCCTCACTCTCATCGAGTCGGGCTTGATGCTATCGTGGCCCAATCTCCATGTTGTTGAGAGTGGTGTCGTTGATGTAATGGATCGACACAGAAAGTTCTGCGCCAAGTCTGTAGGCGAATTCACTTGCAAGCTTGCATATAAGTCGGCCGAATGGGACCGAAACAGACGTCCTAGAAGAGCGCATAGTCTGCACTATCTGTAGCAAGTACATACGGGGGGGGGGGGGGGATCTGGAACATCAAAATCCCTCTGAAAATCTCGTTGCTTGTCTGGTGTATCCTCAAGGGAGAGGTGCCAGTTGACGTGGCCGTCTAGTCTCGTGGGGTGCATCTTGCGTCCAGATGCAGCTGCTGCATTGACGATCAAAACAGTCTTCCGTCAACTAAAACGGTGGACCATATCTTCATTCGGAGTGCATGTGCGGCTCAAGTTTGGAGCCATTTCTCCAGGATTTATGGCATCCCCCAGCCCAGTAGTGTTTCTGTGTTAGAGTGCCTTTACAGTTGGTGGGAGTCTGGTTCGGGTCAAGCGTCAAGGGCCCCTCTCCATGACATCATTCCTTGCTTCATTCTCTGGGAGCTGTGGATGGCGAGGAATGCTGTCAGGTTTGATAACTCCAGGGTGAGAGCGGCTCCAGTTATTGCCCGAATAGTGGGCTGGGTGAGTTGAATTTTCAGGACGTGGAATCCTCGTTCCCGCGTTTTGGTCCATAGCAAGGCATTGAGGGCCATGGGTATTCACGCGCGGCCGAGCCCTTTGGAGCTCTCCCTTGTGGTGTATTGGATTAAGCTTCCTGCGAGGTGGGTAAAGCTTAACGGCGACGGATAGTCTCGTGGCAACCCTGGCATGGCAGGCGGAGGGGGGGTTTATAGAGGAGATAAGGGTGACCTCCTTTTTGCCTTTTGCGCAAGTTATGGGGTGGCGTCCAACACTAGGGCTAAATTGAGGTCCACGATGGCCTCACTCTTTGCTTCCAGCAGAGGCTGAAAAACATCCTTGTGGAATCGGACTCTCGGATGGTGGTGGATTTCTTATTAGGCTCTTCGCAACCAGGTTAGAAATGGAAATATTGGATTTCCAGAATTCTGAGTCTTTTAAGGAATGGGCAGGTCACGTTCAGTCACCTTTGTAGGGAAGGAAATGAGCCGGCCGATGGTATGGCTAACCTGGGAAGCACGTTGCAAATCATGACCATGTTCTCCTCCGTCTCTGCCCTTCCTTGGGAGATTCGGGGTCTTCTTTTCCTTGATAGAGTGGGGCTCGGCGCGATCCGGAAGCGTGGGATAGGCTAACGTATCTTTTCCTCTTTCTCTTCTCCTGGGGAGTCTTTGAGTGTTGGCTCTTGTATAGTTTCCATTACGATAGGTGTCCCGAGTCCTTTTTGGTGTGGCTCTTGGGAGCACCCGAAGTACAATTTTTTCCCTTTTGTTTAGTTGTTTTCTGGTTTGGTGTGGATTTCCTTTTTGGTTGGATCCCACCCTTAGCGTTGTATCTGTCTACTGATTAATGGATTTGTGGCATGGCGCCACCTTTTATAAAAAAAAAAAAAAAAAAAAAAAAAAGCCATGATAGGGTGGTCTCATGGTTATTACTATTGTACCTTATTTTTGGCAATTTTGAGAAAGCCAATAGGAGGGTGGCATGTAGTATTGTATGAGAGATAGGATATGGATAAAAAGATTTTCAAAGATTTGGACTATTTTTTGCAGGCTTATTGCTGACGTAAGTCTAATTTTACAAATCAATGGATAGTCGATGGAATGTTATGGTCGATATACAAGAAGTGCGGTCGAGCTGTTTGAAATGTTAAAGGCGACCAAGGGTAATCAAAAGAAAACCTTTGCTGACGAAAGTGAAGCAAGCGGTTGAGAAGCGTTTAGAAGAGGAACAGTCGCAAAAGAGAAACGTAAAAAGAGAGGTCTAGAGACAAGGATTTCTTACTACTGTAACCATTGCAGTAATAAAGTAAGGATATTGAAGAATATACTACAACAAAAATTTGTAAATAGTAGAGGAATTCAACTGAATAATATGCCCAACCTAACCAAATCAAACAAACTTATCTATCAATTTACTTTATCTCAATTTATCTTAATAGTAGTAGCAATCAAATAGTGGTTATAATCCTTTAGTTGTAATCCAAGTTACACTCATATGCTAGATTTATTCTTTATTTAATATTAAGCAGTTCTTTCAAGAAATACATTCTTTGCATCGCTCCCAGTGACTGATTGTGAGTATTTTTTTTATTTTTTTATTTTTTTTATTTTTTTTTTGTGATTTGCATTGGTATTTTGAAAGTCATTTTTTATGAAAGGCACAAAGTAACCCATCTTTGAAGAACTCCACCTCTGATTATCGACCGATCGTTATAAACTTTTGCAAGTGGTTGAGTAAGCGACCCATCTTCTCATAATCGAATCATATTCACTCATATTGAGCGTATCTACTTATTTTGGCGCTTGAGGTCAAAGTTGATCCGTAGGAATCAAGCTGCTATATCGATTTTGGCATGCCTGCATAATAAAAAAAAACAAACCGTGCAACCAACAATTACAATAAGCAGATTGTACTAGTGCATTTCAGGTGTGTGTTGCCATCCCTTCCACATATCTATTCTATCTCCTGAGAGTGAGATCCATCTGCACTGCCCTTTCAAGCAAGTTCTAGTAGCCCATCAAATCCAACTTCAATCCAAACTGCTGATCAATGATGGCCCTCAACGGAAAACTCTAACAAGCCGTGCACATATTTGGACTGTTGGCCGGTTTTTTCTGCGGTCCACATTTTCAACTGCTGAGCAGGCTGCTTTGATTTTTTCACTCCAGGCACATCTATGTCAGCGCACGCCTGATGGACAGTGTGAACTTGCACAAGCAAATATGTTACATAAAATTAAAGTCCTAATTAATCATCCAAAACTTCTGGACAGTCTCATTCAAACCTAAATTCATTAAAATACACTCCAAGAGATCAGATACCCTTTAATCTGATGCACTAGCGAGGATCTAATTCAGTAACTGACATCTCATTTACGGACCATGGCGATGCCAAAACCGGAGTTGGATTCACATCACATGTCTGCGTGTGGGACTCTGTTATAGACATGTCCGGAGCCATGCTACTGGCAATAAAAAATGCAGGCTGTGAAGGTGCTGCAAGAGTGACAGAGAAGCTGTTGAGCATGAGCACAATCGACGACATCGTGGGCCTATCGATCACATCTTCTTGAACACATAGCAACGCAATGTGGACGCATCGCATCACTTCACTGCTTGAGCAAGATTTGCTTATAGTTGAATCAATCAGCTCTAAAACTCTGCCATTTTTCCAATGCTTCCATGCCTACAAAATGCACCATTGCGAAAATCATGCTTTTAGAATGGAAGTATTGATGTGGTGGATTAGTAACATGAGCAATGTTGTCACTACACAGTTGAAGGATTCATCCAAATTCTACTCTCTCAGAGTGAAAGATCCAAACCATTCATCAGGTAGGGCCACTGCAAACATGAGATCTGATTTTTGGACAAAAGCATGTTCATGGTCGACCCACCCAATGGATGGAACTCACCTCGAACATGTGTGCCATGTCAACCAGTGTGCGGTAATTAAAACCCCGCTTCTCATTTGAGAGTAGCCACAGCATTCGCTCAATGATTTATTAATTTCATTTCAAATATTTGTTGAGAAAAATTCATCAAGACATTCTACTCACATAGCTAATAAGATCCTCGGCATGGTCTGACTGGTAGAAAGTACTGCTCTTCTCACCTGTCACAATCTCCAGAAGTAAAACTCCGAAGCTGAATACATCTGATTTGACGGAGAATTGCCCGTAAATGGCATACTCTGGGGCCATGTATCCACTTCAAGGGAAAACCACCAACATCAACAGATGTTTGATAGATTAGTAGAGAATGTTTGATTTTACTAAAGCTAGATTTTAGTTATTAGATAGATAGGGAGAAATTGGAAAACATTTGTAAGACCAGAGATGCTTATCGGGATGTCCCAACCATCTATGTGATGACCAAAAATCAGGCTGATCGGAAAATCCCAACCGCGCAATCATTTTTTGACCCTTCCATTCCTCATTTGGGCTGTTACTTCCAACCAATATTTGGGCCACATATATGTTTGGGCAACAGAATGTACATTCCATATCCTGTTTGCTTCTGCAATGTGTGCCTCTATGAACAAAAGGAGCAATGGTCGTAAGGGTCGAAGGCTTACTATGTCCCTGCAATTCGATTTGTATTTCCCTGAGTTTGGTCCACTCCAACAATCTTAGCCATACCAAAATCTGCGATTTTCGCATTCATCGCTGCATCTAATAAAACATTGCTAGATTTGAGATCCCGATGTATAATCCGAAGTCGAGAATCTTCATGAAGATAAAGTAGGCCTCGAGCCACCCCAATGATGATTTTGTAGCGCCTTTCCCAATTCAGATATGCCTTTCTATTTGGATCTATACAGTCAACCAACAGATGCACATGAGTTCATCAAATAATTCACCAGAGTAAATAAAGTAATCATTTCATATAGTTCAATTATAAAGAAATTTCTTATATAAGATGAGAGTTATAATTTTGCAAAAGAATGGATAAGCAGATTGGATGTGTGGAAAAGGGTCCTAACCAAACAGAAACTTGTTGAGGCTGGCGTTGGGTACATATTCATAGATAAGAAGCTTCTCTTCTCCTTCGACGCAGCAACCTAATAGCCTGACAAGATTCCTGTGTTGAAGTTTAGCAATTAACGCAACCTCGTTCTTGAATTCTTCGAAACCTTGTCCAGAGTTGTGAGAGAGCCTCTTCACGGCTATTTCCAGTCCATCTGAAAGCCTACCCTGCAATGATATCAGGATTGTCAAGATTATAAGGGGGCCATAATTTGGCAACGTGGATTGGCCCAACAAAGCCCGGGATTTCAAAGGCATGCTTGTTGAAAATTTGGCACATGAGAAAAGTGGTAGGGTTTCTTAACAAATCAACCCCTAAGAAAGATGCTTAGGGTTTGAAATCCTTCTCAGAGCTTGGATTACATCTAAAATCCTTTCAAGAGTTGCATGTGGAATATGTGTGTCACTAGACAATTAAATTATTGGGCACATGGCCCACTAATGATATCCCAAAACATCTAGATTAACAATTGCATCACCATAGGTCCATTTAAATCAATGGTTAAAAATCGTTGGTTTGTCACCCAGACATGATCTTGTGCTTGTGGCCCATCCGAGACTTGGAATTTCATCATTTTGGGCAAAGTAATATTTCAGTGGGCTTATTACAACCATTGTGTCAAACATTACATATGTTCACTAATTAGATATATTAAAGTTGATTTAGTAATTAAATTCAGACAAGCTCCTCCCTTATAAATATCCACCATGCTGGCACCAACAGAAGAAGCTGACCAAGCTACTTTTGGATTAAAGTTGATTGCCCCAACACTGAGACACTGGAGTGCCAAACACGATAGGAGGATTTCAAGTCCAGGGGGTTCTAAATCCATGGGGTTCTAAATCCATGCTCCCAACTGTTCAATAGGACTACAGGCCCATAATCTGAATGAAACCCATCTATCTATGGGTTAGGGACCCTCGCTTGCCCCAACAAAGTCCTATTTTAAAAAAGGCATGCATGATATTTTTTCTTTAATAGGGGCTAAATGCATATAATGCTGACTTAAGGAAATATCTGGGACATGAGAAAAATGATGGAATTTTTTAATGATACTTCAACAAATGCTAAGATACACATATTTCCATGTTTAGGAATCAAATAATAACAAGCATGGATCACTGATTTGAGAGAATATTAGGAAAAATATGGGGAAAATGGTGGATCCATCTATCTATCCAACTATCTGTCCATTTATTATTATTATTATTATTTTTTTATAGAAAGGTGTAGGAGACACAACCACTTTCAAGAAAATATATAAATATATATATATATATATATATATATATATATATATATATATATATATATATATATATATTCACTTGGAACTTTGTTACTCAGATGGAAAAGTTATACAACTTTAACCATTTATCACTCCGTGCGTGCACATATATACATACAAACATACATGCATGATTCATTCATCCATCCAACCATCCATGCATACATGCATACACATATATAGACACATGCATAATCTATCCATCCATCCAATCAACCAACCATCCATCCATACATGCATGCGCATGCATGCATACATTCATATTTACCGATATATGCATGCATTTGGTCATATAAATGTGCATCCATAGAAATAAAAATAAAAATAAACAAATTTGAAATGGACTTTTTTTTATAGATAGATTTTTTGCAGATATCAATGCATTGGTGACAAATTGGTGATATTATCAATAATACCGTGGATACACTGGAAATACAAGCAACATGTGAAATTTATTCAGACAAAAATATCACGATGCATTAATAACATAAATAGATTGGCCATACTTTTCAACACATCGGTGATATATTACCAAGATCTAGAACTTTTTATACCACTGGTGTTAACGGTAACGGCTGTCCACGCCGCGAATATCAGGGATATTGTCCCCTGTTGCCCAGATATGACTTTGCACTAATATTAGCGATACTCAGAACAATGATACCTTATAAACAGCACCAAATCCACCTTCTCCAAGCTTATTGTCTTCAGAGAAGTCGTCTGTTGCAGCTCTTATTGTACCCAAATCAAATAGCAGTGATTCCTTGTTTCTTTCAATCCCATGATCTGCACAAACAATGCCATTTTCAATCATTTGTGTTGGTTTGCCAGGCTTCAAGGTAGGCAGTGTTAACCACAAAATTTAAAAAGGATGAAACTGTTTGCACTGGTCCAAAGGGTAACCCATGGTGACTTACCGATCAATGGTTTCTTCTTTTTCCTCCTTAAGAAACAAGTAGCGATGGCAAAGATGAGCACGACTGCAACAACTATAGGAATGACGATGATGATGGCAGTTCGAGATGAGCGTCGCCTTCTTCCTGGAAAAACAAGAAATACAGTAGTTTTTAGGCTGGAAAGCAGGCCACATCAGGCCTATAGTACAGGCCCATGAAGTTGGCACAGGTTAAATATTTGGGGCTTTTGTTAAATAAGTTGGGCAGGGCGCACCATGACTGTTAATGTTCATTAAAAAATGGGTTAGGGTTGCTAATTAAAGCCTCACACATGTGCAAGGGATACCATCTACATGCCATCACATTTGCCAGCACAAAAGAACAATTTAAAAGAAACGCATGGAAACGGAAATAAAATAAAAATAGGTGTGTAACAAACTGAAATCTTACAATATTGTTATCTTTAAACTAATATTTACCCTCTAGCAATATTGAAATACCTTTGTAAGAGAGTTAATAGCAAATCCGCCTCCAAGATTAACCTAAGCCTTCTCCACTAGAGAAATGTGTGTTTCTAACCAGTACAATCCAAGCAAAACCCAATGTACAACATGGCACACTTATTTACCCGGACCAATCCAAAAATTAAATCTGTTGAACTACACATGGCACACTTATTTAACCAAACTAGTCCAAAAGCTAAATTTGTAAAAATACATTGGGTTCTGATTTGAAGAGTAAGAAGGGTTTTAAAGAAAAAAGAGAGCTTTAATAGGTAAGTTGTGGCGATTCGGTAAACTCTATTTACGGAATTAAAGAAGATTGTCCAGTGAATTAGAGATGGGAATTTAAATAACTGAAATAAAATTCATACCTGATTGAGACAACATTCTTCCACACCCGACACCTCAAGAGAAGCACCAAGATGGGATGAGAGACTTCAACATGTGTAGGCTTGGGACCCGGGCTTGTTTATATAGTTACAGAGGATGAGGAGCTTGTAACCCATCGAAACTCCTCCCCCTTAGGCTCCACATGAATTTAAGATTCCTATTTCAACTGAAACACTATGCGTGCAGCACAATCGGCCTAGCGCACCACTCCTATACATTCTAGATCAATCACAACTTGAGTGGGGGTCCACCAATATGCCTGATCATGTTATCTAAACTTTAGGGTAATCCGGACCATTGATCAATAAGGCACACCTAATAGAATTCTTACATTCTCCTACCTAAGCCACATTGATCAATGTTAAGGATTAATTTTCAAAAACATTTAAAAAGCATATTTTTGTATTAAAGAAAACGTCCGAATGGTCAACCACTGCAATTATTGGATAGTGCGGATAACGCTTTTACAATCTGATTTATCAAGATTACTAGTATCGGATCCCGATAGCCTTCACAATATTTAATATAGGCAAAGTGAGATTAAACACGGTCACAAATACTACCAGTTTTAACGACATACATTAAAAACTAAAAAGTGTGAAATAAAGATTAAACATATAGTGTGATGATATGTGTCTATCCTTAAGAGGTCCAGGAGCTTTCAGATGTCTTTAACGAGATAATACTACTTACTTAAAATAAATTGTGCATATATAAAAGGAATAAGAAATTAACTTTATATCAAAATCAACAAAATTTTATAAATGAAATGTCTTCAATATCTATGAAAATAAAATATGCTCAACTCTCACTAACTGAATACATCTATGGGGTTAATGACTCCTATGTATGTTACATGCTTTTGAAATGGTGTGATAGGGAGCATTTTAGTAAGAGGATCCGCAATCTTCTTCTTAGTGCAAATGAACTCTATAAAAACTAGATGCTTTTGAACTCTTTCCTTCATAACAAGATAATTGATTTCAATATGCTTCGACCTTGATGAATATTTGTTATTGTTAAAGAAGGAAACCGCAACTGAGTTATCACAAAATATTCTCAATAGTCTTGGGATATGCTCCAATACTCGTAAACTTGAGAAGAAACGTTATAACCATAACACTTTATTTGATGATTCATGACAAGCAATGAACTCAGCTTCCATGGTAGATAAGATTGTCGTCAACTATTTCACACTTTTTCAAAATATAGCCTAACCAACCATTATGAAGATGTAACCTGAGGTGGACTTCTTTCTATCAACATAGCCAGCATACTCTGTGTCTGAGTATTTAACCGACTATAAATGATCAGATCTTTTATATGTAATTATGAAGTCATTTGTCCTTTATAGGTAGCGCAACACCTTCTTTGCAGTTATCGAATGCTGCATTCCTTGATTAGACATGCCAACTACAAAGGCAATATCCAGTCGCGTGTAGACTTTAGTATACATGATGCTCCTTACTACTGAAGCATACGGAAAATTCTTCATTCAATTCTTTTCTAAATCATTCTTAGGGCATTAGAAGTGACCGAATTTATCGTCCTTTACAATGAACGATTGTCTAAGAGCATAGTTTTGCATCCCATTCACTTCAAATACCCTATCAATATAGGCAATCTAAGATAGGCCTATGTGGTTTGTCATGAACTATCTCAATGCCCATAACATAAAAGATATCACCAAGATCCTTTATCTCAGACCTTTAAGATATGAATTTATTAGTATTGCTCAATATCCTAATGTCATTTTTAGCTAACAAAATATCATCAACATACAAAACTAATATGAAGAACTTGCTTCCACTGATTTTGCTATAAATATACTCATTTGTAGTATTTTTTACAAAACCATATGAGGAAATTACTTTATGAAAGTTTAGGTACCACCATTGTGATGCTTATTTCAACCCATATATGGATTTCTTGAGTTACAAACCATACGTTCTGAGCCATCGGCTGCAAAACCTTCTAGTTGCAACATGTATACATTCTCATCAACATCACCATTAAGAAATGCAGTCTTTACTTCCATATGAGCCAAAAGAGACATTATGATCCTGAATGAGTCTTTCTTATATACTAGTGAGAAAGTATATTTAAAATCAATACATTCACATTGGTTAAAATCATTGGCAACAAGTTTGGCTTTATATTTTTAAACATTACTCTTAGAGTTCCATTTAGTTTTAAATACCTATTTACAACCAATCGGCTTTATTCCTTGGGGTAACTCAACAAAATTCCAAACCTTATTGTCATTAATGGATTTCAACTCATCTTTCATGGAATCCACCCAACAAGAGAGGTTAGCACTTTGTTTGGCTTGTGTAAAGGATTTAAGATATTTTTCCACTCCTATGTCAAACTCATGCTCCTATATATAGGTATACGATATAATCATCTGGAATCACAGGCATCCTCTCTCTTTTAGATATTCTTAATGGCTCACCATCTTTTAGTGTGACTTTGATTTCCTTTTTCAGTGAGTTGTATAGGAGGTTCATTGTGGTGATCCGTAGTGATTAGAAGCTCAACTGAAGGATTCGTCCCCACGTGACTCAAAGTAGCCGTAATGGGAGTCACAACCCGCACTTCCTCAAATACAGAATTTCTAATATTCGTGCCGCACTATTTTCAATATTCTCAATAAAACTAGCATTCACGGTCTCAATAATCCTGATGAAGTGGGAAAGACAGTAAAATCGATGACCTTTTGACCTTTCTAATTATCTTATAAAGAAACAACTTATAGTTCTGGGATCGAGCATTATTTTATGGGGACTATAAAGTTTGGCCTCAGCAGGGCATCCCCAAACGTGGAGATATCGGAGGCTTGATTTTCTCCCATTTCACAACTCAAAATGAGTTTTATTTATAGCCTTACTAAGGACCCTGTTAAGGATATGAATTGTGTTTTGATCGCATCATCCCACAGAAATTCTGAGAATGTTGAATTGCTTATCATGCTACGCATCATGTCCATAAGAATGCAATTACGCCTTTTAACCACACCATTCTTCTCTCGAGTCTCAGTTATCGTGTATAAGGCGACAATACTAAAATCTTATAGGTATTTAGAGAATGGTCTCGAATTGTGACATGATTCGTCATATCTGTCATTGTATTCACTACCACGGTTAGACCTGAAGACCGTATTCTTCCTATCGAGTTGATTTTTAACTTCAGTCTTATAGATTTTAAAAGTGTGTAAGGCATTTGATTTTTCATTTATAAAATAAAGGTACCCAAAATGAGAGTAGTCATATACAAAAGTGATAAAATATTTATGCTCAGTCCAAGATATTGTAGGGAATGACACACGAATGTCGGTATGTATCACTTGTAAGAGTCCTACACTCTTAGCTGCACATTTGTTTTTGATTCTGGTATGTTTACCCTTATACAATCAACACGTGTTTTATAATTGGAGAAATATAGAAAATGAAGAATTTATTCCCACATTAGTCTTTACAGTCTTTCACGAGATATATGACCCAATTGCCTATGCCACAACGTGAATGAATTTTCATAGTCTAGTTTTCACTTAGATCCTAGTTTATTTTTATAAAAGTGATAAAAAAAATTTAAAAATTAGTTAAAAATTAAATCCTACCCTACCCGTTTGTCCCTTCCTTACCCTACCCACCACGCACCTTAGCTCCTCTCTCTCTCTCTCTCTCTCTCTCTCGCCCGAGCTCGACTCAGTGTCTACCCAACTCATATCGGGTCTACGACTTGCACTGCCACTCACACGAGCTCTCTCTCTCAGCGCCCACCAAACAAGGTACATCTATGGCTATATATATATATATATATATATATATATATATATATATATATATATATATATATATATATATATATATATAATTGAATATTTGATTTGGGAGTTGGGTCGGGTGCGGGTTAGGTTAGTTAGGTCATGTGGTTGGGTTGAATCCAGTATAGGTTGGGTTGGGCTGCTGAGTCGAGTTAGGTGCAAGTTGGGTACTGGGTTGAGGTGGGAGCACGATGGACTGGACTCCATGTAACCTCGAATCAATTCGATTTAGTAGGTCGCCTCAAGCTCAACTGGAAAGGTTTGGCAAACAAGCCTAGCGCCGATGGTTAGCGCGAGGCAATGTACAGCCCTTGGTGAGAGATAGGACGGCAATTATACTTTTGATAGCAAGGCTCTTCCTAAAGAGTCCCTCCTTATCGCTTCTATCACCACAATGTATTGATCCACACCACTCATACGCAAAAGGCGACCATAGATGGTTCATTTGGAGAAATCACACTAATCCAAGATCTCATTATCCACACCCTGTGCCCTAAAGACAGCGGTCCACAAAACATTTTCTAACTCAACTTTCACAAGAACGGTGGCGATCTCCAATCGAAGAGAATATTTACACGTTGACCGTATACTGTTATAGATTTGTATGAAACTATAAACGGTCTGGATCATCACGTGGTGGGGTAGAAGAGCCGAACAGATTGGGCTTGACTCTAGGTGGAGAACCTTGCGAGCAAACCTCATCGACCTGGGTGGTGGGCAGCAACCAGGCCCATTTCCTGTGGTGAAGAGTCCACAGGCGTGCAGTACATCTCAAAGGACTTCCAGATTGGTGGACATCGATGTAGAAATTGTTGAATGATCATAACCGTCCATCATTTAGATGCTGACTCTCCAAAATTCAGGCCAAGCAGATGAACCTGATCGCTGAATATATGTTTATTATATTTGAACTGCTGAAAATTAAATTTTAGTAGTTAATATTGAAATACATATATCAATAACTTAGATCATCTTTTCAATGCAGAAATTGGATTATGGCCCACCGAATAGAAATCCTGAAAGATGGACAGTTTCAATTATTTTTAAAATAAGAATTGGTGGGATGCATGATTGCCTGTCCACTTTGAATGGGTGCACGCAGCGCACTCAAAATTTTTTCACATAAAAATCTAAACGTGAGGTTGAGCTTTGCAAGGACGCGGATCAGGTACCACCCCCGCCTGTTCGGAGTTCGAGACAGTTGGAGGCTCTGAGGGGCACTGAGGGGTTAAAATAATGTATCAATTTTATCCACACCGTCAATCCATTTTTCCATATAACTTTAGAGTATTGGACCAAAAATAAATCAGATCCAATTCTTAAGTGGACCACACCATAGGAAGAAGCGATGCTAAGGATTCCCACCATCGAGTAATTTTTAGGTCCACTGTGTTGTTTATTTTCCATCCAAACTGTTGATATGGTCATATACACCTGGATGAAGTCAAAAAACAAATATCATATTGATCCAAAACTTCTGTAGCCCCCAAGAATTTTTCAACGGTAGGATTTTTAATCCCTACTTTGTGGCCCTTTTAAGCAGTTGATCTTTTCTATATTTATAATATTAATCTAAAATGATATTTAAAAATGGATGAACGGTGTGGATAAAATTAATACATCACCTTGTACCTTCAGTGGCCCTCGGAGCCCCCGCCTGTCCTGAGCTCCGAACCGGCGGGGGTAGTACCTAATCCGGCCCCGCTTTGCAGTACCGCACGTCCCCGGTTCCATCTATCACAGGTCCTCCTCCCGAGGATACAAGTGAGACCAATAGCTTAATAATCAAGACCGTCGGTCTGATTCAATCCATGATCACTGGATCATTCTAAAAAAATCTCCCAGAATAGAAGACCACAGTCACCAATCTTTGCCTTTTTCTCTGTCTCTTCTGAACCGTCTATTTACATACCATAAATTGAAAGGGTAAGGCCATACTGTAAGGTGATTTTTTGGGGTAGCAGCCCATCTACTGTAGGGACAAAAGCACCAATGGTCTTGATCACTAAAAAATGAGACCCATATATACAAACCTAAAATCCAAGGGGAAGGGGATCATATAATTTTACTCCCCATCTAAAAACCAACACTATTCCAATAGCGGTTGTGATTAACCAGAAAGATGAACACAAATCAAGAGAAGATGACCCGAAAAGTTACCTGTGGTTGTTGTGTTTGGTGATGGAGGAACCAGAGCTGAAGTAGGAGTAGGAGGAGGAGGAGAAGGAGGAGGAGGAGTGGGTGCTGTGGCTAAGTCGTCATAGAACTTGTAAATCTCAAACCTCAAATTGCAACTCGGCCCAAGAATTCTCCCACCTAGTTTTCCATTACAGCACGTTGGAATCTGAGCAATTACACCTTCCAAGCACAAATTGCAATCACGTCTTGACAGATCGTCTGTGCATTGCATAAGCCCATATATCGTTTGGAAGATCGAGAAAAACGTTGAATTCGTAGCATACATCCGTTTGGAAGAGCCAAAGGCCGCCGTAGAAGCAAGATCCTTCATCATCTGGCTCAAAATCTGATTAAACCGAACTGGGTTTGATATATTTTCCGTATTCCACTTGTAAAACGATGGGTTGTTATCAGACGATGATAAGAATCGTTGGCTGGAGTAGCGCAAGAAGCACCTATCATACCATGTAAGGGCTGTCCTATTGGGGCAATTTCTGACGATTTCTTGCCTTGCGGTGTTGAGGCAATCACGGCATGATTCGGGTGTATTGTCGCCTCTGCATTGCGCAAGGCCATAGATTCGGTTTTGGTTTTCGCCGATCGTGTTGTTGGAGAAGCCGGTGAGTGAAGCATTGGAGGAAAGAGAAGAGAGGAGGCGATTGAGGTTAGTTCCAAACGTGCTATTAGCAGTGTAATTAGCTGTGCTTGGACAGTTGGTCCGGAGAGGAACTGCAGTGCTAGCTGGGAGATGGAAGAAGAGGAGGGATGAAAGGAGGAGAAATTCAAAGGGTTTTGAGAGGAGAGAAGGCATCATCTGGTTGTTGGAAAATCTAACTGAGTAATGGGAAGATCACATGCTTCTTACGGAGGAAGGAGGTTACCTAAGGAGATGCTGGGCTAGACCACGGGTCATATTTCATTGATCATCTGTTTCCAGCGCACAGGGAGTTATCGTGCCCTGGAATTTAATTGGGCCGTGTAATCAATACTGATATTAACAAGCAATTTAATAAGATAAAAAATATTCATAAACACCAACCCAATAAAACTTGGGTCTGGCTTGGGTCGAGGTCTAGGGTTGTGCCCAACTCGAACCCAATCAATGTATAAGTTACATATAAATTATAATTGAATGTGGATCATGTGAGTTGAAGGCATAGGAAATTCCACCGCCGTCTAGTCTCATTGGTCCACATCATTTATGATGACTCAAACTAATAAAATATGTTGGATTTCTCAATCCCAAATAAATTGGATGATACACAACATAACTTATAAAGGAGTAGCCATCCTATATCTTAGCTTGTTTGTCTAGAAAAAAATAAAGTTCTTTACCATAAATAACACGTATATAATTAATAAAACATATATACAAAAAATAATACATGTATTGAAATATAATAGACTAATGTAATAACAAAATTTTAGCTTGTATTAACCCAACCGAGCCTGCTTGGGTTGGTCTTGAGTTGAGAATTCCCAACATGAGGTTCAGTTGGATTGGATTAGGGTTGAGGTATATGAACCTTGGGTTGGGCTAGGGTTGAGCACCAACCCGACTCAACCTGCCCAAGCTCAAGACCGAACCCGATACATTCTGCCCCGGCCCAACCCAATGTAGGGTCGGTCACAAGTCGGTCGGGTCGAACCAGCCCGACTTTCAGCCCTATTGCAAAGTAGCCAGTGCCTCACTACCATACACATGGCATTCATGCCCCTTCAAGGGAGCATCTACGAATAGTCATACCGATCAAACACGCTTAACCATTGATTTCTGGCAATGAACTTGGACTTGACCATGCGGCATGTTTGGCTGACAAAAAAAGATAGAGAAAGGAATACCTTGTCCATGATATGACTTCTTCCCATTGTACCATGTTACCAATCATTAAACCTTTTCATAACCAACATCCCAAGTAAAAATTATAAAGTAAGAATTGCTTACAAATGAGATTTCCACCTGCTAAGCATTCCCTCAAAAATGAGATTTCCGCTTCACATCAAAATTAGATATCAAAATGGAATACAATCCCATATACTGGGTTTTCTTGAAAAATAAAAAGTAAAAAAATAAAAGTCATATATCTTGGTTATCATGGTTAGGCTCTTAGTAAATAGTTATGGTGAGTTTTCTATGAATTTTGAATTCAAACAATAATGGTGGAAGCATGCCATTAATGGAAAGATATCATTGATTTTCCACGAAAAGTGACTCTAATGTGTCTCGTGGTGTTGTCGCCTTGAGCTTTGGATTTGCCTTATTTTCTTTGGTCTTTTATGCCACAAAAGTAGGTAGCGATGAGCACAACTTGTCTATGACCCTGAATATGTGGGCGGGACCTGATTGTAAAGCCTCCCTCAATGTATGAATTCTATATCCATATCGTCTATTTGCTTCTTCCTTTTTATTTATTTATTTTTTTAAAGCTTAATTTAATGCACGGTTCTACAAAAGAAGCATATACAAAGTTCTGGTGTACCACACAGCAGGAAACAATGGTCATTGACCATCCAACCTGTTGATAAAGTCACATAGACCCGGATGAAAGAAAAAAAAATGAAGGTCGGCTTGATCTAAAACTTTTGTGGTCCACAAAAGGTTTTTAATGGCCAATAATCATTGTTTCTTATGACGTGGTCCACTTGAAATGTGTATTTGCTTCGTTTTTTGGACCATGACATAAAATAAGATGGCAAATGAGATGGATGATGTGATGATGTGAATATATGATGCATACATTGAGGTGGGCTCTGCAGTCATGGTCCTACCCACATAGTTGGTTTTGGGGTTACAGCCAAGTCACACTCGTCAGAGAGCGGAGTAGATGTCAGAATTGCCCATCAGATTTTTTAGATCATTCTAAGGCAGATTTAGGTACAAATCAGCGTCATCCGTAACTTTTGTGGCTGATAAGAAGTTTTTAATGATAGGCATTCAATTACCAAAGTTTCTTGTAGTGTGACCCATCTGAGATTTGGTTCCGCCTATTTTTGGCTCATGCCCTAAAATAAGCTGGAAAAATGGTGGAACGGCGTGAATTTCACATGGACATCAAGGTGGCCACCTCACTTTTTTTAATGGTCTTGGAAGGTATTCATATGTAAGTAGATTGTGTTTACTATGCTTATAGCATATTGAGTAAACTCGGTGCGGCCCACTGTGATGTTTATATCCTACCTATGTTGTCCATCCATTTTAAAAGCTCATTTCATAGTACAAGCCCGAGATTGAAGCATATCCAATGCTCAAGTGTACCACACCATAGGAAACAGCGTGAATTAAATACTTTAATTGGAAAAAACTTATCAAGGGCCATAGAATTTTTCTATCAAATTGATATTTGTGTTTTTGCTTCACCTAGGTCTATATGACATTATGAACGAAATGACAAATAAAGATAATTGTGAGCCTTAAGAAGGTATCAGCAATGGACATCATTATCATCATTATCCCCCGCTGTTCCCTGCTATGTGGTCCACTTGAGCTCAGGATAAGATTCAATCTTGGGTTCATATACCAAAATGATCTAGACAAAATGGATGGAAGGCGCAATAAGTCTCATGCATCCACATGATCCTTACTGATGCCTTGGTGATAGACTCACAAGAGTTTCAACTGGAGGTCACAAGTTCGAGTACCCATTGTGGTTCCACCGTGTGGTGTAAGTGTCTAGGTTTGTGTGGGTGTAAGTTTGTGTTTTAAAAAAAGACTCATGCATCTATAGTGGGCCCCGCAAACTCAGTAAGCAATCAGTTCCATTCAATACTGATAGATGATCCAATCCATTTCATGGATGATATATAGTGCGAAACCACATTGATCGGATGATCCGACCCATCCATTATTTGGCCTTATTTTCTATGGCCCTTCCCTTTCTAGTTCATCGATGGGATGGTTGTGATTGTGTTAAAAAGTAATTCTTTAGAATTATAAGCCATCCATGATGGGCCCTAACAAATAGGTATTTAAATTTTTTCTCCATCTAAAATAGATTCCATTAATGGTGTGGCCCATCTCACCAGTGTGCTTTGACTACAGAACTAAAGGCACACATATGGAAATTGAAAGTATTAATTATATACAGTGCATATCCTTGGGATGAGTATCTTCTACTTGCTGACTTAATTACACAATCAATCCACGTGACTATGTGGCAAACAGAAAAGATGAAAAACATTCATCAACTCGGCTTTATTTTTTGGGAAATGTATTAAAATTTTATTGGAATGGGCATGGTTGTGGCAATACTACCTCAAAGTTAAGGGCATTAATTGTAAGGTGCCTTAAGCATATCTTTAGATGCATTTTCTTTGTACTTTTTCTTTTACTACTGAGTTGGTGGGAATACATCATTTTTTTTTTTTAAACACGCGCACACACCACCACACACTCACGCCATAGTGGAATTTCACCACCCATGGGTACTCGAACCCTTGACAAGTGTTGAAACTCTTCAGAGTCTACCACCTTGACAGGTGGGAATACATCATTTAAATAATCATTACAATTTTGATGTATCATCATTAGATAATTTTTTAAAATCATCATCATTTGATAATCAATTCAATTTTGATATATGTCAATGGAATGTCTATTACCTGTAAGACTTTTGAAAAGATGCTTCTTTGTAATATTTACCTAAAACGTTTACTAGAACTACACAGTGCTCATTAAGAATTCTATCATGTATGAATCAGGGCAAACTAACAGTTAACCAAGCAATAAATGTAACACCCATTTTTTTTTTAATTAAAATAATAAAAAATATATGTATTTTTTAATTTGAGTGGGGATTGAATGTCTTCCATTAAAAACTTCTGGGGAACCATGGAAGTTTTCAATCAAGTTGATATCTGTGTTTTCTCTTCTTACATGTCCGTGTGAACTTATGAACAGGTTAGATCTCAAATAAACATCATAGTGGGCCCTAGGAAGGTTTCAACAATGGGTATCACGGTCTTCACTCTTTTCTATGGTGGGGTCCACTTGAGCTTTGGATCTGCATCATTCTTTGGCTCATGCCCTAAAATGATCTCTTCAAATGGATGGACGCGGTGGATAAAGCACATACATCATGGTGGGGTCCACAGAACTTGGTGATCTCACTTCACAGCGAGATAGCTACTGAAGCCGTCAGCGGCAAATCTACGTTCGGGATCCCGGACTTTCCAAGCATAAGTAGGTCGTACAAAAACAGCAATTATCCAAGTTGTACATGAGCCATGTGTGGCCAAAATCTCATATTTCAATATCGGATGCGGATTGCGTCCTAACCCTGCCCTTCTCCAGCTAGGAACAGGCAGGAGCTTTGAGTGGCCACAGTGATTTATGGGTTATATCCACACCATCCATACATTCTCTGTATCATTTCAGGATATAATTCCAAAAATAAGTCAAATACAAGACAGAGGTGGACCATACAATGGGCATTAAACTCTTTCTGTTGAAAACTTCCCGGGGGCCACAGAAGTTTTGGATTGAGCTCATATTCATTTATTTTTCTATTCATCTCAGTCCGTGCGTGTAACTTTATGAATGGGTTGGATGGCAAATAAACATCACGGCGGACCCTAAAAAAGTTTCAACGGTGAGAGTCATTATCACCATTTCTTCCTGTGATATGGTCCACTTGATCTTTGGATCTTCCTCAGTTTTGGGATAATACCATGAAATGATAAGGAAAAATGGATGGACGGTGTGGATAAAACTCACACATCACGGTGGCCACTCAAAGCTACTGCCCGTTCCTAGCTCGAGACGGGCGGGGTAGGTCGCAATCCGCGTTCTTAAATATCTAGAGGATAGACGTGCCAGCTAAGTCAACGCCAACGCATCTCAGTCACGAAGACTTTGTCAAAGTAATTGAATAAGGCACGTGTCAGAATGTCATTGGCCACAAAAAAGACGAGGGACCGCACGTAGAAAACCGGAACTCGGGCTATTGCATTCTCCCGAATGGCTGAGCGCGACTTGGCTGCGACCCCGGAAACCAGCGACGTGGGTGAGACCCTGACGGTAGGGCCACCTCGATGTATGGATTGTATATCCACGCCATTCATCTGTTTTCCAGCTTACTTTGGGACATGATCTCAAAAATGATGCAGATAAAAAATTTAGGTGGACCACATCATAGGAAGCAGGGTTCATTGAACGCCTACCATTAAAAGCTTTCTAGCGTCCACATCCACCGTAATGTTTTTTAACCATCCAACGTGTTGAGAAGTTCATACAAATATAGATGAAAGGAAAAAGCAAATAAAACTTGATCCAAAACTTTTTGGCCCACAAAAGGTTTTTAACGGTCGATGACCACTGTCTCATGTGGTATGGTCCACCTGAAAGTTTTTTCGGCTTCAATTTTTTATCATGGCCTGGCTTATCGGTCGAGGTGGCCCTCCAACCCTGGAAAATCACCATGACACGTTGACAGCACAAAACGTGAATTTCGATTGCTGTGCTTTGTCATGTCTAACCGCTTTTTCAGTCGCATTGGAAGGCCGCTGATGCCCTACCCTTGGCCGTTTTAATGTCCCATCGGGTTGTTTGGTTGGACATAGATTCTCTACTAAGGTCGGTCCATTTTACACAAATTTATTGCATCCATGTTAATGTTGAGATTAGGCAGGAATGGGTTGGTATTGATTCACGTCGCTTCATCGTTTTTTATGGAAAACTTTAACTGTTCTCAATTGATATTATCCTAAATAATGTTCCTCTTTATAACACATTTTTTAGTTGAATATGAACGAGATATATACCATTTATAATACTCAGTATTTTTTAATTCTTCGGCTGATGAAATTTGATTGCAATGGATTTTGATAAATTTTTCGAATTTCAAATATCTCATTGTCCTGACTAATATCGAACACATATACTTTTTAGGCTTTTTATGTGGCTGATGCAGTCCATTTATCATGACCTCATAGTTTGGATTATGATAATACATTCCGATGGACGAGTGTTTTTTGTCTAACTTCTTCTTAAAGAAGTTCCTTGTGCCTAGAGATCTTTCTTATCAGGTCATATATGTCCATAAATTTTGACTCACTAAACTTCTTCTGAGGTTTGTATTCCAAGTCGTCTTGTGCGAGTTGCACAAATTCAACCTCAACTTTGACAACCTTACAGTAAATCTTAGCTCTCCTAGATCGAGTGATATAATCATTTGTTTCAGTTGGTTATTCGAATGAGTTATATCAACACATAAGCATGTTGAAATTTCCAATGGACCACACCTTAGGAAAAACCGATGAATGGCTATCAAGAACTTTTCGTAAGAAACCAAGGTTTTGGAAAATTTTGATCTTCGTATTTTCATTCATCCAAGTTTGATTGACCTTATGAATGGGTTGGATGACAAATAAACATTTACGAGAAATTATTAATGGTAGACATCCAATCACCATTGTTTTCTTGTGGTGTGGTCCACTTGAAATATAGACATGCTTCATTTATAAATAGACGAACAACATGGATAAAACACATACATCATGGTGGGTTCACAAAGCACTATCCAGTGGCTATGTCACTTGCAGCGTCAAGGAGCTACCCATTCGGTTTTTCAACTTGTTCAAGGATGTTATCTCTTATCATGTGAGGCATACCTTGATGAATGTGTATCGTATCCATGTCGTCCGTCCAATTTTTTGTAGATCATTTAAGGAAGTGTCTAGAGCTGGACATATTTGACCCGATCCGGTGGATCCGACCTGATCAAACCCGTTACGAACTGAACCGAGGGCCTGGATCGGTGCCGATCGGGTAGGGCCATTCAGATCTGACTTTTTTTGGATCGAGATTGGGCCGTGGTCAATCCGGATCGATTCGATCCAAAAACCCAATCTGAATGGATCCGGACCAATCCGATCTTACTGATCTCTACAAGTGGATCCTTGGCACCCTAGTTTCTCACCTTTGATTTCTATAAGTTTTTAGATTAATTATGCACCATTCTTCTCTGATTTTCTTCTGATTTAGGGTTCATCTTATTCTATTTCTAGTTCTGGTTATTTTCAGATTACGTACAGGTTTCAGTCCCTGTGGATTCGACCTCGGTCTTACCAAGATTATTACTACATCATAACCCTATACTTGGGGTGTGAACAACTTTTTCGCGCCGTTGCCGGAGACTGACGGTTATGTTTTTCTGAAATTGACTAGTTTTAAAAGTAAGTTAAGATTAGGATTTTCTATCTTTAAGTTTAGATTTTTCTGATTTCTAGAAACTAACCTATTTTCCTGTTTTGTAGGTGTAACGGCCTGAAAATCGAGGGTCGAGCATAAACTCAACTCCCGAGTTCCAACGTATCACATATGCAACAAAATGAATGATGATTGAATGTGATCGGTATTAGTGCAATGAACATGAGTGAGATTAAGCCAAAACACATTATCATACTCCAGAGGCAGTTAAATTTGCAAGCGGAAGACTGTGATAGATAGATAAAATATATAAACTGTGGTGGGTCTCCAGAGTGTGATAAAGTTACCAGGTTAAATAATTACAAGTATGATTTTAAATTATGTCAAGTTGTGTAGTGTGATCTAGTCAACATCCCTGTAGCCCCGACAATCAAGGCACGACTCTCACGAAGCCGCCAGAAAACAACATATACGAGGAAGCATTCTCGTCGTCATAGAAGTCCGGCTCCGCCTCGAGAAGTAGCGTCGCCATCTGCAATCAGACAAAGTCTGGTGGGTGTTCGAACACCCTCCCGTATCGTGGGAGGGAGTGGTCAACTTGGTTGAACAATAAAGCATAGGTTAACATGTTATTAATTAAGTCAAGCAGTAATGATAAAGCAGTACAATCAAACAATTTTAACTACTCTTATTTAATGCAAGTATGAAATGACATGATGATGTATGCCCTTGCCAAACCACCCTCATGCGACAACATCTTACGTTCGCGAATACATAACTCCCTCAGTGCCCCACATCTACTAGGCACATGCAGTGCAATGATGCGCATGATTTCCGAGTTGTTATTAGTCCGTTTCAAACAGCAATATTGGGAAACTAAGGTACCTCCCTTGTATCATTCCCAAACATGATCCATTCTAGGGTCGTCAGTCCTAGTTAATCTCATACGATATTATGGTTTGAGAGGCGTAGCGAAGGCATCACAAAGGGCTCGTAACCCGTCAGCACGGATACAGATCTCACTGTATGTGGCTCAATTGCTGACCGTCAGCTCGAGTACAAGTCTCACCGTACTCGGCTCAATCACTGCCGTCAGCTCAAATACAGGTCTTACCGTACTCGGCTCAACTCATACTCTAGTTGCTGTGAAAGACTCGTCGCCAATCACAGACCTTGGAGTATACTCGAAGATACTACAGAGGACTCGTCGCCCGTCAGAAGAGTACAGGTCTCACCGTACTCGGCTCTCGCCGTAAGTATCGACAGCTCGAATACAGTATCCCATACCACCGTATTCGGCTCACGAGTCTGGTTGCTCACTGGTCACTACGGGGAGGCACATGGCCTCAGCGTAGGCCGACAACTCGACCACAGTGTCCCATACCACCATGTCCGGCTCATGAGTCTTAGCGGATCGAGGTACCATGGTTAACGGGATTTCACTGGTAAGTTTGGTACCCTAGGTTCAAGCGGTAGCGTCCAAACATGGTGAACATACATAAGACAGATCGGGTTGCTTGACGAGCTCGGCTAGCTCGAGCGCACAACAAGTTGAACGATATGAAGCGTATAAGCACTTCGTGTGGCCAACCACTATCGTCAACTGCAGTACGACTCGGGTTCGTCGAACACATCTCACGTGGCAAATGGATCATAGCCATAAATCCAATTCTGGTACCGATTGTTTGGACTATAATCATAGCCCCAAACACAATCAATTGCAGATAGATAAAGCAGTAGTGAATCAAGATTCAACTCATACAATCAAGGTTTGGTAGTATCCGTAGGGTCGCTGTGGTACATTACTGCACGCATTCGTTGCTCCACTCCCCCATCACCCATGACGGATCATACAATGTAAATATAAATTTAAACATATGCATTACATGGTTAAAATCATAAAGCAGTTGAGCATGTTATGAAGCACAACACGAGCATGAATTTGTACATGTTCAATTCCTAATCACACAATTATCCAAGGAGATCATACACATAGTTAAAAGAGGTTGAGAATCATATCTCAATACCCTTATACATTACAATTTGCTAACTACTACTCATTCAGGCATTTCAAGAAACACTTAAACAAACATACATCAACATATATGACATATGTCGATCACATAGGCATTAGGCCAAAACCTTTCACTAGGGAGTTGCCCCAATCATAACACGCGTACACCCATGACGGATAGTCATGGCAAGCAGGAATCCAAGTTCTATATTCATTCAGTCATTTCCACAAACACTTGGGCCACACATTTTAGCATATATAGTGTGTATTGGCCGTGGCGTGATTTAGGGCAAATCCTTTCGTCAAAGGGGTAATGCCAATACAACAATCAATTATCCATGACAATTAGTCATGGCGAGCACGAATGAGAATTCTATACTCATTCAGTCATTTCTCAACACTTAGAATACACTATTACAACATACATGGTGTATGTTAGTAAACATGTATTTAGGCGAACCCTTTCGCCAAATGAGTATTTTATCCATACATCATATATCCATACGACAAATAAACATGTCAAATACATTTCCATAAAAAATACGTATACGGTATTTTATACGAATACCTAGAGTATGTGAAATCCCAAATTCTACAATTCTAATCGAAAAGAAAATGGAAAGCACTTTGTACATGTGCAATTGCATACGAGATCATGAATCTATCATTATCGACATTGAAAGCGTTGAAAACCGCAACCTATACACCTAAAGTCCTCACTTTGTGTTGTAGAATCGTAACTAGAGTTGATAGGTTTGCTAAGCTTAAGGTATACGGGAGTTGGCAACCTAGAGAACGAAAAAAGTTAGCTATTTCATAACCTACAACCTATACAACCCTAAAACAGATTAGGGTTAGGGTTTCTTACCTAGAAACGACGCCGGAATCGCCGGGAAAGCGATGAGAATCAGGCGGTGGAGCCCGAATAGCGGCAGGGAACAGCAGCAGGGAGTTCCTCCCACATCTCCCTCACTTTCTCTCTCTTTTCTCTCTCTCAAATCCAAATTCGTATGGCTGAAATGGGAGAGGGTTTAAGGTCCTTATATAGTCTAAAACTTCACCAAAATAGACTTCTGGACAAGGTTCACCTAAGTTATAACCAAAGCGGAACTTTTTCAGCTCAACGGAGGACTTCTGGCGGGCCTCCTTGAGCCAAAGGTCGGACTTAAGCTCACTAACGCTGGATCTACGTTCTATTAAGTTTTCGTTTCAGTCGGATATCCAGATCACGCGTGGCGGACCAGTTTCAGTTCAACGGTCAGCGGATCTTGATCGGAGATTCCGAGTACATGTAAATGTGTATGAAATTTTTCCCGATCCGAGGGTGTAATTTGGTCGATTCGACGGTGCAGTTGCTTATCTTCGATCCGCAACCGAATGGTGCCAGATCACTATTCCAGATATTTATTTTGTAAAGGAAAGAGTGATTTTCACACTCCCACACTCCGGACGCGATCGAATGGCCGTGGGACATCGTCTGGACCTCATTTTCGAGATGCTTGTCGAGCCCAGTGAGGCGGTCCTAGTTCCTTTACTTCGTGTTAATCGGACTTCCGACGTGCGGTCCAGATCCGATACGGAGTTTCGAGATGCTCCCGAGAGCAACTGGGTAATGAGATTGATCCTACATTTTTGGGTGACCTAGCGTCAATGATTCTACAAGTTTTGGGTCTTGCAGATCGTATTTAAAGCGATTCAAACAGATTTCTTAGCAAATCTGGTTTCGCACTTAGTTACTTTGTCTCATTTCTAAAGGATTTAGTCCTAAGTGAATTCTGGTCGAGGTGGTACTCAGGTCTTTGTAGTTTGTATATGAGGTGATCCAAGTTATGATACTTAACTAGTTTAAGATAGTGTCTAGGGTGAAAGTTCTTAGAAAAATTGGAAGATCAAGGTGGTGAAGGGTGAGATTTGTGAAGGAAATGGGTTCAAAGGCGGCTTTAGACTTTGAGATTCAGTTCTGACAAGTTAATGAAGTATTAGGATCGACCCATTGCCTAAGGACGTCTAATCCCAGGTTGGCAAAAATCCGGGGCGTTACAATCTACCCCCCTTAAAATAAAATTTCGTCCCCGAAATTGCCTAAGGTAATAAGGAAAGATTTCTATTGACTAAGACTTAGTGATTTTGAGTTCCTACGCGTGGTAGGGTATATACTAGCCTGGTTCATTTGAGTCTACCCCCCTTAAAACTTATTTCTTTATCCATTTCTCATACCCTAATGTTTTGCTACAATTTATTTCTTTGCTTATCTGTATTCTTGACAACAATTCCCACTATTTAGAGTAAGGTAGTTGTCTTCAATGTTTGACCAACACGGAGAGACGTTTATGGTGGGCTTGATCCCGATACATCGATCTTCTACCGAGCTAAGGTAAAAAGCTCATCGTATCCCTTTCGAATCCTAGTGGATCCTGGTCTTCTGCTCGTCAGCAGTGAGTCTGTTGGTAGTCGCACAGGATTGAGAATTGGGTCAAGCCGCGAATGTTTCGCAGTTGTATATTTCAGTAACTCCGTAGTCCGATCACTCTAGAAACGTAGGGAATGTCCATCATTGAAAGGCTCAAATTGTCTATGTCTAAGGTTACCCTTTAGGTCTTAGTCTAAGAGAAGCCGTGATATTATCTATGCCCAAGAAAGTGGTGAATCAACTCTTACTAAATGATCCTAAAATGGTTTCTCATAGTAGAACTTGCTAGGACTTCTATAATGTTCGTATTCAACGAGCACAGTTTCGATCTTGGGCCAGTGGGGTAGGGTCCACCACGATTTCGCTGTGTCACCCAGATCAAAGAGATGCAATAGGTGACCTAACCAGATTGGGCTCATAATGTTCTACCCCCCTTAAAAATTTTATTTTCACCCTTAAGGCTTAAGATTTATGTCCTGCTCCGTACATCGGAACAAGGTGTAATTTATAACCTATCCTTGACATGAAATGAGATGCGGTCTCCCACTACATCAGTTTTGGTACTAGGATTATAGAAAGGGGCTATCACGAATGGGTATGAGTTTGAGGCAAGATGCCTAATTCTACCAAGGAGCTTTGTCACGGTCCAGATTGATCCTATTTATTCATGCCTAGCTTAACAGGCAGGTTATCTTTCTTTATTCATATGGACAAAATGTATGCCGACATGGCATGCGATTTGGGACCTAATTCCTAACTATTTGTTGCCCATTTGGGTAATTCCCAGGGCCTAAAAGACAAAGTCGCTATCGGCTATATACTCCTAATACTTTTCAAAGACGAAGTTATAAACATTTCGTTGCAAGTGGTTCGGCCAACACCGAAGAAAGTTGTGCAGTAGGTCTGAGTTGGATATATGGACCTTCTGCCTCATGAGGACAGAAAATGTATCGTATCAGTTCTTAATCCTAGTTGATCCCGATTGTACTAAGTCCTTGAGAAGAAAATTCTAAGGGATGTATTGATTGGACCTAACATTGAATCCAAGGGATATATAGGTTTTCTCTAATCGTGAATAGTTTCTATGTCAAACAAGCTCCCTAAGAGTTACTAAGGAAGCCTAAAGTATTAAGGGGATTCAACGAAGGAATGGAGTCTTGCTCCAGCCTAATCAAGCTGACTAACTAAATCTATCTTGTGGAATTGAGTTGTCTATACTTGACGCTCGAGCATTTCACATATGCTCAAACCAACAAAGAGGGTCCTAAGGTTCGCATTATCGATTTATTGGATTTCCTATACGGTCAGGTCTGTCGACATCTAGGAGCACCGCTCTAGGTCCAAAACTCCAAGGGTCTATTTGTCAAACAACCATTTACTCAAAAAGCTTAAGCTGTCAGAGTGTGGTGGGTTAATGTATATCAAGGGACTTTATCACTACATCACTACTTGGCCAATGGTCTTAAGTTGTATTAAATGGGACTGTATTGCTAATCCCACCTCAGGATTGGGAATGACATGTTTGGTAGGAGGGCGGGTGGGGTTAAAATTAATGTCATAGGCTTTGGAAAATGAGTCTGGTGTTGGAAAAGTGTGAGATGGGATCTTCAAATCACAGGATAATGAATTTCTAAGTGTAAGAGGAAAACCCGGGATATACTTTTTATTGGATACATTCCAAACATGGCATTGGAAAACATGGGATACACCCAACCTAGGAACCATATCCTACACGTACATTTATTATTACTTATACGATTCTATCCACCTGAAACTCACCTAATGCAGTTGGTCGAACGGGCCCTAAACATCCTCGAATAAAGCCATAGAAAAATGAAGGAAAGGGAGAAAAGGGCTGGGATCATTGGGTCTCCACGGATTGGAAGCTCAACAGGTATTGCAGGGGCCCAAAAGAGAGGGGTTTATGAAGGAGAATGGAGAGAACAGGTGGGTGAGGAAGCTCCCATGAGTTTTGAGTTCCAATGGGCGTGTGGGGGGTCCAAATGAGGAAAATGAAGAGGGAAAGGAGAGGAGGGCTGCAATGCACGATGGAAGTGGGTACACTGTGGTCGAAAACAGTAGAGAAGAGGATTAGAAAGGTGATTTGCGAGAGAGGGCAGCAATGCAAGAGGGAAAAACGGCTTGGGGAGGGCGTTTGTGAAGGAGGTGCGATTTTGGGTAATGAAAATAGGTCGGGAGTGGTACCAAGGGGTTTATAAAACCCCTAAAGTGAATCGGCCCAAGCGCCGGACCCAACCCAAGCCAAAAAGTGGCGAGGCCTCGCCGAACCGGCCAGGGCTTCGCCACCAACTTTTAGATTTTTGAAGGGGGGCCCCATGGACGTGTTCCCCAGGCCCCCTAGGCTCCAAAAAGTACTGGGTCCCACCTTAGATCCTTCCGAAAGTGCTCCGTTTGGCCCCCCCGATCCCGATTCGCTCCATTTCGGGTATTTTCGGGACAATCAGACATATCTTGCAATCCGGAATGAGTTATCTGACGTAAAATATATGAATTTGGGGTAGAACGAGCTAATGAAGCCAACTAACCCAGCTATGCTGGGTTACGCTACCCAGAATTGCAAAAAAACCCTCCGATTGACGGTCATTTCTCCGTTTCAATTTCGTTTTGTTAAAAATGGTAGTTTTAGTTTAATTACTCTTCATCGGTTGAGCTTTAGGAGTTACGCCCATCATGTAAAGGACTTTAGAATAATTAGGAGGACGGTTTGGCGAAGCCAAATAGGACACTTACTATTTTTGGCTGAAAGCCTTGCACACTAGTAGACATCACAACCTAGGAGTTTTAGTTGTAGTTTGTTTCTGATTTCCTTCCCATTACTTGGTATTCCTATTTAAAGGGTTGTGAACTCATTTTTTTTTAGCATTCATTAATCACTTTTGAATGTATTAGAATTTATTTATATTGTCTACTTTCCTTTCCTCGTGGATTCGAGAAGTCTCTGTGAGGAGTCCAGAGAAGCTCCGAGGATTCGAAGTAGTTATCATCATCACGCTTATCCCGTATTCTACCAATTTCTAACGGTTGGGGTGAGGTGGATTGTAATCTAGAAGCATCTATAGACGGTCTAGGAATGTTTTAAGGTCGACCCGTGCGACCATGGTTGAATACAGACTCGATTTCGGCGTTCGACTTTAGTGAACTTCGCCGATTGGCGAAATCAGAATACCTATGACTGTTTCTATGTTCCGTCGCTCTCTCCTAAGTCAGAGTGCGTCAGTGTGCGTCGTGTGACCATAACCCAGGTCCGGTTTAATCCAAATCATTCTCTGATACCATCTTGTAACGCCCTGAAAATCGAGGGTCGAGCATAAACTCAACTCCCGAGTTCCAACGCATCACTTATGCAACAAAATGAATGTGATTGAATGTGATCGGTATTAGTGCAATGAACATGAGTGAGATTAAGCCAAAACAACATATCATACTCCAGAGACAGTTAAATTTGCAAGCGGAAAGACGCGTGATAGATAGATAAAATATATAAAGCTGTGGTGGGTCTCCGAGTGTGATAAAGTTACCGGGTTAAATAATTACAAGTATGATTTTAAATTATGCCAAGTTGTGTAGTGTGATCTAGTCAACATCCACAGCCCCGACAATCAAGGCACGACTCTCACGAAGCCGCCAGAAAACAACATATACGAGGAAGCATTCTCGTCGTCATAGAAGTCCGGCTCGCCTCGAGTAGCGTCGCCATATCCGCAATCGACAAAGTCTGGTGGGTGTTCGGAACACCGTCCCGTATCGTGGGAGTGAGTGATCAACTCAGTGGAACAATAAAGCATAGGTTAACATGTTATCAATTAAGTCAAGCAGTAATGATAAAGCAGTACAATCAAACAATTTTAACTACTCTTATTTAATGGAAGTATGAAATGACATGATAATGTATGCCCTTGCCAAACCACCCTCATGCGACAACATCTTACGTTCGCGAATACATAACTCCCTCAGTGCCCCACATCTACTAGGCACATGCGGTGCAATGATGCGCATGATTTCTGAGTTGTTATTAGTCCGTTTCAAACAGCAATATTGGGAAACTAAGGTACCTCCCTTGTATCATTCCCAAACATGATCCATTCTAGGGTTGTCAGTCCTAGTTAATCTCATACGATATTATGGTTTGAGAGGCGTAGCGAAGGCATCACAAAGGGCTCGTAACCCGTCAGCACGGATACTGAGATCTCATCTTGTATGCGGCTCAATTCTTCGGCCGTCGGCTCGAGTACAAGTCTCACCGTGCTCGGCTCAATCACGCCGTCGGCTCGAATACGGGTCTCACCGTACTCGGCTCAACTCATACTCTAGTTCTTTGTGAAAGACTCGTCGCCAATCACGAGACCTTGGAGTATACTCGAAGATACTACGAGAGGACTCGTCGCCAAGTCGGTGCAGTACGGTCTCACCGTACTCGGCTCTTGCCGTAAGTATCGACAGCTCGAATGCAGTGTCCCATACCACCGTATTCAGCTCACGAGTCTGGTTGCTCACTGGTCACTACGGGGAGGCACATGGCCCCAGCGTAGGCCGACAGCTCGACCACGGTGTCCCATACCACCATGTCCGGCTCATGAGTCTTAGCGGATCGAGGTACCATGGTTAACGGGATTTCACTGGTAAGTTTGGTACCCTAGGTTCAAGCGGTAGCGTCCAAACATAGTGAACATACATAAGACAGATCAGGTTGCTTGACGAGCTCGGCTAGCTCGAGCGCACAACAAGTTGAACGATATGAAGCGTATAAGCACTTCGTGTGGCCAACCACTATCGTCAACTGCAGTACGACTCGGGTTCGTCGAACACATCTCACGTGGCAAATGGATCATAGCCATAAATCCAATTCTGGTACCGATTGTTTGGACTATAATCATAGCCCCAAACACAATCAATTGCAGATAGATAAAGCAGTAGTGAATCAAGATTCAACTCATACAATCAAGGTTTGGTAGTATCCGTTTAGGGCTACAAGGGCTGTTGCACGCATTCGTTGCTCCACTCCCCCATCACCCATGACGGATCATACAATGTAAATATAAATTTAAACATATGCATTACATGGTTAAAATCATAAAGCAGTTGAGCATGTTATGAAGCACAACACGAGCATGAATTTGTACATGTTCAATTCCTAATCACACAATTATCCAAGGAGATCATACACATAGTTAAAAGAGGTTGAGAATCATATCTCAACACCCTTATACATTACAATTTGCTAACTACTACTCATTCAGGCATTTCAAGAAACACTTAAACAAACATACATCAACATATATGACATATGTCGATCACATAGGCATTAGGCCAAAACCTTTCACTAGGGAGTTGCCCCAATCATAACACGCGTACACCCATGACGGATAGTCATGGCAAGCAGGAATCCAAGTTCTATATTCATTCAGTCATTTCCACAAACACTTGGGCCACACATTTTAGCATATATAGTGTGTATTGGCCGTGGCGTGATTTAGGGCAAATCCTTTCGTCAAAGGGGTAATGCCAATACAACAATCAATTATCCATGACAATTAGTCATGGCGAGCACGAATGAGAATTCTATACTCATTCAGTCATTTTCTCAACACTTAGAATACACTATTACAACATACATGGTGTATGTTAGTAAACATGTATTTAGGCGAACCCTTTCGCCAAATGAGTATTTTATCCATACATCATATATCCATACGACAAATAAACATGTCAAATACATTTCCATAAAAAATACGTATACGGTATTTTATACGAATACCTAGAGTATGTGAAATCCCAAATTCTACAATTTAATCGAAACGAGAAAATGGAAAGCACTTTGTACATGTGCAATTGCATACGAGATCATGAATCTATCATTATCGACATTGAAAGCGTTGAAAACCGCAACCTATACACCTAAAGTCCTCACCTTGTGTTGTAGAATCGTAACGGAGTTGATAGGTTTGCTAAGCTTAAAGGTATACGGGAGTTTGGCAACCTAGAGAACTAAAACAACAGTTAGCTATTTCATAACCTACAACCTATACAACCCTAAAACAGATTAGGGTTAGGGTTTCTTACCTAGAAACGACGCCAGAATCGCCGGGAAAGTGATGAGAATCAGGCGGTGGAGCCCAAATAGCGGCAGGGAACAGCAACAGAGAGTTCCTCCCACATCTCCCTCACTTTCTCTCTCTTTTCTCTCTCTCAAATCCAAATTCGTATGGCTGAAATGGGAGAGGGTTTAAGGTCCTTATATAGTCTAAAACTTCACCAAAATAGACTTCTGGACAAGGTTCACCTAAGTTATAACCAAAGCCAAACTTTTTCAGCTTAACGGAGGACTTCTGGCGGGCCTCCTTGAGCCAAAGGTCAGACTTAAGCTCACTAACGCTGGATCTACGTTCTATTAAGTTTTCGTTTCAGTCGGATATCCAGATCACACGTGGCGGACCAGTTTCAGTTCAACGGTCAACGGATCTTGATCGGAGATTCCGAGTACATGTAAATGTGTATGAAATTTTTTTCGATCCGAGGGTGTAATTTGGTCTGATTCTGACGGTCTGGTTGCTTAATACTGATCCACAACCGAATGGTACCAGATCACTATTCCAGATATTTATTTTGTAAAGGAAAGAGTGATTTTCACACTCCCACACTCCGGACGCGATCGAATGGCTGTGGGACATCGTCTGGACCTCATTTCCGAGATGGTTGTCGAGCCCAGTGAGGCGGTCCTAGTTCCTTAACTTCGTGTTAATCGGACTTCCGACGTGCGGTCCAGATCCGATACGGAGTTTCGAGATGCTCCCGAGAGCAGCTGGGTAATGAGATTGATCCTAGATTTTTGGGTGACCTAGCGTCAATGATTCTACAAGTTTTGGGTCTTGCAGATCGTATTTAAAGCGATTCAAACAGATTTCGTAGCAAATCTGGTTTCGTACTTAGTTACTTTGTCTCATTTCTAAAGGATTTAGTCCTAAGTGAATTCTGGTCGAGGTGGTACTCAGGTCTTTGTAGTTTGTATATGAGGTGATCCAAGTTATGATACTTAACTAGTTTAAGATAGTGTCTAGGGTGAAAGTTCTTAGAAAAATTGGAAGATCAAGGTGGTGAAGGGTGAGATTTGTGAAGGAAATGGGTTCAAAGGCGGCTTTAGACTTTGGGATTTAGTTCTGACAAGTTAATGAAGTATTAGGATCGACCCATTGCCTAAGGACGTCTAATCCCAGGTTGGCAAAAATCCGGGGCGTTACAGTAGGACCTTGACATACACATTTTAAATTGGTAATCTCTTTCTAATTTTCTAGTCTTTCTATTTTCTATTTTAGATTAGGTTTTATCTTTAGAAACTTTCTAATTCTAGGATTTCTTCTAATTTAGAAACTAATTTTCTTTCTATTTTAGGTTTAGAATTTTCCTAATTTGTTTTTAGAAACTTTCTATTTTCCTTTTTAGAAATTAGTTTACTTTTTATTTTAGGATCTCCTGCTATTTCTAAACTTTCTATCTGTAGAAACTAACTTGATTTGTTTTGTTTTGCAGGTTCTTAATTTAGGACTTCTATTTTGGTAACTTCCTTCCAACTGTTTTCTCTTATTTTCGAGATTTGTATTTCTTCATTTCTCTTAAGTTTAGGTTTAGAATTTGAATGGAGGGCTGCGAATGTTTCATGCCCAAGTGGATTCGTGACAACGCTCTACGTCTCAAGGAGGATTGGTTGAGGGGTTATCTATCCATCGCAGGATTAGATGTCACTTGAGATCCTCAGAGTTAATTGAGGTTATGGCCGCAAATCAACATCTTCTACCACAACTTAGGGTGGAGGACATCCAGAATGAGAATGAGGTGCATCAAGCACCCTTACCTCGTACATTACGAGATTATTTATAACAAGCGGGGGTGAGTATGTCCTCATGCATGGTTTTTCTAGAAAATACATGACACATGAATATCAAGTCAGGGGTGATCCAACTACTTCTAAAGTTTCATGGGCTTGAATCTGAAAATCTGTATCTACACTTGAAAGAGTTTGATGAAATCATAACCACTTTATACTTTTCTAACGTATCTGAGGACACGGTCAGGCTGAAACTCTTTTCCTTTTCTTTGAAAGAGAAAGCTAAGACGTGATTACATTCACTACGTCCCGATCTATTGGCACATGGAATGACATGACAAGGGAGTTCATAAAGAAATTTTTTTAATATCACAAAACGAACACCCTTAAAAAGTCAATCATGAACTTCGCCCAAAAGGAGGATGAAACATTCTTCCAATGTTGGGAGCGATTCAAGGGTCTTGTCAGCTCATGCCCACAACACGGATTTGAAACGTGGCGCATTACACACTTTTTCTATGATGGACTGACATCTTCCATATGCTAATTGGTTGAGACAATGCATAATGGAGAATTTATGAATAAAAATGTCGATGATGTGTGGGATTACTTGGATAGACTTGCTGAAAACACACAAGCATGGGACACATACCCAAAATCAAATCAAAGGAAATGGTCGGAGTATACCTTCTGAAAGAGGATGATGATCTCAATTCTAAAGTGGCTAATCTCATAAAGAAATTCGAGGCCATGGAATCAAGGAAGGACAAGGGTAAAAGAAGTTGTTTGCGGTATTTGTGGTTATAACAGTCACACAATTGAAAATTATCTAATTATATCTGCCTTTTAAGAGGTACTGACTGAGCAATCCAATGCTGTAAATAATTACCAAAGGCCTTTCAATGGACCCACCTCTAACACATACAATCCTAGTTGGAGAAATCATCCAAACTTCAGTTGGAGGAATGAACAAACTACTACTCCTCAAGGTTTCTTTAATCAAATTCCAAATCAAGTGAAACCTCAAGAGGATCCGGTTTTAAAACACATTTAAGACCAAGAGCTACTTAATCAGAATATGGCACAAGCAATTTAGGAAATCAGATCAGCAATTGGAACGCTTGTGCCATGTAACGTCCTGTCCAACCAAAATAGTGTTTTAGGGCGTCCACGTAGGATCTGCCACAGGACCGTTCGCTTGTGTGTGGGGTACCACCAAATTAATTAACCCAGGTTAGACCATTAGGGTGGACCAGTCTAGTTATGATTAGACTAAGTGCGGGTCATCAAGCCAGATAGCCCGTTTACACTTAACAACAGCCCGTGCGGGCCATACAGCGACCAAGGAAGGTCAGAAAAATTTAAAAATTTTAGGGAACCGAAGATCTCACTGGGCTTGTGGTCTATCGCGGACCACGGACTTAGTAGATACCCAGATATCAATTATCCACGTCGTCCCAATGGCACTTGCCAAACGCAACTCACTTAAGAGCCCAAATTGAAATCTGACACCTTTGAAGTAAAACTGAGATACCAAGCTTTCCAGCCGTTGGATCTCTTCTACATTTACGGTGAAGGTCTAACGTATTTTTCTACGCCCGTCCACAAAACCTAGGACCTGATCGTGGAACAGTGACCCTTGATCACATATCGGACCCGTACGATCAAGCCCCACATCCGATCGTTTCCAAATTTTGTACGGCCCTTCATCGGGCCATGGAGCACCTATCTTATAAGTTTCATGGCCAGAGGGCCACTAGAACCATCCCAACAACCTAAATGGACCTCGTAGGGCCATCTAGATCAAAGCCGTGGGACAAAACCACGCATCCGTTTGCCCCCAAATTTTGCATGACCCCTCATCGGGCCATGAGACACCTATACACCAAATTTGGTGGCCACGGGGGTGTTGGGACTACCCCAAAGCCAATAGGAAGTCCTAGAGAGCCATTGTGGGAATTTATCGAAACTTAAGGCCATTTGGCCCAAGTCTAAGAAATAAAGCCCTAGCTCCTCTCATATCTTCCACCATTGTTACAACCACCAAGGAGAGTAAAGAGAGAGCAAGAAGAGTAGAGAGAGAAGAAAGAGAGTGAAGGTGTGAGTGAAGCTGGACCATAGATCAAGTTGGGACCCAAGGGAGTTCAACCTTGCAACCCCCTCCCTCTTCTTCAAGAAAACCCTCCACCTAATCGCAAGAACCACTTCCGTTGAGTATATAGGTAAATCTCTCACCCCTTTTTGCTTGAAACCCTTGTGTGAGAGAGGATTTACATGGAGTTCTAACATGCAAATGCTTGCTTTAGGGATTCCAGCCGATCGACCCCAAGATCCACACTCTCAGGTCGTTTCTCCAAGTCTTCAATGATCCATAGGTGCGAACTATTATCCTTAGGTGGCCTAGCACCAATTTTAGTATGAGTCTAATGATTTTGATTGCTTGGATGATGTATTTGGAGGATTTAGAAAGAACCTAGGAAATACCTTGCCTTGATCCTCTCAATCAACATAGAATAGTTATGGAATGTTTGTTATTGCTCACACGTACGATAGGGTATAGATTGTTGAATACATGTCCATGTCTTGCTTGATTCATGTATTCTCTAAATCAATATAGAATAGTTATGGAATGTTTGTTGTCTCTCACATGATTGGGTATAAACTTGATGTTTGCATGTTCATATCTTGTTAATTTGTGTATGATGTTACCTTATAGCATGTATGACTCATTAATCCTTGTGCATTTTGTTCCTATGATATATACGAAATGCTTAGCTTCCTCACTAACCCACATAACACACATGCATCTTTTATTTCACAACATTGTTAGTTTTGCTTGGTAGAAAAATCTGAGTTTCATGATAAGAAGTATGAATGCATGATATTGCATATGCTAGTTGATAACCCTGATTGTTAGCATGTTACGGATTACCACCAGAACCCTTAGGTTGGTCAGGAATATGAGGTGACTGAAGATAGTCCCGTTGGTAAGACTTTCCTGAGACTAAACCCATGAATTTGGGCGGGTGAGTGTGGGTGACAATAGTTAGACTACATGGGTCGCTCATACCCGATGTCGTCTGTCACGTGCTCTCCTGAACTCATGCGGTCCAATCTACTTACTGACCAACCTTGTTTGTTAACCCTGTCTGCTCACATATGTATGAAACCTGGAACACCTTTCAACCGTTATAGCCCATTGATAACCAATTGAGGTCGATTCACCGACTCGTGAGCTTGACATGGTGAAATGAGACACTGTGCTTGAGCTGTCTACTTACGCTGGGATGACAAGCCTCCCCGTAGTGACCACGAGCGATCCATTTTCTTAGCACTCCCCATGTACTTGAAGTCAGGGATGGAGAACTCGATGGGATCAAGGATCACGGAGCCCTGGCCTCGTATGTTGAGGGGCCTTGACATCGCAACTAGTTGAGGGCGTTGATATGTGGGGTGTATTAGTTTCCCCAACTTACTGAATGAATGAAATTATATAAGAATCCGGATAACACTATCATATCGCATCGCACTAGTTAGGATGGCGACTCGGCAGTCGAGGTCATAATGAGGGAGTGTTGTCATATGCGATCGTGAGATGGTGTTGCTCGAGGGAGTGTTGTTGTGAGGGCATGCATCATTCATAACCGCATATGCATTAATAAGACTAGTTAGAGATTTGTGATTATATGTCTTTCATTAAATTCATAATATAATTGATGTTTGTTACAACTTAAGACAAATAGCACCCACTGAGTTGATCACTCACTCCCACTCTAGGACGGTGTTTTAAAACACCAACCAGACTCTCCCGTAGATGCAGGTGATGCAGTGTATGAGGAGCTTCGCAATGCGAGTCATGAGGAGGAGGACGAGCTGTCCTACTTTCAGCTGATGGACGGTCCTCCACCGGCTTAGTGGATGGGTTTCGGATCGTTGAGTAGCGGACTCAGCGCACTATTCTTTTGGACATATGATATTTTGTAATTTTATTGGACAACGCTTGGTGCGACCCATTTATATTCTTTTGGACCTGTATAAATTGACCTCTTTCATTTCAGTAGACCAGTTGTAATTGTGTTTCATGTTCCAAGTAATTCCACGCTATGCATTTAAACCTGATTTAACCCAAGAACGTAAATTAATAAAAATCAGTTATAAGTGATACCCGGGAACTTGGGAGTTGAGTGTATGCACGACCCCCAATTTCCAGGGCTTACATGCCGTCTGTCCAAAGGATAAAGTCACAATTAACAATTGTGGGAAAGGGAATGCTTCCTGCTCAAGCTATCCCCAATCCCAAACCGCAATATGAAATAAGTGACCCTAGCTATTCAAATCAGATAGAACAAGCTAAATCCATCACCACTCTTAGGAGTGGGAAGATCATTGACAAAACCATTCTGGTTAGGGCTGAAAAGCCTAAGGATCCAGAAGAGGATAATGATGATAGACCTACAATTGCTCCACATGAATTAGAACCGAAACTTCAAGGGAAGCCGATTGTTCCGTTCCCCCAACGGTTGATTGCATCAAAACCTCTCTCTAACTCTTAGGATATTCTAGAGGTGTTAAAACAAGTGAAGGTCAATATTCCTCTACTTGATACTGTAAAACAAATACCTTCATATGCCAAATTTCTGAAGGACTTGTACACGACCAAAAGATGACAAAATATTTAAAAGAAAATCTTCTTGACTGAGAAAGTGAGTGCCATCCTAAAGCAAGATATGCTGCAGAAATTCAAAGATCCCGGTAGCCCAACCATATCATGTGTAATCGGGGACTATCGAATTGATCACGCACTTCTTGACTTAGGAGCGAGCATCAATCTGATTCCATACTCGGTATACAAACAGTTAGATTTCGGTGAATTAAAACCCACCCTAACCACACTACAACTTGCTGATTGATCTGTTTATGTACCAAGAGGGATAATTGAGAATATGTTGGTCCAGGTCGATAGATTTTACTACCCTGTAGATTTTATCATCTTGGATACTGAACCCATCAGTAACATGAACACTCAGATTCCCGTCATTCTTGGTCGCCCATTCCTTGCCACTTCAAACGCAATTATCAATTGTAGGAATGGTGTCATGATTATGTCTTTCAGGAATATGACATTGGAGTCAAACATATTTTTTAATACAGGCAGACGGTTAGAGGATGATGACGATTTCCACGACATTAACATGATTGACTCTTTCATAAAAGATAGGACACCTCTGACCTTATCCTCTGACCCTTTAGAGATATGTCTGGCCCACTCCCATGATTTTAATGATGACATGATTAAGGAGATTGGTGTCATGTTTGATACTGCGCCGGTACTTGAAGTTAACCGATGGAGGCCACAATTTGAAGTGTTGCCCCAAACCGATGCAGTGCCTCTACCGTCTAACCTCAAAGCACCGAAGCTTAACCTAAAACCTTTACCTTCTGATTTGGAATATGCCTATTTATGTTAAGAAAAGACACACTCAGTGGTGATTTCATCCCACCTTGAGAACAAACAAGATAGTATGCTCATTTCTACTCTCGAAGAAGATAAAGGAGTTATTAGACATATGATCATAGATCTCGATAGGATGAATGAACTCATTTCAACTGAATATTTCGACTCTTTGGATGATTGCTTGGCACACTCTGCAGATTCAAATGATCCCATGATACAAGAAATAGTAGATGCCTCGCAAGACAATATCTCAGTAGTTGTCACGGATAGAGAGAACCCTTATTCTGAAGTACCTCCTCCCCCAGATCCTGAATGTTTACCATCAAAGGAGGAGGAGCTGAGAATTGAACTGAAGATTGAAACTTCGGCGTGTGTGGAGACTATACAACCTATTATGAGTTTTTCTAAATTTCATCTACTTGTAGTCTCTGATTCATCATGTTATACTAACTTTGAAATTTTTTTTGCCACATGTGAATAATATATATTTTGGATACTTCAAAAGATTAAAAGGAAATTTTATGCTAAGGTCCATCAATTTCTGTCCATCAATTTCTCTGGACATTCATGCTCCAGGACATCCAAGCCTACTATAAAATGGGCTTTTGGATGATCTTGTTGAGAAACCTTCTAAGAAATTTATCAAGATACTGGCCGAAGGAAGAACCTTGATGCATGACGGAGTATTTTTCCCGTGCTTTCATAGTTGAGGATTAGAATTTTCTACTTTCATAAGACTAGGATAGTTTGCTTGATGTTGTTCTAGGTTAGACGGTTATATGCAGTTAGCTTAGTTTGCTTGATACATCACCATTAGGTTAGTTGCTTTCGTGTTTTCACTCTCGTGCTGACCTGCTCTCACACTGCGATCTCTTAAAAAATCTCTCTCAATTCCTTCATTCAGGTACTATCCTCCCATCATGTTTTATTTACTTTTGTTGTCCCATGTGTGTTGCATGCTCATATCCTTTACATTGAGGAAAATGTAGATTTTAGGTTTGGGGTGGGAGATTAAGCTACCTAATCAGTGTTTTCTTGGTCTTGACCAAAAATTGTGAAAATTTTTAAAATTTTTCTGGAAATTCTTATGAATTCGAAGTGATTTTGACAGTCACTATTAATTTAGAACTATAAGATACGGAGTGTTGGGGATATACGTCTCTTGGATTTAGTTGTCTGATAGATTTCACAGTTGAGTTTGACTTATCAATCCATGATTAGAAGTTTTAAACATTGATTGAATCATGATTTCACATGTCGCATTTAGCTTATACATTGAGGTTTTAGTTCAATATTGAAGGATTAACTTGGTAATCACTAAGCACGAAAGGAACCAACCTGAGAAGTTTTACCATCATGATTATAAAGAAGAATCGAAAGGGTTGGGCGAATGGTCTTCACCATAGGTTTGCTTCCTATAGGCGAGAATGTGATTCCCCACGGTTGACATTCGAAAATGTTGGGTGACTGGTTTTCACCATAGGTTTGCTCCCTATAGGTGAGGATTTGATTCCCTTGATTGGCATTACTTTTAATGGAAAAATTAGAAGTTGGTAGGTTGATCTATGAGGTAGGTTTTGGTTTAAGTTTTGGTTGTCATGAATTCTCTTATTGGTTACCAATGATATCATGAAAGGGAGAAGTGAACCTTAATAATATGTCAAGATTACACTATGCACTCATGGATCCTAATGTTTAGAATTTTTTCTAATTAATGGATTAATCCTTGATCTTGATTATGAAGTCTACTGTGTGCTTGAGTATAGGAGAATGTAATGCCCAACATTCAAGAATCTTAGATTTTTAGTATCTGGATTGTTTTTAAAAATCACTCGAGTTTATAGAATTGTCCTGTAATTCTCAACTTATTTTTCACATACTTTGCTCGGGACTAGCAAAATTTTGGTTGGGAGTTGTGTTGAGGGTCAAATATTGCATAATAGACCCCAGTTATTACCTGATTTTACGAGCATGATACTATTTAATGCCTCATTTTAATCGTGTTTATGTTGTAAGGTAAATTTACAAGCGTGGACTGAAAAGGATGCTAAATGCATGAAATTGACACTCTGAAGTCACAAAGGCAAGGGACGGACTCCAAGGAACCGAGATCGAAGAATTTACATGCCCGGGATTTGAGAAAATCCAGTATTTCATGCTAAAGAGGCCTGAAATTCGTCCAGAATGCAAGATCACAGGGTTCTCACCATCCGTTCAGCTCGAAACTTTATATCTAGCTTGAGGACTATAAATTAACCATACACATAGAATTTCAGCTCTTGGATCTCTGTGAAAGTGGCTCAATAGACAGATCAACCCATCAATATCTGATTTGGGGCCCACTTGATATCTTGATATGGGCCAATTTTAGTCTCAACCCCTCAAGTTAAATGGAGAAACAAATGAACGGAGTAGATCTCTTGGGAAGTCACCCAGGTGGACCCCGCATCAGCTGCGGTGTGCACGCATTAATGTGCACCTGCACTATATTGAGCAAAGGTAAACGGTCAAACTCGGTTTGACCGCAAGAAATCAAGAAAAGGAAGGATTCTTCCTTCCTGTTCTCTAGTCGCTGCGAACGCCCGAACAGAGCTCCACAGACGCCTTCAGTGGGTCACCATCTCGATTCGGAAGAGCAATCCGGACTGTCTATTCGAGACAGGAGGGGAAACCAAGTGCAACCTAGGAAATCTGGGCCTGAGACTCGTTAGAAACCGTCCTCTTGCTCACTGAATAGCGGAATCATCACCGGACGATTAATCAGATGGACCGCATCAATGGCATTCCAAATCAGTCCATTTCCGACTGAAATGATGTGACAAAGCTAATGGACGGTGTGGATTTCTTCTCTGATACCGATCAGGTGCCCCACCAAGCATCAGCGCAAGAGCCCTTTTCGTAGCCTGCGCACGCCCGAGAAAAACGGCCACTGTTGACTGTTGTGTGATCCCGGTCAGCGTCTGACCTGCAATCCAAACCATTCATCTGAAAGCTACGCGAAAACCGTCCGTAAGGACGTTTTCGTTTTATAAAAACTGGGCCCAACACAGATCGCTTGCGTTACTTTTCTGCTGCTGTGCGTAAACAGCACTTACGCACCGACTCTTCTCACCGCCTGTCGTGAGAAGATTCACACCGACCTCCAGCCTCCCATTCACCGTCTTCCCTGCCTATAAGAAAGAGAGAGAAAGTACATGAGATCCATCGGTGGACCGTCCGCACAAGAGAGAGATAATTAGAGTTTGTCTTTTTTATTTTATTTTTTTATTTAAGAGAATTAGCCTAATCATGTTAGGCTAAACCTCTTAGCTAGAGCTAAGAGGTGAAGCTTGTGGCATGATGGGAACGATTCTATGGCTTAGATTCATGTTATGAACCAATGTTGATACTAGTTTGATTAATAGGATTGCTTTCAGTTTTTAATAGTTTGTTGTGACTGACATTATAATAGATCTGCGATGGCTTGAGTATTTCCTTTTCATTATTGTGATTATGCAGTTAGGAAGCCTTGTTGTTCACCATCGCCCCTTGGACATGGTTGGATGATGGAATCCTTCATAACATTTATACATCTCTCAGATTGGCTGTGGATTGGTTTAATTTTGTTGTTTACTTTGTCCCATGGGCATGGTTTGTGATGGAATCTATTCTAATTTACATCCATCTTATCTCTTGAAAACTAGATCAAAAAAAGTTCAGATTTGATTTTCATAGTATATCTTCCAACTGGATGAAGATGGGACTCTAAGTCTAGTTGAGTTCATGAATAAAGCATAAATCTCCTTGATCTCTACAAGTGGATCCTTTGCACCATAGTTTCCCACATTTGATTTCTATAAGTTTTTAGATTAATTATGCACCATTCTTCTCCGATTTTCTTCTGATTTAGGGTTCATCTTATTCTATTTCTAGTTCTGGTTATTTTCATATTACGTACAGGTTTCAGTCCATGTGGATTCGACCTCGGTCTTATCGAAATTATTACTACATCACAACCCTATACTTGAGGTGTGAACACATCATAGCTCACATAATGGGGCAACTGCTTTATTAAACTTTTACATGATCAGGCGGCAAGTACCACAATTTCACATAGTTTAGTATATATACGATTACTATCATGATCTAGTATCCATGCACATTTCAAAATATCCAAACATAATTAAATAAGCACAATCGTACCTACCATTCATGGCTACACTAAGTCTTATACTACAACCACATCAGACTTCACATAGCTAATAACTCATATTCGGTGTCACATGGTTAAGAGCTAAGGGCCACATTTCATCATACCATTTATAGTTTAAAGATTACATCGTACAGAATTTAGGACCTTGATAGCATTAGCTTGTGTAACATAACTCTACATCACAATCAGTTTAATGTACAACTTAGTCATACATGATTCAAGTGGCGGTGTCTATGTCAATAAGCACAAACCCACGTTGTTGAATGGCCACCAATGCCACTTGATTTCATGTAATTGGTTGGCCTTGTGTGCATTTCATATTTATACAGTTAGATGACTATAAATAGTCTACCATTGCCTATGATTAGGTGGCCATCCATACATGACATGCCCGCATGATTAATGGGCCAAACACGTATATCACACCCTCACGTTGGATTAAGCGGTCATTCACACATCTTATGAACATAAGATTAACAGACAAAAACCACCATTTTTGTACCGGTAAGTGGGCCATACAAGATCACAAGGTCACACAGGTAAGTGGGCTGCACAAATCACCGGTTCATTGGTTTAAGTGCGCTAGGGAATTTCAGCTCAAATGATATATCTTCGTTTTTCTGTTAATCTAATAACGAATAACTTTTGTATGGTTTGGATGACATACAAACATAACAGTGGGGCACACAACAGCCCCCGACAAACTTGGATGGCAAATAAACTTTATAGTGGGTCCCAAATGCTGGTGGACCCACTCAGTTTTAGGTGACAAATAAACATTAAAGTGACTGTAAGAAGGTTGGCAACGGTAGAGGGTCACCATCTGTGCAACACAAATGGACAACTTCGATATCTCCTAAACATCATTGTGGATCATTGAAGGTTTCAACTATGGTCATATTGGGCTCGTTCAAGTGGATGGGTCCCACTGATGTGGTAGGGCCACACTTATTAGGTCTGCAAAAGCTGATAGATGATGTGGATCTAACATACATATTATAGTGAAATTCTAGGAGGTTTTAAGGGCAGACATTACAACAACACCGTTTCTTTAGCGCCAAAATATACAGATGGCTTGGATGTAGCTTATACATCACAGTGGGCCCCGCGGTCTGGTGGGCCCAGTGATCAGTGGGTCCACACAAAACAACACCAGAAAAGAGATGTATGGTGAGGATTCTCACTAGATCATGGTAGGCCCACTAGGAGCAACGTGGATAAGATACATACATCTTAATAGGCCTCACGCTATGGTGGGTCCACCGAGATATGGTTCATGAATCTAGCCCATCCATTATGTGTGTCCCACTTGGTTGAGGGGTAGGTCCAAGTTTCAGATGCATCCAAATTGGGCCTCACTAGGTCTAGTCCAATTGACTAGTGTTAGTGTGCAAAGCATGCTACCCACTAGGCAATGGGCCTACCTAACGGGCCTAAGGAGGGTACCTTGATGGGCTTTCTAGTCCCAAGTGTTTCTCTTAGTATTGGGACCGATTGGGCCTTATATTTCCTTTTTTACATTTAATGGGCCCAAGGCCTCTTATGACGTAGGATAAACAATTGGGCAGCAAGGATTGTCTGCTACTTATTCCATAAGTTAAGGCAACACTCATTTTACAACAAACACTAGATAGGCCTTGCAAGATGGAGATATGACCCACAAAAAAAAAAAAAAAAAAAAAAAAAAAAAAAAAAAGAGGTTCACATAGGATTTTAGGTCAATCATCACCTGAGAATTTATTCTCAGGGCTTAGAAATTCCACCAGATACCTTGGAAAGGAGGTAGAGTCCACGGATGTGGCCCTATACGAATTCGGATTAAACAGATTTTCAGCACAGAATTGGTTCAGGACCATTTTTTTAGTCCCATTTGTGATCACATGGGGCTTATTCCTATCAAAGGAAAAATGTAATTTGGTAGCCTTATATATTGGCTTCAAAACCCACAAGGTATCCCTCCTTAATCATGCATATATGATTATTTATGAAGGCTCAAACATGGGTGCTTGAAAGAGTTGTGCAACAGGAAAAAAAAAAAAAAAACAGTTCAGAATTGATTTTTGTCCATTTTTGGATGCATCCCACGATCACATGGAGTCATATTCCATCGTACTGTTTGGTGTATTGATAGAACTATGCATGGACTTCAAAACCCATAAGGTATGGCCTACTAAATACATACATACAATTTTTTGGCACAAGGATAAACATTGTTGCTTGGAATTTCTACGCAAAAATATCCTACACAACTCTGCTGGTCCCAGTTTAGGACCTAATTCCTGATCAAGTGGGGTCTGTTTAGGTCCAAATAAAACATTATTCCTACAGACATATGTACATGATAGGAGTTTCAGGTGATGGTCCCTACATATCTTGCACGTGGGACCTACCACATGCGCCCAAAGATGGCCGAAATCTCATAAAATCAGACAGTTCTGTAATGGACAACAAGCATAAATGAAGATATGTACAAATATCGTAGATCAAGGCGGGTCTCATCCAGGTTCACGTGACCTTATGAACTGTTTGGATGGCTAACAAATATTCTGGTGGGGCCCACTATTAACGGGTCCCCACATTATCATCTCCATCAATAACATCACAACATCATGATCATTATCCTCCATATCATAAAGGAACAAAAGATTAGGTGCAAAGGGGGTTGTACACTCACCTTGATGGACTAGATGGATGGTTGAGATGGATGGATGGAGTTGATGGTGGAAGGAATGGGGTTGATGGCCCACCAAGATCACCTCTCTCTCTCTCTCTCTCTCTCTCTCTCTCTCTCTCTCTTATTGTAGAAAAAATGGTGAAAATATTAAGGGATGGAGGAGTATTTGTAGAGAAATGGATAAAAATGTGGTTACGTTAGATTAATGTGGTTATGATTAGCTTAGGCAAGAATTATGATAAGTAATGCATGATTAGGACTTAATGGTGCATTAAAAGGACATGGGATGGCATGGTATGATGACATCATGCATAGTGTGTGGTATGGAGAAGGGTTGACTTTGGGTACACATGAGAGAGGGATGGTATGGGAGAGTGACATCACACACATGGGTAGAGATTCTCTCACTCATGTGTGGTATGGTGCATGTGTGCATAGCATGTGTTGTACACATGTGTGAAATGAAACATACGGTGTCATGCACACATGATACACCAACGATTCTTCGCGGCGTATCTCACTAACAGAGCGTCGCATAAACATGCAGTTGGCACCTCTGTGATCGCGGCGACGGGACGGTCGATATGAAATAGGTTTCGAGGCCTTGGGGTTCCAGTCGGTCGGGTGTGCACTATGCACGGCTAGTTCAGGTCTTGCCAAGGGCGTCGATCATCGTGCACATAGGCATAGAAAATGGTACGAAATGGACGGGGTCTTACATTGGTTACTGGAATTTTTTGTACATCATTGATCGGTCGATGCAATCAATTGATGGAGGGTTCGATTGATCGATCAGTTCGATCGACGGAGGCAGTTTGTGCGAAGTTACGTGATTTCTCAAGGTCAGTGCGAATTTTTAAAATTAAAGGAAGCCTTGTACACATTTTAGAGGATCTAGAAATGAGAGAGAGAGAGAGAGAGAGAGAGAGAGAGAGAGAGAGAGAGAGAGAGAGAGAGGAGCTCAAGGGTGGAGTAGATCTAGGCTAAAAAATATCACTTTCTTAGTTCTAGAGTTTGTTTTTTATGTTTTTCTTTGAGTTTAGTTCAATCATGACCATGGTTGGCTAATCTCTTATCTAGGGCTAACAGGTGAAGCTTCTAATTAGTTTATGATGCTTTAGTTTATTTGATTCAGAATTATGTTTGAATGGTGAATTATTTAATTGATTTTGTTTGAATAAATCTTTTTTATTTAGTTAATCCTTTGATACATTGTCGACTCTGGGTACATTGAATGCTTATAATTCTTTAAAATCGATTAGTTTAGTTTTTAGAAAAGTTTTGATATGTAAAATTCATTGATTTATCATAGACTACGAGCATGATTGATGCTTTGGATTTCCTACAATCAACTATTTTGTTCTTCATGAGAGAAATGATCAATTGAAGTTCATATCTTTGTTTGATTTTGATTTATTGAATTGAACGCTCTATTATCTAATTGGAAGGAATCATTATTCTACTTCAATTGAGTTATCAAATTGAATCAATGAACTAAGCATTGTAGATTAATTAGAAGTGGATCATTGACACTATAGTTTGTTATATTATTGAATTCCCTTCACTACTTTTCATCTTTCATACATTAATTTTAATTTAGCTTAGAAATGTGTCATATTGGCAGTTTGCATATAACTTATGACACAGCTGAAGTTTATATATATATATATATATATATATATATATATATATATATATATATATATATATATATATATATATGGGAATAGGTACTATGCGCTCGACCTCACGATAAGCTCCCGTGAGGTCGAGCTGTGGGCCCCACCATGATGCGTTTCGACCATCAACACGTGCATTTGATGGGTCCCCTTTAAATTATGGGATATCCCAAAAATCAGCTGTATACGGAACTCAGGTGGGCCATACCATCTAAATTTATGTGAAGACACCGTTAAAACATATAAAAGCACTTGGTGGGGCCCACCTGAGTTTTGCATGCCCCTGAAACTTGGTTTGAACCCTCATTTAAGCGGGACACACATAATGGATGGGCTGGATTTGCAAACCACATCTCGGTGGGCCCTCAAAAATGGTTATGAATGTTTTAATGGTGCACGGCCCCTCTCCACTTCTGTATGTGTTGTGGCCCACAAAAGTCACGGATTGACTTGATTTTTGAGACCTAGGCCCACGATGGAATGGTGCATCTGACTGATGGGGTAGATGTTCGAAACGCATCACAGTGGGGCCCACACAACTCGACCTCATGGGACGAACTCGTGAGGTCGAGCGCATAGTACCTTTTCCCTATATATACATATACATATATATATATATATATATATATATATAGAGAGAGAGAGAGAGAGAGAGAGAGAGAGGAGAGAATCACCTGTGCACTGGTGTGCCTATAACCCTTCGCACACCACAATATACTACTCAAAATATTATGAAAGCGGTTAAGATTAAAACAGAGATGGTGAGAGAAACTCGATCGCCTCTCTCACACAAGTGACTCAAACTTGAACTTGACAGAGCTTCTTAGCTTACATTAGTATAAATCAATAAATAAAAATGATTTTAGATGAGTACTAAAGGTTAAAAAAGGCTATGGTTGCTAAAACCAATAAAAGAACAAGAACAAAGTGTTTGGCTCAAATTCAGTCATGCATGTTGTGAGTGCGTGTTGGGCATGCCAAGTGTCTTGAATTGAACGGAACACCAATAACCCTAGGCACTAAGATAGACCAAAAGACTGAGTTCCATATGGATTGACATTTTATCCAGCCACTGATCAAGAGATTAGGTGATTTATGAAAGGGAGGAATCGTCATCAAATGAGCTCTTTTAGCCTTCCGGTTGAAAGAACTTTCAATTAAGTGGGTAATAATGGCTAGAGATCCACAACGAAACAATATAGAGAGAAAATAGAGCCGAACCAAAGATGAAAGTATTTATTAATGATCTTACAATATGACGCAGGGGAAGGACATGATGAGATCGCTCACCATCTTCCTCAATCGATAAATACCTTGAATCTATAAGGTGCTCTTAAATCCACAATAGAAAATCTCGAATCCACGAGAAGAAATATAATTTCTAAGAAGTTTTAATTGATAGTTTGATAGATAGATTAATTATGAAAAAAAATAAGTTTAACATCCTTAAATAACCTTAAACAAACCCCAAAACGCAATCAAAAGAGTCCTAATCAAATAAGGAAACAAATTCCAAATATCATACAAAATTTTGTCATATGTAGACCTATTGTTGACCTATCGAGTCAACAAGTCAAAACAACCAAAAACTGTCCAGATATTTAAACAAAAAATTTGAGATTTTCGACCGGTCGACATGTTGAACAGTATTTCTGTAACGTCTGTGGAAATTTTGAATTTGAGAGAGAGTTTTCATATCTCATCTCTATCTCTCCTATCTTATCTCTATCTTATCTCCTATTTTATCAATATTCTTAATCCTTATTTCTTTTATATATCTCGAACTCCCCCCATATCTCTCAATCTCTTAAAGAATCTTCTTTTTAAAGAGGGTGTTTGATGCAGAGAAGGACGTGAGATAGAGCACCATCTTCCTCAGGCGGATAACTATTCCGAATCCACAGAACTTCTTTGGAGTCCTCACAGAAAAACCTTGAATTCACGAGGAGTAGAAAATATAAATATTTCTAAGAAATTTGAAATAATTTTATATGATGAAAAATGAGATTACACCCCTTTAAATAGGGATACTAAGCCATGGAAGAAGTTTCAAAATTAAACTACAACTAAAACTCTTGGAAATCGTGACTTACTATAAATAGTAAACTTACAATTTATAGATGGTTGTGATTCCTACTAGTGTGCATGGTTTTTTGCCAAAAATAGTAAGTGTCCTATTTGGATTCACCACGCTGTTCTCCTAATTATTCTAAGCACTTTTCATGTTGGGCGCAACTCCTAATTAAAACCCAACGGATGATGAGTTATACTCAAACTACAACTTACTATAAATAGTAAAAATGAAATGAAAACAGGGATTTGACCATTGATCTGATGGTATTTAGAAAATTTGACGTGGGCAACCTATCGTAGCAGGATTAGGTGGCTAAAGTAGCTTGTCCTACTCCAAAATCATATATGATATGTCCGATAGCTCAATCCGGTTTGCGAGATATGTCTGTTTTAAATTCTGACGGTCAGGATCACTTCTATCGTTGACCAGGCCTCTTCTGATCCATCTTGGCCATGAAACTGTCCGCGACCCGCTTTACATCAGTCCCCTCCACTTCAAAACAACTTGTCTTAGAGTTCTCTCCCTACTTTGGTTTGTGATACTCGGTCAGGTCCATGACGTCGAAAGTCCATGAGATCTCCATGTCGTCCAGAAGATCAACAACGTAAGCGCTATTGTTGATCTTTTAGAGGATCGGTACCGGTCGAATCTTCTTGTTTTTCAACTTGTTGTATGTCCCAGTCGGAAACCTCTCCTTGTGTAGATGGACCATAACTTTGTTGCCTACCTCGAACACCTTTTGTCGTCGATGCTTATTGACTTGCTCATTGTACTTATCGTTCGAGGCATGTAACTCGTCTTGTGCCTCAGCAAGAATGCCCATGATCATGTCTGTCATCTATTCTGCTACAAGACTCGTACCTGGGAGCTTTGGTAAATAGACCAAGTCAAGTGTGTGGTGAGGTACTCGGCCAAAAATAACCTAGAACGGGGACTTCCCTGTCAAGCGGTTCACCATATTATTGAATGCAAACTTCATTTGAGATAAGGCTAAATCACATTGCTTCGGGTTTTCTCTTAAAATACATCAAAGGAGGTTCCCAAATATGCGATTCACACTTCAGTTTGACCATCAGTCTGTGGATGACAGGCACTACTGGACTAAAGTCGTGTACCAAACCAGTTCCACAAAGTTCGTCAGAAGTGGTTAATGAACTTCGTATCATGGTCAGAAGTGATAATCTTGAGGACCTTATGTAGCTGTACGACCTCTTTAAAGAATAAATTCACTACGTGCATCGCATCGAGGGTCTTCTTGCACAAGATGAAGTATGTCATATTAGAGAAATGATCTACTACTACGAACACCGAATCCATCCCATGCTGTGTTCGTGGGAGACTCAACATAAAGTCTATTGATAGGTCCTCCCAAGGGCCGTCAGGCATAATAACGAGCTGTAGAGGCACGTATTCTGAGACTACCCCTTTGAGACCAAGCAGACATGACAACATTGCACCGTTATACCCACGTCACGTACTAACTATGGCCAGTAGTACCATTCTTCAATAAGAGCTCGTGTCTTGTCCAATCCTATGTGTCCACTAAGGCCACCTCCATGTAGCTCTTGGATGATCTGCTCCCTTGGCGAGCTTTTGGGAATACATAGTTGCTTCCATTTGAAAAAGAACCCATCTTGCATATGTAGGTCATTAGGGTGACCTTCTCAGTATCTTACCCATGCATTCTTGAAGTCGTCATTGTCGGATATATATCCTTGAGGTGCATACAATAGTGGCTTCACGACGAGCGACTCACCATAATCCTGTTGAACCTAACCTATCTCATCCACCTCGTCTTCTATGGCCTGTTCTAGTTTCTCAACATCTAGATCTTCATTGACGTTTTCAACATTACCATCATTGATGGCGAGGTTCGTCACCTATTTTTGTGGACAAGTATTTAATAGGTGACTCGGTTGGCCAGAACGAAAGAAATTGTCAGCTCTTGGCCGAGCATAGGGGTTGAGGATCCTGCTTGGACTAGCAGCATTCGATAGTCCATTTGGGGCCTAGCTTGTCTGCTTCCCTGATCTTGGTTCATGAGTGTAGGAAGTTGAGTGCATGCTCCTACAGGCTCCTTCCCCCTAGGTTATGGAGCTCATTGGGGTGGACCCGCCATAGAGACCCAAGCAGTAGGATAGGTCCGTGTGTTGGGACGTTCAAGCTACGCTTCCGCCTAGGTAGCCAACTTAATTGCATCATTCATCATCCAAACGGACTACGTCTGGACCTGATCGTGAATCATCATACGTAATCCATTGTTTCGGCCGACTTGTTGCGATTCAATCTTGACCAAATTGTTACGCACTGCCAAGTAGTAGAATTCTTCTGCATAATCTCTCACCGACCGACTATCCTGCAAAAAATTTTGATATTGTTGGAATAGTACCTTATTATAGTCGTTAGGGAGAAATAATGCACATAATAGCTACTTCATCAGCTGCCTTGTGCGGATTGGTACTTTCATTTGTCTAGTTCGTGCGAGTTGTAGTTGCTTCCACCAAGCTGAAGCTCCACCCTTCAACTTGTAAGCCACAAGTTTGACTTTCTTCATTTCAAGGATTTCCAAATAGTCGAAGAATTGTTTGACTTCAAAAATGTAATCAAGACTACCAAAAAAAGAGGCAAAGGATACAGACCACGTTAGTTTTTTGCTATGGATATAAACCGTAGCTATATATACTACGGTTTTAACCCGTAGCTAAAAAAGTGCCACACCATTAATAATTAACGGTGGTGTCAGGGGCTCTATAGGGCCTAAAAACATATATGTTTTCTATCTAAGCCGTCCATCTATTTTGAAATATTATTATAGGGCATGAAACCAAAAATCAGCTAGATCGAAGGCTAAAGTGGACCACACAGTAGGAAACATGGAGATTAAATCACATGTTCTTCCTATGGTGTGGTCCACTTAGGCCTTTAATCTACATTATGTTTGGGATGATGAACTAAAATAATTCATTAAAATTAATGGACGAAATGGATAATGTAAATACATCATGGTGGGCCCCACAGAGCCCTTGAGAGGACCATCTATGGCCCTATGCCCAAAATTGGGCGCGCGCTCAAAACAAAGCCGCACCCAAATGTCACCCCATTTCTCTCTCACTCCATACCCGAAACCCGTTCTCTCATCTTCCTCCCTCTCTTTCCGTTCCCCAATCTCTCTCTCTCTCTCTCTCTCTCTCTCTCTCTCTCTCTCTCTCTCAGTTCCCCCGTCGGCAAGACTCTCCCTCTCCCTCTTCCTCTCTCGAGCTCCCTCGCCTCACCGTCTCCCTCTCCCTCTATCAAGCTCCCGCGCCCTCACACCTCCTTCAACAAGACCGAGGCTCTTTGGCCAGCTCCACCAACTCTCCCTCTCTCTCTCTCTCTCTCTCTCTCAAGCTACTAGGTAATTCTTTTCATTGATATATTTAGAGGAGGATACTAAGTTATTTTTCTAGTTTTGGGATTATTTTTATTTATTTTTATTTTTTTAATTTCCTATTACATGCATAAACCTTGATCTGCCACTGATTAAAATCTAATTCCAGTTCCTCAACAAAAACTTTCATAAACAGAAGAAAGGACAAATAGCAAAATACTGAATTCAGGAGTTTAGGCCTGTTTGGATGCATGTAACTTTTCTAAAATGTAACAAAGTTACAGGTGACTTTGTTACAGTTAGTGTTTGGGGGAGGAAAGTCACAGGTAACTTTCTCTCAACCTGTGACTTTCTTATAGGAGAAAGAGACGAAAATCTTATAGGCACTTGAGTCGTTTTTCAAGTTACCTGTATCTTTGATATAGGTAACGGTTAGAATTTTTGAAATGAAAATCGTTGAGAAGAATCGCACCTGCATTGAAGAAGCATGCCTACCTTCTCAGATGGAGTGAAGGCTTCCGTTTTCCTCTCTCGGTCTCATTCTCCTTCTCCTAGTCTTCTTCTCCCTCTCCGATCCAGCTTCAGCAGGGTTAGAAAACCCCTTTCTTTCTTTCCTTTATTTATTATTATTATTATTTTTGTTTTCCTTTCCTTTTTTTTTTTTTTTCATTAGGGTTGACGGAGGCAGTTTGGCTAGAGGCGTGGGTAATGTTTGATGGTCTGTGGGGTCCACCATCCTGTATTTGTTTTATCCATGCCGTCCATTTATTATTTTGGATTGTTTTAGGGCTTGATTCCAAAAATGAGGTATATCTAAATCTCAGGTGGACCACAACACACAAAATAGTAATGATTGAAAGTCCACCATTAAAAAACTCCTTGGGCCACTGTAATGTTTGTTTCACATCCAACTTGTTGATTAGGTCAAAAAGACCTGGATGAAGGGAACAAAACAAATATCAGTTTGATCCAAAACATCAGTGGCCTACCAAAAGTATTTAATGGTGGGCATTCAATCAACATTGTTTCTAGTGATTTGGTCAACATGAGATTTTGATGTACCTTATTTTTGGGTTGATTTCTTAAAATGATCTAGAATAATGGATAGATGGTGTGGATAAAACAAATACATCATAGTGGGGCACCTTATTTTTGGGTTGATTTCTTAAAATGATCTAGAATAATGGATAGATGGTGTGGATAAAACAAACACATCATAGTGGGGCCCACATTCCATTGTTCATTTTGTGTAAGTGGGGCTTGTTGGTCAGTGCAACTTGTCCCCCATGTAGGTCCCAAATCTATTTTAACATATGGTTTTTAAACACTCCCAATTTCTATTTGCATTGAGATTCCTGCACGTCCTCAGGTGTTTTGAAATTGAGTGTCCACTGCATTGTTAACATATCCATTTTCAAACAGTCTCAAGTTCTATTTGCATACGGATTCTTGCCTGCTATCAAATGGTGAGAAATCGAGGGTACATCGAAGTGTTAAGATATCTGGTTTTAAACAGTCCCTTGATATTGGTCCATTTTAATAATGTCCTACTTTGAGATTTTAACTGCTAATGCAGAATTTGGTGGAAGCAGCTTCCTATGCTTGTGATTTCTCTTTAACTGATCCTTGCTAACAAGAGTCACTTCTGTGGTAAATTTTTGCTTGGATATCTTATCTCAAGGGTTTTTTTTTTTTTTTTTCCCTTACATTACAAGCATTTTGAAAACGTGAGCCTACTTTCATGGCCCACCTGTTGATTTGTTTAGCCTAAGAATCAACCAAAGTATTCATTTACGTGGGCTTGATAAAATGGAATAATTTTATCCAATCTTTTTTACATGTAAATCTGATTTTTCAACAATTTCCTATTTCAAGCGATCTACTTAGCGTGAATATGCAACTTATTACCTATAATAAAGTTACAATTTATCCAAACACAAAAAATAAGTTACCTGTAAGTAAGTTACAACTTATATCTAAACAGGATTACCTATAACTTACACCTGTAAGTAAGTTACATGTAACTTTCGTACAACTTAAAAAAGTTAACAGGCATGCAAACAAGCCCTGAAACTACACAACACTAGGGAATTAGGATGATACCACCGGCCATTATCAGGTCAATGCAAATAAGATGATTACCTTTCATGGTCAAAATCGACTGAATCATTTTTATTTTTATTTTGAACCAAACATAACTTCTTCTTTTTTTTTTTCAAAAGTGGACTGCTGCCACTGCTCGTATTAATCACAGGAAAGTACAATTTTTTGGGTGTAGCTGAACAAAAAGGCCTCCGCCCACACCTATCATATGAGGATAGAAAACCGGAAACCGAAAACAAAGACAGGAGGCTGAGGAAGAAACTGCAGCATCACCCCACTAGCAAAGGCAGGAAAAAGGCCCGGATAGCTAGGCTGTCAATCTGATCACGCCAAGCCCTACCCCATCCAAAAGGATCATGCCACGGACTGCAAGAGGGAGGGAACTGGTATGAAGATGGATCACAGAATTTTGAAGGTGGCTCCTTTCCCGTGCTAAACCATCAGCTGGGCCATTACCTTCTCTTTGAATGTGAGTGAACCCGAAGCTACCCAGCTGACTTAATCGATTGATCCTTTTCTGCCAAGGTTGCCACTTCCAATGGGGCTTGGCGAGGTTTGAGAGACAGTGAATCATCAGCTCTGAGTCCGACTCCACGACAATTTTGTCGAAGCCCCTACCCAAACAGAGAAGCATTCCGTCGTGAATAGCACGGAGTTCAGCCAAGTTATTGGACGCAACCCGTACCCCGCAGAAAAACTGAAAAGGAAGTTACCGTTGTCATTTCTACATATGCCACCCTCCCCTGAAAACCCAGGATTACCCAACGCTGAACCGTTCACGTTTAATTTGACCCATCCGGGAGAAGGCTTGTCCCATTTCACCAGGGAGGCAGCGGTCCTATTTTGCATTACTTACAGCTGCTCAATTTCCACTTCGCTGTTGACATCAGCATCTCCCGCATCCACATCAGGCTCTTCCACATCCACATCCTCGTCGACACCCTGATACTGGGTATAAATCTTCTAAGGGATTTTTGGAGGTGGGGGTGGCAGAAAAGGAAAGCCTGCCTTATCTTCTGAGGTTCCATTCTCTGGAGCAGTAGCAGTTTCCCGTCTCAAACTTCTCCTCCAATTCAATGGCTTCGATGAATTCATCTACTGCATGAGCAGCCATGCTAGTTGGAGGCAACAAATGTCCTGCTTCTGAGCCCTTTACCTTATCGAAGGAAGCAGTGCTAGGAGAATCGTTCTTTCCTCGTTTATGCTTGATTGCATTTGCTAGGGGCCTACGAACATTGTTCCCAGTTGGGATTTTGTTTATCAGCTCAGCTTCCTTGCTGTTATTTTCCACTTGGGCAGGTCCATGCCACCGAGTAAGCTTCTCTAATTTAATCTTTCCTGACAAAAGTCCCTCTCTTCTTCTTGATAGTACTTGTTTTCATTCCTCACCAACTCCCACGTAGCCGCCTAGCTGCCTTTTCCTATTTGGAGATGCATGGTTCTGCACTTCATTCCTTGGACTCATCCGGTGATCCTCATTAGCCTCTCCATCACTAACAATGTTAACACTTGAACCTTCTTCATTGGCACCTGCTCTTGCAGTATCTGAACCAAGCTGATCCCCCAGTCTTTGAAGTCGAGCTTGTGTTCTTTTTAGCTCCTCTTGTGCACGTGAGTAACAATGATGTGCTTTGATGAACTTTTTAATTTTTGATGTAATCCTTTTACAATATATTGAACTGATTCTGTTTGTGAATTCTGTTGTTCCTCCTATTCTGTGGTGGATTGCATGCATCATTTGTGTTTTTATTGAGTAGAAATTTCTTTAAAGATTCAAATTTATGTCGTTGTTGAGGTAGTTTTGTCTGAGAAGAGTTTGTGATAATCAGTTCCTGTTATGCTGAAATTTGATTTGTTATAATGTAGTTTTAAGATCGTTGGATACACTGTTTTCAATGGGTCTTTTTTTTTTTATTTCTTGATTTTTTTTTTTCCCCTGTAATTTGTAGTCGTTATAGAGATTGAAGGATTTAGTTCAGTTGTTATTGACGTAGATATGCTTTTTATGGTGGCGATGGTTATAAAGATTTATTGTGATTATAGATGCTCAGTCATGTGGTTTTGTTTGTCACATCTTACTTGTTTCATGTTTTGAGTTTAGTCTTCAACGGCTAATGATGTTTTATGGCATTTGAAAGGATATTTGATATGTTCTTGTGTCTTCATTTTTATTATTTAGTATATGTACAACACCATTTTACAAAACTAAGTTGATGTTATTGTAGTATTGGTATGCTTTTGCAGTTTTCAGGTTGCTGGGTTTATGCTTCGACCATATCCATTTTCTTGTTTGGAAGTTGGGATTCACGATTCCACCTGGGTTTTGTTATTGGGGTCATCACATGGTTCTGTTATTGCATTCATTTCTTTTAATGAGTTTGGTTTCATGTTACTTGGATTTTGTATTAGGCGTTGTTGAATGGTCTTCTTATTAGGCGTTGTTGAATGGTTTGCTTTTGCAGTTATCTGTTTGTTGAAATGGCTGGATGAGATGGCATGCTATCTGTTTGATGAAATGGCTAGATTTCATGCATGCTATTGGTTTGATGAAATGGCAAGCTATCTGCCCCTGCTGATTTTTCAGTCTGCTAGGTACTGCTGCTCCATTCCCTATTTTGGGTTCTTCAGCCTCGCTCAGTTCAGGGGTGTCTGTCCTTTTCCGTCTGGATTTCTTCTTGTTAGGCCTTTTATGCTGTTTTTGTACATTGCAAGGATGCTTTACATGATTGGCATGGCCCGGTTTATCTTTTTGTCGGGCCAGCCTGATTACACCTATAAATCTCATGTTCAATGAATTCAAAAAAAAAAAAAAAGGTATGCCATGAGGCAGATGCTTCAAGATTGTTGTCCTGCATGAAAAACCAGTAGCAGAAATCATCTAGAAACTTGATTGTAAACTGCATTTCTGAGTTGGGAATGCCAATTGTAGGAACTTATGGGCCATCAGGCAAGGATATCATTCTGTTGGGCAGATGGCATTGCATTTCTAGTGTATCGGGCTCTGATTTGGCAGTGCCTCCATCACACCACTTTTGCCAGATGATGAACACTGCCTTCGGTTTCATTAAATTCAAGAGTGCTTTCCCAGATTTTTAGTATGTCAAAACCTGTTCCTTGCTTACCCAGTCTGCACTGGTGATTTCTATGCTGGACACCAGTGCATTGAGAGTACGTGAATTCTGCAGAACCACTCTGGAAGAATATCATGACAATAGCAAGGTTTCCAATGGGCGAAGTCCACCTGTGCCCAACCAAATCTAACCTGCATAAAGGATGGATCTGGTTTGTGGTCGGACTCAGGTCAGAATACATGATGGGGATGGGCTATACAGCAAAAACTATACAAGTGCTTGCCATAAAAGTGAAGGGATGCACGGACATGGGAGAAAAGTTTTTGAGTTGGGCAGGCTTGAGCTTAAGAATCAGCTCAAGGTTCAGGCCTGTTTTTTTTTTTTGCCAGGTCATCTGCATGGTGGGGTCCACCTTGTGCTTGCCACTGATTGTTCTGCATTCATCCCAGGTTGGCACTTGTTCTACCTGTGGAGAGGGTTGCGTGGGCTATCAAACCTCCTGTTATAGTTTGTAACAATCACAAATTGGTGTTTCAATGCCGTGTTGTTTATGCAGTGGCAATCCAATACTTTTGCAAAGAATTATATATACTAAACATTTCAAATCGAGGATTCAGACAATCAAGCAAACTTGTTAAAGGCACATGTATCGAAAAAGCTGCTCAAGACTCTAGAGAATTAGATATGTTTATGGATAGGCCAGCCTGTATTTTACTGTCATCAATGCTGATGTTGTCCTGCGTCGATTTCTAGTAGTGGTTCAGTAAGCCGGTAGTCATGGGAAATATACTTCAGCTGGAAATGATTATTTATTTCCTAATATAAAATTACAATATTAGTAGAAGTACAACAGAACTAAGGAGAAAACAAGAGTACTTGTACATTCTCTGAAATTCTAAGTTCCGCTGAATCACATAATGGAATGTTTTAACCCATAATTTCAGTGAGGAGAGCCTGTTGAGGAGCTAAGATTCTATTTCCATGGTGTGTAATCACAGTCAATTCAGATGGAACCGCATCAGGTTGATTTTCAACATGTGGTGTGTCACAGACTCACAGGTTTTTGATGTAGAGCGGGTCGCGGACAATTACATGGCAAAGATGGATCGAAAAGGCTGGGTCGGCGGCGATGTATGATCTGGACCATCGGACCTTAAATCGGGCGTATCTCACAATCCGGATGAGTTAACCGACAAAAATATATGATTTTGGGGTAGAACAAGCTACTTTAGCCAACCAACCAAGCTATCTTTGGTTGCGACGCTTCGGAATGCGAGAAACCCTGATTTGACGGTCGTTTCCTGTTTCAATTTCGTTTTTACTATAAATAGTAAGTTTTAGTTTGCTTATAACTCTTTATCCGTCGGGCTTTAGGAGTTTGCCAACGTGAAAAGAACTTAGAATAATTAGGAGATGGGTTGGTGAAGCCAAATAGGACACTTACTATTTTTGGCCGAAAAACTACAGGACTAGTAGACATCACGACTGCCTATAAATAGTAAGTTTACTATTTATAATAAGTCGCTAATTCTAGAGTCCTAGTTGTAGTTTGATTCGATTTCTTTCCCATTGCTTAGTACCCTTATTTAAAGGGTTGTGAACTCGTTTTTATTCATTCATTAATCAATTTCAAATTTATTTAGAATTTATTTCTATTTTCTGCTCTCTTTTCTCGTGGATTCGAGAAAGTCTCTGTGAGGAATCCAGAGAAGTTCCGTGGATTCAGGAATAGTTATCCTCTTCGAGGAAGCGGTGCTCGACCTCACGTCCTCCCCTGCGTCGCTTTGGTATCAAAGCGAGGTTTCTCCTCGGGTTGATGGCTTCTAACGACGGGTCGGGCAACAATCCCATAGCGGTGCTCAGAAATTTTCCTTTAATGACAGAATTTCCAAGCAACGCAGCAAGAGAATCGGCAAGCCATGCAAGGGTTACAGGCTTCCATGGACCGCATAGCGAATCTTTTGGCAGAAACCCTAGGGCAACTCCGTGTTCCTGGTGGTAATCCTCCACCACCAATTGCTGAATCCCGTAATCGCCCTGATCGCAGGATAATACCAAGAAGGTGCATCAAGGCAACGTCTCGAGGGCCAGGGCTCCAGTGAAGAGGAGATCGATGACGTGATCTTCCAACACCCTAGGCAAGGCGGCGATCGGGTAGATCGAATAGATCGAGACTTCAAGATACGGGTTGATATTCCTAACTTCAACGGCCAACTACACATTGAGGATTTTCTCGATTGGCTTTCTGAAGTTGAGCGATTTTTTGACTATATGGACATCCCTGAAACAAAGAAGGTCCAGCTTGTGGCCTACAAGTTGAAAGGAGGAGCTTCAACTTGGTGGGAACAACTGAACTCGCACGAACCAGGCAGATGAAAGCACCAATCCGCACATGGCAGCGAATGAAGTAGCTACTATGTGCCCGATTCCTTCCTAGCGATTACGATCAGGTATTATTCCAACAATACCAAAATTGTCGACAGGGTAGTCGGTCGGTGAGAGAGTACGCAGAAGAATTTTACCGCCTAGCGGCACACAACGATTTGGTCGAGACTAAATCACAGCAAGTCGCCCGATCAATGGTGGATTGCGTATGGCGATCCAGGATCGGGTCCAGATGCGGTCCGTCTGGACGATGAATGATGCGATCAAGTTGGCTATTCAGGCAGAAGCGCAACTTGAACGTTCTAACATACGGGCCTATCCTACTGCGAGGATCACTACGGTAGCTCTACCCCAGGGAGTTCCACAGCCTAAGGGGAAGGAACCCGTAGGAGCACGCACTCAACCTCCTACGTCTGAGAACCGAGATCAGGGAAGCGGGCAAGCTAGACCCCAAAGGGGCATATCGGCTGCTGCTGGTCCAAGTACAATCCCGAACTCTTATTCTCGGCCAAGGCCTAACAACTGCTATCGTTGTGGCTAACTAGGCCACCTGTCAAATACTTGTCCCCAGCGAAAAGTGGCAAACCTCGCCATTAATGATGGTAGTGCTGATAACGCTTATGAAGATCCAGATATTGAAGAACAGGAGCATACCGCCGAGGACGAGGTAGATGATTCAGATTGGGTTCAGCAAGATCACGGCGAGTCGCTCGTCGTGAGGCGGCTATTATATGCGCCAAGAAAAGAAGTGCATCCACAGCGGCATAACATCTTCCGCACTAGGTGTACGGTGAATCGAAAGGTTTGTGACGTGATCATTGACAGTGGAAGTAACGAGAACATCGTCTCCAGGGGCATGGTGGAAAAATTACAATTGAAAACATAGCGTTATCCCTCTCCATATACAATCGGTTGGATCAAGAAGGTCAGCGAGACAAAGGTAACTGAACGGTGCACCATATCTTTTTCAATTGGCAAACATTTTAAGGATGAAGTAGTATGCGATGTGGTTGACATGGAAGCATGTCACATACTACTCGGTCGACCCTGGCAATCTGACCGTGACGCCACTCATAAAGGGCGAGATAACATATATATCTTCGTCAAGGACGGCCGGAAGACCATATTGGCCCCTATGGATCCAGAAGGACCACCTGAAACTTCTAAAGTGGAGGGTCGTTTTCTCTTAACCATTCGGGACTTCGTGGAAGAATCCAAAGAAACAGGACAGACTTATGCATTAATTGTAAAAGGGGAAGAACTCGAGCCTACCATCATCCCTGAAAGACTAAGGCCCTTGTTACATGAATTCCAAGAAATCTGGCCCGAGGACCTTCCCGATGGGTTACCCCCTATGCGAGATATCCAACACCATATCGACTTTGTCCCTGGGTCCAGTTTACCTAATCGTCCTCATTATCGAATGAGCCCGAATGAGTGCGAGATTCTGCAGGGACAAGTGGAGGAACTGATCCGTAAGGGTCTTATTCGAGAAAGCATGAGCCCATGTGCTGTACCAGCTCTGCTAACTCCAAAGAAAGATGGGAGTTGGCGCATGTGTGTCGACAGCCGGGCCATCAACAAGATCACCATAAAATACAGGTTTCCTATACCACGGTTGGATGATATGTTGGATATGCTAGAGGGCGCAAAAATATTCTCTAAATTGGACTTAAGGAGCGGCTACCATCAGATTCAAATACGGCCGGGTGATGAGTGGAAAACAGCCTTCAAGACCAAAGAAGGATTGTACGAATGGATGGTCATGCCTTTCGATCTTTCTAATGCGCCTAGCACATTCATGCGGTTGATGAACCAAGTTCTGAAACCTTTCATTCAAGTGTTCGTTGTGGTTTATTTTGATGATATTTTGATATACAGTCAAGACGAAACCACCCATATGGAGCACCTCAAGAAGGTCCTTCAAGTGCTCACTGAAAATAAACTGTACCTCAATTTTAAAAAGTGTAGCTTCATGACTGATAATCTATTGTTTCTGGGTTTTATAGTTACATCCACGGGCATTTGAGTGGATGAGGAAAAGGTGAAGACAATCAGAGAATGACCGGTTCCCAAAAATATTCACGAAGTGCGAAGTTTCCATGGACTAGCGACATTCTATCGTCGGTTCGTGAAAAATTTTAGTAGCATTGTGTCACCGATCAGAGATTGCATGAAGAAAGGACAGTTTCAATGGACTGACGAAGCCGACAGGAGCTTTGTCGAAATCAAGCGCAGATTATCCACGACCCCAGTTCTTATATTTCCCAACTTCGACAAACTGTTTGAAGTCGAATGTGATGCCTCATATGTCGGGATTGAGGGAGTTTTGTCTCAAGAAGGTAGGCCGATAGCCTTCTACAGTGAGAAACTTAGTGATGCACGCAAGAATTGGTCTACATATGAGATCGAGTTGTACGCGGTAGTCCAGGCACTGCGACATTGGCGACATTATTTGATTCAAAGGGAATTCATACTTTACACGGACCATCAATCCCTCAAATTTATTAATAGTCAAGCTAACATTAACCGTGTGTATGCTAGATAGATCTCGTTTTTACAGGAATTGACATTCGTGTTAAAGCATAAGTCAGGGCAACAGAACAAAGTAGCCGATGCGCTGAGTCGCCGTGCAACTTTGCTAGTCACTATGAGCAATGAAGTTGTCGGGTTCGATCGCCTCAAAGACATATATGCCGACGACGACGACTTCAAGGATGCATGGGTTAGATGTCAGGAAGGTCACCCCGGTGACTTACATATACAAGACGGGTTCCTTTTCAAGGAAAATCGACTATGTATCCCAAAGAGTTCGCTAAGGGAACAGATAATCCAAGAGCTACATGGAGGTGGCCTCAGTGGACACCTTGGGCGAGACAAGATGCGAGCTCTAGTGAAAGAATGGTATTACTGGCCACAATTGGTACGTGATGTGGGAAAAACAGTCCAACGCTGTTATATTTGTCAGACTTCCAAGGGACAATCTCATAATACGGGCCTCTACACCCCGTTACCCGTGCCTGACGGTCCTCGGAAGGATTTATCTATGGACTTTGTGCTTGGTCTCCCAAGAACACAACGCGGCATGGATTCAGTGTTCATGGTAGTAGATCGTTTTTCCAAGATGGTGCACTTTATTCCATGCAAGAAGACTCTCGATGCAACACACATGGCGAATCTATTCTTCAGAGAAATTGTGCGGCTACATGGGGTTCCTAAGACTATTACTTCCGACCGTGACACGAAGTTCATAAGCCACTTTTAACGGACTTTGTGGACTCGATTCGATACACGCCTTCAGTTCAGCAGCGCGTACCACCCACAGACTGACGGTCAAACTGAGGTTGTGAATCGCACGTTGGGAAACCTCCTTCGATGTATTTCAGGAGAAAAACCGAAGCAATGGGATTTGGCCTTGTCTCAAGTGGAGTTTGCATTCAACAACATGGTGAACCGCTCGACAGGAAAATCCCCATTCCAGGTTATCTACGGGCGAGTACCTCGCCATACACTAGACTTGGTCCCTCTGCCCAAGCTCCTGTGCATGAGCATTGCGGCAGAGAACATATGGCGAGACAAAATCATGGGCATTCATGCGGAGGTACAGAACAAGCTACATGCCTCGAACGAAAAGTACAAGGAGCAAGCGGACAAGCATCAGCGACAGAAAGTGTTCGAGGTGGGCGATCAAGTAATGGTCCATCTGCGCAAAGAAAGATTTTCGACCGGAACGTACAACAAGTTGAAGAATAAAAAGATTGGACCGGTACCAATCATCCGAAAGATTAATAACAACGCTTATGTTGTTAATCTTCTAGATGATATGGCGATCTCACGAACTTTCATTGTCGCGGACCTGACTGAGTATCATGAACCAGCGCATAATAATAACTCGAGGACGAGTTCTTTTAAAGTAGAGGAGACTGATGTAGAGCGGGTCGCGGACAATTACATGGCAAAGATGGATCAAAAAAGGCCCGGTCGGCGACAGAAGTGATCTGGACCATCAGACCTTAAATCAGGCGCATCTCACAATCCGGGATGAGTTAACCGACAAAAAATATATGATTTTGGGGTAGAATGAGCTACTTTAGCCAACCAACCCCGCTATGCTGGGTTGCGACGCTCGGAATTGCGAGAAACCCTTGATTTGACGGTCGTTTCCCTGTTTCAATTTCGTTTTTACTATAAATAGTAAGTTTTAGTTTGCTTATAACTCTTCATCCGTCGGGCTTTAGGAGTTGCGCCCAATGTGAAAAGAGCTTAGAATAATTAGGAGAATGGGTTGGTGAAGCCAAATTGGACACTTACTATTTTTGGCCGAAAACCTTGCGCACTAGTAGACATCACGACCGTCTATAAATAGTAAGTTTACTATTTATAGTAAGTCGCGAATTCTAGGAGTCCTAGTTGTAGTTTGATTCTGATTTCTTTCCCATTGCTTAGTAACCTTATTTAAAGGGTTGTGAACTCGTTTTTATTCATTCATTAATCAATTTCAAATTTATTTAGAATTTATTTCTATTTTCTGCTCTCTTTTCTCGTAGATTCGAGAAAGTCTCTGTGAGGAGTCCAGAGAAGTTCCGTGGATTCGGAATAGTTATCCTCTTGAGGAAGACGGTGCTCGACCTCACGTCCTCCCCTGCGTCAGTTTTAAAGTTGCTTGTAGCATTCTAAGGGTTAGTGACTTAGTGTTGTGTGTATTATTATTAACCTTTTTACAAAATGGATTTTATACTGTTATAAATCAGAAAAGGGTCATTTCAAGATGTTTGTTTGTCTTGTCTGCCTATAATAGAAACTGAACACAACTGGTAAGGTGGCATTTTCTTGATCCTGATATGCATCATTCATGTTTTAAAAGGAGGGTGCATGCGAGGAGAGGTAAGCAACTAGCCAGGTGCTGGGTGATCTCATGCACATTGATCAAAATTCCACAGTTCGTATTTCGTCATGCATACATGTAAACCACCACTTTTTTCATGCTTTCATTTTCTCTTTGTTTTATTTCAATATGGCAAGCCCTAATTTACCAAACCATGCTTGATTTGTGTTCAATTGGGGCCCATTTGGTCAACTTTCAACAGGTCAAGCTGATTTTTTTATTTTTTTTGAAACGATGATAATTTATTGCAATAAGACCAAAGGCCTAACGAATTACCAAAGAGAGGCTAAAACAACAAGAACTACAATATCACACAACTGATCTGCCCCCATAGCCTCAGCTGCAATAGCCCATTCCTTAACCAATTCTTTTGCCATGAAAACAACCTCCCCTGAAGATCTCTTCCGTTTCCTGAAATATCAGTTGTTCCACATCCGGTTTTCTTATGCGTGTGCTTCCTTCTGAACATTAACATGAATCTGTTACTCCGTTTCAAACTACCTTACATTTTTATTTTTATTTGCAGATTTTGGTAGAGCACATCAGGGAAGTTCTTCCAGGATTCAAAGCCCGCGGACAAATTCTGTCAATAGTGCTGTGAATATGAGACTTGCAATTCATTTTTTATTGTCATTTTCGGGTATTGATTGGCAGACTTGTTATTACACAGGAATGTTAGTTTTTTATATGTGAATTGATGGAGACATTTGTCATTTCGGTAGCTTTGATTGGCAGACTTTTAAATATGATATTTGCAATTCAGTTTCAATTGTCAGTTACAGGAATTGATTGGCAGACTTGGTTATTACATGGGCATTTTATGTCAGTTTCAATTACCATAACTTCCATTAGGAATCCTGACAATATGACAGACCCGTGATGGAGTGGAATGGTGGAATAGGACACATTTCAGAATCACTAAAATGAATGCAAATGTGGTTGTGAATGTTCTGTAATTCCTATTACAAACTATAAATGCAAATAGGTTGTGATGGTAAAAACTTATCCATGCGCTAATTCATTGACCGACTTTTCCTGATTGCAGCAGATCCTAGATTTTGAAACTAATGAAGACGCCTGTGAAGTGATGCAGATCAGTGGAGATGCATGCTAAGTGGTTCATAGATTAACCTTTTTTTTTTTTTTTTTTTTTTTTTTTTTTTTGTGATTGCTGAGTTTGGTTGCATGTTTTGTGAAATGGTTTGTATCAATGGTTTTTTTTTTTTTTTTTTCAAATCAATGGTTACTTTCCTTTTATGCACTCATTTCTAAACTGATGGCCATCGATGCAGACCAGTCACCACATGTAGGAGTAGTACTTGGGCTTCATGCACTCATTTGTAGCCTGATTCATCAACTCATTTGTGTAACTGATTGACTATTCCTTATTGCAACAGATCATAGACTTTTGTAACTAATGCACATGCTTGTGAAGTGATGCAGATCGATGGATGGTTGTGAAGTGATTCATTGACTTATTCTGTGATTGCAGTGATGGGTTGCAGGTTTTTGTGAAGTGATGCACATTAATGGTTTTTTTTTTTTTTCAAAATCAATGGTTACTTTCTTTCTTGCACTCATTTGTAAACTGATTCATGCACTTATGTGAACTGGATTGTATCATGTGATTGCAGCAGATCCTAATCTAATTTGTCAACTGATTCATAGACTAAACTCCAGACAAATCTGTGAACTGGAACTCATTTGTGAACTGAACTTGAACTGGAATGCGGACTGTAGCTTGAACTGAACATTTTGTTGAAGTCCATACCATTGGAATTTCTGTGAACTGAAATGCATTGCTAAATTCATTGCTATTGAACTAAATTTTCCAGTGGACTATGGATCAAGCTGAACTCAGTTGCAACTCCAACTGAGAACATGCATTTCTAAATTATAGAACACTGCAAATTCCTATGAACTGAACTTTTTGCTGTCCAAAATTATGCTTTTGCTATTGTGCAAAAGTCACTCTCCTTCTGCGACTGTTGCTATTGTGCAAAAATCGCACTCCTGCGACTGTTGCTATTGTGCAAAAATCGCACTCCTGCGACTTTTGAAAATTCACAGGATGGCATTGATGTAGGAAATCGCACTTTTGTTATTGTGCATATGCCCGCAAGTCTTATATCTCCATTTCCTTTTATTACTTTTTTCTTTTTCTGTCCTTGTGCCAAACAGTTCACCGTTCGGATGCATAAGCCAATCAAATTATCATTGTGAGGAAATAGCCCTCAAATTGCCGTTGGGTTTCTTTCTAATCTGACTTTAAGGTAACAGATTGTGATTTGGCAATCAGACCCTCAATGTGAATAGCTGCTATTTGATTCGATGGCACACACCCAAATTGTCCCACCATGAAGATCACCTGGCCCCAAAATCAGGCCAGGCCACTCATCAGATGTGCCAGACCGTTGGAATCAATGGACAACTGTCGATCAACTCTACATCCAGGTGTGGCCCACCTGGTGAGTAGATCAACCTGATTTTATTTTATTATTTATTATTTATTTTTTTTGGGTATATTCAACATGTAGAATTGTAGGTCAAACTCAAGCTAAAAAGCTTTATAGTGGATCAGCCTACTTGCCTACTTTTAATGAACGGTACAAAACACACATGCTAGATTAGCACTTTTATTTGTTGCTTTTTCTATATTTCCTCAATGTTCTTTTTATTATTATTTTTTCTCCTTTCTAGCCCATTTCCAATGATGTGTATGATTTTTAATGTTTTTTTTTTTTTTTTTTTTTTAATTGAAGGTCATTAATGAAGCTCAATTTCCGTGGTCCGGATTATTCAATTCCATGTGGATGGAAGGTCCTCCCAGTTCTGTACATCTAAACATATCTCTTCATGGAAGTGTCCTTGAGTTCCATCCTTAGAGATGGGAGGTAATTACTATTACTTTGACAATGATGATGGTTATTTTAGTTTGTGGGTTCCACTATTTCACTCTCTTGATTGATGATGGTTATCTTGGTTGTGGGTCCCACAAGCATCTAGTATTGTATACACAAATGTATAGGTCTATAACTAAAAATTAGAAAGGATGGGTAGATTTACTCCAAGGAACTTTGGTTGATTTATTTAATGAGAGATGCGCAGCCCAGCGAGTGTAAAAGACCTCACTACCTGCCGGCCAGTGTATACTAATGCCTACCCGGCTCGTCGATAGCGGACCCATTTGGGAGCTGGTCAAACTCAGTCTAGCTTACAACCCCCTCACTTGGGCGTATAAGGCCACACCCCCCAACTAATCACGACACAGTGGGAGATGCGGCCTACCGGTATTCGGCACTCGAGTGCTTATGTATCCACTCGGTCTAGACGTTGGGGCGTCTCTTAGCCACAGAGGTTTAGGGACTTTCACTGACGGACATTCGCAGTGTCTAGATGCTCGAACCAAACATTTTCGGTGTCCCATCTAACCATACACGACATGCCTGTGGAGGCTACGACCCTGATGTCGCTAGGGCGTACAGTAATCATAACACACATTGCAAGATGCATGAGTCATACAATCCAGTCATGCATAAATCTTGCGCATATCGTGCGCTCATGTGAGATAATGTCCGTCTATTAGGGAGTCTCATAACAACCTGCCCAATGACATATACAATGGTCAACCACATCTTATAATAAATATGCAGATGATGCGTATGGGCATGTATCATGATGTTATGCTGTCACATACTCATAATCGGTATCGACAATCGGCATCGATAATCGACCTTGATAATCGGCTAATGCAATTGGAATCGGCCTCGACAATTGGAATCGGCCTTGACAATCGGAATCGGCCTCAATAATCAACCTCAACAATCAGAATCGGCATCAATAATCGGCCTAACAAATGGCCCATGGGAAGGTCATAATGTGGACATTTAACTATCATCGCCCATCAATGTGGACATTTAACCATCATTGCTCCTAGGGAGTGGCCTACATAGAGCCAAACATATCGTAGGCCCATGGCCTCACACAAGGACCTAATACACATCACTATGGGCCTCACTCATGGGCCACACATACATCATAATGAGCCTTGTATACATCAAGTGGGCCGCATCAGGCCTCACGTGGGACCATGGATGCACGGAGTGGATACAACACTACGTCCAGGTGGGTCCCACCAACGGTGTGGACGGCTAGATGAAATATATACATCATGGTGGTCCTACCGATGGACGGCTTGGAGAAACAATACATCATGGTGGCGTCACACCACCCGCCCGGATGGACGGTGTGGATATAGAGCATATACATCAAGGTGGATCCTACCCCCACACGTGCCACACATGTGGGGTGGGCCCCACGATCAGTTGGATGGAGTGGATATCAACCACATGCATCAAGGGGTCCCACCGTCCAGAAACATTGGACGATGTAGATATAGAAAACATTTATCAAGGTGGGCTCCCACAGAACTTACTGACGTCAATCAACTATATAGCTGGCGCGTGGTAGCCCAGCCAATCCGTTTCCATGGTAGGTGGGCCCACGTGGGGCCCACCATAACGCTTATTTTCCATCCCATCTGTTGATAAGGTCACAGAGACCAAAATTAAGAGGAAAAATAAATATCATATTTATCCAAAACTTCTGTCACCCAAAAGGGTTTCAATGGTAGACGCTCAATCTCCTGTTGATTTTTGTAGTGTGGACCACTTGAGGTCTGTGTATGGCTGATTTTTGGCATACCCTATTAATTAAAGGGAACCCATGAAATGGACAGTGCTGATGTTCAACACACATCATGGTGGGGCCTGAGGTGGGGCCCACTTACCCTGCCCACTACGCTGCTTGCCGCTGTGGCGTCCTCTGATCTTGTGCGTGAGTGAAAGCGGCACGCTTATTATTATTTATTATTATTATTTTTTTATTTTTCAAAAGAATTTCATAGGTGGTGCCCACATCAGGGTGATCCAATCCGCCCACTGGTTCCTGGGCTCGAGACTGGTCCAATGAGCCCAATATTGGGTATGTTTTGATGCACAGAAATATTACAGTGGCCCCTAACGATTTAACAATTTTAAATAATTATTTTTGATGGTGTGGCCTACCAGAGATTTGGATTGGCTCCATTTTTTGGCTCAACGCCTAAAATAAGTTGGGAAATGGGATGGACGGTGGAGATGTAACATATATCTAGGTGGGATCCCATCTCAAGCAAAAAGGATGGATAGTGTGAATGCAACACTATTTACGTACTGATTCCACCATCCAGAGACTGGACGGGGGACAGTGTGTGCATGAAATACATACTTAAGGTGGGTTCCACCGTCCCTGCCTGGACGGTGGACTGTATGGACTGTATGGTGGACGTATGCTACAGGTGGGGTCCTCATACAAGTGGATGGTGTGAATAAAATGCATAGATCAGGTGGGGTCCACATCAATGTGGTCCACCCGAGCATGGGATCAAACTGATATTTGTTTTTCCCATCCAAATAGACCCAAGTGGTTGCTGGACAGTCTGGATTCATCACACATCATCCGGTGGGCTGAAAAATATGGAAAGGAGAGAGAGAGAGAGAGAGAGAGAGAGAGAGAGAGAGAGAGAGAATTGTGTGGTGGAGGGAGTTCCACCATTATGAGCTCCCTTACCATGCTTTACAACATACATCAAGTGGGTCCCAATACATGTGGGCCCACCACTCAAAATCAACGGTGGAAATCCCTTCTCCACAAAAATGCAAGGTCTAGATGACCCTTATCAAACTAGGGAAATAAACATCATGATGGGGTCCATGGAGAATGGCCCCATCATGGGATGAATGTACAAATCATGGTGGGCCATCGGCCACACCTAGGGTCCAAAGCGAGATCTGTACCATGATCGGTAGGCCTCACTTGACCCATCATTAAAAACAACATCTAGGCCTATAAGAACACCCATCTTAGATCTCTTCTTAGATCAATGGCAAGCAAAGCTCCTCGGCTTCGACTTTGATGGAGGTAGATGAAGATTGGATGGTAGAGATTAGGGTAGGGAAGTGGGCCACACCTAGCTCTCCTCTTGGAAAGCTTGGATGTCCACCCTTGGGAGTTTCTTGAAAATGGAGTGTGAAATGAGAGAGAGAGAGAGAGAGAGAGAGAGAGAGAGAGAAGTGATGTGTATGACATGGGAGGTATGGTGCTTGTTGACTTGTTGGTAAGAAAGGAAATGGGATGAGTAAGGGTGTTATTGACTTTGGGTGAGAGAGGGATGGGTAGGGTATGGGTTGTACTTGATTTGATTATTTGATTATTTGATTGATTGATGTAATGGGTTGTAGAGATTCTCTCAGAATCCGCAACTCGCGGCGTTTCATCAGAAAATACGCGGGCCCATAACTCCTGGCTCGGGTATCAAATTGGCACATGAGACGTGGCGTTGGAACTATGGTGACGGCGTGATAGCAAGGATACAAGTCTCGGGTTGAGCCAACTTCGAAATATATGATACGACTTAGGGTTGCGCGCAAATGCCGATTACAGGTTGCGGGTTGCTAGAATTCGACCGGGAGGACCGCAGAAGCCTACGGAATGGTACGGTTTAGGATACAGGCCTTACAAGTTATCCCAATCCGTTAGGCCCCCATTTGATAATAATGTTTTCCACTGTACTCTGTAGGACCACCCAAGCCTTGGAGCCCATCTTGTGTTCGTACCGGGCCTTTCATAGGGAATGTGTCCCACTTAGATACATGTGTTCTGCCTAAGTTTAGTGAATATATCCAAGGCCCACTTAGATGATGAACGAGCTACCCGATCCATTTGTAAGGACACACAGTCCTAGGTGTATGGACCCCACCAAAGCCCACCTTGTATAGGTGTTGGGCCCCATAGGGAGCCCAATTTACTGCATGATAGAGGGTGAGAAAGCCCACTTATTGTACTTAGACGTATCCCCTCAACTCGCCTTGTTGTATACCTATTAGATTCATCCATGAGGCCCATTCTTGATGTAAGCACGCCATCTAGGCCACCCATTGTCTATAGGAAAGTACATCATCACTCGTTATAGTGATGGCAGAATATGTGGTATCAAATTTGGTATATCCACTATTGAAGTTTATCATTGATTTGTAGGTTATATCCACCGTCCTTTCAATAGACCTCGCCTTAGGATACACGATATACATTAGTACCTTGAGTAGGTTAGGGTAGTCTAACATGGAACATTCCATATAGACTCCTCTATGTCTAGTGGGATGTATCGTTCAGCCCCTATTCTTGTAAGTGAAATACCGGTTAAGGCCGATCATCACCTGCTATATCTGATCATCATGCTACTGTATTTAGTATAATAGGACACACTGAGAACATTAGTATTACATCATGATACATATTCATACACATCATTTGCATGCCTGTTGTAAGGAATGTTTAATCATAGCATTGCCGTTGGCTGAGTTATTTAGGGGACTCCTTCAGAGATGGAGTTTCCTCATATGATCGCATGGTACGCACAGGTTAACGTATGACTGGATGGTATCACTTATACATCTAACATTTTGTGTTACATGATCACTTTGCGCCCTAAAGACATTAGAGCTGTGGCCTCCACAGGCATATCATGGATGGCCAGATGGGATACCAAAAATATTTGGTTCTAGCACTTGGGCACGTTCGATGTCCTTGGGTGAAAATTCATAAATCCATTGGTACCAGGGATGCTCCAACGTGTAGATCGAGTGGATACATGAGCATTCTAGTACCAAATACCAGTAGGCGGCGTCTCCCACTGTGTCGTGGTCAGTTGTGAAGGGGTGTGACCTTAACCCCCTGAGTGAGGGGGCTGTACGCTAGGCTGAGTTTGACCAATAACATGGCATACTCGTAATGGAGTTCATTAGCAAACAAAGCATGAAGCAAAAAAGCATGGCCCACCTTTTTCCAATCTGCAACCCTCATTTCAAGACAGCTCTTCGATTCTTTCGCATGTCAAACACATAAATACACATAAATACGACTTGACCTGAAAAAGAAAGGACCAACTATTCAATGATGGTGAACTACAAAAAATAAAGGGATCACAAAACCCATGATGGTGAACTACAAAAAACTCATGAAATGTAATAAAACATAAATATATATGTAAAAGATCACACATAAATGAATCTCAGCAAAAAACTACCTATTGATTCTTCGGAACCTTCGACTGAGGTCCCTCAGCCTCAGGTCTATCCCTAGGAGTGGATACTGAGTCAGCCTCTACATTTAGTACATTGCCCGAAGTTTGGTCCGTTGCAGCCAATGAGTTCATAGTATCTCTCATTCGTGCCATCATCTGCTCCGTTATTCGCTCTGTCATCCGTTGCTCCATCTGCTCCGTTATTTGCTCTGTCATCCATTGCTTCATCTGCTCTAGATGCTTAGCCATCTGTTCTTTCATCCGCTCCTCCACCAGTTGCTCTACCCGCTCATTCATGTGTCGTCGCAACTCATCAGTCTCCCTCTTGAGTTCTGCAATGGTATTTCTCGTGCCCCATAACGTGGAAGCTGTGGGACATAACCCCATCATGCGGACCCGACCTGGATGCTCTGGTCCCAATATCTGGGATAAAAGATCGTCTCGGGCAGTGCTACTCTGAGAGGACTCAGCAGTTTGAGTTGCCCGTAACTCCTCGATCATTTCCTGCAGTATAGAAAAACATTAAATAAGTTGTTCAATATCATGACTTAATGAAAAATATTAATTGAGATGTCAATGATTGATAAATTTTTACATACAATAACATGAGCCAACTCCTCATTCACAACACTCCCATCTTTCTTCCGATGGGTCGTTATGAACAACGTTGCCCGATCAGGAGACTCTCCACCAAGATTCTTTGCCCGCTTTTTCCATGTAAAAACAAATAAGTTGGTAACAATCATATTAAAGCAGAATGATGGCATTTCAAGTTTAAAAATCAAAGAAGAATTTACCTCTTCTTCATGCACTTGAGCAAAGCTCCTTGAGCCGGCAGTGTGGGCCATACGATGCTTACTACGGTTGATTTTATTCCTTTGAGTGCGGGCTTATAATGTGACATAGTAAAATAACTAAATTTTAATATAAATAACAATATACACCAACATGGATATAATTTTTCTTTATGTTTAATTTTTACCTGTCCTTCATCATTTGACTAATAGGTGACGAGCCACTTCCAGTGTATCGGCTCCACTCGATCAGGACAGTGAGCTAGTCGTTTTTCATTAGTCAAATATCGGTTGTAGTGTTCTTTTTTAACCTCTTCTTCCACTCTTTCCATGAAGCTCCGATGGACCTCATTACCCAATTTCGACGCTCCTCGTCGATATTCCACTTGATCTGCAATACATCAATTATCGATTATACTTAGTATACAAAATACAAAAAGAGTAATTGAATTTTTGATTTCATATTACCTTCACTTCATTCCAAATATCGTTCTTGTTAGATAGTGGCACATGATGCCAACTATCGTGATCAAGAGGTGTTAAGCGCCCATTCCTATATAAAATGCCCAGCCACCTTGTAAATTCGGTGTACTTGTGTCCAATGGGCTGCCCATATTTATTCCAACCGATATTCAATTTGCTTATTGAGTGGCAAGTTCGCCACCTCGATGATGACTGTAGGGCCTTGAAATCGTCTATTATGAATACCACCCTCTTTATGAAACAAAAGAATAGATATGAGCATTCTAAATATTTGAAATATAATATCTACATTTAATTAAATCAAGAACAGAACAAAACTATAAAAGTTACAAGCTTAACTTTACTTCACTTAAATTATATATTTATATACCCGAAGTCGGTGTTGAACTATCGAACTCTGTCAGACCCATTTGACATTTGGTGGTGGGACCAGGGTCCATAAAGCTCGAATGATGATGGACGAAGGTTGACATCTTCATTTCCTTCACAATATGAAAATAATATATGTAATGAGATTGGAGTTAACCAAATAATTGTGAGCATAAAAAAAAAAAAAAAAAAAAAAAAAAAAAAAAAAAAAACCATGCATCACATTTGTATTAGGCATCAATACCTAATCATCAGATTCCGACCCAGAATTGTGGTCCTCTTTAATCAAATTAGATAAGTTTTGTGGAGTGTCAACTTCATTTCCCTCCACATCTGCCCTATCCCAACTCACATTATCATCATTGACAAGCATAGTCGCTTCCAATGTATGATTAATACAAGGCAAGCTCTGAAGGTATGTATCATTATCAACAAACGAATCATTCATGCCCATTTCGAACAAATCCCTTGGTTTTGACCTGATAACAACATGCCAATCACGATCTATGGGATCGGGGACATAGAATACATGTTGTACTTAGGTTGCTAAGATATATGGTTCATCATACAGGTTCCGACCAGTATGCCATAATTGTTTGAAATTCACGAGCGTGAACCCAAATTCATCCTTCTTGATTCCCCTGCCCTGAGTTCTTACATCCACCCAATCACACCTAAATAATACAACTTTCTTGGACCCACAATAATCCAACTCGATAATGTCTGTTAAAACACCATAGTAATCCACATCCCCTATAACAGGGTTTCTATCACTTGTACTTGCAAAGCTTGATGTCTTTGTCATCACTACAACTCCACTATTCTGTGTTTTCAAGTCCTTCTCGCGGTCTCTTGTACGAAACCTGAAACCATTAATGATGTATCCTTTAAATCTTCTTGCAATAGTGTTAGGGCCTAGGCCAGCTTCTAACTTCTTTCGGAACTTGATCATTCCCAACATGGTCCACATGCTTCCCAAGCCAATCTGGAAACTTTTCATTATGGATGCGTTCTAGGAGCCTCGGTGCTCTTCGGGGCATCTCCTTCTTAATCACTTTCTTGTGTTCACTGCATTTTATTCAATTCGATAAATAAGTTGTAAACAAGTGAGATTCTTATGAATTATCGTTACAAATAAAACTACTCTTACTCAATGAATGGTGCGATGGCATTGGTGTTGAACAACACATATCTATGTGCCTGTCTTATCAACATATTCGATAATAAACACGTCAATCTTTCCCAATGGACGACCTACTACCGCATCCCTAAAGTCCTCATTTCGAGTCGGTCTGTTGAATCTTGTCTCAACACCATGTAAGTACCGAGAGCAAAATGTTAGGCATTCTTCAGCTAGGTACCCCTCTGCAATCGAACCCTCCGCCGACTTGCATTTGACGTAGGACTTTAGTCTGTGTAGGTACCTATAGTCATATAATAGACATATAAGTATACATGATTTTATCTATTACAACAAGATAAATGAAAGTTCATATTGAGACCTTAAAACACACCTTTCAATTGGGTACATCCAGCGGTACTGTACTGGCGCAGATCTTGTCTTGTGACTAACATTGCCTCGTTGGCTAAATGTATAGGCAAATGCACCATGATATCAAAGAATGACCGCGGAAAGATTCTCTCTAAATGGCAAAGCGTTAAAGCAATCTGAGATTCAAGAAACTTGAAATCCTGCATCCGGCCAACCTTGGAACACAAATCTCTAAAGAATCCGCTTAATTCAATTAGGATTGAGCTCACGTTTGGAGGTAATGTCCTTCGCACGGCGATCGGAAGTATTTGTTGCATCAAAACATGAGTGTCATGGCTCTTGAGTCCTAAAATCTTCTTCATTTTGAGATTGGTACATCGTGAGATATTACTCGCATAGCCATCTGGTACCTTCATGTTCTTTATGACTCTGCAGAAATCATCCTTCTCCTTATTCGCCATTGTAAAGCACGCAGGAGGCAAATATGTTTTGCCTGATGGTCTCTGCTTTGGGTGAAGTGTCCGTCTTATCTTCATTTCTTGGAGGTCCAGACGAGACTTCACATTGTCCTTTGTCTTCCCGTCAATGTTCAACAACGTCCCAAGAACATTGTCGCATACATTCTTCTCGATGTGCATCACATCAAGGTGTGACGCAACATATTACACCTCAAAGTATGGTAAATCGAAGAAGATACTTCTCTTCTTTCAACAAGATGCCTTTCCTTTTCCTTATTATTGTCTCGATTTCTCTTCTTTTCAACTTTGGTATCAAACTTCTTTCCAAATATTATGTTAATTTTGCTCACTTGAGCTAACACTTCATTTCCAGACAGTTGTTTGACACCTCTCTCAACTCCAACTTTCCATTAAAGTTCCTTTTATCATGTCTATACCTATGATCTCTATCCAAGAATCGACGATGACCCATGTAACAAAACTTATGGCTATGTGTCAACCACTTGGGACTCTGTGTCCTTATTGCGATTAGGACAAGAGAGCTTACCTTTGTGCTCCATCGACAACATTGCATATCCAGGGAAGTCACTAATAGTCCATAACAAAGCAGCACGCATTCGAAAATTCAACTTCAATAATGCATTGTAAGTATCGACACCGACCTCCCACAATTTAAGTAATTCTTCTATCAATGGTTGTAGATACACGTCGATATTATTGCCAACACCATGAGGGCCTGGCATAAGTAGAGACATCATGATGTAAGGCTGCTTCATGCACATCCATGGTGGTAAATTGTACGGCATCAAAACAACAGGCCATGTGCTATGAGCAATACTCATCGTCCCGAAGGGATTGAATCCATCGTTGCTAACCCAAGCCTGACATTACGACTATCACATGAAAAATTCGGGTGTTGCTCATCAAAAGATTTCCATACAGGAGAATCAGCAGTATGTCTCATGTACTCATCATTGGTTCGTCCCTTGTCATGCCATCTCATGTTTTTAGCTGTTTGTGCTTCCATAAATAATCTTTGTAACCTTGGTATCAATGGAAAATGCCACAATGTCTTTGCTGGAATCTTCTTAACTTTGGAGGGAATAGTTGTTGCCTCATCGTCATTAGAATTATGTTCCGTCGTTTTCCATCTAGATATACCACATACACCACATGAATCATCGTTCACATTAGTCTTCCAATACAACTGGCAATCATTAGGGCATGCATCGATCTTGTTATAACTGAGGCCCAGTTCTTTAATAATCTTCTTGGTCTCATAAAAGGAACTCAGCAACGTCTCACCCTCAGGGAGTGCTTCTTTCAACAATTCAAGCAACATAGTGAATGACTTGTTGCTCCATCCATTTAAGCACTTAAGTTGATACATTCGAAAAATAAAAGAGAGTTTCGTGAACTTCTTACATCCCGGGTACAAGGCTTGTTCGGCGTCTTACAATAACCTAAAAAATCTTTCAGCTTCAGGATTCGGTTCCTCTTGTATTGGCTCCTGTGATGGCAACTCAGTCGGCATGTCATCCACACCTAATATTCCAAACACATCATGCAACAATCCATGCATGTCATCATGTGGAGGCATATCATCATGTGTACTAGTTGCAGGGCCGGAAGTCGATGAAGAAGACGCCTCCCCATGGAACACCTAACGAGTGTAATTCGGCATAATTCCCTCACACACAAGATGATCTACCACTTCTTTATGAGCACGCCAAAAGAGGTTGGCGCACTTTACACATGGACATAAGATCTTCCCCTCGCTAGCAGCATTGTTGAATGCAAACTCAATGAATTCCTTCATGCCCTTAACATATTCCAAGCTCACCCTATATTGTCCAAGGAAACAAAGGGAACTCTTAAAACAATGCAACTTTACAAGGAATCCCAATTCGAAGGAGAAAGTATTGCTCAACACATTACCTTGACTTTTGCATCCATCTCTTATCCATCACTTGCATCCAACTTTGAACAATACAATACTCTTCCCAAAATTCATGTCAATCCACTGTAGTTATTACTCTACTCAACATTGGTCCTGCTACTATCTTATATTCTAGTATAAATTGGTCGCCAAGGCTTCAGGACTTCTCTAGAGTCACCAACACATCCCTTAGCTACTACTAAGGGAGCACGGCTGGAAGTGTTACCTCTTCTACCAAATGGGCTGTTGTTTTAAAGAAATTTAAATAATTAACCTCGTATATCTAATATATACTAGTAACATACAAGCTTGCAATGTTTGAAATATTTATGTATATTTGTTATCTCTTTATTGTTTTATTGTAACCAATTTAATATTTATTGAGAAGATGAGAAGGTGATTAAGATGAGAAGGTGATTAAGATGAGAAGATGTTCATTTGCCATCCAACCCGTTCATTTACCATCACAAGAGCCTCCTTGGAGTAGAAGGACATACCCGAAATAAATAATAACCAACGTCAAATTCCTTCTTTAGGGAGTTTTGTCGAATCCATGAGGGATAAACAAAGTAGAAATAATTTCTAATAAATTTGAAATAAAGTAACTGATGATAAAAGAAAAAATGAAATTATAATCAATTAAATAACGAGATCAAATCTAAGACGGAGTTTTACACTCAAACTCCTTAAAAATGTGACATATTGTAAAATAGTAAAATTCATTGCCATTGCTACAACCTTCTGTAATTCTCTCTCTAATACTAAGATTAGATTAAGATGAGAAGGTGATTATTGTAGTTGGCTAGAGTTGGTGTTTGAGTGATGCCTTGGACTCCTCTTCTCCATAGAGGACTTGAAATGATTTTTATTGTGTTGTGTTAGAGAGAGAGAGAGGAGGATAGAGACATTGTAGTGATATCTATGGAAATCTGGAGTGTAGATATTGGGCCAATCAGATTGTGCCATCCATCCTCTTACTTTAATGTGGTCCATACACGTGGACAATCTTCATACCTCTATTTTTTTTTAGAACTTTTTGGACCAGAATCTTTAATCTGTTTGTTAGATTTTGATTCCGTGGATGCATAGGGATATGGTGTTTGTTGTCCACTGTTTATTAGAAGTGAGACTACGTTTCTACCATGGCACTGTGGCCCATGTGTATGCCAATCCAGACTGTCCAAATTGTGGTACCCCATTAGAAGATTCTAGCCATTAAATTGGTGGATGTCAGAAAAACAAACAAACAAATAACCATCCCTATAAGTGTCATGTAATCTTCATTAACATATTTCATCCTGCAATTATATCAGTTTTGTTAATGCCCAACTTCATTTAAGTCATGATAAGAGCACACATGACAATGATCATAGGTTTGGTCAAGGAAATTCAGCCCTTGATGACACCGGGACCCATCATCCGGTCATTGGCGTGGCTCAGTTGAGGATGTGAGAGTTGTTTCGGAATACATCTATTACATTATTTATAGATTAAAAAATCTAACTCAACTAGGTTAGATTAACTCCAAAACTAAATCAAGTTTTAGTCAATGTGTACGTGATGCAATGCTCCAAAGCTATTTAAATTTGTGTTTTTCATGCTTGCAATGAAACTATCAAAAACTGAGGACTTAATGAAATTGCAAGAGAACACAAGAGAGTGGATGATAAAACACGTATTACATCGTAAAAGAGAAGATTACGGTTCAAGAGTCGGTCTCAAATGAGGAGTTTAACTAATTTACATCAATAATCAAGATTATTCCAAATGACATTGATCCAATAAAAAAAAAAATTCTCTAAAAAGCTTCTAAATGATTCAACACTAATTACAGCAATATTTTTTGGTGTGGATATCGAAAAAAGGACCACAAAATCTAGATTGGGATCTAATGATTATGGTGTATTTTAGAAACCATTCATCTTTGGGATTGCACACATCCTTCGTATTAAATAAATGTAATTGGTTACAATAAAACAATAAAGAGATAACAAATATACATAAATATTTGAAACATTGCAATCTTCTATTTAATAAACATCCAATTTCTGCTATGAGACAATGTGAACATAAACCATAGTAGAGATAGCATTTTACAGAAATTCTGTAGCAACCAGTATGAGGGGATTTTTTTTATTTATTTTTTATTTTATTTTTTGCATGTGTCTAAAATCTCATTCCTAGAATAAATATCCATCAGAAATATGCACATATAAAAATGCACTACGTTCTACCCTATTAGACTTATCTGGCATAGAAAATGCGCCGCTAGACATAACTTTTTTTTAGATATACTTTTAGATAAATCTCTAAAATCTAAATACAAAAACCTAAATTACAACTTAAATCAGCAAGAATCGAAACAAAATCCAATGAAATCTCTAAGAATAAAGAGACATAAGTTGGATCAAGATCAAAACAAATCAAGCACCAGAAATCAAGAAAAAATTACAAAAACCAAACCCTAAGTGGAAAATTTTCGAGAAATGAGAGGGGGAAGCTTACTTGATTGAAAGTTAAAACCCTTCCTCTGTCCTCAAATAATGCCAACTGTAAATCTGAGTAACTTCTTCAAATGAATAATCAAACTGAGAAAAAAAATCGAAAAGGAGGGCAATATGCATCATCAGCTTAAAACAAAAATAAAAAAGCAAAGTTCTAAACAATGAGATCCAAAAGGAAAATAGATCTATCAGCAAGAATCGGATCAAAATCCAACGAAATCTCTCAGAATCGAGAGATATAAGCTAGATTCATATTAAAATAGATTAAGCACTAAAAATTGAGAAAAAAAAAAAACCATAAGTAGAAAAAAATTGGAAAAAAGCTCATAGTCTTTTGAGGATCGATGATCAGAGAGAGAGAGAGAGAGAGAGAGAGAGAGAGAGAGAGAGAGAGAGAGACGGTAAATTTGATGAAGACGAGAAAAATATTGGAGAAGACGAGAGAGAGAAGAGCTAGGGTTCGCTCGGTGAGGAGCTACAATCGGTGTATATGCCCCTTGTTTTCTAGCTAGCCACGGAAATCAACAATGGAGGAGCAGATTTCGCACTGAGAGAACGAGGGGTTTTGCTCTCAGATTGAACACCAAAATCGGCGATATTACAATGCGGCTTGCTCAAATCCGATAAATGAGCTAGAAACGACGGGATTTTCCACTTCCTGAGCAAGATTTCAGTGAAATCAGCAAAAAAAAACTCCTCAAATCGAACCAAAAAACGTTGAAATTGGATTTTGAACGGCCAAATGGGGAAAACGCACGAAAATGAGAGATTTCTGTCCCGATTTCTGATTTTCGAGAGAATTTCAGTTGAGAAATCAGTGGGGAAAAAAAACAGAGAGAGAGAATGAGTACCTGAAATCGGCGAAGAGATTGCTGGTGTGGAGGACAGAATTTCCTTTCGGAGCGGAGGGATTTTGAGAGAGAGCTGAGGGAGTATGAAATGACCTGATTTTGAGAGAGAGCTGAGGAGTGAGGATTTTGAGAAAGAGCTGAGGGAATTTTCTTTTATAGCTCGTCTCATGTAAAGCTCAGATCTCAAACACGTGTTACAACTGTGAGGTTCGTAAGCCCACACGTATGTGAAGCCTAGATAATTTGGTGGGCCTTGCAATGAACTGTTAAAAATAAAAAGGTCAAAATCAGACGGTGGTGATCACTGACCACGGATCAGGACCGGTCGGATCGATATTATTGAGTTTTATTTAGTAGTTTGGTGATTTTCTTAACCGACCATGAAAATCCATGTCCCGTAAGTTGTTCAGATGGTACGGATGAAAGTACTTCAACCCAATTTGCAGATCCTCCAAAGGTGGGTCATGTATGGTAGTGGGCCCATTGATCACAGTTTCAGGTGGTTGCGTGGACTACTCGGCCTGTCCCTGAACAAAATAGGCTAGATCTGGTCTTCCTTTGCATCATTTTCTAAATGGTGGAGTCTCATCCAATGTTCCTATAACATACGTGTATAGCCATCCAGGCATCCAATATGCGGGCCCCACTGTGGATGAAGCATTGGCTAAGAGTATAACTATCAGACTATCTTTAACTACTAGTTGGGCCAAGCTATCCAGGCATCCTATCTACACGCCAACATGGAACACATTGGAGAGATCCGAGCCTTTCATCAGGTGGGCCAAGCTGTTTAGATGCTAACTACTAACATTTAACTACTAGGTGACAACTGGACGGTTGAGAAGAAAATGGTACTAAGCTGTAGAAATTTAACTATTAGATCTAATGGTTAGGATTATCCAACAAGTTTGATTTTTTCCGGCCGTGATCCATCCGCAGTAGGGTCCATAATTTTTATGGTCCTTATTTTCCTTCATGTAAGCAAGGATTTGAAAGAAAGAACCTTACATTCACACATGCATAACTGGAGCAAATATAACGTTGGAGTATAGCAATTTTGTAGTTGTCCATTGTTCATCCCATTGCTTGTAAGATGTGACCCACCTGAGTAGTGAAACGGCCTGGTTTGTAGGCCTTAAGATTTAAACAGTGAGGCCCACCTGATGGAAAGTTATATCTCTCACAGGTGTGCCATGATTACGTGGGCCACATGCTTTGGAAAAAGAGAATCTCTGTGTGTGTGTATCAATGACTACTAATACATACATGTGGGCCACCTTTGCTCTAAGCGACACGATCGTGTATCAATGACATTAATACGTACATGTGGGCCACCTTCGCTAACACTGGTAATAACGGTTGTGATTTCTTAAAGATGAATCTGGAGTGTACTTTTCACCACACCGTGAATCAAACAGAGCAATGTCCGGATGGAAAATGGCCCATTAATAAAAAATTAGACCTTTCGCCTCGGTTCTTATGCAAGCGTGGGTAAAACGTAGACATTTCGCCTCGGTTCCTATGCAATTGAGGCTAAAAGTAGACTTTTCGCATCGGTTCTAGCAAGCGAGGCTAAAAAGTAGACCTTTCACCTCGGTTCCTATGCAAGTGAGGCTAAAAGTAGACCTTTCGCCTCGGTTCCTAGTAACTAAGGCTAAAAAAGTAGACCTTTCGCCTCGGTTCTATGCAAGTGAGGTTAAAAAGTAGACCTTTCGCCTCGGTCCTAAGCATGGCGAGGCTAAAAAGTAGACCTTTCGTCTCGGTTCCTATGTTGGGGCTAAAAAGTAGGCCTTTCGCTTCGGTTCTATGCAACCGAGGCTAAAAAGTGAGCCTTTCGCCTCGGTTCCTATGCAAGTGAGACTAAAAAAGTATACCTTTCGCCTCGGTTCAACAACCAAAAGGCTAAAAGTAGACCTTTCGCCTCGGTTCCTATGCAAGTGAGGCTAAAAAGTAGACTTTCGCCGGTTCCGTCTGCAACCGAGGCTAAAAAGTAAGCCTTTCGCCTCGGTTCCTATGCAAGTGAGGCTAAAAGTAAACCTTTCGCCTCGGTTCTATGCAACTGAGGCTAAAAAGTAGACCTTTCGCCTCGGCTCCTAGCAATTGAGGCTAAAAAGTAGACCTTTCGCCTCGGTTCCTATGTAACTGAGGCTAAAAAGTAGACCTTTCGCCTCGGTTCCTATGTAATGCGAGGCTAAAAGTAGACTTTCGCCTCGGTTCCTATGCAAGCGAGGTTAAAAAGTAGACCTTTCGCCTCGGTTCCTATGCAAGTGAGGTAAAAGTATACCTTTCACCTCGGTTCCTAGCAAGCGAGGCTAAAAAAAGTAGACTTTTCGCCTCGGTTTCTATGGAACTGAGGCTAAAAGTAGACCTTTCGCCTCGGTTCTTATGCGACTAAGGCTAAAAAGTAGACTTTTAGCCTCAGTTATTTAGCAACTGAGGCGAAAAATGAACTTTTAGCTTCAGTTCCATAGCAGCTGAGGTTAAAAAATACATTTAGCCTCCATTTTTTCAATTGAGGCTAAAAAATTGAGGTTAAAGGCCTACTTTCTTGTAGTGCACCTTCTTTTCCATTACAGCACGTTGGAATCTGAGAATTGCACCTTCTAAGCACAAATTGCAATCATTTCTTGACAGATCGTCTGTGCATTGCATAAGCCCATATACTGTTTGGAAGTCCGAGAAAGTCGTTGAATTCGTAGCATACATCCGTTTGGAAGAGCCAAAGGCCGCCGTCGAAGCAAGATCCTTCATCATCTGGCTCAAAGTCTGATTAAACCGAACTGGGTTTGATATATTTCGTGTATTCCACATGTAAACGATGGGTTGTTATCGACGATGATAAGAATCGTTGGCTGGAGTAGCGCAAGAAGCACCTAGCATACCATGTAAGGGCTGTCCTATTAGGGCAACTTCCGACGATTTCGTGCCTTGCGGTGTTGAGGCAATCACGGCATATTGCGGGTGTAGTGTCGCCTCTGCATTGCGCAAGGCCATAGATTCGGTTTTGGTTTTCGCCAATTGTGATGTTGGAGAAGCCGGTGAGTGAAGTATTGGAGGAAAGAGAAGAGAGGAGGCGATTGAGGTTAGTTCCAAACGTGCTATTAACAGTGTAATTAGCTGTGCGTGGACAAGTGGTCCGGAGAGGATCTGCAGTGCTAGCCGGGAGATGGAAGATGAAGAGTAGGAGAGATGAAAGGAGGAGAAATTCAAAGGGTTTTGAGAGGAGAGAAGGCATCATCTGGTTGTTGGAAAATCTGAGTAATGGGAATATCACATGCTTCTTACGGAGGAAGGAGGTTACCTAAGGAAATGTTGGGCTAGACCACGGGTCATATTCATTGGAATGCAGATCATCTGTTTCCAACGCACAGGGGGTTATCTTGCCCTGGAATTTAATTGGACCACATCACCAGTACTGATATTAACAAAGCAATTTAATAAGATATATATATATATATATATATATATATATATATATATATACACACACACACCAACACCAGCCCAATAAAACTTGTGTCGGGATTGGGTTAAAGTCTTGGGTTGTCCGACCCAACTTGAATGCCATCAATGTATAAGTTACTTATAAATTATAATTGAGTGGGGATTGTATGTGCTGAGGGCATAAGAAATTCCACCGCCATCTAGTCTCATTGGTCCGCATCACTTCTGATCACTCAAGCTAACAAGATATGTTGGATTTCTCAATCCCAAATAAATTGGATGATACACAACATGACTTTTAAAGGAGTAGTTGTCCAACCCAATGTCGGGTTGGTCACAAGTCTGTCTGGTCAAACCCACTCGACTTTCAGCCCTATTGAAAAGTAGCCAGTGCCTCACCTACCATACACATGACATTTGTTATGGGTAAATATGAACCGAGCTGCATCGTGGTTAACTCTTACACCAATGAGCAAGGCTTCGAACTAATTAGTGTCTGAGGTGAGGTGAATGTCCGACCCAAAAGCTCTCGTAGAACTACAACGCCAACTCGAAACTCAGAAGGAGTCATTGTGCATCCTACAAGCTGGATCTTGGAGCAACAACAGCATGTCCGACCCGATTATGTGGCTCAGAATGCAAGAGAACATCTCCCACCCATCTAGTGTTCCTTTAAGCTGAGTCAATAATCCGCTTATTGATGGGCTCAGGTCGACGAGTAAGATCCGAACTATGAGGTTGGCTCGGATGAGAACCTGGTCATCGATAGCATTAACGTACACCCCCAGTAACGCACGACTGAGTAAAGCTCATAGCACGATCTCCAGGTAACCGTCGACAACTGTGCGTGCGTAGCCCTCCCGTATTGGCGATGACCGTGTCAAGATTATCGGACACGTTCATTGCAGCCCTCAAGTATAAATACGGATCATTTCTACTGATAGAGGTACGCAAGATTTGGCACCCTCACTCTACTCTACTCAACTTAGACCCAGTTTCCCTAGCCTGACTTTAGCATCGGAGGGTCCCCTGCTTGAGCTAGGGTCTCCTTTATTTACTGTTCTGTACAGGACCCAGGTTCGCTTCGAGCACTCAAGGCTCAGCGGAGGGTGATCCAAATTTTGACTTCAATAGCATTCATGTCCCTTTACAAGAGCATCTATGAAAAGTCAAACCAATCAAACACGCTTAACCATTGATTTTAGGCAATGAACTTGGACTTGACCGTGTGACATGTTTTGCTGAGAAAAAAAGATAGAGAAAGGAATACCTTCTGGATGATATGACTTCTTCCCATTGTACCATGTTGCCAATCATTAAACCTTTTCATAACCAACATCCCAAGTAAAAATTATAAAGTAAGAATTGCTTACAAATTGAGATTTCCGCCTGCTAAGCATTCCCTCAAAAATGAGATTTCCGCTTCACATCCAAATTAGATATCAAAATGGAATACAATCCCTTATACTGGGTTTTCTTGAAAAATAAAAAATAAAAAAAATAAAAGACATATATCTTGGTTGTCATTAATGTTAGGCTCTTAGTAAATAGTTATGGTGAATTTTCTATGAATTTTGAATTCAAACAATAATGGTGGAAGCGTGCCATTAATGGAAAGATATCATTGATTTTCCACGAAAAGTGACTCTTAAGTGTCTCGTGGTGTGGTCCACTTGAGCTTTTGATTTGCCTTATTTTCTTTGGTCTTCTATGCTACACAAGTAGGTAGGGATTGAGCACAACTTGTCTATGAACCTGAAACCAGCGATGTGGGCCGAACCCCGATTTTAAAGCCTCCCTCAATGTATGTATTCTATATCTATATCGTCTATTTGCTTCTTCTTCTTCTTCTTCTTTATTTATTTATTTAAAGCTTAATTTAATGCACAGTTCTAAAAAAGAAGCATATACAAAGTTCAGGTGTACCACACAGCAGGAAATAATGGTCATTGGCCATCCAACCTGTTGATGAAGTCACATATATGAAAGAAAAAAAATGAAGATCAGCTTGATCTAAAACTTCTGTGGTCCACAAAAGGTTTTTAATGGCCAATAACCATTGTTTCTTATGATGTGGTCCACTTGAAATTTGTATTTACTTCATTTTTTGGACCATGACATAAAATAAGATGGCAAATGAGATGGATGATGTGAATATGATGCATACACTGAGGTGGGCTCTACTGTCAAAGTCCTACCCACATTGTTGGTTTTGGGGTTACAGCCAAGTCACAATCGTCAGAGAGCCAAATAGATGTCAGAATTGCCCATCAGATATTTTAGATCATTCTAAGGCAGAGTCTCAAAAATGAATTAGGTACAAATCAGCTTCATCCATAACTTTCGTGCCTCATCAGAAGTTTTTAATGGTAGGCATTTAATTACCATAGTTTCTTGTAGTGTGACCCATCTAAGATTTGGTTCTGCCTATTTTTGGCTCATGCCCTAAAATAAGTTGGAAAAATGGAGGAGCATCGTGAATTTCACACGGACATCAAGGTGGCCACCTCACTTTTTCTTAATGGTCTTGGAAGGTATTCAATATGGAAGTGGATTGTTTAGTATGCTTATAGCATATTGAGTAAACTCGGTGGGGCCCACTGTGATGTTTATATCCTATCATGTTGTCCATCCATTTTAAAAGCTCATTTCATAGTACAAGCCCAAGATTTAAGCATATCCAATGCTCAAGTGTACCACACCATAGGAAACAGTACTGTGAATTAAACACTTTTATTGGAAAAAACTTATCAAGGGCCATAGAATTTTTCTATCAAATTGATATTTGTGGTTTTGCTTCATCTAGATCTTTGTGACATTATGAACTGAATAACAAATAAACATAATTGTGAGCCTTAAGAAGGTATCAGCAATGGACATCATGCATTATCATCATTATCCCCCACTGTTTCCTGCAATGTGGTCCACTTGAGCTTTGGATATGCTTCAATCTTGGGTTCATATACCAAAATGATTCGGACAAAATGGATGGAAGGCATAATAAGACTCATCCATCCATAGGATCCTTACTCATGCCAGGTGATGGACTCACAAGAGTTTCAACTGGGGTTCACGAGTTCCAGTACCCATTGTGGTTCCACCGTGTGGGTTTGTCTGGGTGTAAGTTTGTGTGTTAAAAATAGACTCATCCATCTATAGTGGGCCCCACAAACTCAGTAAGCAATCGGTTTCATTCAATACCGATAGATGATCCAATCCATTTCATGGATGATATATAGTGCAAAACCACATTAATCCGATGATCCAACCCATCCATTATTTGGCCTTAATTTTGTTGGGGATTTGTGCTACGGAATCACACAGATCTAGATCTAGGATAGTAATTCAATAGTAACAAGCAATCATAGAAGAACACAAAGTTTTTATATGGAAAACCCTTGCAGGAAAAAACCATGGTACAAAGTGACAGAAATCCACTATGAAAAGAAATTACAAGAGAGAGGACTTACACGATTCGAACAACCTCGAATCTCACCCTTGCTACACCCTTTGATAACCCTAGAATCCCTTTAAAAAGCTTTATAATTATTTCCCATCCTTTTCTAGAAAAACCCTAGGGACCCCTATTTATAGTTTAGGCAAATTCCTTTCACACCTTGCAAAAGACTGAATCAAATTTCCGCAGTCCGCATCAAATTCGAAAACGAATCTGCGTAACTACGACTAGTCGAGCCGAGGCTACAAGTGGTCGTAGGACCCCTACGACCTGTAGAGATATCCCTACGACCGGTCGAGTAGCCCAGACACCAAAAATCCCAAGTCGCTGGACTTTGAGTCGAGTGGTGTTCGACTAGTCGAGCGGCTCCCACGACCGGTCGTGACCAACCCACGACCGGTCGAGCAACAATTAAAATCAAATTTAAGACTTTTTTTTTCAACAATATTGTTCAAATCGGGTAAGTCCTCTCTCTTGTAATTTCTTTTCATAGTGGACTTCTGTCGCTTTGTGCCGTGATTTTTTCTTGCAAGGGTTTTCCACGTAAAAACTTTGTGTTCTTCTGTGATTGCTTGTTACTATTTAATTGTTATCCTAGATCTAGATCTATGTGATTCCGCAGCACAAATCCCCAACAAGTGGTATCAGAGCAATCGTTGGGATATAGATCTAAATCTGCAGGATTAGTAATAATGGGAAATGACAAGTTTGATATTGAGAAGTACTCAGGCAAAAATAATTTTGAGTTATGAAATATTAAGATGATTAGTCTGTTAACCAAGCAATGCGAGATTAAGGCTCTTGAGGAGCGAAAATCTACCACGAAAGATGATGAATGGAAAAACCTTGATAGTAATGCTTTAGCCTCTATCCGTTTATGTCTCACGGATGAGGTTCTCTATAATGTTTTGAGGGAAAAACTGCGACTAATTTGTGGGCGAAGTTAGAGAACATCTATGCAAAGAAGTCCTTTGAAAATCGTCTACACTTGAAGCTACAGTGTTATACCTTCAAGATGGTAGAGGGTGGAGATCTAGAAGCCCATATCAGTAACTTTAATAAATTGATGTGTAAATTGCTGGATATGAGGAAGTGGTCAAAGATGAGGAATAGGCATGTATATTGTTGAATTCTCTTCTTACATCATATGAGTCTTTTAGGGACACGATGTGCACTGCGAATAAAACCCTAAGTGTTGACACCATTATCTTAGCCCTTCTTGGGAAGGCTATGAGAAAGTTAAACGGTGACATGGGAGCATCTTCCGATGTACTGATTATGAGAGGCAGAGATTCTGAGCGAGGTACAGGATCCTCAAGACCTAGATCCAAATCGAATGGCAAGGGCAAAGGAAAATTAAAGTGTTGGAATTGTGGGTTGTCTGGACACATGAAGAAGGATTGTAGAAATCTTAAAATGAAGAAAGAAAATTCAGCGGCTTCTTCCAAGGAGGTCAATGTGGTCACATCTGATGAAGAATCAAGTGGTGGTGATGTTCTGTCTGTTTCCATGATTGGTCACTTGCACAACAATCATAAAGACGAATGGATACTTGACATAGGAGCATCTTATCATATGACTCCTCATGGGAGTTGGTTTACCAGTTACAAGGAATGCGATGGTGGATAGGCTTTTATGGGCAATGATAATGCCTATAATGTTGTGGCTATTGGCATAGTTAGCATCAAGATGTTTGATGGGATAGAGCGTACCTTGACTGACGTCAGGCACTTTTCTGATATGAAGAAAAGTCTGATTTCTCTCAGTGCATTCGAGGCTATAGGGTGCAAGTTCACCGGTATTGATGGTGTCCTTAAAGTTTTAAAGGGGGCACTGGTGATTATGAGAGCGCAAAGGCACAGAAACCTTTACAAGTTGATTGGGAGCACTTCAGCAGGTGGAGCAACAGCAGCTATTGTAGACTCCACATCTCTACGTATGTGGCATGCTCGTTAGGACCACATGAGCGAGCGAGGTATGAAGGTACTTTCTGATCGATGTTTGATTCCAGCTTTTAAAAATTCTGATTTAGATATATGCGAGCATTGTATCACTACCAAAAAAGGGACAAAGGATTCAGACCACGTCATTTTTTGCTACGGATATAAACCTTAGCTATAGTTGCTACGGTTTTAATCCGTAGCTAAAAAGTTGATACACCATTAATAATTAATGGTGTTGTAAGGGGCTCTATGAGGCCTAAAAAAAACTATATATTATATCTAAGCCGTCTATATATTTGTAAATATTACGTTAGAGGATGAAAAAAAAAATCAGCTATTTCGAAGGCTCAAGTGAACCACAAGTTAGGAAACATGGATATTAAATTACAGTTGCTTCTTATCGTGTAGTCCACTTGGGCCTTAAATATACCTAAATTTTGTTGTCATAAACTAAAATAATTTATTAAAATTATTGATTGGAATGGATTAACCAAATACATCATAGTGGGCCCCACGGAGACCCTGTCTGAACCGTCTGCGTCCGTCCGTGAGAAGACGCCCAAATTGGGCGCGCTAGCAAAAGTTTCTAGGCATTGACGGGGTCTTTTTTGGGTAAAATACCTTGAAAATCCCTCACTCCCGCCCTTGCTTTCACTCTCCCTCTCATTCTCCCTCTCTCGCTCGCCCTTGCCTCTCCCTCTCTCACTCCCCCGCCCTCTCTCTTTCCCTCTCTCCCTCTCTCAATCTCGCTGCCATTCTCGTAGGTTGCAACAAGTTCACAACCCTAAAAGGTATCTCTTTCTCTCTCTCTCTCTCTCTCTCTCATTGATCTCTCTTCTTCTCGATCGTACTGCTAGCTATGCTCAACTGCAGCAACTCGGTAACCCATCTCCGCACACAGGGGGTTGAATCCATTGAGTGCATTGACAAACGGGGTTGAGATAAGGGTTAGGGTTTTAATTTGATCATATGATTCTTGAAATCGATGCTAATGGAGTGGAAATCTATTCTAATTTTGGATTAAAATGCCAGCCTCATAAAAAAAATTTTCATGCTCAAGGTTTTTATTCATGCCGGCATTTGTACAGGTATGGTCTTCATAGATCTGGTTTATTCATCTTGCAGGCCACGATTCCTTTAATTTTTTATTGCATCCAATATTGTTTTTTTTTTCTATTGGCTTTGATTTATGGGAAGGCATTAATTTTTGTTTATGGCCTTATGTAGTATGGTTTGTGTCACCAAGAATGAAGGATTTAGATTAAGTTGTTTTAAGAAAGGCATATACGATTACATGATGCTTGTTAGATATTTGATGAAATACCCAGGAGAAATCTTGTTTGGGTAAAAGTAATTTCATAGTTTGTGTATGGAATAAGTATTCTTTTATTCAGTTATTCTATATAGTTTGTGTATAAGAAATTCCAATATATATATATATATATATATATATATATATATATATATATATGTAGATGCATGCTGCTACAAGCTCACCATATCTAATTGACTACGTGTCTAGAAGTCATAATGATAGTCCAACTCTAGCCACCTTGAGGAAAAGATGTCTGCCTAAAACATTTTCGTGTCAGTTATCTTGGTGTGATTCCTCCTCATTGCACATCTCTAAATGCAGCCTTAGTGCTTTGTTTGAAGTTTATAAATTTGAATGAATTAGAGATAGAGCTCTAGTCCTTTGGCATCTCTTCTTTTTAATTTCAGAGATAGCTGTTTCAGAAGTTGATAAGATTGGCGAACTCGAATCAATGGGATTTCCAATGGCTTGCGCAACAAAGGCACTCCATTATTCTGGTGAGGCAATTGATAAGAATTATCTTTTCATCTCTACTTTGTATTTTGTAATAGTAAAGATACTTCCATATAAGAATGGACAAGGCTATGATGATGAAATTCATGTTTCTATCTCACTAAGAAGTTCAATTTCTTCTTCCCAAATCACTATTGTTGCTGTCATGAGTTTTTGTTTGATGATTCTCGGGATGTCTATGAACTTATGCACTATTAAGGTTTTGAAAAGCTGGCCATTTTTTTTCCCTAAAGAACATCACGACAGTGATGTTTTTTTTTATTTAAATATATCAAATATATGATAACTTGACTATTAATACAATGGCTGTGAAGGTCATTATATCAGCTCATGACAGGTCCAACACTTCATATATTATTTATTTTTATTTTTAATTTTCAGCCAATGATGTGATATATAGACTCGACCCCACCATGTAATGACTTCCCATTACCAAAATATCCAAAATCAGCACAAAATGCTACACTCTACCTCCGTAGTCTTCCCCATTCCATGATGTTTCCCATATATTCGACTGTTCCAGATGTATGTGTTTTATCCACCCAATCTATCCATTTTGACAAATCAGTTTAGGTGATGTCCAAAAAAATGAGGCAATTGGTGGACCAAGTTGTAGGATCAATTGTCTTACTTGGCCAATATTGTTGCATTAAAAAGTCCCCTTTTGATTTGACTTTCAAAGTCATTATATTGTCAGACAGTGTTGTAATTTGGCAAGTTCCTGTTTTATGTTATTGCTTGATTTATAGTGGCTAGTGGGTTCCTTGTGTTGGAAAATTCTTAAAGAATGATGGTCGAGGATTTATTTGAATTAAGGATTATTTTGTTGGAACTTTTAGGTTATGGTGTATGATATTTGAGGTTGTTTACTGCAGGACTTTTGCAGTTTTTTCTATTGAATTGATATTAGAACCTTTGGGAGCAGTTCAGATCTTGTTGATTCGTTGACTTTCTTGGTTTTCCTTTATCATCCTTTGTGTTTCTTGTTATGTATATTGGATGGATAAGAATTCATGTGACTTGTCAAATAACTTGACTGTCCAAATATTGACCATTGCAAGGTTCTAATATGTACTTGTCTTACCATTCATCTCCAAGCATCTTACACATGCCATATTGTATTTATTGGACTGGCTTGTATTGGCTTTGTGGTGTAACTTTGATTTGTGTAGCTATGGTAGTGGATCATGTGGCTCTGTTTTGTAGTTTGTATTTTGTGTTCAGCGTAGATCTTTTTTTTTTTCTTTTAAAGATATAGCTCTGTATTGTTTAACCATGTATAAGCTTTGTAACTTAATAAGCTCTTCTTCTTTGAAAATTTCAGGATTGCAATTTGTTCATGCAAATAAAAAGAAGCTACTTAAAGAGGAAGATGGTTGCTGTCCTCGTTGGTTTGCCATTGTTTTCCCCACCAAGATCAAGCTCGATGACAAGTTGTTTCTTGTTGCTTCAAGTAAGATCCATAGCTTCTATGCTTCATGACTAGAGCAACTTCTGGATTGGATATTTTTTATTTTTGCAATTGTATGTATACTAATGCATGAATTTTATTTATCCATGCAATATGCTTGAAGGAGCTAAAACTTTGACTTGATGAAGGACATGGGAAGGGATTTTACCCAAAAACAAGGGTTCCAGTGATTTCATTGGGTACATGTTGTCGGGCTTCTGTTCGACGAAGCTCTCTGCCGTTTACAAATAGAGAAAGTTTGATACTCTGGTAGAGCAAGATTATTGATACTTTATTTTTCGAAACTAAAAGAAATTAAATTTGAAATAGAATTCTTCTAAAAATTAGCTAAATGTTTTATTAATAATAAAATTAAAGTGGTGCTTAAAATCTCAAAAACTAGACCATGAAAAGTATAACTAACTAGAATATCATGAAAATTGGGAAATAAAAATACTTGTGAAACTACTGGGCAAGGTAGGTAAGGCTTTGTGGAGAATGGCTCCATTGGTGGGTCTGTAGTTACTTTGGAGAGAAAGGTAGTCATTGCTTCAGAAATATAAGCGAGCGAATTTTGGAGGGTGCTTGAGAAGGCGAAATCAAGCATAATGGAATGGGCAAAAGATTCAAATGTAAATGAGCTTTAGACAGGGACTATGTTGGATATGTGTATTTGGCATGGTCACTTTTATGTGTTATGTGTTTTTTTTTTCGCATGTATTTATTGTATGGTTTATATATGAAATGGTCCTTGCTGGAATGGAATGGCGGAAAAGGATTAATGTAGCCGACCCCAATTAGTTGGGATAAGGCTTAATGATGATGATGTTGATGATTTAGATGTCTTTGTATGAGGTGATGGTTCTTACCATACAGGCTTGTCATGCACACATTTCTACCTCTACTGCTCAACTAGGCTTGACCGAGCTTCACTGTGGACTTATTCCTGCATTAGGAGGCATGGCTGGAAGAAGTATTCATTAATAAAGTTTAGTATAATGGATCTTCTTTTATTTTATTTTATTTTATAGTCGACATGCATGTTATTATAGACAGAACATATCTGTATTTGGCAGATGATAGAGTATGTTGGTATATTGTTTCCATGTTCTGTACCACATATTTCAACAATGTACAATGTTTTTGTGACAGTTGAATCCATGGCCTGCATCACTTAGGTCATAACTAGGGAGCTTGGTCATTATGATTGGTAGGAGTTGTCATTAAGGTTTGCTTTTCTCCTCTTGATCAAGAGCCACATGTTTGTTGTTTGATTTGGTTGTGCATCTAAATGTAGTCCGAGTGTTTGAATTAATGTTAGTTTTTTGTTACAATTAAATATCAGCTTGAAAACTTGTTTTCTGAATGTGTTCTACATTACTCTGCCTGAGTATTGCAGAGTAACTCTTTGCTCCCCATCATGCATGGTTGTATACTTGTGGAGTTCCATCCATTGACTTGACTTGTTATATCAGTCGTGCTGGTTTCCAACTTCCATGATAGATGGAGAAAGGCCATTGCAAGAGCTTCAAGAAAAAAGGTATGTGCTTTGTTCTCACATCAATGCTACCATTTCATTCAGCTATTTGTTTTTATTGGCATCAATGCTGCCATTTCATTCACTTATTGCTTAGAGCTTTTTTATGTCAAGTTGATATCTGGCATGGTTAACCTATATTTGAAAAATCAAAATTAACAGGGAAATCTACTAGGTAGATTCAATAGAATTCAGTAAAAAAATTTAAAAATAGGACAAGTTGGATTTTTTTTAGTAATTACATTGATTTTTGTTACTTTCAATTCTCAGATCCCAGTTGAATTAATTAACTCAGCTGTGTATTTTATGTTCATGCAATGATGTTAGGTTTTATTGTACTCTATGCTACTTCTTTGTACTCTATATGCAATGATGTCTTTTTTTTCTTTTTTTTTTTCTCTTTCTTTTAAAGACTGTTCAGAATTAAGTTTTGAATTAAGCTTACATTTTTTTTACCTTCACCCACACAAAATCAGTACAATTATTTCTCCATCTATTTACATCAATCTGGATATCAATCAAGTGTGCTAATTTTTGGTTACATGTGTTTTTAAAGGACTACTTGGAACAGACCATATTCCTACAATTTTTAGGAAAATGGACATTCCATATTTCTTGTATGAAATGGGATTAAGTCTCCTACTGGTTGGATGAGCTAGTGAAGATTGCATAGCATGTGAGTGATTTAGGGTGCAGTTTTTGGTAGTATTGAAATATAACAAGGGGGGTAAAAACTGCACTTTTGATTGCATTGGCTTCCTCTAGAATTGTTCTAATAAGATGATCATAACCATGTCATCTTCTCAACTCTTTTTTGCAGCCAATTGGAGTTCATTGGTGCCCATTTAGTGGACTGACACGATTTCCATCATCATTTGAGTAAGCGTCATTACCCATCTATATTAGTTCATATTCCCATATTAGTCTAGATTAAAGAGGTGATTCATGGCACAAGGCTGACTTGACACATGTCATATTCATATTCCCATAACCATGTCTTCTCAATTGCTTTTTCTTTTTAACAAACAATCACACCCCACCCACACACATGCACTTTCATACCCATAAGTGAAATCATTTCCTATTGAAGAGTGGGTAGCAAAATCTGATTGTGCCAATTGTTTTAATTCTCTTAATCTAATTTTAAGCTAATTTTTGTAGGTTGATTTTTATTATCTTTCTTTGAATTATATATATTATTACATTATCTTCCTCATCAGATTCAATATCTCTTATAGCTCATAGACCATCTCCTAAAGAAAGAAATTCCATCTTGTAAAAATTGTGAAATTCTCTTCCCTAGAGGCTGAATTACTCTAACTAAAGCAATTATATTTGGCCTATTAATTTACTTTATTTTTCAAAGACTTGGTACCTTTTGTTGTTGTAAGTTCCTAATTGGTTTGTTTCTATATTTGTGTCGAAGCTATCCGGATGTTGAGCGGGGGTCCCTGGAAGGTGGGAACTGCTGTTATGACCATGATGAAGCTGTCCATTTCTTATGGACATCAATATAGGTGGCCTGGCCATTTGGACAGGCCCATGTTTATGTATTATCTCGAAATTGATGAAGTAGATCTAGATATGCATCAGAGCTATTCGGATGTTGAGCGGGGTCCATGGCACTACAAAGTTGGGTCTTGATTATGTGAAGATCCATGCTTGTCCAAATGACTGTATCTTGTACTGGAAAGAGAACGAGATGAAAATCAGTTGTCCGACTATAGATCAATGTTGCCACTATAAGGTTCAATATTAAAATGGTAAAGTTTTTAACTATTTATTTTATCTTTGAAATGGTTATTTTTTCACTTAGATGTACTCAAATTTTAGCTCTTTATTTATATTTTCAGATACATAATTTTCTGGTTGTTGCTTCTGTGTTGCAAATTGGTATTCAGCTTTTACATCCAAGTAAATTTTTGTTTTATTGATGTTGTTTATTAAAATGTCCTACAAGTGAAGATAAAACCTTTAGTGAAGCTAACCAAAGACATAATGAAAGTTCGTCACTTTAAATATGCTTGGCATGAGTTTTTTCTTGAGGGTACTCATCTTCCTCTTGGTCCATGATATCCTGGCTTTTTGTCATTTCATTCGTATAATTTTTTTCGTTCTGTCAATGCAACTAGGTACAACATTGGTGCAGTTATCTTGCTCTGAGCACCTGTAGTCTTGGTATGTCTCATTGTCCTTCAATAATTTAATATATCTAGATTTCTTTCCCATCATCATTTACATTTTTCTTCTTAATCGATACTTGGAAGTTAATATGATCATTTACTCTATTTTACAATCTTTAAAATCTTTATATGTAAATCTTTGCCCCATATACATTGTCGGAGAAACTAAAAACTTACTCATTCTCAGATTGCATTGTGGAATATGCATCCATTATTCAAAGAAAGGGCGATATTCCAAGCACTCACACTTTCTCTCCTTGCTAGCTAAATTGGTGAGTCTTCTTTCCTTCATAATATATGATTCATTAATAAAGTAGCCTAGCCATTTAGACAGGCCCATGTTTATATATTATCTCGAAATTGATGAAGTAGATCCGGATGTGCGTCAGAGCTATCTGGATGTTGAGTAAGGGTCCCTGGAAGGTGGGAACCATTGTTATAACTATAATGAAGCTGTCCATTTCCTATAGACATCAATATGGGTGGCCTGACCATTTGGACATGCCCATGTTTATATATTATCTCGAAATTGATGACGTAGATCCGGATGTGCGTCGGAGCTATCCGGATGTTGAGTGGGGGTCCCTGGAAGGTGGGAACCACTGTTATGATCATGATGAAGCTGTTCATTTGATATGGACAACAATATGGGTGGCTTAATCATTTGGACAGGCTCATGTTTATGTATTATCTAGAAATTGATGAAGCAAATTCTGATGTGTGTCGGAGTTATCCGAATGTTGAGCGGGGGTCCTTGGAAGGTGGAAACCGCTGTTATGACCATGATGAAGCTGTCTATTTCCTATGGATAATATTGGAGGGGCTTGACCATTTGGACAGGCCATGTTTATATCTGTATTTGCAGGGACCACACCCTTAACCTAAACCACACCCTAAACCTATAACCTAAACCTAAACCTTAACCTATAACCTAAACTTTAACCTATAACTTATAACCTAAACCTAAACCTAAACCTATAACCTAACCTAAACCTAAACTCTGTAACCTCAACCTAAACACCGTAACCTAAACCCGATCATAAACCCGATCCAGAACCCGAACCCGATTTCTTAAACCTAAACCTTAACTTATTCTCAATTCCCTAAAGCTATAACCTATAACCCAAACCTAAACCTAAACCAAAACCTAAACCAATACCTATAACCTTAACCTATAACCTATAACCTATAACCTAAACCTAAACCTAAAATGTAAATGTATTCTCAAATCCCTAAACCTAAACCTACACCCAATCTATTCTCAACTACTTAACCTAAACCTAAACTTGAAAACCCAAACCTAAACCCGATCTTGAACCCGAACGCAATTTTCTAAACCTAAACCTTAACCTATTCTCAATTCCCTAAAGCTATAACCTATAACCTATAACCTAAACCTCAACCTAAAACCTAAATGTATTGTCAAATCCCTAAACCTAAACCTACACCTAATCTTAATCTCAACCGCTTAATCTAAACCTAAACTTGAAAACCCAAACCTAAACCCGATCCAGAACACGAACCCGATTTCCTAAACCTAAACCTTAACCTATTCTCAATTTCTAAAGCTATAACCTATAACCTATAACCTAAACCTAAACCTAACCTAAACCTATAACCTTAACCTAAACCTAAAATGTATAACCTTAACCTATAACCTATAACCTAAACCTAAACCTAAAACCTAAATGTATTCTTAAATCCCTAAACCTAAACCTACACTTAATCCTAATCTCAACTATTTAACCTAAACTTTGAACTTGAAAACCCAAACCTAAGCCAGATCCCGAACCCGAACCCGATTACCTAAACCTAAACCTTAACCTATTCTCAATTCCCTAAAGCTATAACCTATAACCTATAACCTTAACCTAAACCTAAACCTAAACCTATAACCTTAACCTAAACCTAAACCTTAAACCTAAATGTATTCTCAAATCCCTAAACCAAAACCTACACCTAATCTTAATCTCAACTATTTAATCTAAACCTAAACTTGGAAACCCAAACCTAAACCGGATCCCGAACCCGAACCGATTTCTTAAACCTAAACCTTAACCTATTCTCAATTCCCTAAAGCTATAACCTAAATCTAAACCTAAACCTTACCCTAAACCTAAACCTAAAACTTAAACCTAAACCTAAAACTTAAATGTATTCTCAAATCCCTAAACCTAAACCTACACATAATATTCCTAATCTCAACTACTTAACGTAAACCTAAACTTGAAAACCCAAACCTAAACCCGATCCCAAACTCGAACCCGATTTCCTAAACCTAAACCTTAACCTATTCTCAATTCCCTAAAGTTATAGCCTATAACCTATAACCTAAACCTAAACCTAACCTAAACCTATAACCTTAACCTAAACCTAAACCTAAACCAAAACTTATAACCTTAACCTATAACCTAAAACCTAAACCTAAACCTAAAACATAAATGTATTCTCAAATCCCTAAACCTACAAGCCTAATCCTAATCTCAACTACTTAACCTACACCTAAACTTGAAAACCCAAACCTAAACCCAATCCCGAACCCGAACCCGATTTCCTAAACCTAAATCTTAACCTATTCTCAATTCCCTAAAGCTATAACCACTTATAACCGAACCTATAACCTAAAACCTAAACCTTAACCTAAACCTTAACCTAAACTTAAACTTAAACCTAAACCTATAACCTTAACCTAAACCTAAAACCTAAACCTAAACCTAAAACCTAAATGTATTCTCAAATCCCTAAACCTACACCTAATCCTAATCTCAACTACTTAACCTAAACCTAAACTTGAAAACCCAAACCTAAACTACAACGATCCTGAACCCGAACCCGATTTCCTAAACCTAAACCTTAACCTATTCTCAATTCCCTAAAGTTAAAACCTATAACCTATAACCTATAACCTATAGCCTAAACCTAAACCTAACCTAAACCTATAACCTTAACCTAAACCTAAAACCTAAACCTAAACTAAAACCAAAACTTATAACCTTAACCTATAACCTATAACGTAAACCTAAACCTAAAACCTAAATGTTTTCTCAAATCCCTAAACCTAAACCTACACCTAATCCTAATCTCAACTACTTAACCTCAACCTAAACTTGAAAACCCAAACCTAAACCCGATCCCGATCCCGAACCCGAACCCGATTTCTTAAACCTAAACCTTAACCTATTCTCATTCCCTAAAGCTATAACCTATAACCTAAACCTACAACCTTAACCTTAACCTAATACCTAAACCTTAACCTAAACCTAAACCTATAACCTTAACCTAAACTTAAAACCTAAATGTATTCTCAAATCCCTAAACCTAAACCTACACCTAATCATAATCTCAACTACTTAATCTAAACCTAAACTTGGAAACCCAAACCTAAACCCGATCCAGAACCCGAACCCGATTTCCTAAACCTAAACCTTAACCTATTCTCGATTCCCTAAAGCTATAACCTATAACCTAAACCTAAACCTAACCTAAACCTATAACCTTAACCTAAACCTAAAACCTAAACCTAAACCTAAACCAAAACTTATAACCTTAACCTATAACCTAAAACCTAAACCTAAAACCTAAATGTATTCTCAAATCCCTAAACCTAAGCTTTGAACCTAATCCTAATCTCAACTACTTAACCTAAAACTAAACTTGAAAACCCAAACCTAAACCCGATTAGAACCCGAACCCGATTTCTTAAACCTAAACCTTAACCTATTCTCAATTCCCTAAAGATATAACCTATAACCTAAACCTATAACCTCAACCTAAACCTAAACTTAAACCTAAACCTATAACCTAAATGTATTCTCAAATCCCTAAACCTAAACCTACACCTAATCCTAATATCAACTACTTAACCTAAACTTAAAGTTGAAAATTCAAACCTAAACCCGATCCGAACTTGAACCCGATTTCCTAAACCCAAACCTTAACCTATTCTCAATTCCCTAAAGCTATGACCTATAACTTACAACCTATAACCTACACCTAAACCTTACCTAAACCTAAAACCTATACCTAAACCAAAACCAAAACCAAAACCAAAACCTATAACCTTAACCTAAACCAAAACCAAAACCTATAACCTAAACCTTAACCTATAACCTATAACCTATAACCTATAACTTAAACTTATAACCTATAACCTAACCTTAACCTAAACCTAAAACCTAAACCTAAACCTATAACCTAAACTTATAAACTAAAACCTAAACCTAAACCTAAAATCTAAATGTATTCTCAAATCCCTAAACCTAAACCTACACCTAATCCTAATCTCAACTCCCTAACCTAAACCTAAACTTAAGCTTGAAAACCCAAACCTAAACCCGATCCCGAACACAAAATCTATTTCTTAAACCTAAACCTTAACCTATTCTCAATTCCTTAAAGCTATAACCTATAACCTATAACCTAAACCTAAAACCTAAACCTAAACCTATAACCTAAACCTAAACCTTAACCTAAACTTATGTATTTTTTGTCTTTTTTTTTCTTTTAAGATGTGTACAAAGGCATGCTTGTTTGATTGTATCTACAAATGTTGTTTTATACAGGCTGACAAGCTAAAGAAGTCAGTGGAGGATGAAATTCATTTTCTCAAGGGAATACTTTCAGAACTTGAAAGTGATCTTGTGTCGAAGTCCACAAAAGTTATATCTGCAGTTTCAAGGAAAAAAGAAGCTATATCTTCTGCATTTGCTGAAATTGACCGTCTAAAGGAAGAAAATTCTGTAAAAACGTGAGCATTATTGCATGCATATGGAGGGTGTTTACTGTGTTGGAGTGTATTTGTTTCTTGCACATGAGGGCACGCCTTAGTTGTAATTCTTATGATAGGTTGAGTAAAGTGAAGTATTGTTTATTTAGAAATGTGAATGTAGGATGCATTGTATGATTTGATTGTTATTTGTAATAAATATATCGTTTTTATTTTCTGATTGCATTTTATGTACTATTTCTATCAGCATTAAGCTTAGATGAGTTATCAATCACAGCAGGTTCTTGCAATGGAAACAGGTCGTATTATTACATTTTTTTAAAAAAATAGCTACGAATATAATCCGTAGCTATAGCTACGGCTTTTGTCCGTAGCTGTTGGTATCTATTGCTACAGATATAATCTATAGCTATTGGTATCGATTGCTACATATATAATCCGTAGCTATTGGTATCTATTGCTATGGATATGATCCGTAGCTATTTGTATCTATTGCTACGGATATGATCCGTAGCTATTTGTATCTATTGCTACGGATATAATTGGTAGCTATACCTTTAGCTAACCCACCAATAGCAACGGACGTGCTACGGATAAAAGGAATTTTGCTATGGTTTTTGGCCGTACCCTTTGCCCATTTTTCTTATAGTGTATATATGGTAAACAATCTAGACTGTCTTTTAAATCTAGAAAACATGTTTGTAAGGGAGCGCTTGATTATATGCACTCTAACGTATGGGGGCCATTGCCAGAAGTTTCCATCGGGGGGTCGTCATGGTTTGTTTCATTCATTGACGACTACTCAAGGAAAGTTTGGGTTTACTTCATGAAACATAAATCCAGAGTTTTCATCATATTCAAGCAATGGAAGGCAATGGTGGAAAAATAGTCGGGGCGGAAAATAAAGGTTTTAAGAATTGACAATGGTGGAGAATTTACTTCTACTAAGCTTAATGAGTATTGCAAGGATGAAGGGATCATCAGGCACAACACGATGCGCCACACGCCCGAGCAAAACAGTGTAGCTGAGTGAATGAATCGGACTCTCCTGAAGAGGGCCAGATGCATGTTAAGTAATGTTACGTTGGGCAAGGTCCTATGGACAGAAGCCGTTAACACAGCTTGTTATTTGGTGAACCAATCTCCTTCAACGGCAATTGAATGTAAAATCCTAGAGGAAGTATGAAATGATCAGAAGATCGAGTACTCAAATCTACGCATATTTGGTTATGAGGGTTACTCTCATGTACCGTCAGTTGAGAGAGACAAGGTAGATCATAAGACCAAAAGGTATATCTTTGTTGGTTATGACATTGGTGTGAAAGGTTACACGTTATTCGACAAAGTCCCACACAAGATCATCACTAGCCATGACGTCAGATTCGATGAAAGCTCCCTATTTCGCAAGAATGATCAAAATGAACAAGTGGAACCAGAAAAGGTGATTGTAGACGTTCGGATTGACACAAATGATACTCAGGCAGAGACAGATGCGAAGACAGAGGTACAGGATCAGGTGGAGCACCCAACTGTGAGAAGGAACACACCGCGTGATCGTAAGTTACCAGCAAGATACAGGGACAACTCTAATATTGCATATGCCCTCATTACAGATGAGGGGGACCCGTCTACTATTTAGGAGGCTCTTAATGAGCCTGATGCAGAAAAGTGAAAGGTGGCTATGGAAGATGAGATGGACTCATTGCATAAAAATCACACATGGGAGCTGGTGGAGCTTCTTATTGGCCGAAGAGAGATTGGATACAAGTGGTTATTCAAAAGGAAATAGGATAGATACAAAGTAAGATTGGTAGTGAAGGGTTATGCTCAGAGAGAAGGGATGGCTTCACAGAGATATTCGAGCCGGTGGTAAAGCAGGTATCTATCAGATTCGTGTTGGCACTGGTTGCCCAATACGATTTCGAGCTGGAACAGATGGATGTGAAGACTGCATTCCTGCACGGGGAATTGGAAGAACAGATCTACATGAAGCAACTAGAGGGCTACGAAGTTAAAGGGGCAGAGAAAAATATTTGCAGGTTAATGAGGTCGTTGTACGGCCTGAAATAGTCGTCTAGACAGTGGTATAAAAAATTTGATTCTTTCATGGTGAGTCAGAAATTTACTCGGAGTGAATACGATCACTGTGTCTATTACAAGACACTAAGTGATGAAAAATTCATCATCCTAATACTGTATGTTGATGATATGTTGATCGTCTGTCAGGGACATAATGAAAATCAACATAGATATTCATGGAGACAGGAAGAGGGACAAGCTTTGGTTATCACAAGCAGAATATCTTGAAAAGGTATTGATCAAGTATGGGATGGATCAGGCAAAGCTGGTGAGTGTTCCCCACGCGGCTCACTTCAAGCTTTCCTCAGAACAATGTCCTAAATCTAATGAAGAAAAGCAGGTTATGTCTCATGTGTCCTATTCGAATGCGGTTGGCAGTTTAATGTATGTCATGGTCTGTACAAGACCAGATATTTCATAGGCAGTCGGTGTTATAAGCAGATACATGACAAACCCCGATAAGCAACATTGGGAAGCGGTGAAATGGATACTTCGATACATTCGAGGTACGAAAGACTACGTCTTAACTTTTGAGAAAACAGGGACAAAGTTGGTAGGATATATGGATTCTGACTACACAGGCAGTATAAATTCCAGGAAGTCTACTTTAGGATACTCGTTTGTACTAGTGGGTGGAGCAATTAGTTGGATGTTGAAGCTTCAGTCAGTGATGGCTCTTTCTACGACCGAAGCAGAATATATGGCAGTGACGGAAGCATTTAAAGAAGGTGTTTAGCTCAGGGGGATGATAAATCAGTGAGACTTCAGTAAGAGACCGTGCCAGTTAACTGTGATAGCGAGAGCGCTATCAATTTGGCTAAAAATTCTGTTTATCAGTCACGTACTAAACACATTAATGTTCATCACCATTTTATCCGACAGGTGGTTGAGGAAGGAGGCGTCATACTGAAAAAAATTCACACCAGCGTGAATCAAGCAGACAAGCTCACCAAGGTCGTTCCTATAAAGAAGTTCAAGTTCTATGCAACTTCTCTGGGTTGGCGATGGCGTAAAAGAAGGACGAAGTGTGCACGAGAAGCATTAATTGAAACTATGATGCGATGAAGAGATAAGAGAAAAGGTCAATGAGCTACACGGTTGAAGATTAAAGACTTGGTGGAGATTGTTGAAAAAAAAAAGAGTCTTAAATCTGATTTTGGGTGTTGCTCGACCGGTCGTGGGTCAGTCACGACCGGTCATGGGAGCCGTTCGACTCAAAGTCCAGCGACTTGGGATTTTTGGTGTCCGGGCTGCTCGACCGATCGTAGGGGTCCTACGACCAGTCGTAGCCTCGGCTTGATTAGTCGTAGTTCTGTGATTTGTTTAAATCCGATGCGGACCTGAAATTTAGTCGATCTTTTCGCAAGGTGCGAAAGGAAGTTGTCTAAACTATAAATAAGAGTCCCTAGGGTTTTTCTAGTAAGGATGAGAAATAATTCTAAAGCTTTCTAAAGGGATTCTAGGGTAGCAAAGGGTGTAGCAAGGGTGAGATTCGAGGTTGTTCGAATCGGGTAAGTCATTTCTCTTGTAATTTCTTTTCATAGTGGATTTTGCAGCTTTGTGTGTCGTGGTTTTTTCCTTAGAGGTTTTCAAACTTTGTGTTTTTCTGTAATTGCTTGTTACTATTGAATTGCTATCCTAGATCTAGATCTATGTGATTCCGCAACACAAATCCCCAACAATTTTCTATGGTCATTCCCTTTCTAGTTCACCAATGGAATGGTTGTGATTGTGTTTAAAAGTAATTCTTTAGAATTATAAGCCATCCATGATGGGCCCTAACAAATAGATATTTAAATTATTTCTCCATCTAAATTAGATTCCATTAATGGTGTGGCCCATCTCACCAATGTGCTTTGACTACGGAACTAAAGGCATACATATGGAAATTGAAAGTATTAATATAAAGTGCATATCCTTGGGATGAGTATCTTCTACTTGCCGCCTTACACAATCAATTCACGTGACTATATGCAGCAAACATAAAAGATGCAAGACATTCATCTACTTGGCTTTTTTTTTTCTTTTTTTTTTTTCTTTTTTTCGGGAAATGGATTAAAATTTTATTGGAATGGGCATGGTTGTGGCAATACTACCTCAAAGTTAAGGGCACTGTAGCATGTCTTAAGCATATCTTTTTGTGCGTTTTCTTTCTATTTTTCTTTTACTAGGGAGTTTTTGGGAATACATCGTTTAAATAATCATTACAATTTAGATATATCATTGTTAGATAATTATTGTAATCATCTTCATTCCATAATCAATTAAAATTTGATATATGTCAATGTAATTTCTATTACTTGTAAGACTTTTGACAAGATGCTTCTTTGTAATATTTACCTAAAACGTCTACTAGAACTACACAGTGCTTATTAAGAATTCTATCATGTATGAATCAGCACTAACTAACAGTTAACCAAGCAATAAATGTAACACCTTTTTTTTTATAAATAAAATAAAATAAAAATATATATTTTTAAATTTGAGTGGGGATTGAACGCCTACCATTAAAAACTTCTTGGGAGCCACTGAAGTTTTTGATCAAGCTGATATTTGTGTTTTCTCTTCTTACATGTCCATATGAACTTATGAACAGGTTGGATCTCAAATAAACATCATAGTGGGCCCTAGGAAGGTTTCAACAATTGGTGTCACGGTCTCCACTCTTTTCTGTGGTGGGGTCTACTTGAGCTTTGGATCTGCATCATTCTTTGGCTCATGCCCTAAAATGATCTCTTCAAATGGATGGACGGTGTGGATAAAACGCATACATGGATGGTGGGGTCTACAGAACTTGGTGATCGCACTTCACAGCGAGATAGCTACTGAAGCCGTCAGTAGCTAATCTGCTTTCGAGATCCTGGACTTTCCAACCACAAGTAGGTCGTACAAAAACAGCAATTATCCAAGTTATACATGAGCCATGTGTGGCCAAAATCTCATAGTTCAATCTCGGATGCGGATTGCGTCGTACCCCACCCTTCTACAGCTGGGGACGGGTGGGAGCTTTGAGTGGCCACAGTGATGTATGGGTTATATCCATACTGTACATTTTTCCTATCATTTCAAGATATAATCTTAAAAATGAGGCAAGTATAACATAGAGGTGGACCACACAATGGGTATTAAACTCTTTCGGTTGAAAACTTTTTAGGGGTCACAAAAGTTTTGGATTGCAAATAAACATCACGGTAGGCCCTAAAAAAGTTTCAACAGTGAGAGTCATTATCACCGTTGCTTCCTGTGGTGTGGTCTACTTGATCTTTGGATCTTCCTCAGTTTTGGGATAATACTATGAAATGATAAGGAAAAATAGATGGACAGTGTGGATAAAACTAATACATCATGGTGAACACTCAAAGGTACTGCCTAATTCGTAGCTGGAGAAGGCAGGGGTAGGACGCAATCCCGCGTTCTCCAATATCCAGAGGATAGATGGGCGCGGATAAGGTACGACCCCCGCCCGTTCCGAGCTCGGGACAAGCAGATGCTCCATGGGCCACAAAGGGGCTACTGTGATGTATGAATTCTATCCACACCGTTAATCCATTTTTCCATATCATTTTAGAATATTCGATTAAAAATAAGACATATTAAAGGATTAAATGGACCACACAGTGGCCATTAAATTACTGCCGTTGAAAAATTCCAAAGGACCACAGATGTTATGGATCGGGATGATATTTATTTTCTTCCTTCATCCATGTGTATATGACCATGTCAGCAGGTTCGATGGAAAATAAATGACACGGTGGATCCTATAAAGGTTCCAACGGTGGGCGTCCTTAGCACTGCTACCTCCTATGATGTGTTTTACTTGAACCTTTGATCTGCCTTATTTTTGGTCCGATATTTGAAAATGATATGAGAAAACAATGAATGGACGGTTTGGATAAAAGTAATATATTCGGAGGCCCCTCGCGTGGCCTGGGCCTCCGCCTGTCCCCAACTTGGAACAGGCGCGGTAGTACCTAATCCGCGCCCGAGGATAGACGTGCCAGCTAAGTCAATGCAAATGCATCTCAGTCACGAAGACTTTGTTGAAGTTATTAATAAGACACGTGTCAGAATGTCATTGGCTACAATAAAGACAAGGGACCACACGTAGAAAACTGGAACTCGGGCTATTGCATTTCCCCGAATGGTGCTTTCGTGATAAGCGACCAGAGCGCGACTTGGCTGCGACCCCGGAAACCAGCGACGTGGGTGAGACCCTGACCATAGCGCCACCTCAATGTATGGGTTGTATATCCATGGCAATCATCTGTTTTCCAGCTTACTTTGGGACATGATTTCAGAAATGATGCAGATAAAAAATTTAGTCGGACCACATCATAGGCAGTGTTCATTGAACGCCTACCATTAAAAGCTTTCTAGCGTCCATATCCACAGTAATGCTAATTTAACCATCGAACCTGTTGAAAAGGTCATACAAATATGGATGAAAGGAAAAAAAATAAATAAAAGCTTGATCCAAAACTTTTTGGCTCACAAAAGGTTTTTAATGGTTGTTAACCACCGTCTCCTGTGGTATGATCCACCTGAAATTTTTATTTGCTTCAATTTTTTTATCATGGCTTTCCTGGCCCTCTCCGCCCCTGGAAAATCGCTCTGACACATTGACGGCACAAAACGTGAATCTCGATTGTTGTGCTTTGTCATGTTTCACGGCTCTTTTAGTCGCAGTGGTCGATGATGCCCTACCATTGGCCGTTTTAACGTGCCATCACAGTTGTTTGGTCCAACATCGATTCTCTGCCGAGGTCAGTCCAATTTACACAAATTTATTGTATCCATGTTAATGTCGTGATTAGGCAGGAATGGGTTGGTGTTACTCCCCATCGCTTCGTCGTCATTTTTTGAAAATTTCAACAGTTCTTAATCAATATTATCCTAAATAACATTTATGTATACAACACATTTGTTAGTTGAATATAAATGAGATATGTACCGTTTACATTACTCAGTTTTTTTAAATTTTTCGATAGATAAAATTTTATAATTGTAATGGATTTTGATAAATTTCTTATTGTCCCGACTAATATCAAACGCATATACTTTTTGAGCTTTTTATGTGGCCCATGCAGTCGATTCACCTTGACCGATGCTAGCTTTTTAGCCATTACTTCAACGATCACGATTTCATAATTTGGATTATGATAGTGCGTTTTGATGGACGAATTTTTTTTATCTAACTTCTTCTTGAAGAAGTTCTTCATACCTAGAGACCTTTCTCATCAAGTTATATAGGTCCATTAATTTTGTCCCACTAAACTTGTTCTGAGGTTTGTACTCCAAGCCATTTTGTGCGAGTTGCATAAATTAAACCTCGGTTGTGATGACCTTACATCGAGTCTTGGCTCTCCTAACCTGAGTCATATAATCATTTGTTTCAGTAGGTTATTTGAATGAGTTATATCGACACATAAGCATATTGAAATCTCTAGTGGGCAACACCTTAGGAAAAACCGATGAATGGCTATCAAAAACTTTTTGTAAGAAACCAAGGTTTTGGAAAATTTTGATCTTAGTATTTTCCTTCATCCAAGTTTGATTGACCTTATGTATGGGTTGGATGACAAATAAACATTTACGAGTCCTACACCTGTGAAATTAGTAATGGTGGACATTTGTGGTGTGGTACACTTGAGATATAGGTATGCTTAATTTATAAATAGATAGACAACATGGATAAAACACATGCACTATGATGGGTCCACATAGCACCATCCAGTAGGTACCTCACCACTTGCAGCGTTAAGGAGTAGCCCATCCGATTTTTCAGCTTGTTCAAGGATGTAATCTCTTACCATGTGGGGTGCACCTTGATGAATGTGTCTCATATCCATGTCATCCATCCATTTTTTTAAGGAAGTGTCCCAAAACTTAAGTAGATCCAGATCTCTGACGGACCACCTTAATGGAAAAGGTGGTGAATGACCATTAAAATCTTTCAGCGAGACCACCTTCTGGTTGACTTTATCAAATTAGATGGCTAATAAACATTGTGGATATACTTACAGTGAGACCAAGAAGTTTTTAATGGTGAGCGTTCAATCATTACTGTTTCTTATGGTGTAGGCCAACTGAGATTTAAATGTACTTCTTTTTTTGGCTCATGATCTAAAGAAATGACACAAAATGAATGGACGGCTTGGATAAAACACATATATCATTGTGGGCCCACATAGAACAGTCCAGGCAACCCGCCTCAACCGAAGTGTGCCAACAACGAGGCTGATTAAGTGAGACCAACCTCACCCAAGACTACGAGGCCTTAATCGTGGGGCCCACCATGATGTGTCTATTCTATATCCACCCCCATACATCCCCAGGATCATTTTAGGCAATTATCGAAAAAATGTAGCAGATCTAATTATCAGGTGGACCAAGTCATAGGAAACCGTGGTGATGATTGGCCATTAATGAGCCACAAAAGTTTGGGATCAAGCTCTTCATCCAGGCTTACGTGACCTTCTCACCAGATTAGATGGAAAATAAATACCAAAGAAACATTAACTTCTGCCCTAAGAAGTTTTCAATGGTAGGGTGTTCAGTCACCACCGTTCCCTAGAGAATGGTTCACCTGATAATTGGATCCGCTTCAATTTTTGGATAATACACTGAAATAATCTGTTAAAACGGATGAACTGGGTGGATGTAGAATGCACACATCATGGTGGGCGACAGGAAAAGGACCGCACTGACTCGGGTGAGGCTGGCGTCTCGCGCCAGCCAACACCACGACATGGTTGTCTGTTGATGTCACCAAATTCTGTGGGCTCAATTATGACGTATTTATTATATCCACACCGTCCATCCATTTGGGGAGATCATCTCAAAACATTAGCTCAAAAATAAGTCACATCCATTACTTAAGTAGACCACACCACAAAAAGTGTAGAGAATGATTTCTAGCTTTGAAACATTCCAAGGCCCACCACAATGTTTATTTTCCATTCAACCTGTTCATGAGATCACACAGACGTAGATGAAAAGAAGAAAAGAAAATATCAGATTGATTCTAAACATCTGTGAGCCCAAGAAGGTTTCAATGGTGGATGTTCAATCCCCACTGAATTCTACAGTGTGGTCCACTTGACATATTTACGTGTCTAATTTTGGGATCAAACTTAACACTTTCTCTCGAAATGCACGGACAGTTTCGATATAACATATACATCATGGTGGGCCCATAGAACTTGTTAACGTCAACGCACCACCCACTGTTTTTGCCTCAACAAGCTTCTTAACACGGTAACGGTAACTGGCTCCAATAAATGTCAGTTGCGTTTTTATCTTTTAACCAAAACTTTGATAGTAGGTTTTTATTTTATTTTATTTTTTTCAAAATCACAAAAATGTTCATTTCATTAGTAATGAGTGGTGGTGCTGTTTTTCCCGTGGCATGGCCTACTTGAAATTTGGATTGGAGCGGTCTTTATTCATTGAGGACAACCTCAGAATACAAACGGGTCTTTACTCTTACTCAGGTGGTAGACTCTCAGGAGTTTCAACACCAGGTCAAGGGCTCGAGTGCCCATATGTGGTGAAATTCCACTACTGCGTGCGTGTGTGTAAAAAAAATAGTAATAATAAAAAATAGTGCGAGTATCAACAATATATATTTACTTGAAAGATGCTGTGAAAAATAAATAAATGTCACTTCTCTTTGTTGTAATTAGGGTAGTTTATAGATGGCCGGGATTTACCAATCAGTGTGCTTTCTTTTATTATGTATCGTGGCTAAAGAAACACACCAGATGGAAAGTCCGGATTTACCTGTACAATCTCACGGAACTAGGAGTGGCAGCAAACCAAGAATGGTTCGCCGCACAACAAAACTGACAGATTATCACTTTTTTTTTTCAATAATTTCTTGTGGAAAAGTAAATGCACGCTCTGGGTTCCATCATTAATTTAGACTTTAAGCACAGGTGAGAAAAGGATGGGACTTAAAGTCCTCAGCCATCGTAATTGAATTCGTCCATTTCAAAGTGGTGTGGACGTGGACAGCCATCGTTATTGAATTCGTCCATTCCAAAGTGGTGTGGACGTGGAAAGAGAAGGTACAGATGACCTGGAATCGATACAAAGAGAGAATCAAGAGATAAACAACATTTATAATATGTAAGTTATTCGAACTACCTTAATTGGTACAGTTTTACATGTACAGCTGTGTACATCTCTACCCTCTGGTACCCGAAGTTGGAGCCGTCACGTAAAGTCAAGTAAGCAACTGCTGACCAACAGTATTACTGGCAATCAAGTAGCTTCGTAGCGCCAGATAGCATGATTGGAGAGCAAGCTAACAACTTCAGACACAGTTGATCACAGTCTTCTTCAATGATAACTACTTCGGATTTATGAAGTTTTTCTAAACTTTGTAAAGACTTCTGAAAACTAGAATAAAAAAAAGTAAGAAAATAGAAATAATATGCAAAAAATTCATAAATTGGTTGATTGATAAAAATGAATTTACAACCCTTTAAATGATGGTACTAAACTTTGGAAGAAGTTTAATAATCAAACTTCAGCTCAAACTCTTTAAAATTCGTGACTTACTATAAATAATAAATTTACTATTTATAGTGTCCTATGTGGCTTAACCACATTATTTTTTTAAGAATTTTTTATGTCGGACACAACCCCTAAAGCTCAAAGGATGAAGAGTTATAATCCTACTAAAACTTAGTATAAATAGTCAAAATAGAAATAAAATGGATTTTCTACGGTTGATCTGATGGAATCTCGCAAATTAGGCGTCGTCAACCCAGAATATCCAAGTTGGTTGGCTAAAGTAGCTTCTCCTACTCCAAAATCATATATAGTACGTCAAGTAGCTCATTCCGGTTTGCAAGATACACCTATTTTAAGGTTTTAACGGTCTAGATCACGTTCACCTCCGATCGGGCCTTCTCTAGTCCATCTTGGACATGAAAGTATCTGCGACCCTCTCTACATCACCAAGGTGCACAACGGTTTAGGTGTGCAAGCACAATTATTTGAGTTTGTAGATATAACATGACATTTTTTTTCTTCCAACAATGTGGGAGTATATCTCCCTTAACTTTGTTGAAAAGAAAAATACATTTACAAATTCAGGTGGACGTTACAAAAGTTACGGGCCTCATCTATTATATACCTCAGCCTTTCTAAAACTAGAATAGCAGCTGAAACAGAAAAGGACTCATTACAAACAGAAAACTGCTCGAACTAGAAGCCCCTAACCCAATACCAGCACTCCATTTCAAATTAGAAAGAAAATGCCAACAATTGACAATTCAATGTGAGTGCACAATATCATATATAAGTTCTAATTAAAATTGGATGCAGGGGCGGCTCTAAGGGGTAGGCAGGTGAGGCAATCACCTACGGCCCCTAATTATGAAGGCCCAGGATTATAGGAATAGGCTTTTAATACTCTGATAGCGTTTGGTAATCTATACACATGCATTGAGAAATTGCAACCTTTGAACATTTTTAAATTAAATTAAACAGATATAAAAGTGGGTCCCAATTTAGATGGTTCATGAAAAACAAAAACAAAATCACACAATGGCTGGATCTCCTAACTAGTTGATTCTTGGATACTAAAAAATTATTTGAATTCAACGTACAAATTTCCACTAATTGGAAGATAGAATAGTTAAATCAATGGATTTTTTGTAATTTAGCCTATCTAGAATGGATCACCTAATTTAGACGGTTTGGATGGAGTCAAAATATGCTATATTAATCTAGGAGTGACTATTTATTAACTATAACAATGCTGGAGTACTATACAATTCTAAATTCATTATTCCCACAATAGACGCGGATTGCGGGCAGGCCACTTTAGGGATTCCTGTAGCCCTGAGGTCTGTGGGGTCCACATTATTATATGTGTTATATCTATTCCGTTGATCCATTTCTTCATCCCATTTTAGAATATTAGAAAAAACATGAAGCGGAACCAAAGCTCAAGTGGACCACAACGCAGAAGAAAAGTGGATATTGAATGCTCACCATTAAAAACTTTTTTGCAGGTGGCAGAAATTTTGGATAAGCTGATATTTATGTTTTCCTTTCATCCATCTAGGATTCACCGTATGAACGGTTTAGCAATTTTATCCATCGAAATTGATTTATTGGGTAAACTTGAATACGAAAGTTTAATTAGTAATTTTGCACCTAAAAAGTCAAGAAGCAAATTTATGGTTTAATTTTAGATTTATTATTATTATTATTATTATTATTATTATTTTAAAAAAAAACTAAAAATCCTCATCTTTGTGACTTGCCTAAGGCCCCCAAGAATGTTGAGCCGCCCCTGATTGGATGATAGTGAAGCAACAAGTTAACAAAACTCAAATCACAATATCAAAACTTTGTGGAATATTTACTAGAAAGGCACAAATCAGGTCCAACTAGAAAAGGCTTGACACATCAGGTTCCGTAAAAAAGTCCTGCCACAACAAAAAGACAGGGCATTAGTTAATGGGTCCGATTGAAAGTCTTAGCAAAATGAAGATTAGGTCTGATTAAAAAGCCTAATGCAGTAGAGGACAAAACTAGCACTTAAACACAGATGTTAGATTAAAATGTCTGAACCACTATGATCAATAAACTTGAAATTCAATCTATGAAAAAAGGAAAAAGAAAAAATGCAAATGCATTGATTACACCATAAAAAAATAGGGTACCATGCAATAATCTACACCAGAATATATTTTGATGAATTATGAAGATTTCGAAAATCTGGTGATGTTATTGAGATTTTTTATTAAATGCTATTATGACTATAATATTGTAATATTTTCAATATCTTGGAAGATTCTAAATTGTTGTGATTTTACTGCAAAATTATCGTGATTAAAAAAAACAAATTTACTTATAAGTTAAAATAATTCAGTTTATACTTTATTCAATTTTTTAAAAATTATTTAGTAAATTATGTAATAAATATATTTTTAAATATTTTATTTTCAGTGAAATTTTCCTAATAATATTATGAGTAAAATGTCAATTTATCAGGGGGAGAAAGTTTCAGAAAAGAGATTTGTCACTACGCTTGCGAGATTACATTGATATATAACACGATATTACAGGAGGCAATATACATCATTGCTCAACCCAAGAACGCTCAAGATCTGTACAAGTGGCGCCCATGGTTAAGTCATCCAAAAATGTTAATCTGATGGGTTTGATCATCATCTTTGATGTTTGCAGTACATCGTTGATGATTAATCAATTATCAGCATTGATCATCTCCATTTACGATCGTCCCATTCACTTACAGATTCATGTTCAATATTCATTAACTAGTCATCAGTAGGGAAACTTACATACATGCAGTCATGCAATTTTATTATGAAAGGACATGCAGGATCGCACATTTCTTCTACTTTCTAGTTTCTTGGCGTATGTTGAACACAGGTAATCTCTCTCCTATTTCTTTTTTGAGTCAACTTCCTAACATTGGACACATTCAAAGGGATGTGGATATGGATAGCTTACCACAAATTTAAATCTTGGGAAAGTTATTTGCTACTCTGGTGGCGCATGCCACACTTTCTTTAGGTCACAATCTAAAATTCAGGTTGATGGAACAATCTTAGCCTCTAAATTGTCAACACTTGTTTATTTAACATCATTGCATATTTTTAACCGTCCAATAAATATCAAACATTCTAACAGATAACCAAATCAGAGCTAGTAACGTTTTATTCATTGGATATTTATGCAACTTCTCAGTAATTTCTAGCTGCCTGTATATATATCATCAGTTAAACTCTACGAGAGTATCACAACAGCACCCATAGTTTGGATCCTATTTTAATGGGGCATTTTTTTAATATATTTTAATCGTACATGATCGTATACAGCTGTTTGATGCAGAGGTTCTTTCCCCACCAGCACGTCACAGATTCAGAATATCCCATCCATACCAACGGTGTGCCGCAAATGAGGATAATCACCTCTCAAAAAATTCAGGGAAATCCATTTCATTGGGTGGGCCACAACAGTACATTGAGTCATACTATAAGCCGTCCACTTATCTTGGCATCTTGTCCTACTCTATGACGATTGCCCTAATTTTTATACCAAGCGATTGTCATGGCATGGCCAACCCTTTTCTATGGATATGATATTTTACAAATTAACGTGCTATATTGGCAGGTTGTACATAACTTATGATACAGCCTAAGTTTCTTATTTATTTATTTTCTTTAGTTTAAAACTTAGATGGGGGGCTCGATGGCTTAGTTCGGTAAGAATACATAAATAAACAAGGAGTTTAAGTACTAAAAGTTTAAAAAGTTTATTGGCTAAAACAAATAAAAGAGCAACAACAAAGCGTTTGGCTCAAATTGGGACGTGCCAGAGCTGGATGCCGTTCGATTCAAGCGGAACGTCAATTATCCTGAGCGCTGAGCTAGACTAAGAGACTGAGTTCCATACATATCAACTGTCTTTCTAGCTACCAATTGAAAGATTACGTGATCTGCGAGGATCATCCTTCAGATGAATTCCTTTTACCTTATTATCAAAAAGTATTTCAATTAACCGCATGATAGTGATCAAAGATCAACGACGAAACAATACAGAGAGAAGATAGATCCAGATGAAAGTATTTTATTAATGATCTTACAATATTACACTTACAATCAGCTGGAGATAACTACAACAGTCGGTTCGCCTCTCAGAGGGACCTAAGCTTCGTGGCCCAACAGTCGCATGTGTGAGAAAGGTGATTATCTGTTCCAAAGCTGACAAAGGTCAAGCTGCGGAGAAACAGTCGATGGTGGGAAGATCTTCGACCTTCTTTTCGAAGACCCCTGCAATAGGCGTCAAATCCAAGTTCGATCCAAAATTACTGATCAATGATGGGCTTCAAAGGAAAACTCTAAGAAGCCACACTTGTAAATCGAATACGGACTGTTGGCTAGTTTATTCACCATCAGCATTTTCCACTGATAAGCAGGCTGGCGTGATTTTTTGCCCCAGGCACATCCATGTCACGGCATGCCTAATGAATTCAATAAAAACTTGCACAAACAAAGATATTACATAAAGTCCTTATTAACATCTTAAGCTTTCCAGACTACGGCTCGTTCAAATCTAGATTCTCAACAATTCACTAACATACCCTAAAGAGTTTAAATAGCTTTTAAACCGATGCACTAACGAGGATCTAATTCAGTAATCGACACCTCATTTACGGACCATGGCGATGCAATACCCAGAGATTGATTCACCTCGTATGTCTGCCTATGGGACCCTGTCATAGACATGTCCGGAGCCATTCTACTCATAATAAAAAATGCAGGCTGTGAAGGCGCTGAGAGAGTGATAGAGAAGCTGTTGAGCATCAGCAGAATCGACGACATGGTGGGCCTACTGATCACATCTTCTTGAACACATAGCAATGCAATGTGGATGCATCGCATCACTTCGCTGCTCGAGCAAGATTCACTTATAGTTGGATCAATCAGATCTAGAACTGTGCCATCATTCCAATGCTTCCATGCCTACAAAAATTGCACCATTACCAAAAAAAAAAAAAAACATGTTTTTAGAGTGGAAGTGTTGATGGGATGGATTAATAAGATAAGGAATGCTGTCACTACTCATTTAAAGGTTCCATCCATTTTTATTTTTAAAAAAGTGGAATCACCCCACCTGTAACTGTGTTGAAATGATTACCATGTGTACATGGGTGAGCTCCACAAAAATAGGGGCCTCACCTATCATATGAAACTTACAACCCACGGCTACAGACTACAGGAAAAGGCCCAAGAACAGAGAGCATGTCCATCAGGTGGGGCCACTGTCCAAATTCTAACTCTCCCCAGAGTGCAAGACCCAAGCCATTCATCAGGTTAGGCCACTGTTAATCTAATGGTTAGAAAATTAATGACCAACAGTTTAGATTCAGTGTGCACACGTGGGACCTGATTTGTGGACGAGCATTTTCATGGTGACCCACCCAACGGATGGAGCTCACATGTGTGACATATCAACAAGTGTGCAACGAATAAAACCCACGATCAGTCCAAATCCTTCTATCTTTTCTTAGTTTTTTTTTTTTTTTTTTTTCATCCGAGGGTATAGGCTGTCCTCATCCCCTTTTTGTAGCGAAGGGCAGCCTGAATTTGTAATGGTGTTGTACAGTTACCTCAATCCAATATACTGATTTTGAAAAAAAAAAAACCCTCGCTTCTCATTTAAGAGTAGCCACATCATTCCTTAAACGATTTCATTTCAAATTGGTGAGAACAATTCAATGACATTCTACTTACATAGCTGAGAAGATCTTCGGCGAGGGCTGACTGGTAGAAATAACTATTCTTCTGGCCGGTCACGATCTCCAGAAGTAAAACACCGAAGCTGAATACATCCGACTTAAGGGAGAATTGCCCGTGCATGGCATACTCCGGGGCCATGTATCCACTTCAAGCCATAATCACCAATATCACCAGATGTTTGATAGATTAGTAGAGAAGGTTTGATTTTACTTGAGCTGAATTTACTTATTAAAGATAGAAACAGAGATTTGAAAACATTTACAAGGCCAGGATTGCTCATCCAGAGGGCCCAACCGTATATGGGACCTAACAAAAAATCAGGCTGATCACATGATTCCAACTGTTCAGTCAGTTTTTTTACCCTTCAGTTCCTCATTTGGGCAGTTACTTCTGCTAATATTTGATGTAGAGCAGGTCGTGGACAATTTCATGGCCAAGATGGACCAGAAAAGGCCTGATCAGAGGCAGAAGTGATCCGGATTGTCAAAACCTTAAAATAGGCATATCTCGCAAACCGGAATGAATTATTCGATGCACCATTTATGATTTTGGGGTAGGAGAAGCTACTTTAGCCAACCAACCCCACTATGTTGGGTTGCCCATGCCGAATTTCCGAGATTCCATCAGATTGATGGCCGAAAATTCATTTTATTTTCATTTTTACTATTTATAGTAAGTTTTAGTTTCATCATAACTTTTGATCCATTGAGTTTTAGGAGTCCGCTTAGAAAAATGAGGGAAATAATGTGGTTAGGCTAAATAGGACACTTACTATTTTTAGCATAAAACCATGAAGTCTAGTAGGAATCAGGACTAGATATAAATAGTAAGTTTACTATTTTTAGTAAATCTTGATTTTAGGGAGTTGGAGTTGTAGTTTAATTCTGAAAATTCGTCATTTGTTTCATATCACCATTTAAGGGTTTGTAAATTCATTTTTATTATCAATCAATTTGTTTCCGATTTTATTAGAATTTATTTCTATTTTCTATCTCTCCTCATGGATTCAACAAATCTCTCTGAGGAGTCCAGAGAAGCTCCGTGGATTTAGAATAATTATCCCCTAAGGAAGATAGTGCTCCACATCATAACATCCATCCTTACATCAATATTTGGGCCACATGTGACCCACCGAATGGAAATTCCATATCTTTTTTGCTTATCCTATGTGTACCTCTACAAAATGAGCAATGGTTTTAAGGTTCAAAGACTTACTATGTCCCTGCAATTCGATTTGTATTGCCCCGAGTTTGGTCCACTCCAACAATCCTAGCCATACCAAAATCTGCAATTTTTGGATTCATCGCTTCATCTAATAAAACATTGCTAGCTTTGAGATCCCGATGTATAATCCTAAGTCGAGAATCTTCATGAAGATAAAGAAGGCCTCGAGCCACCCCTCCAATGATTTTGTAGCGCCTTTGCCAATTCAGATTTGCCTTTTTATTTGGATCTGTACAGCCAGCCAACAGATGCACATGAGTTCATGAAATAATTCAGAGTAAATAACAAAAAATCACTTCATACTAGAGTTAAATTGTAAAGAAAATTCTTTTTATATATATATATATATATATATATATATATATATATATATATATATATATGAAATGCTCACACACAATTAGTTGGACCGTCCAACTAGTTAGAATTAATTAATGCTAATTAATGTTAGAGAGATAGGACTTTGTTTCACGTTACCTATCAACTATGTGCTTCAAAATGGTCATTAGCTTGGGTGAGCCCTATTATGGTGCTAATGTAAAATCCACCGGACCATTACGTGTGTCAATCTATGTTAGACTTAGGGACTGAAAATCAACCTATTGGTCGTTTAGGTGGACCGCACAATTGGAAACAATGTGCTGAAAAATCTCACCCTCCAAAATGGTTCGTTTGATGAGGCCCAGTTAAATCACGTGTGGACCTTTTTTTGGTTCTCTCACCTAACGTTTGCTGTCACATCTAATGGTTGGAGTGGATTTCACATCATCATAATTAGATTCCTATAAAAATCAAAGGTGGACATCTCTACTTCAATTGTTCAATTGGTGTGGCTTACTTGAATTACAAGTCTGCCTTATATTTTGGCTCTAGGCTTACAAGGAGATTGCACATCTGATGGTCGGATTGGATCTGAAATAAATGACAAGGTGGGCCATATCAAAAATCAAGGTTGGCTTTGTCTACTTCTGTTAAACGTCTTCCGATTCCGATGGAAAATGTGCGTGTTTCCAATAAAGTGATGTGGAATGGGTGCAACCTGATCTCACTCGGTACCGTGCATTCCTGATCCTGGTCCTACCTTTACATAAGTATTGTTTATCCATGCCCTACATCCATATTTTCAGATTGTGATAAGACATTATTCGAAAAATGAAGTAGATAAAATTCTCAGGTGGACCACACCACAAAAACTGTGGTGATTGGCCATAAAAAACTTTTTGTGGTCCAAAAGTTTTTGATCAAGCTGAAATTTGATTTTTATTTTTATTTTACTTTATCAAGGTCTTTGTGACTTTTTAAATAAGTTGGATGCCAAGTAAAAAAATTACGGTGGGCCCTAAGAAAATTTTAATGGTAAGAGTTCAATATCCACTATTTTTATGGTGTGGATCACTTGAGATTTATAATTGCTTCATTTTCTGATTAATGCTCTAAAATGAGTTGAAAAAACCAATGGACAGTATGGATATATAATACCTACATCAAGATGGGTGACATGATTAGGGACGAATTGTGTTGCACGAGGAAGGAGCTGCACTTAATCTGATCTTTTTCTTTTTTCTTTTTTTTTCCAATATGACCCTTTTTATTTGTAACCGAGCCGAAGAAACTTAGGGCGTGTTTGGACGGGCCAATCCCATGGGATTGGATTGTATTAGGGTGGATGGCAAGTAATGATGGCTCTGTCAGTGGATTGGTGTCAATCCAATGGGATTGCTATATCCAGGGAACTCACCACCGAGTATGTTTGGCTCGCCTGGGCAATCCTGGGATTACACCGGCCAATCCTGGGATTGCTCCGTCTAACCAAACATGTCCTAGGTAAAATAGATGGGATTAGGAGGGATTGGGTGGGATTAGGAGGGATTGGGTGGATTTCAAGGTAATGATGGTGATGTCAGGGGATTACCGGCAATCCCATGGCCTTGCTATATCCAACTTCTGCCTGTTTGGCACGCCTGGCCAAATCCCGGGATAGCTCCTTCCAATCCACCCTAATACAACCTAATACAATCCACCTTGCCTGGTCAAACAGGCCCTTAGTGGCATGAGAGAAACTCCTAATCTTATTTTTATTGGCCCATCTTGATGTGCATGTGAGATCCACTACGACCGTCAGATGCGTCATGTTATTCTAAGGCTTGAGACAAAATATGAGACTAGCTTTTGATCCCAGTAGGCCACACCAATAGAACAATAGAAGGAGAGAAGTCTACCTTTGATTTTTACGGGACCGACAGTTATTAGTAAGTGAAATCCATTCCCATCATTAGATGCCATACCAAAGGTTATGTCTAGAATTCAAAAATCAGAGAAATACTTTATTTAAGTTTACCTAGTCAAATGAATCATTTTGAAAGGTGAGATTATTTTTTTTTGCTCACTATTTCCAATTGCGCAGTCCACTTGAACCATGGATGGAGTTGATTTTCGATTTGTACGTCTAACATGGGATGAAAAACGTTATGGTCAGGGTGGACTTTCCATTAACACTACAGTGGGGCCCACCCAAGTCGAGATCATTTAAAAAGACCCCTAGAAAAGTTAACGTAAAGCAAGCGACCCTCTCTCTTAACATTAATTAGCATAAATTAATACAAACTAGGTGTGTGTATCCTATTTAAGAGAAACTTTTTCTAATTAAATGCCAAGCTAGTTGGACCACAATGCAGCGTCCAACTAGTTGTGTGTGAGCATCTCTCTCTCTCTCTCTCTCTCTCTCTCTCTCTCTCTCTCTCTCTCTCTCTCTATATATATATATATATATATATATATATATATATAGGATGAGAGTAATAATTTTGCAGAAGCATGGATAAACAGACTATCTATACAGACTTTGTTTTTAATTTTTTAATTTTTAATGGATGAATGGACTATATGTGTGTAAAAGGATCCAAACCAAACAAAAACTTGTCGAGGCTGGCGTTGGGCAGGAATTCATAAATCAGAAGCTTCTCTTCTCTTCCGGCACAGCAACCTAACAGCCTAACAAGATTCCTGTGTTGTAGTTTAGCAATTAATGCAACCTCGTTCTTGAATTCTTCCAAACCTTGTCCAGAGTTGCGAGAGAGCCTCTTCACAGCTATTTCTTGTCCATCTGAAAGCCAACCCTGCAATGATAGCATGATTGTCAAGATCAACACCGATGCAACAGGGTTGCAGAATGTACAGGCCTGGTATATTTGGGCCATATTCCAAATTAAGACCATCTATCTTGTGTGGTTAGAGACCCTCGCTGACGCAGGGATGAACTTGAGGTCGATCACTGTCTTCCTCAAGGATAACTACTCCGAATCCATGGAGCTTCTCTATACTCCTCATAGAGACTTCTCGAATCCACGAGGAAAAAGCAAGGAAAATTGAAAATAAATTTTATAAAATTAGTAATTTGATTGATTAATGAAATAAACAAGTTCACAACCCTTTAAATAGTGATATTAAGCCATGAGAGAAGTTTAAGAATCAAACTACAACTAAAACTTAGAAATCGTGACTTACTATAAATAGTAAACTTACTATTTATAGACGGTCGTGATGTCTACTAGTGCGCAAGGTTTTCAGCCAAAAATAGTAAGTGTCCTATTAGGCCGAACCCAGATGTTCTCTTAATTATTCTAAGCACTTTTCATGTTGGGTACAACTCCTAAAGCCCAACGGACGAAGAGTTATATTGAAATTAAAAATTACTAAAAATAGTAAAAACGAAAATAAAACAAGATTTCGACCATTGATCTGATGGTATTTTGCAAATTCAACATGGGCAACCCGGCATAACAGGTTGAGTAGCTAAAATAGCTCGTCCTATCCCCAAAATCATATATGGTACGTCCGATAGCTCATTCTGGTTTGCGAGATATGTCCGTTTTGAGTTCTGACGGTCCGGATCACTTCCACTTGCAATGGGACCTCTTCTAATCCATCTTGGCCATAAAACTATTCGCGACCTGCTCTACATCACTTGGCCCCAGTGTAGCCCAATATTAACATACTGATCAGTTCAACGTATTTGACATGTCCCCATCTACATAGTGGTCCATAATTTGGACAGTTTTGGGTTGATTTACAATGGATGCCAATTTGATGGGGACAAAATATGATGTAGAGTGGGTCGTGGACACTTTCATGACCAAGATGAACCAGAGAAGACCCAATCGGAGGTGGAAGTGATTTGGACGATCAAAACTATAAAACATGCCTATCTCGCAAACCAGAATGAGTTTTTCGATATATCATATATGACACTTTAGCCAGCCAACCCTACTATGATGGGTTGCCCATGCTGGATTTGCGAGATTACATCAGATCGATGGTCGACACTTACTATTTTTGGCCAAAAACCATCTAGTCTAGTAGGAATCATGACCATATAGAAATAGTAAGTTACTATTTATATTAAGTCACATTTTAAGGGAGGTTTTTTTTTTTTTTTTTAGGAAACGAGTAATCTATAAATATGTGCACAAAGGCAGGGGATTTACAAAACTTTCGGGGGGGCACCGCAAAATAGAAGATGCCTCACCTATTGTGTAGAGAGGAGCTAAGTCTCCCTCGAGTAGCCTAAACCCACCTTATCCAAGAGGACCAGGCCTTTGGTGATATGGGGAAGATCAGATTGGGAGCTAAAGAAACTGCTCCCTTGGGAGGCACTGCCACTCCTGACAAGGCTATCAGCAACCGCGTTCGCCTCCCTAGGCGTGTGTCTCATGGAAAATCACAAGGAGTCCTTAAGGGCTTTGATCCTTGCACACCAGTAGTGCAGGGACCAGGCTATTGAGGAATCTTTGGAGAGGATCTCAACACAAGCTTTGGAGTTAGTGGCCACCTCAACCCTCGCAAATCCTAATCTGGAACAAATAGTAAGGCCCTCTGGCCCGCAACTCAGCCCGCATGTTGGAACCTGAGCCATAGCTCGAAGAGAAGGCAAAAAGGAAATTTCCCTCAAAGTCCCTACCCAGACCACCCTTGTTTTCAGGGAGTTTGAGTTGGAGTTCGACTCTAAAACTCCCATCCTAGGATTGGGATCATTATTTATAGGATTGTAATTTTGTTTTTATTCATCAATTTATGTTTGATTTATTTAGAATTTATTTTTATTTTTATCCCTCATGGCTTCAAGCAACCTCTTTGAGGAATTCAGAGAACTCCGTGGATTCCAGAGAAGTTATTCCCAAGGAAGACGGTGATCAACCTCATCACATCCTTCCTTGCATCAAAATACAAACAAAATGATGGGTTTCCGATACCTTATAAACAGAACCAAATCCACCTTCTCCAAGCTTATTGTCTTCAGAAAAGTTATCAGTTGCAGCTCTAATTGTACCCAAACCAAATTGCAGTGACTCTTCATTTCCTTCAATCCCGTCTTCTACACAAACAACGCCAATTTCAGTAATTTGTGTGGGTTTGCTATACTTCAAAGTAGGCAGTGTTAACTTCAAATTTTAAAAAGAATTGAAACCATTTGCACTAGTGCAAAGGGCAATCCATGGTGATTTACCAATCACTGGTTTCTTCTTTTTACTCAGGAAACAAGCTACAATGACGGAGATGAGCACGACTGCAACAACTATAGGAAGGACAACGATGACAGTAGTTCGAGATGATCTTTGCTTTTTTCCTGCAAAAACAAGAAATACAATAGTTTTAAGGATGGAAGCAGGCCACATGGGTTCGCAGCCAATGTAACTGGGTTCATGCTTCTATCATAGGTCCAATGAGTGTGCACACGTCAGATGTTTGGCGCTTTTGTTAAATAAATTCGGCAAGGCTACATCACCCCATAGAACATGAAGTGATGGTTAATGTTCGTTAAAAAAATATGTTAGGTCTGCTAAACCTCACACATGTTCAAGAAAGAAAACTTAAAAAACGCCCCAAAACAGAAAATTTTAAAAAGCTGCTTCATGGTTTTGCAAACTAACTCCAACATTAAACATATCAATGCACGGTTTATTTTAAAAACACAATAAACAGCTTGCACACAACCCACCCATTAGGTGAGTCTAGCCTTGAATATGTCCGGCCGACCAGTAGTTGTTTTGTGACTATGACGCTGCTGGTTAGCAAACCAACATGAATCTTGAAACCGCTCATGAGTCAGATGTTACTTACCTGAGTTGTCTCAGGCTCGATTAAGTTCATTCCGGCTCAACGCCACAAGTCAGCAATGAGTCAGCCCGACTAGACTGAGCCAGGACTTGAAACCATGTTCCCAATGGATCATTCCTAATCAACAGCTCTTGCTCATTAAGGGAGATCCCACCGTAACTATATTTCTGATAGCAAGGCTTATCCCATAGGTGGTGGGTGGGCAGCAGCCAGGCACATTTCCTTTGGAGGAGAGTCCACAGGCGTGCAGTAGATCCAAAAAGAATTGCAGTGTGGGTGGCCATCGATGCAGAAATTGTTGAATGATCTTAACCGTCCATCTCTTAATTGCTACTACAAATGGCTGACTGTCCAAAATTAAAGCCAAGCATATATTTGGACTGCTGAAAAATAAAATCTTCAACAGTTAACATTGAACTACATAAATCAATGATGACGATCATCTTTTCGATGCTAGAAATTGGATTGTGGCCTATTGACTATAAAACCTAAAGGATAGACCTTTTCGATCATTTTGAAATAAGAAATGGCACTCTGGAGGGATGATTGCTTGTGCACTCAGAATGTTTTCACGTAAAAAAATTTAAGCGTGAGGTTGAGCCTTATCATCAAGACCGTCGGTCAGTTTCAATCTACGGTGAGTGGCCCATTTAAAAAATTCTCCCAGATTAGAAGATAACATCCTACAATCTTTGCGTTCTCTCTCTGTCTGTGATTAAACAAAAATCAAGAGAAGAAAATCCGAAAACTTACCCGTGATAGTTGTGTTAGTTAATGGAGGAGTCGGTGATATGGCTAACTCGTTATAGAACTTGTACGTCTCAAACCTCACATTGCAACTCGGCCCAACAGCTCTTCCGCCTTTTTTTCCATCGCAGCACGTCGGAATCCGCGCCACCGCAGTTTCTAAGCACGCACCGCAATCTCTCCATGACAGATCGTTTGTACATTGCATAAGCCCATATATCGTTTGGAAGTCGGTGAATTTCGTTTCATTCGTAGCATACATTCCCGGACCAGAAGCTGCCCTCGAAACAAGACCAACCATCATCTGGTCCACAATCTGATTAAACCGAACAGGGTCCGATGCATTTTCCGGATTCCACAAGTAGTTCATTGGGGAGTTCGAAGAAGATGATGAGATTCCGCTGGTGGAGTAGCGCAAGAGACATTCATCATACCATATAATTGCTGTCCTGTTGGGGCACTTTTCGCGGATTTCTTGGCTTGCAGTGTTGAGGCAATCACGGCATGTGGTGGGTGTGGTGTCGCCTCTGCATTGTGCAAGGCCGTAGATTCGGTTTGAGTTTTCGCCAATGGCGCTGCTGGAGAAGCCGGTGAGTGAAACATTAGAAGAAAGAGAAGACAAGAGGCGATTGAGGTTAGCTCCAAATGTGCTATTAGCAGTGTAATCAGCTGTGTGTGAACATCGGGTCCAAAGAGGTTCTGCAGTGCTAGCAGGAAGGTGGAAGATGAAGAGTAAAAGGGATGAAAGGAGGAGAAATTCAAAGGATGTTGAGAGGAGTGAAGGCATCATCTGGTTGTTGTAAAATCTAGCTGAGTGATGGGGAATATCTCATTCTTTTTAAGGAGGAAGATGGTTACTTTGAAGGCCTGTTTGATTTAGCAACAAAGGCGTAATGTGATATTCTTCTGGAACAATTTGAAAAGTGTTCATTGACTCACCTACCGCCCGCGTAGCAAGAATGTATCTTGGACGGAGAATCTATGAATGATCAAACTGGACGAATGAATGTGGACTTTGACTGCCGGGGCATCCGTGGACTAAAGACAAGACCCAAGAAAAAAAGATAAAAACGGAAATATCGACGAACCCTCTAACCTTTATACTCCTGTAGCAATCACGACTCGTTACACTTTTCCTTGACCTATATCTCTCTGGGTCAGCATTTCCTAAAAAATGAGAGTTTCATCTACCATTCAAATACAATCCCAGAAAAGAATCCTCAGGAATCCATCGTTAGATAATTTTTGCAATTTTTTAAATATGTTGACGTAGTTTTTATTGCTTGCAAATAGAAATGTTTTAATTCTTCTCAGTAAGAAATTAAATAATCCTACATGAAAAGTGGGCTATAATTTCTAATGTAAATTGATAAATTAAAAATTTATTCGTAATCATTTATTTATTTATTTGACATTAGGTGTAAAATGTCTTGATTTTCATGCTAAAAGTTTCACGACCCGAGATTCGGGTATCTAGCGTGCATCCTAGTCCTGAGTTTCGTGTGGCGAATCACATATATACCAAGTGTACTTAATAAATATAATGTGTTTACATATAGGCATTAATTTAGTTTTATTAATGTGAATTCTAAGTGATTCCATCCATCATCATTCACACATTGTGTCATAACTAACTTCTATTCAAATGGAACATCAATAAAGCGTTCAATGACTCACCCATTTCGGGTCTTAATCACCTATAAACATTAATAATTAAATCAAATAATTGTGACCTGTCTAACATCAACAATCAGAAAATGAAATCAACGCCAATATTCCCAAATTAACAAGTAACTACACGGAAAATGATCTAAGGAATTACGATCAGATCCTAAATAACTAAAATTAAAATTTTACAATCAGTCCAATGCAGCGATTTCTTTTTCTAACAAATAGGGTCATGTGTCATGATGTGGATTGTTCATTGGCTCGGCCACATCATCTCGTCCTTGTGCCATGGGTTCGGCCTTAATTACATTTGTACAATTTTTCATCAATAGAGGGTAAGCTAACTAGGCCTAGTGAGAATTCTAAGTATGATTCATTCACATTAATATTAAAATAGTACAACAAACATGAATACACAAAGGAACCATAAAATCATGTAAATGAATGAATGCATTAATGCAATGCAAATGCATAAAATGTATGAAGGCATAAAGTGGGATAATCATCCATTTTCTTGAGTTGAATATATAATTGTCAACCCGCATCCGTTGCTTGGGCAGGCTTCCTCTAATTTGTTAGTGTTGAGTGTTAAATTATGCATATTTATTTCCAATTCCACACTAGTTTCCTATGGATTTCATTACTAAATCAATCTAATTAAGTATGTTTTTCTTGTTGTAGATGCTTGAAGAAACTTCGAAAGAATTTAAGTCAACTGTGATGATTTAGAGCTTTAAGAAAATTAAGTTCCAACAACTAGAATTATGAAGAAACCAAGTTTTGAAGTCAGGAAACTCTAAAGACCAAAAACAATAAATTACAACCATTTTTTATCCATCGAGAGAATCTAGAAATAATGTTAAATGTCATTGCACATATTTTGATGTCATTGATTGATCGACGGATGGGGTTTGATCAATAAAAAAAATCCTCAAATTTCACATATTGGTTGTCATGCCCCAAATCCGGGAATGGACAGCTTCTGTAATGCCCCAAATCCAGCACTCAACTTCTATACACTAAGTCCCGAGTTCGGCACACCACAAGAAAGATTTTTTACTGATTTTTTATATATAATACTTGAGCATGATGATTCGTGATCACAATACCAAGCAACAGTCTTCATTATAAGTCCAGACGGCTACAAGTAGAATACTTTTCCAAAGGTACACAACATTAATATTGTCAAATCACAAAATAGATACAATGCATCGAGAAAGCTATGTCCTTCAAGCTACTCCTGCCCTTTAAAAAAAATAAAAATAGGAAGCTTAGGCAAAAAACCTAGTAAGTACACTCGTGTGTGCGTAGTGTACAAGCATACAGTAATAATCAGAATATTAGAGTACACAAGCTGAAGCATAGTGACCAAGTAATGCTACGTAAAGCCAAGAGGGTATGATACAATGCAAGAGATGATATGCAAAAGTATGCGGGGTGTATGCTGGCATGCAAATCCTCCTCTAAAAGTTAACATCACAATATAGTTATCATCATTGGGAATCATAGGGGCCTGGTATCCAAAACAAGTCTGAAACTTGTTGAATAAAGGCCTCGCATACCTGCCTTGTTAGTTGGGGGCCTATAACCATGCCAATACCCACTCGGCATGCCAGTAGCGGACCTAATTCAGGGGCTGGTCAAACCCAACCACTTTCGCTCCAACTCTTCAGCTAGGCATGACCGAACCTCTTCTCACCAGACTGCGTCGACGGGAGTCAGGCCTACTATGGTCTTCGGCACCAGGTGACCCATGGTATCCACCTGGTCTTGACGATGAGGGTCGAGGGTACCACTCGAGGTTTAGGAAATTTCACCCAAGGGTCTGAGACCCAGTATAAAAAAACTCAAATTTTCGGTGTCCACAAATACCAACCACTATGCCGTTGTGGTGGTCTCATCAGCATAACCACGATGTTGCTATGTGATGTAGAACGTGTCACAGATACGTTCCTAGCATGGTTGGGCCAAAAGAATATGGATCGTAAATTGACCATAACTTTTGATCCGGGTATCGTTATGGAGCACACAACCTATTAGTCTTTACTGAAACGGGCCATCCGAGGTGAACTGACCCACAAGGTGGGTTACATCTGTCCGTTTCGTTTGAAAGCACGCGCTTTCAGCTCAAAAATGAATTTTTAGAAAAATTTTACTATTTTTAATAATTCCAAATTTTTTAATATTTTTAGAGTTTTAGATTTTCTTTCCTTTTAGAAATAACTTTTAGTTATACTAGGACTCTTCTAGAGAAAGTTTATTTGCAATTTTTATTTTTAGAAACTAGGCCTTAGAAGAGTTTTATTAGAATTAGGATTTTTATTAGAGTTAGAATTTTGCTATTTTTGGTAATTACGAATTTTAATTTTTTTCTTTATTAATGGTGTAAGGAGACGCATTAGAGTATTATCAATTATTCATTAATCTATTTCGAATTTATTTAGAATTTATTTCTATTTTCTACTCTCTTTTCTTGTGGATTCGAGAAGTCTCTGTGAGGAGTCCAGAGAAGTTTTGTGGATTCAAAATAGTTATCCTCTTGAGGGAGACGGTGCTCGACCTCACATCCTCTCCTGCGTCAGTTTGGTATCAGAGCGAGGTTTCTCCTCGGATCGATGACTTCTAACGATGGGTCGGGCAACAATCCCATGGGCGGTGCTCCAGGGAATTTGCCTTTAACGGCGGCAGCTTTCGAAGTAGCGCAATAAGAGAATCACCAAGCCATGCAAGAGCTGCAGGCTTCCATTGACCGTATAGCGGATCTCTTGGCTAAAAACCTAAGGCAACTCCATGTTCATGGTGGTGATCCACCACCAGTAATTGCTAGAATTCATAATTATACTGATCGTAGGGCGATGCTATTAATGAACCATAGGATGGTTCAAGAATTCAAGATGAAAGTCGATGTTCCTAGTTTTAATGGCCAACTCTACTTCAAAGACTTCCTCGATTAGTTGCTTGAAGTCGAACGTTTCTTCGACTACATGAACATCGTAGAAGAAAAGAAAGTTAAACTCGTGGCCTACAAATTGACGAGCAGAGCTTCAGATTGGTGGGAATAACTTCAACTCGAGCGGATGAGACAGATGAAGGCGCCAATCCACACATGGTCGTGGATGAAGAAGTTATTGTGCATGCGATTCGTCCCTCGAGATTACGATCAGGTATTATTTCAACAAAACCAAAATTATTATCAAGATAGTCGATCAGTAAAAGGTTATGCAGAAAAATTCTATTATTAGTCTGCAAGAAACAACTTCATTAAAACGGAGTTGCAATAGACCACAGGATTCATCAGTGGCGAACATTTGACCTCTATAGGAATGGAGAACTAACCCAAGACTTCTCAAGTGGAGGGACAATATCTCATCACTGAACAGGCCTTTGTTAAACAATATGAGGAAACGGAAAATATATATTCATTAGTTGAAAGGAAAAAATATGTGGAGCCTGTGAATATCTTAGAGGATTTGGAACCAGTATCGCAGGAGTTCAAGAGGGTTGTGCTCGATGAACTCTCTAATAAATTACCTCTCATACGAGATATACAAAATCACGTTGATCCCGTCTTAGGGGCAAGTCCGCCTAATTGCCCATATTATCAGAAAAAATATGAGATCTTGAAGGCAGATGTGAAGGAACTAATCGATATTAGTCAAGTCAAGGAAAGCATGAGTACATGTATTGTGTCAATTCAAGAGCTTAATGTCAAGTACATAAAAAGAGCTAATGAACATCGACGTCGGAAGTTATCTCAGACTCATGTGTCAAGTCTCTTGCGTAACTCGAGGATGAGTTTTTTTCAAGTGGAGGAGTCTGATGTAGAACGTGTCACAGATACGTTCCTAGCATGGTTGGGCCAAAAGAAGATGGATCGTAAATTGACCATAACTTTTGATTCGGGTATCGTTATGGAGCGCACAACCTATCAATCTTTACTGAAACGGGCCATCCGAGGTGAACTGACCCACAAGGTGGGTCATATCTGTTCGTTTCGTTTGAAAGCACGCGCTTTCAACTCAAAAATGAATTTTTAGGAAAATTTTACTATTTTTAGTAATTCCGAATTTTTTAATATTTTTAGAGTTTTAGATTTTCTTTCCTTTTAGAAATAACTTTTA